>OX592693.1:8388235-9638235 GCA_951361185.1 Ochropacha duplaris | reverse complement strand
AAATGTACACATGTACCGGAGCGTTGATAAAATAACCTTTGCCATTATTGATATATCAAGATCAGTGAGCGAGCTCCACAGGCCCGCCCGCCCAGCCGCGCCGCCAATGCACTCTACGTAGGTATCCGCCGCAAAGCAGTTTGTTATTCAGTACGCAACCAGAAACTACTAGACCCAACATTTTTCAATTCACACGTGACTAGAAAGTCGATAAATACGCGAACCACGTTCACGTCAAGCTGTGGCAAAACTAGCTAGCATTTTATTTTTAAAGGACTCTAAGCTCGTCCTCTCGTTGCATATTTATTCATAAGGAGCTGCGTAGACGGTCCCCGAGAGCTCGCTAAACACCTCGTATTACATCCCCGGCTCACCCTTTTGACGTATTTGCGTTATTGCGTATTATGTTATTCAGGATTAGGTTCCCTTAAGCCTCGACGTAAATTCAAATTATGCTGCTGTAATAGAGGTGATACGTATGGTTATATCTGCTTCCATAATGTACGATGGTGACCCAAGACGTTTTGGGTTACAATAATAAAATTATAATCTGCTACCTGAGAAGGTAGCTGTTAGTAATTTACATTTTCTTTGTTATTGGAGACAAAATAAGTGGGGTAGGAAATGAAATGAAAGTGTTTATTTTTTGTCTCTTAAACTGCGTATTATATCAAATAACGAAAAGATTGAATCAATGTATAAGCATATAAAATTCACCTTATAAAATATCATGATAGACTCAAAAATATTTTACCGTGACATCATGATAGCGTGATTCCCATAAGTATTGTTATATCATTCGAAATCTATGAACAATGGTATACGTTTGTTTAATATTCATAATTACTGCAATTAAGAGCACCTAACCTATATAGATAAACGTGTAGTAATAATATTGGAACTAAAAAATAGCACTATTTCCAGTCGCATAGCATAACGACTATTGATTTACACGGAATAGGTACCTGCTACCAACAAACGAGTGGTTTGTTCCACTGTTTCACTCATTTTGGATAATAGCAGATAACGCGTGTATCTAGAATTACCTATTTTATATTTGATTACTTACATATACTAGCGAACCGCCTCGCTTCGCACGGTGAAAATATCACTTGGGTGCCATTCGTATTGCGTATGCTGCGAGTGATTTTGTTTTGTTGTGTGTGATAATTATGCTTTAAAGGGCATTTTTGATCTAAATTAAATTCACAACATTTTTAATTGAATAATGATTCATACTGTATTAAGTATTTATAGGTAATAGCTTCGAAAATAACCTATATTTTTTTTGTAATATGTAAAAGGTATGGTGTTTGAGTTATCCTTAGGAGATAGACATATACCATCTCCGAAAGATATTTAACTGACGGTGAAAACCGTATCAAAATCCTTTGCGTGGAGGAGGAGTTAGCGGTTATACAGACAGACAGACAGATAAACCCGGAAAGCAGCTTAGTTTTATACTATGTAGTGATTAAAATTGAAATGAATGAGCTGACTTTCGGTGAAAGAAAATGTAGTGTGGAAAATCATAGTAGGTACTTTTAGTACCCACGTGGTTAGCGCACAAGATGAAATTATGCTGTCAAGGAAGTGCTTATTTCATTTGTAAATACCGCTGTGTTCCGGATGCTGCACTTGTAAGCCAGTTCCCTTCAAACTTTATATGCCATCGGCCATAACCGCTCATTTTTTAAGAATTTATGTTTTTTCCCGGTATGAAAAAACCATAATCCGGGGCTGGTGTATTTAGTTACATTACCAATCATTGCACAAAGCGTAATGAATAGTAACAACTAAACAAAAAATTGTGCGAGTAAAAAACTGTAAGAAAAGTTGGAATATATCTACAGCCTTTTAGAAAATTGATTTCTATAACACACAATCACAAATAGACTTGACGCTCGATGAAGGTATCTAAAAGGGTCGACAGTTCATGTGATTGACAGCTTAAACCAGCTCCGCAAATAACGAAAATCAATTTTAGTAATTTTATCTGTTGTTGAGGTATTCAATAGAACAAAATCCCCGAAAAGAAGATTAATTTGTTTATTTATAGTGTCATACACGTACTTACTATAAAAAAAAACACATCTAAAAATTAAAATAGCGCTACAAGAGTCTTCAAGGCTCGAGTGAATAGGTTACTTCTAGGTAAGCGTACCTACACCATCGTAGACCACCAATCGTAGACCATCATCACCTAAGATCAAGTTAGATTGCGGTCAAACTTCTTTACTCCGTGGGTCAAACGCTTACAAAAACAATAACAAAAAGACAATCACTTGATCAGTAATTATATCACTAAGTGTTACACTGCGCCTTAGGCAGCCTGCTTTCCCTTTCCGTACATATCTACCTGACACACCCAAAATGTGGCACAGTCCCTAATACTAAACAATGCTTATTACCTACTAGCAAATTATGTATAGTAAAAAAATATCTGAATCTGATAGTTGTGGCACTGTATGTGTATCTACCTGATCTTCGTTCATGGGAATATTAAAATTCTCATATTTTTTTGCCAAATTAAATTCATTCACTTTTTCAAAATACTAGTCATTCATGTTTTAGTGAAATTGTTAGCCGTTCCACATATTTTTATTTACGTTCACACAGATTCATTTCATTTCACTTCACTGGTACAATTAAATTGAACTTTATTGGAAAATAAAATAAAACCGCAACGTCACTTCGCAAGTTGCCACCAAAAATCGTAGAATCGTATTGACAAATAGAACAAATAGAAATTGTATTTCTAGTGAATCCTAATTTGATGGTACAGATACAATACAATCAAGTGTGATAGCATAAGTGACGTACGCAACCGTCATCGCATCGTTTCGTATCCAAGGCTGGAGCCGTTCACCTCGCCGCTGATTTAAATATGCAGACACTCGTATTGATTGTCTCCAAGAATAACGCCCCTTCCTACGTGGACCCCTGAAGCCAACCGCGCCGCGCGCGCCGCCAACCATTAATACCGACCTATTTTTATTACCATCACTAATTACCAAAATGCCTTAATTTAACATTTAAAAACCGATTATCGACAGCGGTTAAGATCCATCAAAGCATTTGAATTCAAACAACACCTATTTATTTTCAACTCCCCTCTATTTTAAATTAGTTAAGTACTTTAACTTGAACAACAATAGTTATTTATTGTTCAGAAACAAACGTACGTACGAAGCCACTTCTAAATAGCTTGCCTCGAATTGTTATCATGGTGTTTTGTTGCTGTGCGAATGTGTGTATCTCGAAAATTAATGAGGCCGTCGAATTATCTCGCCCATTTAATTTCAAAGAAGTTTGCAAACTTTGAAACAGGGGCAAACAACACTGACGATCGGATATAAGAAACTTTAATTAATTAACAGTTTGTAATTAATATTTATTATACAAGTCAAATAATGTTAAACATAGTTCATAAACCCTTAAGGTTGTCTGCGGTCAGTTTTGCCTTTCATGAGGTTATTCGCTCGTGTTACAATTGTGAATGTAAAATGTTGCTTAAATTAACTCATTGATAACTAATTTACCAATAATTATAAACAAATCTAAATAAATGGCGTACCTGATAGAGTATAATATCTTAATATATAAGTATATGGAAGTGTATGATACCTAAAATGTGGTGGTGTACACGTATTGTGGCCAAACACCAGTCCATCAATATAAAATAAGGTTCTATGTTTAATTAATAAATAAAAATGAAAAAAAAGTAAGCATAACATTATAGGTACTCAAATAAACAGCTTGGTAGATCAATATTTGAAAAGATTTATTCATGATAGAAACAGTAACAGATTCATAAACGTTATGAAAGTCTTTGGTTCGCTAGTAGGTCATCCCACAACTACATAAAATTTAATTCTAGGATTCGTAATGCAAGTTATTAAGTCCATTTAACTCCTTTATCTATAATATCACGGTGGTAGGGTACTATGTGGTACTCGACTGGCTGGCTACCACCCTCAAATTGAAAATCTGTCGCCAAGCACCTGTTGGTGTGTTCCGACAGTTGCACTTGAGAGCCAGTTGCCCTTGCCCTTAAGGCATTGTAATAAGGTGTACAACACATTGGCAATCTCCCTGGTATTGCTAATGTCTACAGGCGACGGTAGTCACTTACCATCAGGTGACCCACCTGCCTCGTTGTCACTAGTGACATAAAAAAAAATTACAGCAGTAAAATTTCATGTAATTTTTTTGTGCACTCTAAAGTACGAGTATGTTCAAATAACATGATAAAGGACTATTATTATTTTTATATTAGGTACTTTAACTCTATCCCAACCCGCGGTTTTTACGTTTCTGCGAATCTAAGAGATTCATAGGTTTGAAAATTTTATTTTGCATTCTTATTCTTAATTATTAGATATATTATAATTTACAGTATAATTATTAAAATTAGGTACAGTAGTATAATTATTTAAAAAAATACTACTCCAGAGATCAGGACGAACAAAGTAAATAATTATAATTGTTTTCTTTTTACAATTAATAATATCTATTTATTGGATATATCTAGGTACCATCTAGGATGAAGAATGGCACTATTATTGCACTTCTACACAGCTCTACGAATCGTTACAAATCACTACGAAGGTCTACGAATCCGCACAAAGAGAACACTTATTTATGCGAAAGTGATTACCTATGTATTATTAATTATCTTTCACCTATTCTATTTACTGCTAAATATCTGAGTGTGTACAATAAAAGGCATGATGCTAACTTATTAATTTATTTTAAAACGCGTATAAGACATGTCATAATCATACAACTAAATAATAAGATCTGTTCTATAATTTATTTCCCCAAACTATTATGTATTTAAAATTATTCATTAATTATTCATTCATGTTATTTTATACATTTATATTAACTGTTTTGTTATAAAAAATATATATATAACCTATAATAATGCATTTCGCCACAACAAAATGCAAATACGACACAAGACTATGGAGTTATGCTAAGTAAATTTAATTTGGCCGGTTCGATATTTATCAATATAGTTTAATAATTATACCTACTGTATCCTATTATAGTTAGGTTCAATCATAATACAAAGTTTCTAAAATTTTGGGATTCCGAACCGACATAATTGGAAATGAGACCTAATGGCACATGTGAAGTGAAGCGGTATTGGACGGGACGAATTTTAAGCACTGACCTACAATTTATGTAAGTTCTTAGAGTTATGGTAAGTACCGATACAATATTTGTAATTACACCTATACAATACCTAACATTACCCATCTATATATTAATATAGATGGGTAATGCATTATCAGCCGTCATTGCATTATCACCATTATCAGCAGGTCAATTACGTAACTTACTGCAATCAGATTCAATCTTGAAAACGGTTTATTAAAACAGTTATATTTTTTACGTTTTAGTAATAGCATAATTTATTTCAATGCGAATGGACCCATTGTTAGTGTAATATTTCTATAGATTAAGAGGTTGTTTTAATTGAAACTGTCTGCAACAAAGTTGTAATCTAATGGCAGAGATTATCAAATATCCGCGTAATATTAGCAAACAAAAAAAGGTTATGGAATTGTTTTTTTATTATACACATAAGTATAAGCGACATAAGAATCAACTAAGCAGTACACATATATCATGACCTTACATAAGCACAGCTGCGCTCTCAGCAATATTTATTTGCGGTTAGAATCCGGAGAGAAGGCTAGCACCTTTACAAAGATTATATCTACGTTTTAGAGGTTTAAGTAAGGTAGTAGGTACGTACATATTAAGTACGATACATGTAAGTCATACCTATTATATCAATGAAGAAACCAAGTCTGTTTTAAGCAGTTTTAATTGATTTCTGTATTTTCTGACTCTTCAAATTCTGGAAAGAAATGAGTGTCTAGCTACATATCATATACAATCGTTCCCCAAAAACTATTGATGTAAGCAAAATTAGTTGCTATCAAAAGTCAACATGAAATAATTTCCATTGTCCAAGACTGACATATCAGATGTAGGAATTTCATTAAAACACACCTGTTCATCACGAATAATAAGTAGATACAACTATTTAAAATATAAGGACTAGAACTATAAGGGCTTTACTTATAAAACGGTATTTAATTGAAAACAGTTTAATTGGTCGAACTTGGTTTAACTTGATGATGGTCGATAAATATAAAACAACTTACCAAGTGATTTCTGTATTTAAAAGCTTTTTATAAAACTTTTAAGATTATTTTCAAGTTAGCTCAATCATGCGTTTTTAAAATGTTTGTTTTTCTATTGGTTCATTCAGAATAATCCTGATAAATTAATTAAATAATTCCATTATTCAAATTGTTTTTGAAAAAAAAAACATACAGTCGAATTGAGAACCCCCTTCTCTTTTGAAGTCGGTTAAAAAGTAACAACAATCATGATAAAACATACACAAATCATCTGCTCTTTTTGGAAAATTAAGACATTAAATTATTATTGCAGATGCCTAGGTACTATAATATTATAAATACCTAGATTTGATTGTTTGTTTGCATTGAATAGGCTCTGAAACTACTGGACCGATTTGAAAAATTCTTTCACCATTAGAAAGCTACATTATCCTTGACGAACATAGGCTATATTTTGTCCCGGGGAAAGATAAGATCCCACAGGAACGCGGGTGAAACCACGGGGGACATCTAGTAACTAATAATTAGAACTCTTCATTATAAAATCAAGTAGGTCAAATCAATCATATGAACATGTTACATAGTTATATGTAATCTACCCAATCAATAAATATAAACAGGACCTTGTCCCTTACTCTAAATATGCAAAGCCTTTTTTACACAGGTTACCTTATGAAAGAAAGTAGTACGATAATCTTAAGGGGGACGGGTCTCCGTTTTTTGTTTTATTTTATTTACTTTTGGATAAGCTTATGTTTAACGCCATCTCACCATGGAAAGTTATGATGTGGACGAAGGTGGTAAGCACACAAAGCCTAGAATGGGAACTGGCTCTCAAGAGCAGCTACCGAAACACACCAATAGGTGCTTGGCGACAGATTTTCAACTTGAGGGTGTAAAGTACCCTACCACCGTGCTATGGTTTCCTCACGACATTTTCCTTCACCGAAAACTCAAACTCACTGTAGGATTCGAAACCACGACCTTCACCGATCCGACGTCACTACCTCTGAGCTATCATGACCTACCAAATATACAAAAAATATTTGTTACTACGTATGTATAACGTAGGCATCCATTATGGATTCTTTTTTCAAATTAAAGCCATAGCTAGTGTTAAAAAAAAATAAGCACCAACATAAAGTTTATTCGGTTTACGACATTTCGATACTTGGTACGCGAAACTAGTGTGCGCCAGGCTGCAGAGCCTAATCCCTCTGAGCCAGTGTGAGCACGGAGCCAAATTCGACATTTGGCATTCCCGGGGATTTTTGGTCGACATTCAACACTGTATGAAACTTGGGTAACAAGTAAACCATGTTTATTAAAAAAAATAGAACAACAGTGTTACTACTCGGTCTGCCAATATTTTGGATAAAAAAAAACTGCGGATCCGTATAATGTTTAACTGGTAAAACTGCTTACCTATTGATTGATGACTCTGTAATAGTATCCACTCGACCATAGGTTGCTACTTGCTAATGACCGAATCCTTATAGGTAATCAGCATTTTAATACATTTTGTAAATTAATACTTTTAACAGTATTAAAACATATTTTACTAAGATAAAAGATTTCATTGGTTCAAATTAATTTAATATTTAAAACTTGTTAATAAAACGGGCTGACGTAAGCCAAGCTTATAATAATTATATTCGACTAGGCACCTAAGTGAAAACTGGGTTATGTAAAGCTAACTGTTGGTGGTAATAACAAAATGGGTTGCTACCATGTTGTTATTGTAAACCATGCTATTTTGTTTTGAAATGCTAATTTACTCGTGAATACAAACAAAATGTTAAATGGTTGGGAAACAGTTCGATAAAACTGTTGTACCTATCTAACTAAAGTGTTTGCAATATTTCAAATATGTAGGTTATAAACACGATACCTACAAAAATTATAATAATTTAATTACTCGATACCTACAGTCATTTATTTGATTGACCTACCCTAAACCTGCATATTATTTTAAAAACTCAGCAATTAGTGGAATTTATTAGCGATGGAAAATTTCGCTTATTGTCAAAATTTCATTAACCCAATAAATGATGATGAACCACGTGTCTAATCAAAATACTATAAGCAGTTAAAACATATTCTAATTGAATAGATTAAATTGTGAGAATCTAATATAGTTCTAAGAAGAGTTGAACTGATAAAAATGGTGCCCAACGTGGGACCTGTATAAGTAAAGAAGGTATGCGTTGGGTGGAGTCAGTTGATCGGAAACTATTAATAATATCACCTGTCCTACCTTTATTGAGCCTCGAACCTCATGGTTTCTGCTCTACAACGTTCCAAAAATATCGATTCACGACGAATCCAGCATGTCGGCCGCCCTCTAGGGCAGACAGCTCCTCTCGCTCTACGTACACATAGGACACAACACGTCAAGCGAGATATCAAAACGGTTTCCCGCCACTAGTATTTTAGCACATTATACTCGCATCGTGCTAAATAAAATCCATGGTATTTGAATGAATTGAGTGAAACACTGATTATATTTTTTTTCACAAGTGCAAGACTTAGATGATAGTAGGAAAACAGACTAAAAGTTTCATTATACGGTTGAATTTTGAGGCGGAGAATGTACCGACCTCCCGCGCTTGTTCGACCCGACTGACTGAATTTTCTACATTCTCCCGGCGCAAGCCTTCACCCCTTGTAATCGAGCACGTTCACAAATATATATAACAGTAAAATCTATATGTACCTATATCGCTTGTTATTATTAAAATTCTTTTTGGGATTTGTTATCTTATCATCACAGTAATCATCATTATTCTTCTCTATCATTTTTCAGGCGATCACAGTAGAATACCAACTCATACAACAGCCTTAATACAAGCCTTCAGATCAATTTATAGATCTTAGTTCAGCTATTTTTATGGCGAGCTAAAAATATATCTACTATTATTTGTTTCTGCCCCGCGATTTACCCAAGGGATCGAGTATTTTTCGGAAATAAAAGTAGTACCTATCCGTTGTTCTATAACAGGGCCTTATGTCATTTAAATTCGTTGAGCAGTTAAGAAAGTAAGTGGTAACAAAAGTACATAAAGTACGCAAGCTTTATCATTTATTATTACGTAAGTAGTTACTTACTTATTTTTCATAATGATAATAGGATAGGATTATTGGCATTCTTTGGTTTTACTAACCATGCATCGTCCAAATTCACGGCTTGCTACGGTAAGCTTGTCTCTGGGCCTTGGTTGTTTCTTTAGTATCTACATAATTTGAGCCAAGGTATTTTTCACGCATTCTCCTATATTTTAATAGTACCTAGCATTTAGACTTTATTTAAATTTACAAATTAAACTAATTATTAAAAACAAAATAAAACTAAAAAGCTAAACTAAACTAATTACAAATAAAAAAATTGCCCCAAATCGCTGCCCGATGGATTAAAAATTAAAAACCATAAATTTATAATATATTAATATCGCACTTCTAAAGTCAAACTCGATAATATAACAACGATATTTTTCATGAATTGAGTTAATAATGCCATCTTTCTTAAAATTAGCTGAACTATAAGATGAGATTGACAAAAAAAAAATCTTTCTTAAAAATCTACTTTTAGAGGTATCTAGATGGCGCAAAATTTAACCGTTACTACACTAAACCAAAGTTATTACACTAAACAAAAGTTACTACACTAAAAAACAATAACGACTATTTGAATCTCAAATGTTTAGTTATTACCATAAATTCCAAGTTTAAATAATAATTATCGTTATTGACAAAATTTTAGTTCCTAATTTGTAATTGACCGACCGAACAGTGATTTATAGTTAATCTGTTGACTCGCGAGATTAACCTGTCAAACAACTCGTCAACTCGCGCACAGTATTAAAAAAAACAAAATTCGCGCCCAATTTTCAAGTAAATGTCATCGTCCCCATTGTCCCATTTGAGAACCAAGTGGTGCGGACTCTGAAACCCCAATCTGAAGATCTGAAGACCCTTTCTCCCAAGAAAGAACTGACAGGTTAATGGAATTTAGTCACTTTATGGTGGTGACTAAGAATTATATATACTACCTGGATAGGACCCTCTCCATACCTACAAATGCGAAAAAGAGAAAGATAACAACTACGTTGGGAAATCTCTCTTTCTAACCTTACTTACCCTGAATGAAAGAAAGAAAAGTTGTCCCAATGTAGTTATCTTGCTCTTTTTCGCAATTGATAGGTATTTGCAAGAATTATGTATACTACCTGGATAGGTAACTTTCCATGCCTACTGGCGGCTGTTCCACTAAAACATTCACGAACTTTTTCGGAAAACCTGAAAAGTTACGATACACGCTTTCATTTCACTTCACTATACTTGTGCACTTAGATTGATCTCTATTGGACAAAACACCACCGGTATTATTCAATAAAACACAAAATACACCAAAACTAACGTCACTTCGCAAGTTCCCGCCAAATAGTCCACAACCTGCCTCAAGAAATATGTATACTAAATGGATAGGTAACGCTAAATACTTACTTGAAGCAAATAATTGACAACATGTCATTTTTTTTAACATGCTTATTTTATCTTTTTATATGAAACTAGGGTAAAAAATACGCTACCCATATTTTTGCTTTTCTTTGAATAAGCTTGTTTTTATATAGAAAGTTAACTTTTTATTTCTATTCATTCTAAATAGACGTAAGTGCCAATTTACGGCCGAATATGAGAGAATACCTTTGCTCCGTTTGATAGAACCATTAAAAAAATTGGTATTTGCGGTATTTTTTTGTCAATTTAAATTACTTATCATGAGAGTCTCCGAAGCTTCGATCAACAATAGCTATAGATATCGGGTCGGCACAAAAAATACGTCTCGGTAAATAAGAGCGCACTTGAAAAGTGAGCTCTTATTTTGTTTAGTTCGCTTGAACACAGCCAATATAAACACGTCTGCCACAGTGTGTATTCAAAAGTTGCAAAAATAATTCTCGAAAAAGCAATTTAACGGCCGGAGTATCTTACTTTCGGTAAGAACATAAAGAATAAGAGATGTTTTAAGCTTTAAACTAACAAATAATATAAAATTTTGAACAAAATTACATATTTTAAACCACGCTAGCAACGCTACAAATGTTTGGTCAAACTCGCCAACACACGCACAAACTTCGAAGAAGAAAAAATAAACGAAACAAAACGATGTAGCTTTCAAGGCAATAACGGGAAAACATACTTTATTTGTAGCTCGTTAAGGTTAATTTCACACTAAATGTTCTTTAACTTATGTCTTTTTCTTTTAAGTGACAGGAGTAGTTTATTGCTTTGCTCGTTTTATGTGACTAATGATCGTAAGTATTAGATAATATTTTGAAGATTTGTGACTTTATTACTGGGCTATGGTTGTAATTACGTTGAACTTAAAACTGATTTAAAACATTTCTCTCCGTTTGTTAGTAAACAAATGTAGCTGTAAAAGTATATATTCACGCGGATAGCATTTAGCTTGGATTTTGTATGTGACCCGATATACCTATATAGCTATTGTTGATCGAAGCTCCGAAGGATTCCTTTCATTCATGTTGGCGATATCAGGAAACTACCAAAAGTGGACCATATTATTGAAAATTATTGTTATATTAGTGCGTAAACACGCAGTGCTAAGATATTACTGGCATCACGGGATGGTTTTGTAGACGCTGCTGTTGTTGGATAATGTGGAAATCAAGCGCGAAAAAATTTTTTGTATCGTTAAATGTAGAGTAACACCTGAGAAAAGTTAAAGCGAAGTTGTAGGTATACAACGTGTTACAAAATACCCCGTAAAAAGATAATTAATTATCAAAGCCAAAGATTTTGTCAACCCTAGTAAGCTGTCATGTCAGGGATCCAGATTATTTAACAGAAAGGCCTACGTACCTATTTTACCTAATAATTGTCTTCATTCATAAATGTTTGCTACCTCAATACAAGGATGTTATTAAAATCAAGTACTGGCTTCAAAAAATGACAAGTTGAAAAAAAAATTATGATTTTATGTCGTTCCGCGAATTAGGTAGAAATGTAGGCGTACATTCTGCGTAGTTTAATCTTTCATTTTACTGAAACAGGGTTTGCACATCAGTGAAAATAATAATATTTTTTAATTTTTTTGGGGTATGTAATACAGCGTACAACGGTTCTTAAATATTGTGAATAGACTCGTTATAAGGCCCCATTTAACCTCCTTACGGCTTTACGGGTAGTTTTGTATCACCTGTATAGTTAGTGCTTTAATTGACGAATCAAACTAAATGTCAGTAAAATTCTTATTTTAATTGTTTGTTGTTTTATTGTTTAACGTTTTGGTCCGTGAGAGGTACGGCCGTCCCACATAAACAATCATATAACAATTGAATCAAAATGCAAGCCAAGTAATGAATATTTTTTCATTCTTATGTTATATAATTTACAAGTTTGTCGCATTAGGATTCAAACCTGTAGGTACTATGTATCTGATTCAGGACAGGAAAAGAAAGAAATTGTATTTTTGTTTTAGGATCGAATGAAAAATGGAATGTTGTCAATTGCGAAAAAGAGAAAGTTAACAACTACGTTAGTAATTTACAATCATTCCTGTAGTAATTTTACGCCTTTTACCCTCTTCGGAAAACATAAACTCACATTCATCTTTTGTCATTATAAACTTTTTATCAGTCATAGCTCCAGTTTTAGTTTATTCCAGTAGTAGGTGGTTAATGTAACTGATGGTTCATCTGACCGTTTAATAAGCCTAAAGGCAAAAAAGATCGCATTTTTTATCCTCCTGCAGTCGCTGCACAATCATAACACTCAACTATTTTAATCTTTTATTTTTATTTATATCATTAAACAATAAAACAACAAACAATTAAAATAAGAATTGACATTTTGTTTGGATTCGTCAATTAAAGCACTAACTAGGTAATGAAATGAAATGAAATTGTTTATTAATCCAAATCCAATATACCTACAACTTCACACACACATTTACCTATACAAAAAATATTTTCGCGTTTGACTTCTACATTATCCAACGACAGCAGTGTCTACAAAACTATCCCGTGATGCCAGCAATATCTTAGCACTGCGTGTTTCCTTTCCGTACATACATTATAGCAATCATTTTCAATAATATGGTATACTTTTGGTAGGTTCCTGATATCGCCAACTTGAAATCTTTTGGAGACTCTCATGATAATGCAAAGGTATTAAAATTGGCGCTTACGTCTATTTAGAATGAATTGAAATAAAAAGTTAAATTTCTATATAAAAACAAGCTTATTAAAAGAAAAGCAAATATATGGGTATCCTATTTTTTTACCTAGTTTCATATAAAAAGATAAAATATGCATGTTAAAAAAATGACGTTGTCAATTGATAGGTATTTGCTTCAAGTAGGTATTGAGAGCTTCCTATCCAGATAGTACACATAGTTCTTGGTTTTCAGCAACTTTTTGATTTTACTGCTGGCAACATTGATAAAAAATGTCAGTGGCTTTCCTCTATCTATCTATGGTTCATTCATTCAAATTCATTCAATTCTTGATTGCTTGCTTGCTTAGAATAGAAAAAGAAAAGTGTAGGTACTGTACCACCTGCAAAAATTGTTTGTTGGTAATTTATTTTGTATTATGAAGTGTAACTGATCAAATCTGTGTTCTTTGAGTTGATTTGAGATTTTGTGTTTATTGATTGAAAGAAAACAGATATTGTTCATAATTGCAAAACAAGTTACACAAAGCTATCATGGCGCAAGCAGAGGATACAGAACTCCGAGATCTAGTTGTAGAAGCTTTAGAAAAAAATGGGTCATTAGCTAAAATTCGTGCGTTGCTAAGAGCAAATATTTTTTTAGCGTTTGAAGATGAATGTGAAAATATAAAACACAACATAAATTTAGACAACATAATGAAACTACCAGAAGGTATTCTAGCATTATCGATTGTTCATGAATTTTTGGAATTTTGTAACCTGAAAAATACCCTATTCGTGTACATGTCTGAGTCTAGACAAAACAAGGAATATAAATATGAAGGTAAGAGGAATTTGTCAGAAAAACTGAATATTCACAAATTGGACTATATAAAGGAACCAATACTCGCTACTCTTATAAAGAATATATTAAATCCTCATAATAAAACTCGATATAGCCATAATGATAACAATCACTTTGTAAATGAAAAAATAAATCTCAATAAATTTATGGATGAACAAAATTGTACTTATATTGTTCATGAAGACTCCCAGAATAGTACTACAAGCAATTCACATTCGGATAACTCGTCTGACGAGAAAAATAAACTGCATCTCAGATTACAGTTAGACAATTCAGATACAGACACATCCAGTGATTCCACCAGAGACAAGTCTTGTTCTGAATACATTCCAAATGACAATATTGCGACCAGTGACCATAGTAAAAAAATAAACATTGCAAATACAGAACAGCATTCTAGTGACTGTGTGGATGGTAAATATCAAAATGTTAATGTTAACCAATATGAACAAAATTCATTGTCTGTTTTTATGCATGAAGTTAAAGCAACAACAAACAGTAGTAGTGATTCAACTTCATATGTAGATCTAAAACCATACACATCATTAGATGATAAATTGATAAATACTGCTGGTGTTCCAATAAAAGTGTCTGATGAAAGTGAAGTAAGAAGTCCTATAGTTGTACAGCTAATAAAAAATGAGCTTCATCAAAATAACTATTCTCCAAAATCTGCTACATCTAGTAATGTATCATCAATATCTCCAAAGAATGAGGATGTTAACATTACTAACACTAATCAGAAAATATCACCACAAGAATCAGGAAAGTCGGAGGAATATAGTAATGATTTTACATCATCTCAAGTTTCTCAAAATAAAAATGACATAGATAATAAACTAGTTCATCAGCTGTCTATACATAACACTGAAGATAGTCCTGTAAAAACTTCTTCAGTTGAAAGCCAACACCAAGTTTCCCAAAGCTCTCAGAGTTCCATTTCAATATCTGATGTAGCTGATTTAATTAGTGAAAAAAGTTGCTCATTTGGGCTTCATACAAATAATGATAAATCAAGTGATAATAAATCCCGGTTATCAAGCAACCAATCTAAAATATTAAAAAATAATCATAATAAATCTTATAGTGATGATTCAGGTGATTTTACAGAATCCCCTATACCCTCACTCTCTAACCTTAGCCTAGATATTCATAGTGACTGAAAAATATTGGGCTTTATACTTTAGTGAAATTCATTTAGAAGTGACTAAGGAGTGTATTTAGGTTTGAGAAATAAGTTGTAAATTAAGCATTTTGAGAAATTGCATTGGGAATTTCATAGACTGATAATAATTATCTAGAATGATTTTTGAGAAAGCAATAATGTGTCTACTAAAGTTCCTACATATTTGTACAGTGCAGTTTCAATGTTGATATTTAATATATATGCAGTGCTGGCTTTAACTATTCATTATTTTCAGTATGTAGAAATTTTAAAATGTTTATGATTCAGTTTGGGATTTGGTAAATATTTGTCTGCATATTTTGTAGTGAATTTCATAGGCAATTGTTTCTGATATAAAATCTCTATCTATACTTAAGGCCCTGACTACACATTGGGTACATACATACATACCACTTAGGTACATCCAGTATAAGTAACTGAAATGTTTATGTATAGTCAGAAATTATTTTTGGATATTTTGTCATGATTCAATGTATGTGAAAGGAGGATGTACCTTGTTAAAATTTTACTAGATTTAAACTATTAGATAAAAGTAAAGAATACTGTAATTTGTTGCCAGATAAGTGAAATGTTTTCATGTAACAAACCTATTAACCTTAGAACTATATCAGAATTTGGTTACATGAAGTAACATAAGCTACAGACAACCCAAAAGTACAAGATTTTTAGAAAAGAAATTAACTTTAATGCTTCATACATGTTTCTTTAGGAATTTGATTGCTGATTGCCGATTATGTAGTGCAGTGAAAAACAAAAATATCTGAAAAACTTGAATCACAAATTCAGGAGTGTGAAGACATTCCATGGACAACCCATAATACTTTGTCATAACAAATTGTTGGTATGGTTCTACTGTTACACTACATTTTTTCATTGGTTGTGCCTTATTTATATTGGATGCACAAAAGGTTCACAAGTTCCTTTTATAAAATAATAATTCTAGTCCTCTATGAAAACTAGTTCCGTCCAAATTGCTCCATTAGTCCTGGCGTAGGGTCAATGATTCTGTAGTTTAGCATACAAGATCAATAAAGCTTATTGCATTTATATTTGTTGTTTAATTTATAATTCTTACTAGTTTTTCGCCCCTCGTTGCCGAGGGATCTTATCTTTTCCCGGGATAAAAAGTAGCCTATGTTTTATTCCAGGATATGATCTACCTGTGTGCCAAGTTTCATCAGTTGTTTTTGCGTGATATCTAAACTCGCAAACATACAAACTTTCACATTTATAATATTAGTAGAAAGGCAGCGTGCTTGTCGCTATCTTCCATCACGGTACCTAATGGTTCAAATTCTGAAAAGTGCTACCATCCTCTATTAATTCTGTCGTCTAACACCTACCGGCGCGTGACTCTCTGTCTATCCAACTAACACGGTTGAGCATCCTGATGTTGATTCGGCTCAGAGCCCTGCGAGTTAGCGATCTGGCACTATTTTAACTTTTTGGTATGTTAATGTTGTAGGTACATAGTGTTTTAATAAACTGAATGTATTGGATAAGTATTATAAAGAATTTAATTTTACAATGGATGTCACTGCTGACTTCTATCTGCAGAGGTCACATACATACTTCTACTACCTATTATAAAAGAGAAAGCTTGTTAGTATGTGGAGATGTTTGTTACAGAGTAGCTTTCTCTAAATCGACCTTCATAAGTGCCCTTCTAGGGCCTAAACTGAATAAATGGTTTTGACTTTGACTCCTTCATGCAAAAACTACAGAACGGATTTTGATGAAACTTGTCACAAAGGTAGACGGGAAGATCATGTCTGGAATAAAACATGGATACTTTTTATCCCGGGAAAATATGAGTTCCCTCGGAAACGCCCGGTGAGCTAGGGACATCTAGTCATGTAATATATCTGGTAGGTATAGTTAAGATAAACAACTTTTTATATAATCAATTTTTATTTCACAATTTTCTGTTAAGCATAGATTGTAGATATCACGTTTCATTTATGCACACAAGTCAATCCATACCAAACACTTGTAACATTGTAGTTACACATTTCTATACAAAAGTAACGTTGTTTATGGCATAATGGCGGTTAGTTTAATCGCATAGAAAAAAATCATATCAAACATATTTACACCTAAATACTTTTATTAGGTACACGAGTTTTTAATATGAAAATGGTATAAAAATTACACTTTCATATATTACATACATGTCATAGTAATACAAATGCGGTTCATATCCTAACTGAAAAAATATAACAGTAGTAAAAGCACAATACTTTATATAAACAGTAACAGTCCTACATCCATTGATTCTTCATTACATCATACAAAATGGGAAATTATCGCTCGAGGCACAGTCATTGATTCTTCGCGAGTACGTCTAGAGGATTTTTACCTCGGAAGTACCTAATAACAAAAAGCAATAATAAAAAAGAAATTATCAGAAAGGTGCTTTACTCATGCTTATAAATATTTGTTTTTATCACAAATACCACAGAGTAGATTCCTTTCAGGTTGGAATATTTTAGCATTACGCTTGACTATTACTAAAAATGGGGCACTTAAATAAAATAAGAAATAGATTATAAAACGAAATCAATTAAAGTAACACTTAATGTACATACATAAATAAATAGAAATAATTTACATATGGCAAATATTTGGCTTTATATGTAGTATATTTCACGCGCAAGAGACGTGTTTTCTTCTGAAATCATATCTGATAGGAATTTTCGGATTCTATAATATTTTAGAATAATTATTTGTAGTGAGGCAATATTTTGTAGATAAATCCACTGAGTCAAAAACAGATACAGAAATCAGAGGGTAGGACAAAATATTGCTTTTAAAAAAAAACAGAGTTGATTTTAAAGCTCGTTCCCCATAGAGCTGTCATGAGTGAGATTCGAGTCCATGCTCGCATTGTCAGAATCTTGGCTTTGGTTTCCGCTGTAGTTTGCAGCTTCTTGTAGTCGCATTAGCATATTTAACTGTAACAAGTAATGATTAAGTAAAAACAATATAATTTTTATAAAACATACGTAACATATTCATGTTTAAAATATTACCAGTGGATCTTGGTTATTGTTCGTGTTTGCATCTTGGTTAGCCTCTTCAATACCAATTTCTTCAACTGTTATAGCACGTAGCGTCTGTGAATGAAATTAGCATTAAATTTACTCAACTTTTGTTACTCTTGGATAAGCTTGTGTTCGACCTCAATCTCACCATGCTTAGTGATGATGTGGCCGAAGGTGGTAAGCACACAAAGCTTAGAAGGAAACACACAAAGGTTAGACAATAAGCCTATAATGAACTCAAACTCAAAATATACCTATTCAGTTTAGGCTCTGGTAAGGCACTCATGAACGTTACATTTGACTCTACTACCGGTTCGGAATACACTTAAACTGAGAAGACTCCGGCAAGAAACTTAGCACGGGATTTTTTTCAGCATCTTTTTTTTATTATTTATGTGCAAGTATACTTACATGAGAGTGATTAGGCTCTCTCCACGGATATGATGATTTGACGTGTTGTAGTGGATCGACGGCGGCGTGTCGACGTCGGCCGTACAGCGCGATGCCTTCGCGGACCGCCTCCGACGCGTACGGTACTATGCTGTAGTTCCAAACGTCCGCGAACCATGCCTATTTAAAAATGAGTACAGTTAGCAAAAAATACATTTAAATCTTTATAGTTTCTATTGTTTAATTTAGAAGAATTGATGAGTGTTATCAATACAAAAATTGAAACTCCTAAGAATTTAAATTTTGCAGTTGTACTTTTCACATAACAGCAGGTACGGTTATTCACACACTACACAAACGCAAAGTGTGAATGTGAATGCGTGTCAACGACATGCAAAACAAGGTTCTAACATATTCGACAATTCCATATTAATTTAACTAATGGTGTTGGTTGAAAACAGTGAAATATGCGAAGTGACTTAAATATATAGTATAGTATATCCTTTTATTTAATTTATCTATATCAAAATTGTCTTTTTCAGCATATCATTAAAATTAATATCTTAGAAGAAATCACAGTTTAAAATTATTAATAGATCGCAGCGAAACGGACGGTCGGCCGGCATGACCCAAAACCTTGTAAAGGTAGGTGTACATATACAGTTTGTCAGTTAAATGAAAGGTATAAAGCAGTGTTGCCCTTATATTACTTCTCTCTATGGCGGTAGCTATAAAAAAAGGAAATCTTTGTTTTTTGTAGTTTGTTTTGCTATTTGGTTTGCGTCGGATGGCACGCATTAATAAAATATTTTTCTTTCTTTCTTTCTTTCTATATTTGGTAGGCGACCTGCCCACCTATTTGCCCCTTAAGTTTGTCGTACTTACCAGACATCCTGTATATGAAGAAATATTAACAAAAACATAATAATAATGACCTGACTAGCTTCCAAGTCCATAGGGCAGGCGAGGAAGAGTCTCGGTCCGACGGTGACGTCACTGGAGGAGTGTGCCTCTAGGAAGGCGTTGAGTGTCGACCACACGGCCGGCAGCCACTCCAACACCGCCGCCAGCGCCGCCTCGCGCCTCCCCAGACGCACTTCTAGGGAGAATAGCTTGCGACGAAGGTACCTGTGGGTGTTAACACTACACTTTACACTACCAGTCTACCACAGTACAATTATACTTGTCATAATTTACCTTTGGAAAATTTATTTAAATAGCGTCTGAAAAATCATTGGGTAAAATATCAAATTTTACACGAATTTTTGCTATTTTTCAACACATTCAACGCTAAGCTTTAAGCCTTATAATCCCAAGTGCTACTCGACGCGTATGTGAGTGGGTGCATTATAAATATTATTGCTTACACTCAACTACGCGTAGAGTACCACTTGCGATTATTTGTATTGACGCTTATACGCGTAGCACTGAACGTGTTAAAGGACTAGAAGGTGGCCTGAGGGGCCCCGGCAGCCTTACGCGGACTGTTCAGCGAGCGCTTCAGGCACTCTCAACTAAATTTGTTTTGGCTAACATACTATGCTATAGTCTAAACTCGCATGCCTTTTATCAGTTATTTTCACTGAAACATCATCATAGTTATAAGCAATTATTAATATTTTAACTATATGATATTGTTAGCGTAACATACCTAGCTAAGAATCCTTTAACAGGTTCCATATGATTGGCGGTGAGAAGCCACCTGAAGTTGTGGTGGAGTTGTAGATTTGTCGTGTTGCATGTTGCTTGTGACATTGTTCCTGTACAAATACATTCATTTATTTATAAACACTTGTTTATGAAGCTACAATTTGGTCGCCTATTGAAGTATCATAATTCTGTTTTTTTTTCGATTGGCCCCCTTTGGAAGACGAAACAAGGATAAAATCCTCATGTTGAAAATCTGTCGCCAAGCGTCTGTTCCGGCAATTGCACTTGAGAGTAATTTATCTTAAGGTCTGTTATTGGTAATGTCTATAGGCGACGGTGGTTTCTTACCATTAGGTGACCCGCCTGTCTCGTTGTCAATCTATACTAATATTATAAAACTTATAAACTAATATTATAAAGAGGTAAAGATTGTGAGGCTGTAGGGCGTAATTTCTGGATCTACTGAATCGATTTTGAAAACTCTTTTACCAACCGAAAAATGAAGAGATCCCACAGGAACGCGGGTGAAACCGCGGGTGGAAGCTAGTAGTGGTATAAAAAAAAACTAAACACTAAGTAATTCAACCGCACTTACCAATAATAACGGGCATGTTTCTATTGTCAGGCGGCAGTAGTCCCGCGAAGGCGTCTCCGAGCGCGGAGGCATGTTGCAAGTTGTCCAACACCACCACGGAGGGTAGCGGAACTTCCTCCCCGGCCGCCGCCGCACCGCATTGTTCCGCTATGTTGGCTAAATAGGCACGGAGCTCGTTGCACGATTTGCGGTCCACGCTGGAATTTACATTTTAACGCTGTAGCGGATTTAGGATCTTGGTCTGGGGCGTGACCACTGATGGTAGATTTAATTAGTGTAACCACTAAAAAGCATACAAAAATTTATTTAGACTTGTATGGTAGTGTAATATTTCCTAAAAAGTTTAAATAGAATAATATCATAGGAGGACTCAGTGCTCAGTTTCTGCGATGGTTTAATCAATGATTTTAGTCTTTTTTACAAAATTATTAGAAAGAAATTGATTCAATAGAACTACCAAATAATGTAACTAGAATAGTATCAAAAACTACATAAGTGTATGGTTAATATAACATACTTGAAAGTAGCGACAGCCTCTGAAGGATTCCCTCGTCTCTGCGTCCGTTGTACGTAGAACTCGGCAAGCTTGGCCGCCAAGTACGATTTGCCCGTGCCACTCGGACCGCACAGAATAACTCGCCGATGTTCAGACAGTAGTGAAACATATCTATTGACAATTAATAACAATTTTATAGTGAAAAGTTTATTTCCTAGCAAAATTAATATTTATTTATCTGGAATCACCATTTTTTTTACTTCTGCATAAGCTTGAGTTTGATCGCTATCTCACCATGGTAAGTGATGACGTGGTCCAAGGTGGTAAGAACTCAAAACCTAGATGGGAACTGGCTCTCAATTTTCTACTTGAGGGTGGTATCCAGCCAGTCGAGTAGGTACAACAAAGTACCATATGATGTTTTCCTTCACTGAAAGGTCAAGTTCATCGTAGGATTCGAACCCGCGACCTTCGCCGCGGTAACCGACGTTACTACAACTGAGCTATCATTGCCTCGAAAATGTGTTTTAAACAAACATAAAAAAACTGTTTTTGAAATTATGGTAACTATGGAGATTGCCAAGTTTAGTTTTTGACTATGGAAAAATATGAACACATCACAAGTCTAGATTTAAATAATAATTTGCTTCATTAAAAAATGCAACTCACCTATATACAATATTTTTTGGTATAAGACTATCGAACGCCAAGCTGCCGACTCCTTGTAAGCAGATATAGAGCGTGTTGACAGTGCCCACGATGTAGCCGCACGGCAACAACTCCGGGAATCCAATCTCGGGCCCTCGCGTCGCTTCACCCAAATGATACGACGTTATAGAATCCGTATTCAAACCCAAATTCGTCCCTGGATCTATCCTAGACAGGTAATCCTTAAATGTCTTCCTAACTATATAATCTAAGTTCTGCCAAGTGGTCTTGCCAGATATATAAGTGAATGCTATTGTGAATTCATTGCAGTTTATTGTCGAATCACTATTGTATGCGTTCTTATACGAATTACTGTGCGTAGATTTATTGCTTTTGAGACTATTCGTGTTGGATTTATTTATTTGCGGGTAGTCTTGAGTTTCTGTTTCGGGGCTGTGAGTTTGCGACATCCGCGGGGATTCGAAACTCGATTGTTTCTCGAAGTGGTTGTACCCGCTAGCCGATTGTTTCGCGTAGAATCTGCATTCGGACTCTGTGAGCGTATCTTGTACCTCTTCGAAATATCTTTGGAATGTTTCTGGCTGTCCTAAATATACTGCTATTGCTATTTTCTTTCCGTCTGTCGTGTCTCCTTGACTATCCGCAACACCTGCAAGCAAAATCATTTATTAATTTACGAATTTAACAGATATACGTATTTTTAGAGCATACCAAAGAACCGATACACCTCAAAAAGATTTTAAAGTCGAAAATAATGAAAAATAATTTTGGTACCTTATAATTACGAAGTTTTGCATTTTAAATATCTCATTTAAATACCAAAGTGCACTTAATTTTTAACAATGTCACAAAATCAGGACCCACAGAAATTGATTCACATAGCACAATAGCATACGTTGATTTATAAAGCCCAATTTTCATATTAACAGTATAAACATTAGGACAAAAAAAAACTTACCAATATCCGAATAGCTTTCTCCTATAGCTAACTCCCGAGTCTTAGGCGGCGGTAGCACAGTATTTATGTCGTAGTCTCCACTAAGTCTTTCAGAAGCGTTCAGTCCGTTTGCGAATATATCACCGGCACCGTTCAATGCCCCTAATAGAGTCTCGGTGTTTTCATCCAACTCACAAGTCGCCTTGTTGCCATAAATAGGCTCCCCCATACTTGATTTAGGTGAGCCTTTCTTGGAAAAGTCTATAGTAGGGGTGGATGATATGCAGTTGAAGTCTAGGTCTAGAGGTTGCGAGTGTATGTCTAATACAGCCTGGAAGTAAATAAATAAGTTTTAAGGCGATGATAGCTTAGTGGTAGTGACGTCGGATACCGCGGCGAAGGTCGTGGTCTCGAACCTGAAAATGAGCTTTCGCTGAAGGATATCATGAGGAAACCATAGCACATTGGTAAGGTACTTGTACCGACTGGACTTGTAAGACTAGTATTTTTGTAGACAACGGCAGTCACTTACCGTCACCTGCCAGTCAGACTTCTGACATGAAAAGCCATAATTGTTTTAAACTTAAGCTATAATTAATAGAAAGAAGTAGGACTGCTTAAATATAATCTAAATAATGTATAATTGTATTTAAATTAAGGAAATTTTATCTGCCACAACCCTGCTGACAAAACTTTGAAGTACCTGATGCATAGTAGCTTGATCCGCGAGACTAAACCTTCTAGGATCTTCAACAGCTGAACCACCGGTGCCTAAAGAGCTTTGGCTGCCAGCCAGCGATCGTGACGTCACCAGCCGTTGCAGCCGCTCGTTGTTTTGTTTCAAATTCAACATTTCATTCTGTAACAAATAAATGTTCTGAATTTATCTTATAAAATTGACAACATTTAAACCGTAGCCGAATTGGGATGTTGTCTATATTCAAGAAAATATGTAACACTAACCAATATATACCAGGTGACCGGTAAGCAGTAGGTACGACAAACTTAAGGGAGATAGGTGGGCGAGTCACTTACCAAATATACAAAAATGACCTCAGTAAAAGCGTCACCATTTTCGACTTTTACTAAGGTCATTTTTGTATAATTGGTAGGTTGCCCACCCACCTATATTCCCCTTAAGTTTGTCGTACTATTTACAGAACAACTGTATAAAACATTTCAATATACTCGAAAATAGAGACGTAAAAATATCCCTTTTTGTGATTTTTAATAGTCAATTTTATGACAAAGATTATCTTTAGATGGTGCACATGTATTTATGACGTCACAAGCCAGTATTTATGACGTCACAAGCCAGGATTTAATACAAAATTCCATAATAGTCTATTATATATATTATGGAATAATAGACTATCGCTTTGACATTTCATAAAAAGAAGCTGATTTGATATGTCAGTCAACATCCCTATTGACAAACGTGTTACATTAATGAGAAGGAAAATCAATAAATTAATCAGAAAACTCATCACTATAGGTAAGACTTTTATGTAATCAACAAAGATAACATTGATTTTCTTCATTATATGTATAAGATGGTTAACCCATAACCCATAATCCGAAGAGGTGACTAATATGGATAATTGTAATGCGAATTGACTATCGCATTACATTATACTGAGTAAACAGTGTAGAATATTAATGATTCTCGTGTTTAGACACGCGAGCGGTCTATGAGAAATATAAATATTTATTGACTTTACATTAGTATATTGATATTTTTAAATTGTATATTCTATTGTAAGGAATGTATGTAAACTTCAAAAACTAAACTGGGCTAAAGGTAAACACACATAGCCTACAGCGAAAAAGACTATAAACCCAAAACAGGGTATTAGGGAGCATGTAATTATGATTCAATAAGTCTACATATAATGTAACAAAATCTTACCCTCATCTTGATAACTGTGTCCTTTAGACTTTCTAGTTGATGTGCTGAGCTGAGCGCTTCTAATCTAATATCGGTTAGCACCAGATCCTTCTCCCGCAGTTGTCTTTTCAATTCGTCAACTAAACCTGGATCCTCTGGTTTATCTGTGAAAGAAAAAATGTTCAATTATATGTATATGCAGGTTTCTTTACGATTATTCCCATAGAATAAAGAAAGTAGGTACAAAAGAAAGTTGAATCCTATTATTTAATTATGAAGCCCTAAAATCTAACCATTCTTATGAATTTCTCAATCTAAATTCAGTTCGATAATGAATATTTTATACGATATCGAAGTCACAATGTTATAGTTCAGAACATCAGAAGTAGGTCATATTCAGTTCATGTGGTTGGTAGTTTATTTATACACGAGATCAAAATTATATTGATGCTAATTGGTAAATATTGGGATGCTATCGAATCGAAAGTTTTATGTGAAATTGCATTTTATTTTTAGCAGATGTAGGTATCAATTAACATTTAGTTGCCGATCCTAAAATAAATATCATTGAATTGAAAATATTTCATGTTACTTTCTAATTTATATTAAGACTGTAGCATCTGTATTTTTAAACAAACTCGGTAAGTTTTGTGCTTTATTTAATAGTAGTTTTCCATCCCACGGTTTCACCCGCGTTCCCGAGGGATCTTAACTTTTCCAGGATATTATAACTGTGTGCTAAGTTTCATCAAAATCCGTTAAGCCATTAAAGGCGTGATTGAGCAAAAAAAAAAACATACTAACTTTAGGCTTCCCAAGTAGGTTTTGACCACTAAAACAAGTTTCATTCGAGCTAAAAGACAATAGTTTTTAAATATGTTTGCTGCTGCTACCATTTAATATTACGAAACTGTGACATCTTTTAGATAATGTCTATTTGTACAAACTAACTAGTTTGTTGTGTGTCAGTATTCACCTAAGAGTTTATAGAAATTAAATAGAGTCCACGTTATTTAAGAACTTCTTAAACACTATACCTACCTAATTTATGAAATCAAGACATAAAGGAAAGACACATTGTTTACACAAAGTAAGCCACTCGTTATAAAGCTTTCACTCAACCCAATTCAGCGCCAAAGTGTCCATTGTTTGCACAAGCTATTCGTCTCACCTTTGGTCTGATCCTCGGCGTTGGCCTGGGGGCACGGCTTGTCCTTAGTGTCGAGTGTTTCGTGAGAATGTTCTAGACTGTTCTCATTGCTTCCCTCGCGGATAGTGTGCGGGTCGTCGTAGTGGTGCGAGCCGGACGAGCTGTCTTGCGACGACAGTTGCCCGAGGGACGAGTGCTTCGCCGTTTTCGATATCTTCGCGTTCCGTGAGAATGCTTTCGTGAATGACGAACGGAGCTAAGAACAAACGTTTATTGTTAGTATTTTGTTTAAAGTACCACTTTTTAAAATCAAATGGTAACTATTACTAGTTGTTCTTTGAGTTCTAGACTTCGCGAAAGTTTTGTAACATTTTTAAAAAAAATATTTTTACGTTTTCAACACCCATTCTGCCATCTTGAAAAAATTCCAAAAACTGAATCGATGAACAGAAAAAAACATCTAACTAAAGAACCTGTTTATAAAATTTCACGAGAATCAGTTGAGAAATGTAAACCTGTAGAGAAGAAAAGCCGGGCAGACGGACAGACTGGGCTGTCCGGCGACACAGACATACGAAAGCATTTTTGCCCAAGCTGAAACGGAGACGCTTCACTCGCTCCGTCAATAAAGACAGCAATAATCTGTTCTGCATAATTCTTACATCATACAGAACACCTAATACTGGAGTTTAGGCATTAGAGTATTATGGATCAAACGAGTTATGAATAATAGAAAAAAAATACCATCAAGTTTTCTTGCCGCACTCATAATGGTTTTGTAAAAACTTTATTGATTTCCGTGACTTGACGTTGGGTTATGTATCATAATGATATATCACTTACAAATTAATTAACCGAATGATTAATTACGTTGCCAACACAATCAACAGGTGTAATAATGTGATACGGTATACGCCTCCGTGGTTTGCTCATTGCTTAGTAACGAGAACAAATTACCTATTAAAAACAATGAAATTTTTCGTGTTACCTAGTTTTTGTCATGTTAGCTGGTACAATTTACACTTGCCTTACGAAACGACGCTCTATGTTTTGAATAGTGCCTTAAGCATGTTTTCTGTTGTAATGTAAATAGGATATTTTGCTTTTAGTTAGATATCGAGGCCAACTTTCTTATTTGCATTTATTTGGTTTCTACGCAACAAATTGCATCTTGTGCTGTCTGTAGCAGTCTCAACGGAATGTTCCTTATTTTGTACGATTTATTGCATATTTGTACCATATTTAGTCTTTATGACGTTAAGTCACGAGAGCTTCGAGAGAAATTGTAGGTAACACTTTAAATGGATGTAGACCATCTGTTTACCAGACACTTACATAGGTAGTTTAAACAAATCGAAATAGGACTAAAAATGGCTGACAACACAATATTTAGGATAAATTACTCAAATTTAGTTACGGCGCAAGGAATTGTTAATGACTCTACCTTTTATATTTAGGACCCGCGCGGCTTATAAACATAGAATTCCACAACTGAGAGCTAAATTTAATTAGGTTCATAAATATTTTGTTACGCGAATAGAGCCCCAGTTTCAAATGTGACCTGATTCATAATAAGCTAAAACTGTTTTCAGGAAGAGAACGCGGCTCAGGATCAATATTAAAAGTTTTTCCTACCGAAGTAGATCAAGTTACCTAACAGAAACTTCCGAAGCCATATTAAAGTAGTTGCTTATCTGCCTGAATCCAAATTTTATGACGATTTAGGGTTATTTAAATGTACTTGGGTCACGTTTAGCTGGTATTCGAGACGCGAATGATGAAAAATAATTTGCTATTTATATACACCATTGTCTAGAGTGGTTCATATAATATCTAAACACCTACCCTTCATTTTTAATTATAGTAGATTATACCGGGTTTATTCGCGCACATAATAATCAAAATATATGTCCTTCATTTTTTATGTTTGTAATGTATGTACAGACGGACTTGGCGAAATTATAATTTGTTTGTTATCCATTTAACTATGGAGCCCTGAAATAATGTATCAAGACATTAATCAAGTCTTATTTGCTATCCGTGCAATCTACAATATTATTAAATATTTATATTACCCGATACCAATCTGGCGTCTTATTTGTTTGACATAAGAATAGATTTTAAAAAATTAAACATACCCATCCCTTCTTCTTATGTTTCTTATCATGAGGTACTGAGGATCCACTACTGAGGCTGTTGATGCTAGAGACGCTGTCGGTGGAGAGATGTCTCGTGATAGCTCCGTTGCCGGTCTGTGCGTTGCGCTGCGGTGAAGATTGTTGCGTTTGAGAATTAGGCGGCTCTTGCTGCAATATAAACGTATTTGTAAGCCAATAATGTGGTATTTTATCTCAGAGCCAATGATCTACTAAAATACTACCGTATTAAAAAAAACGTTAGTGAAAACTTGATTGCGTTAGTAAAAAATAAGTATTAAGGATTTTATTGTTCTATTTGATATTAGTTATCAAAAAACGATATAAAGTTGCTAATATGCTATAGAAATCTATAGAACTAAATGCCATTAATAATTCTTTTATATCTTTTATAGCTCATTCGTTCATTATAATCAATTGAAAGAACACTGATAAATAAGTCAGTGATAACTATAGTTAAGCATCGGATATAAGTGGAACAAAGCATATGACGTGTCTAAATTCAATAAAACCATGTGGGTAGATAGATTAACAATCAACAACCAAACAATGCACCGTAATTACAAATAGGTATTTATTAGAAATGCTTTCAAAAGTATTACAATTTAGATAGTTCAGACTCTGAACATTAACAGTAGTAATCAGTAATTTCATATGTGCATAAATCACAGAAATGTACCGTATCATTGGTAACATAACATGTGAGGGAAGCAAGTATGTCAGACATGTCACTTGTCGATTCTCACTGAGTATTGAATGTGGAACGGGGACGGATCTATTGATGTTCAATTTAATGCAAATGCGGCTGCCATGTCCCTGCCTTATTTGACATTGCTTATTGGACCACAACATCCGATTGATGAGGGTTATCTCATGGTCATAATGAATACAATATTAGTAAAAACATTAATGCACTTGGTCTCTTGGTCTAATGGTTCGAATAATGATTGATGGCTGATCGCATTGACCGACATATCAGTGTTTCCTCACTGGAATATATAATTAAGATATTATGTAGATATAATCGTTGTCCATCTGAAAAGTATGTTAGATGAATTTATAATAAATTACCTTGATGTGTTTTGCTTCGTTGACTGAGGACGTCTTATTTTGTAGCCAATTTACGTTACTCTACTATTTTCATTTATAAATAGGTATTCATTTGTAACCATAGAAAATAACTTACTAAGTAAGCTTTCAAAGTAGAAGACACCAAAGATGACGATATCGTCAGGTCACAAATACAGACCAATTTAATTAAAAATGATTAAAGAAGGTCATATTCTTATATTGTTTAGACGATAGTAGAGTTTTTAAGATAGATTCATACTCAAAAGTTTGAAGACTTATTTACCTTAATAATATTTTTAAAAG
Source organism: Ochropacha duplaris (assembly GCA_951361185.1). Classification (NCBI taxonomy): domain Eukaryota; kingdom Metazoa; phylum Arthropoda; class Insecta; order Lepidoptera; family Drepanidae; genus Ochropacha; species Ochropacha duplaris. The sequence goes on along the minus strand of OX592693.1, from coordinate 9,608,495 downwards.
AAAAAGAAATCATTTACATCCTATTACCCCAGGTAGCCTGAAAGAAATCATTTCAGCGCTAAGGCTGCGTGGAACGTTTAATACCTTAACGTTTAATATTAGTTTTTAAATATAATTTATGGTGGAAGCAATAAAGCACATTGTATTGCATTGTTTTATATTACCTGACCAGTAACGTTGACTCCGTCCGCCCTGATACCCATTGACTGCATGTGAGCCGTCGTCAGACCAGCCTGAATCGACTGCTTACGAAGCAACTCAATCGTCTGTCGCAGCTCTGTTAACTCCGAATCCTGAACAAAAAATAACATGCATGAGAAAAAGCAGTCTTGAGTCATCGATCGAGTCCTCTTTGTTGGTTCCCATAGGACCAAAAAATAAAAGAAAGTTATGTATTTGCATTCATTCGAACTGGTTACTGTTTGTTAATTGTACAGTCGTCAGTTCTGTAGTAACAATATTTATACACGTGACAGTACTTTTAATGCGCTATAAACTCAATAAACCTTTTATGTATTCGAATTAAAATAAACAGCAAGTAAGAACAGATACATTAATTGAACTGAAAGGATGGTGGTTTTACGATACAAATCCAGTAGCGTATTTTAATACCTTTCTCTCGGCGGTAGCAGTAAGCTGATGCAGTCGCTGTGTCATGTTCGACAGACTCTGTTCAAAGGCTGAGACCACATGTGCCTGTAACAAAATAATACGTGTAGGTAGGTAGGTATTTATCATTATTTTTCATGGAAATTGAAGCGCCATAGAAATTGAACGACATTCCTGTAGGAAATTGAGCGTTTAGTGGAACATTGCTAATAATGTAAATGCACATTACAACTTCCTTTAAGAGTTGTCGGGCGACATAACTGTAATTTCTATGTATTTTAGTAATCAGAGATGACCACAAGGCGACACAGATCTCTCTACAACACTTCGTTAGTTGTGGGGTGTGATTATTACGTATCCAGCTTGACGTGGATGTCCCCGTCTCAATAATTCGAATTGCTCTCCATTGCAGTTCACAAGAACCGGTTAACAGGCTACCTTAACGATATAATAATAACGTTATATTTCACAGTAGTTAGGCTATCGTAAACTGTATTTATAAACATATTTGTACTTTTACGAACTGTAAATATGACTCATCGGAATAAATTGCTTTATAGGCCGGTAATAGTGGACGTGGGTGTAGACTGGACACGGGACCCTTTGTTTGCTGCGTCACAGGAACGCACTCAGCAAAATTAAATTGGGGGTTAACGGCCCCTAAGTAAAATATAGCCTGTATATTACACCTAGTAAATGGAATTAAAAACGTTTTCATTACTTAACGTACGTGTTTTGAATAAAGAGCTAACATTAAATGAAACAAAACTTTTAATAGCGTAATTCACCTGCTCGGACGCATGCTGCTTAGCCAATTATGGTGTCTGAGCGTCATTGATAGATCTCCTGGCAGGTCACCTTTTGCACGTGCCGAACTAAATGGTTTCAGTTAAGTATGTACGAATCTCCTAATGTTTATTTGCACAATTTAGGATTCCTTGTATATTCGTAAAAAAATATATAGTTTTATTTTATTTTAAACTTTTCAACGACCTTTCCAACGAATGCAAAACCGTGGAAATCGGTTCGTGCGTTCTGGAGTTATAGCGTCAGAAAGGAAAACCCGACTTAAAATAAAACTTACAACCCGATTCTAGCGCCACCTATTGTGAAACTAAACCATCTGTCAGTTCGATCTCGAGACATGTCAAAACGTCGTTCTATACAAAATGTACCTATGACAAAAATAATTTTCTTCATTGTTCTTTTTATGTGAATTTTTCATATTTTTTAATCCTATGTCCTTCTCCTGGCTCTAAACTACCTCCCTGCCAATTTTCAGCTAAATCGGTTTAGCCGTTCTTGAGTTATAAGTGGAGTAACTAACACGACTTTATTTTATATATATAGACTAGTGGGCCCGGCAGACGTTGTCCTGCCCTGAAAATAAAACTTAGAACCCGATTCTAGCGCCACCAATTGTGAAACTAAACCAACTGTCAGTCCGATCTCGAGACAATATGTCAAAACGTCGTTCTATTATATACAAAATGTATGACAAAAATAATTTTCTTCATTATTCTTTATTTTTTAATTTTTCGTATTTTTTAATCCTATGTCCTTCTCCTGGTTCTAAGCTACCTCCCCATCAATTTTCAACCAAATCGGTGCAGCCGTTCTTGAGTTATAAGTGGAGTAACTAACACGACTTTCTTTTATATATCTAATTTATAAAATTCTCGTGTCACAGTTTTCGTTGCCATACTCCTCCGAAACGGCTTAACCGATTTTGATGAAATTTTTTGTGCTTATCCGGTATCTATGAGAATCGGCCAACATCTATTTTTCATCCCCCTAAATGTTAGGGGTAGTCCACCCCTAAATTTTATTTTTTTATTTTTGAGACAAAATTTCTAATTTCTATTTTTTTATGATACAACATACAAAAATACATACAATCCCCAATTTTCACCCTTCTACGATCAACCCTTATTTTTTAATAGCCATTTTAGTAATTTGAGTAATCGGTCAAGCCGTTTCGGAGGAGTATGGTAACAGGACCGATTTGGATGAAATTTTGTGTGTGTATTTCAATGGGTTCCTCGATGATTTGAAAACAAAATTGGACCCGGTAGATGGCGCTGGAATCGGGTTCTAAGTTTTGTTTTAATTTCAGGGCAGGACAACGTCTGCCGGGTCCACTAGTATAGATATAGATAAACCTAACATTCTACGTATAGATTTAGTTACCGATAAGGTAGCTCAAAAATAGAACACTGAACTTTTTTAAATTTCACAGTGCCATTTCCATCATCACTTGCTACAAATATTCGTAGATCAAATAGATCCCACAGGTCATTGGTTAATTAATTTTAAGTTTTTCCCCGATTGAGTAGCCACTTGCATTTTACATTTGATTCAATGAACACATTTGTCATTACTGGCATTAGGTTAGAGCGCCACTTCAAATATAATACAAGTGGCTTTGGTCGCGATGACAGGTACCTACTATAGGATCTTTTCTATAGTTGCAATTACGGAACCCCACACTTGGATTGCAAGGACAGGTGGCAGATAATTATTTATCACCAGCTGCGGAAACAGCCGCGCTTTAAGAACTTAATGACACCATCAAACATCCCTAGTTCTTGACAAAGAAATAATTATTCCGTATGTTCATTCTTTTGTCCATAATTAGGTACATACTTTTAGGTTGAACTAATTATTGAAAGAAATTAACACTGGAATATTTAGAAGACAATGAAGATGAGTTACATAGATTCAATCTATTTGAAATGCTTATTTTTAGCTATAATGATTATTAATGAATTTATCATGATCTGACCACGGAAGAAGATATGAGGAATGCCTCAACGGGTAAGGGTACAAATATTTTTAATCAGTACCCATTTTGTCGATAATTGATGATATCCTCGGTCAATAACAAATTTGGAGAGGTATTGAATCCATATTAAGAAATTTAAAATTGAAATATAACATTATTTTAAAACCTACACAAAAGTGGGTTTACACAGAGCAACTGGTTTTTTATATCTGTGGTTTGCACTAAAACTTATTAAGAGTATTATGTAAAATTCTAATAAAAATAAAACGGACCCCAAACTAAATTTGACTAAAACATACAAACCGATATTTACTAATAATATTTTATTAGATGAAATAGTAGGAAGCATGTGATCCATAGATTTCACTGACTTTAAAGTATTAATAAATTATAGTAAGTTCATCGTTATTTTGATGTATATGTTTTAGTGGAAATCTACTTTGGTGTCGGTTTAATTTAAAGATACCCAATTGTATTTATCTTTGAAAATTTTAAAGATGAAGCAACAAATATTGATAAATGGTTACACACAGCAATAACCACAGTGATTATGTTAAAAGCCATCAATTATTATCTAACATCCATCAACGTTTCGAGAACGTTGCCCCCTTACATTTAATTTGGAGGATGGCCAAGTAGCGTTACTTGAAAAACGGTCTCAAATATTTACTGATCATATTTTTGATCATTACAATCAATATAGTAATTAAGCGCACAATTATTTACACGTTTACATACACAATTTATTATTAGGTGCCCTCAAAAATAATCTCAATAAAAGCATTTGCTTCAATTGGGTACAGTTGCAATTCCAGCAATGAGATGTTTCCGTCCCTTACATAATAATTGCAATGTAGGTACTCAATTTATAAAATTTGAATATGAAAATATAGTTTTATAAATCGCAATTTATTAGATACTCTCTAAACCTTAATGAGTACCTACTGGAGACCATAACGCGAGATCAGATGAAATAGGTTTTTATAATGGAGGGAAGTAGTGAGACAGATACACTAAAATTAAAGGCATGTGTAGGTACTTATCACATATGAGAACAACAAATTGAAGCAGCTGCAGCACATAAATATCGATAACTCCATATTTTTTGTAGAAATTACAATAAAAACCGATAAGAAAATATGATTCGAGTAGGCGTAAAATGTTTATATTTATGAGCACCGCTCCCACTGTCTCACTGGATTATTACGAGACATTGCTAAAGTATTCTAAACGAGAGAGATTATTTGTTCAAGTGCACTCTTCCTTATTTGGCTGGTTCGTAACGGCGCAGCTCTTCTCTACCATAGCTTCCATTGTCCATGTATGTTCACAGCACGCCCAACTAACTATGCTGTACGAGATGACAATAATATTAATAGTGCTTTGAGTTCTATTGACGCAGATGTTCCGTTACGAATTGCGGCTTTATTATTATCAGATAACCTATTGATATATTGCAGGTTCACATTCAAATGATCAAGGTTAGCCATTGTTGTGATCGTGATAAAGCATAAATTGATGAGTATGTTTATATAAATGGATCAATTTAAATTCACCAAATAGTTGCGTTATCTACATAAAAAGTAATAAATTCAGTATATTGAGTAAATGAAATACGTACAGATAATGATTACAGAGCGTTTTCTGTCAACAATACAGATATAAAACAAGTCCTGCAAGAAATGCAGTAGCGGATGTGGCTGCGTTAGGAAAGTGTGCCGTGGCAGTGGCTCGCCGTCTCACCACTTGGCGCACAATATCAGAGACTGCGTCCATGTCACTTGGGATGATAGTTATCTCACGTCCGATCCCAATATACTTATATGTAATCCTTATAACTGTGTTAATGAGCCGCACGTCAGACAGAGTAGTACTAGGAAATACTCTTTACAGCCTGCACCGATAAATCTTAATAAAATAAGCAATACTAATTAAGACCCCCGCATACCTCTTATACCATACGAATGATGTTCGATTTAAATCAACAGTACGAGAACATGAAATTGTCTTCTACGTGGTACGGATATATTATAAAAAAAAATTTATAATCGTATAGATAGAGAATATCTAGTATATTTTCCAACTAAAATGAATCATTTTCAACCGATTTATTCCCATAATCATCAAGTTAAATCAATATAACTAGTACCTACGCATATATGGAGAGAGATCATATTTGTCTCGTTTTTCAGTTTCGTTGATTTCCCAAGTTCAAAGGTGTCCGCCGGCACCTTACCGCCTGGTGGTTGCAATACAATAGTTTATCTCAGCAGCGCCATATGCCATGCCAGTAAAGTGAAGTTCTATCCATCGCCCACGCGCGCCATGACAGTATAAAATATTGCATAGACGAAATAGGATCAACAAACAATGATATTTTATCAGGGGAATTGCAAAACAAATCGAGTTATACACGATTGCCTTCTGGTGGAGGTACTTCATTTTAACTCTACTTATGATCTGGCAAAGAAACCAGTTGAAATACGTAGTAGTTAGTTTAGATTCTCCACGACAAAACTGTTTACACTAATGTAGACACAAACATGGCACATAATAACCGGCAACTAGTAAGTTATTTTTATTTAAATAATAATTTTAAACATGAAAATTACCACATCATATAATCTCCCATAGCAGACACTGGCGCGAGGTAATGTATGACACAAAAAAAGAGTTTGGAGTAACAATAATTAAATTCTAAACAATAATAAAATTGCTTGTGTCAGACTCGAGACAATACAAAATGTTGTTTTTTCAGTAGGTAATTAATCTAGCGATAGGATCCCTTCGTCGTAATCGTTCGTGATACTGGTCGATATTTCGAATATAGAACAACCAACCAACCGAACACTAAGTATATTGTATGGTGTCAGAAAAAAGTGTCTACCTACTACCGAACTAGAGAAATGTTCCATGTTAACTCAGTATCGCGAGACAAATTTTATGCAGATTAGGCACCTGCTCTATATCAAAAACACGGCGTAACTTTACGTAATAATTTCATTTTCTATCGTGGGAAAGAATATTTTATAATCAGTTTAAATCAGTGAATGGGATATCTGAGGGACGATTAAGTCAACACCTGACCATTATAACGCAAAGGTACCTTTTTTGGTAGCCAGGTAGTCTTTTTTTTAACGATAGCAACAAAATTATTTTTTACTAACCAAAGATATATAGACTATAATAGCAATGTTGTAGTAGGTATTTTTTATATGCTATGCACATGCACTGCACCTGTTTTGTAAGCATTCAGAAAAGTATTATACTTGTTGGAAAGCGGATCTAATGTCGGGTTCGATTACCTATATCAATAGTTACTCTATAGTCGACAGCTATGTCATCATGCTTCATATAGACGAAATTTGTTTGTTGTTGATCAATAACTATAAATTGGATAACAATGATTATATATACATACTAACAGGTAGCCATTAAAATATAATAACAATAAAATGTTTTAAAACTGACAAAAATGTTGTTGTTTTTCCATAGACAGTACACCCTTCCTATTAGAGACATCAGGTGAACACGGCACTCATTAATATTCTCCCCTAACAGATGTACAAAATGATACGTAAATTTCATTGCAATCTATTATACCATTACATAAAAGATAGGGGAACGAAAACCGCACCTTTAATGAAAATTATCGTGAATGCTATAGAAAGCGATTCGGACGGACATGTAATAGAAAAGCACAACGAGAATGAATATACATAAATATGTTACTTCGTTTTATTTATTGTTTCACTGAGATCATATATAACATGATATGTACTTATATATTATATCATATATAAGTATATATTATAGTGGATAACATCATCATTGTATTTGGTTGACTTGAGTTCCAATCAGTGAATTGTTTCTAAAATAATATAGGATACCTAATTACCTATAATGATTATCAAGATGATACTACTTTACAAACATTTTGTAGCTGCAAAATCAATTGAAATATTTAACTCACCTCTTCTAATATTGGACAGCTTTTATAGCGTGATTTCTTGATTGCTAATTCCCACCATGGAACTGGAGGTTTTGCCCGAAGAATCGTTTGACATCCAATTTTTGAGTCTTGCGATTCGTACAAAGTTCCTAGAGTCCTTGTCGATGATTGGGACGGTGATTGCACAGTATCTTCATCTGCCGGTATTCCGGTAACACATTCACAACATTTATGAGGTCTTCTTACAACAGTTTGCGGTCTAAAGTCGGCGCTGAATGAATGCCTGTAGTTAAGTCGTTTCGAAAACCCGTTTGTTTCGCTTATGGATCTTTTGAAGTTGTTTCTATTATTTTGCAAAGGCATTCGCGGTATTTGTTGCACTTCGCTAAGAATACTAGGTGAACCATTGAAATCAGTAAGATCACCGTCAAGAGGTGTATTGGGTTCAGAATGATATCCCATTCTGTTTCTATGTAAGCTTCCGTATAAATGAGTTTCTTTGATACTTGGTGGTTTAAGATCAATAAATTTAGGCCTCCGCAAATTTAACGTAGCATATTTTTGGGGTGACCTATGAAACTTAGATTTGTTCGGTAAATCTTTTAATACATCTTCTGTATCCGTAGATGGTATGGTGGAATTGTCACTATAACTTGATATAGGCCTGTCGTTATCGGTGAGGTATGAGGAGGATTCCGACCAATTATCTCGATCGCTATGACTCCTTCTACAGTCGACTGACGAGCCAGTAATGTCCGTTCGCATGGAATGCTGCTCCACGCCGTCCTGATTTGTTACGTGCTGCTCATACGACTGCCGCTCTCCGTTACTTAGGTTCACGATTCCAATTTTTTCGCTACATCTCATGTCCTGTTCCCCCGACAAATCTAAGCTTTTCAACCTTCTACGAGGCTTTGTGTCTATAGAATCATAATGAATTTCTTGCTTACCGTTAACATATTTCACTGGGGAACTGCTCTTCGAGTGCGGTGGAGATACTTTGGCATATATAGGTTCGGTAAAGCTAAGTCTTGAAGATTTATCTACGAATGAATTGTTTGAAGATCCGTTAGCTACATACTGAACTCCCATATTGCTATCTAGAAAATTATTTTTGGGCGTTCTATGTAATGTGAAATATTCTGAATGCCTCTGAGGTAGATTAACACTTTGATTCGGCTCAACTAAGTTTCTAATCTTGATTCGACTCCGCGGTGCACGGATAGTGGCAAACCCATCATGTATTGGCGAGCCATGATATGTCGCCGAAGTAGTCACCGCCATGTCTATTTTATTTCTCATGACACAGCTCCAAGCATTTTGAGGGTGTATTTAAAGACACTGATTAAATAGTTCTGCTGTAGGCACAAACAATTCCGGTAAATTATCTAACATAATAGAGTAAAATAGGCACTGCACATCCTCCACTGTATTACCTGGAAAGCGTTAAATTGTAAAATATAGCTTGATCTCTGCGTTTAGCGAGACGTGGTACTAATGTTACTATATAATGTGATAGTAACGGGTACGTAGGTAATGGAAAACATTGATACTATAAACTTTTAACGACCTTTTAATTATTAATAAAAAGCTGATACACAATTCTATTCCACAACTTTTTTCAGTGCTGCAAGTAGGTTAAAGCTTGTTACTGAGTTCTGGGACACTTGACCCTTCTAAGAATACAAGTAGAGAGAGAGTTAAAGATAGTTTATTTTTATCCCAACATTAGAAACCATCGAAACTCGAATCGTGGTGCCTATCCACTTGACAACATACATTATTTTAAGATTGATCTGATAAAAATCTTGAAGCTCTTAGCCTCCTGGCTTATTTTGTTCTTTAATAAAAGAATGTGGGTACTTTTACTCATACCATATACGACAAAAACTTACAATTATCTATTCAGAAATAGACATTCATTCGGACGTGTACCTACTTAATAAATGACTGTGCGAATACCGACACTATCTTGGTAATTATTTTCATCTGTAGATCAGATGTCGTTATTTATGGTCGCAGCGTACTTAATAATAAGTAGTATACCAATGCATCCGGCATTCATTCGTCCATTATGCCGGACAATTAAGGGTTACTAACACTTGTATACATAAGAGTGTAACAAGGTAAGTATATAACTTTCTACAGATATTCCTGTTTTTTAATAGAATTCATTCTAAAGTCTAAATTATGGCAACCTTAGGGCTAGGCTTTGTTCAATAGTGAATGTCAGTCAGACGTGCGAGATTTTGATGTATTACCGGATGTAGTATAAGCAAAGTTATACTCAATTCTGTATACGAAAAGCTAACATTATGGACAAAGGAGTTACCCTTAAGTAAACATAAATCTGAGCATGTAGTTAGTGTAGTGTTTCTCACAGTTTTATTTCTCGATTACGGTCCTGCGTTCGCGTAAACGGTTGACACTGTATTGTATGTAGCGTATGAGTCACATTCGTCTCATGTTACTACCTATACAAACTTACTATTTTATTGGCTCTAAAACGTCAAGATATAACCAAGGCTTTCTGAAATTCAAGGCCTCACATTTAACTCTTGAATAACATGGGTAGGGTAAACTGTAAAGTATACAAATTATCTTTTATGTGTATGTCACAAATAGAGGTATACAATAAGGGTATACAAATAATTTTGCAAGATGCTACTTACTAGTGATAAAGAGCTCTCACGATTCGTCATATTTTTGATATCAGTAATAGAATCCGAATAAGTTACCTATCACAATAGTTAAGGCTTACGGGTATAATTACAATTCTAAAACAATGTCAATGATCCTAACTTTACAACAGTAGAAAAGTTTGAAAAATAAATGACAAGTGTTGTACAATGATTTATCGGCTACAATTTAACTCATAAAACCGGGAGTTACGAGGGCTGCATTATTCATCTGCATTGTATAATACAATAGGTACCTACGTTACGTACCCGGCTTGCGGCGTATACGGGTCAATGGATAAATTACAAACGTGATCAATGACCATAGCCAGCAGTCGATCAACGGTAAATCATTCGGGATTTAAGAATCACAGAATTATTGCAAATGTATCAGTTACAATTTATCGTCCCTACTTTCTGGGAGGTAGCTAAATGGATCCACAAGAACGAGGATTATCATTTTCTGATTTACGTAATCAAAATCTAATTTTGTGTGTAAGTTCTGTTTATTTTGAATAGCTAAAGAGTATTCATGATTTTGAAAGAACTGATAAGCTTGTTCTTAAAAATTCTAACGGAAGGCGATTCAATGTGTGCTTGTAGAAGCAGTTATTCAAACAATGGTAGGTCATGTCGTTAAGTCATACGGGTTAAGTCATAAATTACGTGAGGGGGGCGATCGCAGGGCTCACGGGCGCCAATCGAACAGTCAAACGTCTCGGAGGGGAGATCGGGAATTGGCCCTTGGGCTTAAATTGCTTCCACTACAGTGTTCACAACATTTCTCAAATTGTAGTAACTGCACTAAGAATCTTAAGTTTATCTCATTGCAATATTTTTATAAAAAGGCCAGTTGGTCCTTTGTGAATTGATACAATATTATTTTTACAATTTTGTTAAAACTCCAAACGTCTTGCATGCAGCTAATACCGCCTAAGCCTGAGACTACAGATCATCACAAAAAACCTTTTCAACTCTTATTTTGAGGGACTGACAGGTTGCAAGGGGGACCAAGATAGAACATTCTGTTTATATACTTTTCTCTCTCCCTCTAATGCAGTGTATGCGTTTCGTACGAGTATCAACGACCTGGGTTGTGATGTTGCGTGGTTGTAGCCTTTACTAACCGAGGTCGTAGTAACTGAGTACGTACACCGACACAATAATTAAATTTCACGGTCATTTCATAACATTTCAATAACCCGGTGTTCAGATTGTAAATAAACTTCGATAATTCAACTACAAAAATATTGTCGATTCAAATGTATTTTTATCAAATCAAATCAAAATGTTTTATTCACATTTGGGAAACTTAAGGAACACTTATTGAACGTCATCTTATTGCTATTTTTACCACCATTTCCAAATAAAGACCTGTCAGAAGAAACGGCGAAACATACTCCCCGGTTTTTTTATCGATAACGGAGCAAAGAAATACCTATCTAATTTTATTGATCTTACGTAATACATTCAGGGATGCAAATCCGTGCAGGATTAGACAACTTGTAGGTCCTAACTTTTGAGAAAACATTTTTTTTAATAAAATAGTGGTCACAAGCCTGGAAGGAAATATTTACATAAAATAAAATATTAAGGCACGATTATTTAAGTCAACGGATTCAGTGTGTACGTATAGTAATACATAATGGGTACCGACCGACCGACCTACACGGAAAAAACACGTGTTCTAAAGAGATCACGACCCTAACGGTTTTATTCGTTTCTCATACTCGTAGTAAGCTCGGTCGATCATATGAGAATCGATTGTTTGGAGAAGTAATAACCCCGCAATTATTAACAGTACTCAAACTGCATACCGATGGATGCCTCTAAAAGGAAAACGATAACGTAGGAACGGTATGACCTTAATGAGTTCACAGTTGTGTGGAAACTGGCTTGACTGATCTATTTTAATGGAAAATCACAAGAAAACTAACTGTAGGTACGAACTGTACTAAGTTTTCCAAAAGTTATTATTTCATGAAAGATATATCCACGGTGGAAAGGTAATAAAGGGTATAAGCGACAAAACTATTTTTTAGGAAAGCAGTTTAAAGTTTGATATTGCAGTCAAATCGACATTCGACATAACTTTTATATTTATTGTCATATCGTGAAAATGGAAAAAGTCGATTGAGGAGTCATGGGATTAAGCGCATTCGAAAAAGCTGTGTTTTTAAGCAGGAATGCATTAAAAACCCATTTTCAGCCAAAATGTCGCTATATCGAATAGTTATTTGAGATCACATGTTTTGTATTAATAAAATGAGAATTTTTAAGCAGTCGAAAAATACGAATATACTGCATTCTCAGTCTATTAAAATTATATGATCACCAACGAAACATACTTCGAATCACGCATTTGATACCTGTATAATAAGTAATGCTCTCGTTCTCGGGCCGCGGCACAGATAACTGTCTTACCGAGCGAGTCTTTCAACTAGTGTAATTTAAGACAATTTCACAATCACAGTCCACATTAACTGTTGGTGGTCTGTTAACAACCGAACAATACTTATATCCGTTGTTATTACAAAGCTCGAGGGCTACTGCCTAAAAACTCTACTATTAATAAAAAATGAATTTATTATCTTTTAGAGATTATCCGTCTGAGTAACGACAATAACCTCTCAAGATAACTTTAAGTTATCTTTTATGGAAATATTATATGTATCAAAGTAGCGAAGTAAGATAATACTTCAACTGGAATTATGCTTAGTAGAAAGTATATTGGACAGGTTTTCGTACTAATTAATAATTTACATTGGCGCTGCGTTATGTAACACAAACGTGAATAGAAAACTGGTATGCAAGATGTAAGGTTATGGGCACCTATTAAATTAATAAAATTATACTTAATTTTAATATATTTGCAGAACGGAAAACGAAATACTTAGTTGTTTGTATAATCCGAAGATTTAAATGTTTAAAATAAATTGAATGATACGCAAAAAGGATAAAAACAGCAATATAAAGAGCGATGATCTCAACGGAATGAAGATGTAATCCTAATTATTATGCCCAGCAAATAACATTGTGTGACTTTTGAAAACGTGTCCTTTACATTCTTTAAATCAATGATTCTTGAAATCGACAGTTCATTTAATGCAAAAAATAACGCTTTATAACCGTTTATTTTATACACGATTTTACTAAATTAATAACCGATTTATTGATTTAACATAAATAGGAAAAGGAAATAGCTGTAATGAAGAACGTAATCATAGTAAATTTTCATTAAATATTGAGGGCAAAGATTTATAGCAGGTCGGACTCAGCTATGCGTAAAGATTCAACGATCGAGCAACAGTTCGAAGTTAAGGCTCATGGGGAGCATCTGTTGTGCACATGGCCCAGTAGCAAGGCGGTATAAAAGCACACTTGATGGAAGACACTCGATACTTACCTATATGAGGCATGAGGTGAACACCGAGAGCTGCGTCATCTGCATGTATTTTTTTAATTAGTCTCATAAAATGCGGTCAAGGACCTTCATGATGGATTATGGTACTATTTCACACAAATATTGCAAAATACGAAGATTAGAATATTGTTAATTACGTTGAGTGAATAAGCAAAAAAACAGGAAGTATTTTGAGATAAGAATCGTTTAACTCCGTGCAAGTATTTAGTTTTTGCGCAATTAACACATAAACACTATTGAAATATGAGGTCATAAAGTCAGTAAGTTATCAATATACATGAAATTCAAATAAAACATCAATAATTCGATTCCGATAAAGCTAGGCATTGTCAATTGGGTCTCAAGGTAATATAGAAGAATAATAGTAGGAGACATGACACAAGAGCAAATTTAGCAGACGAGGGCTATAAACAAGCGAATAATCGTGTGGGTTGGGCGCATTGTTTGCTTGCTCTGCTTATATACGCATTGCGCATACGTCATGCTATGTAGCTTAGATCTCAACTTTGAGGACAATAAAAGTGACCGGCATTCTCTTTTCAAAGCTATTTTCATTGTGACAAAATATTTAGTACTTCTTTATGAGGACGCAACAATAATACTTGCTAATAGTGCTTTCCTATAGATACAATGCTATAAAGAAAACGTTATCATGTAATGAAGCTGATAACGAAGACCACCGTCATTAGTATACACCTCATTATAGGTTACAGCTTAGTTGACTCATCATGGACGTCGGTCCTTCGTTGAAAGTATGTTATCTTAATTTTAGTTGAGTCCGAGAAGGAAGACCACCAGGATGTTTTACATTAGGTATGGTGTATATTTTAGTTACCTATGTATATGTAAATTGAGACTGATCCCCGGCTTATCCACGTTCAAGTAGATGTACTTGCTACTGACGCTTCCTGGCTAGATAGAGCACGCTCCTGTGTTGTAGAGCTTCCTTCCGCGCTAGCTATTGAACTCTGTAACTACTATGATAACGGATAAACTACTTAGGGAAGTTCTTACCTACACGCCAAGATGTTCGGTCGTTTGGACCGGATTTGATTTACTTGCATGGGCTTGATTGTAAAAAGTGACTTAACTTGTTAGTTTTTATAAAAGGCAAAAACATAGGAGTGAACATTAGCGGCCCACGCTGAATAAATCACATGAAATCTAATTACTATAGAGACGGTTGTGGCAAATCTTATTTTGGCACAACCGTCAAGGTCAACGACAGTTGATGATGATGCAACGGTGGTTAAACGGGTTTCGTATTAACTTACGTTACGATGTTCATTGATAAATATAATATTTTCTACAGATGTGGAAAAGATTAAAAAAAAAGTCTTTTCATAGTACAATAGGTATATACTTTTATCGAAATCTCATTCATTATATGTGCCTAAAATGACTAAATGTCAAGTGTCAAGTGATTTGAAAAGGTTGTCAGAACTACAAACCTAGGACTGGAGGAGGCTACCCGAATCTAAGACGGGAAAAATTGGCAAGTCACGAACCGAATGAGCGAGCATTCTACTATCTGCGAATTAAGTCATGGACACTATTTAATTGATAAATTACTTCTTCTCGTCGTCTGTTGGAACTTATTATTATAAGCTCCTGTAATTTATGGACCCTTAACTTGCGTCATTATATAGCGATTTTCCAAAAGGTTAACTTAATCATATTTACTTGTGCGTTTTAATATATTCAAAACATGTTTCATTGTTTCCTAACAGGCGAAATATACTTATTGCGTAGTAAAGTCACACACAACTATGACATTTATATAATAAAGCAGCTTATAAGAAACGGTCAATAAATTCTCCAGTCATGACAATGCAGTAGCAATTAATAACGAATGGGGTACAAGAATAGACCTTGTAAACATTAATTTTGTGTTTGCCATATTATATAGAAGTGGAACATGACATAATAGTGTTAAATGGAGACCAGAAGGTGCATTTACGTAGGTGTCAAATAAGTAAACGCAATTGATTCAATTAAATGCCAGTGTGATAGCAATGAACTTGTTTTATTAGCTCATCAAAATACACATACTTAATTACATTTCGTACTTTACAATAACAGATACCATACCTACTACGTATTGACTTTAAATTACTTTATTTGAATTAATTAAAGAATCAGTATTCCTATGACTTGTTCAGTTGTAGGAACCTAAAGCTAGACTGATTTATTGAAACAATCGAACTAATCATACATGGATCAGTAGATATACATAATAATATAAAGTGAGCAACAATCGTAAAAATTGGTATTCGAGAGGATATAGCATGACGGACGGACCATTGCAAATGGCAAATTAAACATAGATATATGATTGGATCGATTTCTTTCCTCTTTAGTTAGTTACGTAATAACACATTCAATTTCTTGAACCAACGGACTGGTTACCGACAAAATTAATTAAGTGTTGAACAATTAAATTTCTTATTGAAGCTTACGGATAAACTGATACATTCTGACTGATTTATATTTCCGATATCAATGTTGGTTGCAGATGATTTCACATACGCTAGAATATAAGTCGATGGTTGCACATGTGGAGCGACTAATCAATGTTAAGAATATTGTGTTATTAGATATAAACTATCCAAAAGCAAATTTGAAATCAAATTCTACACGCACCTGAACTCACGAGTAATTTAATGTCCGTTTTACGAGTTCGTTGTCTTTGTCCTATTACTTACACTATTTTCAGTTCACCAGCGCTCATTCTGGATATACGAGTACATTAAAAGTTCTTGTTAAGGTTTTAGTTCATAAAGCCAGCTAAAAGTTATTTAAGACGATGATAGCAGCAGCTCAGTGGTAGTGAAGTCGAGTACCGTGACGAAGGAGGTGAGATCTACGATGAGATCAGGTGGTGAAGGAAAACATTGTGAGAAACCAAAGCACATACCGCTGTGTAGTTGCAATTGAGAGCCAGTTGCCTTCTAGGCATTGTAAAAAAACAGCAACACATTGGAAATTCTCGTGATATTACAGGTGTAGTGTAAAATTTATTTGAAAATAGCAGAAATAGAGTTACCTACTCATTTAGACGAACGGACATTATAGAAGACGTTACAAGTTTACAACGTTTATTTATGAATACGATGTCTATTTACTAGGCCATTTAGCTTATTGAACAAATAAATAATGCAGGGGCGCTATCTAGAGATCCCTGGCCAGTCTCCATACGAATTAACCTCAATTGACAGTAGCGAGGAGGCGCTTCGCTGATTGAAGACAGTGGACTCGAACTACCCGTAAAAGCAACATAAAGTGTTATGTTATTTGAATAAATATACTTTTGCAAGCAAACATTATTCCCAGCTCATGTTTTACTTCAATAGACATGTGAATATAAAGAGAAATTTGCTTTGATCTGCCTATGTAGTAATATAAAAAATAAATGATAACAGACAATTCACTGTTCTATAGATATGCAGGGACTTTTATCAGTCGCTATATTCGATAATTCTTAAGATAAGTAAAAATATGAATGTCATGAAATAGTAAAAGACTTCAATAGTAAGTAACCAATCATAACAAAACAAAGAACAGTGTACCTACCAAACGTCGAAAAATAAGTACCTAGAGGAATATGAAATAAATTTCTAACAGTTTACTGAGGGAGCCATAAAGGGCGTGAAACCACAAATGGGATATGATTAATGGGAAAAATGCATCATCCGGTACAGACAGACGTTGGGAATCTTTTGTGTTCGCTTTTAAGTATTTAGTTCTACGAAAATGTGTTATCTTTTGATGTACTCTAAGGTAAAGTGATAAATGCTAAGTAGAGCAGGAAGATTTCACATCTACGAGATGATTTACTTAGGGATACTGCCAGCGACACGACAGCCACAAAGTTGCGTAAATAGGACGAGCAACGCTGCTCAGATGTGGTGACAACTGCTTGTGCCGACTGGCTTCTTGATACCGACCACTGTGCTGCGAACTAGGTTCCAGTATAATGCACCGTAATTATTTATGACATCCATAAACATCTCAAAGCCAACACTAACATAAAAGCTTCCCACAATATTGACAGAAGACCATCGATTTAAATAGACTACATAAATATCAAAATTTATAGTAGCTCTTCGATTGACATTGATTACACAAGTGGGACACTTTTTTATCTCGTAGTATTTTGGGTTTTATTTACTCGTAGTATTGAAGATACATACAAATGTAAAAAGAGATATTGCCTTCGTTGTAGAATGAGAATGATGAAACTGTCGCGTTTGTGTTTGTATTATGTTATTAAAATAGAAATAGAAGTTGTACGGTTATTTTAAATTATATTAAATTACTTCGTTAAACTGCAGGAGGCGCATGAAACAGCTAGTTATAACCATAAAACACATCAAACGGGATTAATATCAAACGTTTGACCCCAAATAAAACCAGATCTCCCTCTAAACACATTTTTGTAGTTCGCGTTTGATGTTTACTTTTATCGTTCACATCACATGTGGGAATCCTTTGAAATGTGTCAATTTTCACTAGTACCTACTAGTAAGTGCCATAATAAAAATGGGTATAGTAAACTGGGTAATAAGAAATCTATAAATTTACCAGTTACAAGAGTTCCACCAACAATGCATAGCAATAGAATATTTCTTACTATAGTCATTTAAACTCTTCAACAATGAACATCAGTATAATAGCTATCCCAAGAATAGTGTCCGGGTTTGAGCAGGATCTGCCAATAATAGGGTCTTACAAACACTCGGTAAAAAAGAGACGCGGTTACCTGCTCGTATCCAACCTTAACTCAGATGGTCAAAGTGAAATATTGTAACCGAGTATAAAAACCGTATTTATTTTTTGGAATATAAAACATCAACTAATTGAAAATAATATCAATATTTTCCATTACATATTTGTTTGTCCATTATTTTGTTTTCTCTATCACATCGTTGTTGATTTTAGTAATTTAAGATTTAATTAATGATTCTTCAACAAGATAACAACGATTTAACATCGAAATTATACCCGGATGTCTTGGTAACAAAACAACAAATTATAATCAAACGTGTTTCGCTCATATGCATCTCAAAAACGAAGAAAACACTGTTTCTTCAAAACTTTAGTACCAAATCTCGCACAGATGGTATTAAAAAACTCACGCACATACATAAAATTTCACAAATATCACTTTTTATTCACTAATAATAGTTTGTTTATAAAGGCCGTGGTAAAATGAACGTGCACAACTACTGGTAGCCGACGTGCGCGCGTCCGACCCCTAACGAGGTTCAATACACACTGGTTTGGTTAGTCTATCTAACTAACTGATGGTGTACTGTAGAGTTTGTGACCGACCGATGAATAAAATTGAGTCACGGACGGAACCCATGGTACCCGGATCACTGATCGAACGAGTAATTCACGCTCTATAGATTGCAGGCAGGATAGGGTCAAAAGGATTGTAGCTTGGGGTGTACGGATATATCGAAGATTGTATTATTATAATAAGTCAAGGAAAAAGATAATTACTGTAGAACAGAATTAGATTTATAGTAGTCAATAGAATTAGATCTATAGTGGTAAAATTAAATTGCGATGATGATGATAAAATGACAAAAGAGGCGGGTCGCAGTCGTAGATATTATCGTACGAGGCACTTGTTGCGCAAGTGCGGCGAGCATTTCTGAGGATTTATGGGCCACGGGCTCGTGTTACACATGATAACGTCTCTACACACACGCGGCAACCACACTAAGATCATCAAAGTTAAGCAACGAAAACAAACAAGTGACAACAACTGTAAACTATAAACGTTACCCAATACATATTTCTATGTTTGAACGTAGCTACGAGTATTGATCGATAGGTACATAAAATAATATGTTACCTAGATATTCTTTAAGAATGGAATTAATTAATAATATTTTAGCAGTTTATGGTTTACAATGAAGTAGACAATGCTGGCAAAGTGCCAGCAACAGTCAACCGTATGAAATAATGTGGTAAAGCATTATGAACTACTGTAAAGACTGCACGTATGTAAACAAAGAATATGGTCCGTCCCTGTTAAGGAAACGTACCAGCACTATAAAAATTGTACCTACTACTTACAGCTTTAAGCTGAAGGTTGACCAATAATGTTCAATTTCCAATTTCAGTAATTAGTCACTTTAACATAGTGCCAGCATTCACATTTTACTGTTATGCCTATACTTTAATTAAATTAAATTCTTGTTATCTCTTTTACAAAATAACACTAGGAACGCTTTTTACAAACGCTTTTTACTTTTTTCTGTTAAATGCGGATAATATCTTGGTTTATAGTAAGTGTAAAATTTAAAAACAAACACATAATGAATATACAAGAGGAATGAAAATAAATTATCGGTAACGGCAAATAGCCAGACAAGTCAAAATGAGGCAACAACGATCGATGAATCAAAATTAAAACGCCATTGAAACCAATTGTATGTGACCACACCATTTGTTATTTCTTCGACGACATTGGAAAACTTAGCTTTTGATGTTTTTGCATGGCACATAGCTCGTAAAATCATAGCTAAATACCGTTTATTTACTGCAGTCAAGTGTAAGAACAAGAGAAAGAGCTGATACAATGACATAGGGTTGATGCTGTATATACGCTGAAGACATTATATACCAAAAATAGAATCTAATTCAAAGCCGTGAATGATGTATCGATAACATTAAAATAAACACGGCTATGTGGTCGAGTAAAGCACAACAAACGTTCCAAAACTACACAATGGAAACGCAAGAACAACGATGGACGTTTGTGCGCTCGCGTTGAATTATTTATGGCGGCAATGCTTTAGTGAGCAGTAAATTAGGAGAACAAAATCCTCGACTCGACCGTGTCTCATTGAAAACTCCACTTTTTACTTGTCCAGACGTATAAATTGAACCGGTGGACGTATATTATTCGACCGATAACCGTTATTTGTCCAAACTTTAACGAAGGCAATTTCATTAATCCAGTTGTGCGTTATATTTCTTGCAATGCTTTCGTATTTCACAATTCGATCATCATTGCAATCAAACCCATTGTTCTCGTTGGGACGATACAAAGAAAATTTATTTATTCCTCAATTTTATACTAGCTGTGCTTTGCAGTTTCACGTAGAACCTCCTCCTTTTTTTGAAGTCGGTTAAAAATGATTAGATTGAATGATATTTATTTTTAACGGAACTGCTAATATGCTTATGACATGAGCCTGAAAACGAAGGCTAACCTAATTATGTCAATTATCCCACAGCGAGATAACAATGATATTATGACAGTTGAAGATAGTAGGTAGGTAATTAAAGTCGGACAAATTCTAAATTAGTTATTGTCGTGATATCATCGAGCTAATCATGTGCTTGCGAAGTGATAATTATGGCTAATTTACATAGATCAAAAGTTTAAGTGTTTTAAACTGCTATTATTACATCGAAATTCAACTATGGTCATAGTCATAATATTTAAGCAGGTAAACAAAATATACTCGTAATTAAGTTATAGGATAATATGGGTGGACAAATTACACCTTGATTAACCGAAGAAATCTATGTACTTACATTCAATTTCTCGCAATCTCTCTGGAAAATTTATAAGATCGATTGTTCTCTCAGTGCTAATACGGCTACACGGTTTTGGATCTAACCATTAACGCGATGTAAACCATTTCTGTTATTCATTCAAGAACACTTAGCGCGCATAATTTTTCATAATGAACGTTTCATCATTTTTATCCCATATCCGCCCACTGTTGAAAATCTATTCCTTTGTTTGTGTTCATATATAAAGTTTTCTTTTGAACGTGAAAAATACAAGATTTGTTCTTGTTTCTATAAAACAAACTCTGCAATGAAGGTATCAAAATATAATACGAAACATAGGTGTTCATAATAAACTTCGCGTTTAACTTGGACACCATATTCTGATAACGACCGGTGGCAGTAACAGTTGCCATTTGGCACACATTCCTAATGCCTGATATGGCACGATACAGGCGACCCGGCGTCTCACGGCCGAATGGCCCTCTGATACTATTATTTACTGACCCTTTGCTTCTGACATTTCATCTCGACTTTCTCACATATTGAGTCCTATAGGTTATCAAAGCTGTGACAGAAATCATGATACCGAAACTAAAACATAAATTGGTTTTCTAGCCAGATCAAACAAACAAAACAAAAGATCCACCAAGATCTGTCAACCGCACGTAAATTACGAAATACGGGTAACCACGAAATTGGATAGTATAATGTTATATTGTTTAGAAACAAAAACAACGTAGCTATCAAGCGTCTGTGGGCTCATCAACTGAGGTAGCTCGACGAGGTGACAAGCCAGCAGTTATTATTTGCCTGCCACGATAATATCGTGATACAATGTTGTGGGAGCCAGTTGCTTACGCGTCGAGATGTCTCATTTCAACAATAACTAGACAAATACGAATTGATCTCATATTTCTTTTAATAACTTTCTGTCAACGACAGTCAATAATTGTTTACCATCCTTAAATATTATAGTTGATCGAAATAAAAACTTAGTTTAAGGTACTTACGTTAGTTGTGAGCTGCGTAGTCAAGGTGTGTACTTTATCTTTTGCATCAGCAAGTTCCCTTCTTAACTTCCGCACCTAAAGCAAAGAGCAAAATTATTTACAAAGTTTTTAAATATCTTATATAAATTTTGATACTAAAAAGGAGTGAATACCGATACAGAGAAGAGTACAACATTGCGCCGTCCCCAAATAATTAGGAACAGGGCAGGCAAATCAAGATGATATTTTAATACCAAACGATAGTTTGGCATGAGGCCAAAAGTAAGTTAAACTGTATTTTCACCCACGTTCCCGAGGGATGTGTTATTCCAGGATATAATCTACCTGTGTGCCAAGTTTCATTAAAATCCATTCAGTAGTTTTTGCGTGAAAGAGTAATAAGTTTCCATCCGGAGCGCGGGTGAAACGGCGGGGCGGAAATCTAGTAAATAATAAGTTAACTAATTTACGTACCTCATGTGCCTGTCTTTCTTCAGAGCCCGCGCCGGCTGCAAGAGAAGACGCGGTCGACACCAGAGATGCCGTTGAACCGTGCACTGTATGGGACAAACATACAATTACACACAAATTGATGGCGTTCATTCCAATCCAAAGATTCAATGTTGACCACATGTCTGCGGTTACAGCGACAGCATCGTGACATCTGCTTCGTATAAGGATACATTTGAACAATATTTATAGGAATGTGATGTGAATTTGGAAAGTGTTCAATATCTTGTTTATTTTTGTTTTCGTCAGCGAAGTTACAGTTTTAAGTAGTTATAACAAAAGCAATGGTAGCTTTAGAAAAATAATGCAATATTTAGAAATAGCAACACAGTCAAAAACTGGTATTAAATTCAATAACTCTATTATCAACTAAAATTAACATGGATTTGAAAAAAAAAATTCAACCTACATCATTGTCTAGGTAAGTCCAACTTCGACCAAGACACTAGTATTATTTGACTAGAAAACTTTAGGGTTACGTCGTATTTTTTTTTCCAGAGTATCTTTTAGACTCAAGATAAATCTTGAACCAGAGCGAATCACTAAGGATTACCTAAAACACACGTGGTCTCTGGTCTTTTCTATGCGATCACATTTCGGTGGCACACGAGTTTCTTCTAACTTCTCTCTTCTGCTTACCACCCTGTGCCACATTATCACTTACCACAAAGAAATTGTGGTCAATACGCAAGTCTATCAAATATTTGAATCTCTTACCTTCATCATTCTTCTTAGGATAGTGGTGTGAATGTCTAGGTGTGTGCATCACATTTCCTGGTTGATGAGTAGGGCTCAATGCGGACCTCGGAGACGGTGACGGAGGCTCAGAAACGCCATAGTTTAGACCTGGGGTATAATTCGTATATAAGTATCGTGTTATGAATAATTGCTTGTTAGTCTACCAAGATGATATTTAGAACGTACGATGAACGAACTACTAAGACAGGATTTTGATGCTTTGCTACAGATTGTGCTTTGAAGAATGCACAATATGACAAGATAATTAAAATATGACCATATTGGGCACCAACATTTTTCTCGAGAAACGGATTTTAGATAAGTTTTAATTGAAATTTAACATGTTGATATTAAATAGGTTACGATACAAATAACATTCCAAGATATTCTAAGAATTTACATTTTCTTATACCAATATGTAAACATTGTTATCTCTTCATAAATGGGTCGACGTCTAATTATTAACATTACAACACTATCGAAGAAACTAACAATCATCGAATTCACGTTATTTGAATTGAGAACGGTTGCAACACTAGAATAAATTTTGACTGATTTAATAAATAATCTACCAAGTGCGAGAACCAAGAGCGGATATATCCCGTGCCATAAAAATAAATGGAAAAGTTTTGTTAGAGCTACAATCAAATTAGTCATAATATCTGTGCAAAATCACTATTAAATTACGAGTAGGCGCAACAATATTTATTTTGTTACACCTCCCCTAGTGTTATGTGGTCATCGCTACTACCTATGTAAACTTAGTAAGTATTTGTCGGTGAATAAATGTTACAGTATTAGACCTAAATTATGACTTCTTACATGATGATGTTTTTGAGATAGTCCGTTTAAAAATAGAAAACACAACTTTCTTGAGGATTCAGTATAACTTCTTTTTATTTTTTTTATTGTTTTCTTATCTGGACATGGTAAGATTATAACTGAACTGGCTATAGGTACCTAAAAAATATAGTGGTACGGTCGGCCAAGAAAGTGGTGTGCCAGTTTTGATTTAGCTTCCCAGTCATCGAAAATTACAACAAGGTTCAATCAAACTAAAAATATATCACTGAAAGAGATGCATAATAATGACGTTTCATAAGTTGTCAGATTGATCTGCAATCGAAACTAATCTTTATCACCTATGAATCTGCAAGCGGCATTCAACCTTAGGGTGGTACACCACTTTCTTGGCCGACCGTACCATGGTAAAAAAGATAGTGAACCTATGGGTTGTGGAACCCTAAAAAGTAGTTACCTTGTCCTGGTTGTCCATATTGCACGGGTAAACAATAATATGGTTCATAGTCACTTTCTGATGACCTTTGAAGCATCGACGGGTATAATTTTTCAGATTTAGTTGACCTGCAAATACAATTTTTATTTACTCACATATTAACAAATTGTTAGCTTCGTTCACACCACTTTGATAAGCAAATATTGTGATATTGTGTGCAATTGTATGTGAGAAAGAAGCCACAGTAACAACGCACATTACGACATGTCACAGTATACGATACATCTAGCAGTAGTACAACAAAAGCCTTTTGTACTTTCTTAGCTTTTACTATCGATTTACTCAAAACAATTTATTAGCATTACATACAGTTTATAAACCGCACAAGCTAATAACGTGATCACTAAGTGCGGTGCGAAAAAGGTATGATGTATTTCTGAGTCACCGCCTCAGAAATACATCATATCTTTTTCCCTTTTGTTCACTCGTATTTAGGGCGCCGTACCATAAGTATCCTCTGTCAGTCTGTCAAGACCTTTTTTTTCAGGGACGCGTGGTAGTATCATGTTGAAATTAATATCGAATACCCAGATCTGCAAACCCTAGGAGCAGTGAAAAAATCAAACTTCTAAGTTAAAGCAATCAAAAGATACGGCAGTTTATGCTCCGCTTGTGCCACATTTTTTTAATCTCGCAAGGGAAATAAAACCTATAGGGTACTTCCTGTTGACCTAGAACCATGAAATTTGGCAAGACGCAATGCCATGGTAGCAAAAGTAAAGGTATAAATTCGAAAAACGTAAATTTGCTATTACACCCAAAAAAAAACAACTACCGTGATGAACAAACTATTGACATATCTACAAGTTTATACGGAACCTTTGGTGCACGAGTTTGACTCGCACTTGACCAGTTTTTTTATAATAAGTATATCCGAAATCTTACGTAATCTGTACGATAAGTGACTACATTAGCAATCGCAGGGTATTGTGCAGATGAGATACAAATAGATTTGGTGGGCAATATGAACTTTATTATGTGTATGTGCGTGGTATGTCATACTGTATATTACCTTTCCGCTCTGGTACCACAAATGGTAAATTAAAATAAATGGGCGCATTGTTTCAATTATAAAGATGTAGATTACATTTAATGGTTACAAAAAAATATGAGTATTTAACCAATTGCTGTTCAATAAATGGGGAAGAATGTGTAAAATCACGTGTATATAAATATAATACATAAACGCTCATGATGGCATTTGATACGAAGTGTAAAAATAAAATTAGAGTAAGCCGTGCCATGTTCAAGTCATGCAAAATGTTTATTGATGAAATATGTTTATGAAGCGTGCCACCTCGAAGCCAATACATGAACAAACTTCCAACCGTGTGGCATACCTTGGGAACGTCCTATCTCTGAGGTAGCTAAAAATTTAACAGGACTTTACATTGTGTACCAAGTTATCAGTCCTACTTCACATAAGTATTTTAAATAAATTACATACAAACATAACACAATAGCAATAGGTACATACATAAGTACACATAATGAATGTGAATGATGGTGTTAAGATTATAAGCATCGTAGGTATGTGATAATAGATATAGAATGCTGTTCTCGTGTTTTTGGACCCAAAAATTACTTACGACACCACAAGTACATATATTATAGGTGCTTTGATTATTTGACCCATAGCACAGGCTAGCCTAGTTTGGGGGCCAGTATAATAATGTGTAAAAACTGTGTACATTTTGGGCAATAAAAATATTATATTATTATTATTATTTATTTCAGTAATTCGCCTGTGTTGTTAGTGACGCACGTTTACTAGTTAAATTGGTTTTCAACTTATGTCGTAATATTATCGTTATTGGCAATTTTATAAATTGTTTTTTTTTACTGTAGGTAAGAACAATGTTGAATTAGAGCTCTTTCCTTAATTTTCTAAATTGAACCAATATACTTCACTCAAACCACAAATGCTGTTATTTAAATTCATTATGAGTGTATTATTTGGACCCGTGAAAATGACAAATATTGGGGACCCACCTAATGCTGTTGCTCCTGTTAAGCCGGGAGCCCTGTGCGTCACGGTGCAGGATGAGCTTATTGTGTGTGAGTGAGCTGCGGTGGTGTGAGTTAGGGGAGGAGGTGTGGTTGTGCGTCTGCGCCGAGTGCAGCGACGTGAGCGACTCCATCGACTCGCCCTCGGATAGACGTCCGCTCGCCGAATAAGTATTGCTGAAATGGGGGAACAGTGATGAAGGGTGTTACTGGCCAGTTGTAAGAATTAAGATATTTAAAAATATAGGTATATATCGAGAATAAAAACTCCTTGTGATACAAAATCGTAATTGTTTTGAATTAATTTACTTTTATTTTAGTTGACAATTTATGTTACAAGTTTCCCTACAACTGGCCATTGGAAAATGGGACTGCAAAAGCATATAGATATTTATGATACATAGTTTTGCATGTCACGCTTTGTTATATTATAAGTATGACAAGACAAGAAGCTTCTGAAAGGAATTGACATCACACAAAATATAGCATAGATAATTATGATGATCAGGAAAAATTGGCGATGACAATGATATGACAAAAATAAATACTGTACAATATTTGAGAATTTAAATGGTAACACTCATAACTCAACTTCATACAACACACAATTTTTATAAAAGGAAAAGTTATATAAAATACCTGTGTCTTAACCAAGGTGCATAGGGTATTCCATAATCAGATTTCACTTCAGAATATGTTTGGGTATCAGACAGACTGCCATCGCTGATCTTGATTCCACCTCTTGGAGTAATCCTGAAAAATAAACATACTGTTACTTATTGATAAAAAAAATAAGGTATTCTTGGAGCTGTAGGTACTATACATAACAACGGTTGAAGAAATACTGAATCAAATATTCCCACGAGATTTGTGATAAAAATCTTCAACAAACAGATAAGACATGTTTGCTTACTTGTCAATATTCATGATATTTTTACAGTTGATTTTAAAAGTTATAATTAAACTTATGCATATTCGTTATATGGACAGAAGCTAAAAAAACACATGTTTTACATCACATCACACAAGCATACACTGCAAAGACTTTTCTAAAGTGTAGTCTTATTAAACTACATCCACAGAGAGGTATTAAAGAGTCGTTTACTTTATTATTTTAAAGCAGATGCATTGTCTGTCAACAATCATTTGGGCTTAAAAAATTGGCTTTATTTTTCAACTCACAATTACAATAGATAATTATGAAATATTTTCTAGCCACTTCACCTATGAAGGTAAAGGCAAAATAATTTAATTATGAAAGAAACAACCCTTCCATGTCTCACTTTTTAAGTTTAGGATTTAGGCTATATCGTCTATTAGTCAGTTGGTCAGTCAGATACAGATTATTTTTAGATATAAATTGTATAATTTGAAAAACAAATACAGTTTACAAATATACAATTTAACTATGTTTAAAATAATAATTCACATACTTTTGAATACATCCCTGTAAAAATTACAGACAATTGTGTTTGATATATAAAAATGAAACAGTATATGTGTATCTCTCACTCTGACTTAAGTCAGATTAACAAACATCTTGTTATTAGCTAAACTGTTTAATTGCTGATGTCAGCTGACCAATTACTTTGCAACCAATTGTTAACTTGTTATTATTACATGTACCTATGGTTGTGTACATATAGTGCAGTAATTTAATTAATAAAATTAAATAAGGCGATAATTGGCAGTAACATCATGATATTCACCATGCATTATACTTTATCTTACTTTTAAGTGGGATTGGCAACATTATTGCTTCTGCGTCTAATAGTTCTATCACTAAGATAACATTTACTTTCTCAAATATTTTGAATAATATAACAATAATCAGCAAATTATTTAGTTAATTCATACAAATTCATAAAAGTACCTGTGGTGATGGAACAAAGCGGCAAATTCATGTGTTCCAGGTTTAGGCAAAGACTGTGAACCAAGTAGTCTTTCACGTACTGATGCTGATAATTGAGCCGCAGCCGTACCTCCCAGCGAAAATGATTTTGGTCCAATGCCATTTTCTGTAATTTTATTGAAATGTTTGTAATTTGATTGTAGGAATCAGTGATGGTAGTATTGAATATGTGCATAAATTCAGGAATAAAATAACTATATGGTACCTACTAATAATGAGTATCTGTGTAGATACCTTGCTACACCATTGATTAGGGATTGGTAGAAATTAGTGACTAGATTCCTTATTTGTATTTCTAAGAAAAATTGTCGTATCCATGTCTCGTAATAGATTCAAATGTATGTTATAGGTACTCACTATGTATTTGAAGATCCTGTGTACAAGTTTGTGTCCCGCCTGATACTTTGACTTTAGTTCTAGGTACTGCAGATACTTGCGCAGTTCTTCCACCTATAAATGCAACGGAAACAACAAAACTGTTAAGCCCTCGGAACAATGTTAAGCCTTAGATATTTGTTAACGAATAACAAATTACCTACCTAAGATTTTTTAGTTGATTGACAACTTCACTTCTCTAATTCTTTTCTTATTCTAACTTGAATAAGTAATCCTCCTGTAATATTTCTATAATTTTTATAAGACCCGCGATCGTTCGCTCTATATTTTTTTGACACTGTTTACAATCAATCAGATGACATTACGTCAGTGACGTTAGTGACGTAACACTCACCTATTATTATATCCAAATTTGTGACGTACCTAACAACTATTTTCAATACCGGTTAAAATTATATAGTTTAGAATAATTCCGAACTACTAACATAAAGAAGTTTATCGGAATCGGAACATACTGTTTGTATTCCGCTAAAGTGGGATAACGGAAGAAAAGAAGAGGAATAAACCTTTGCCGCCTTTTACATGCTATGGAAGGAACCCTACATACTGTGCGTAGTCCAATACGCACTTGGCCAGTTTTTAGGGTTCCGTACCCAAAGGGCAAACACGGGACCCTAGTAATAGGGTTCCGGTTATAGACTTCGCTGTCTGTCCTCTCATAACTCAACTTCTGTCTGTCTGTCACCAGGCTGTATCTCAAGAACCGAGATTTTTTTTGCTCGATATCAATAATGGCAACAGGTAGGCACTTGAAATATTCACAAAATACTCAGTTGTATTTTTACTTTAATAATATATAATAAAATTAAATAAATATTTAAGGGGGCTCCCATACAACAAACGTGATTTTTTGCCGTTTTTACGGAACCCTACGTGCGCGAGTCCGACTCGCACTTGGCCGGTTTTTTTGTTATTATAATAAATGCTTAGATGGGAGGGTCGACATGTTCAAAAAAATTACAGGAATCGCTACTCAAAATCAATGTTTTAGATTTAAATTTTAGCGGGAACGTTAATAATAATAATTAATATTTAATAACAGCATTTACAAATACAAGCTAATATGTGTAGATATCTTACTGTGTGGATGTTGCGGAGGACCGTTGGATTGTGGAGCTGGCTGCTGAGTTCCATTTTGTCTTTTCACGTAACCGAAGTTTTGAGGAACTTTTGATTTACTTGATGAGCAACTACTGCCGTTACCGCCACTTGATACACTTGACGGCCGCGATGAACCACCACTAGGAGATTGAAGCTGAAAATGTTGTCTTTTAAGTAATTTGGTAGGTATCTACTACAAGCATTTTCCGAAATTCACCACCTGAGGGTTGTAAAGCTAATTTAATATAAGGTTTAAGTAACCCAAATTAATACATAGGTAGGTAAATTTATACATTGGTAAAAACCAAAAGTAGGTTTATGTATATCAAAATCCCGATGGGTAGGTACCTATATAATCTATGTCTTACCTGAGGTGCTCCGCTCCTTGAAGAATGCTGACTAGAAGAATTAGTTGCAGTGGCAGTAGGATACTGTAATTTAAAATAATGCAAAATTTAATATTTATCAGATAGTAGGTAGGTATCAAATGTCGAGAACCATAATCGTATGTTCAAATGATAATTAATGTGGTAGCTACCTGTGGATGAGGCGCAATACCAAGTTGCTGTGCTGCAGACAGTTTCTCCCGCTTGTGATGCTGTGGGGAGTGGTGACCGGTGCGACGCTCACTCTTCCGTCCGTGAGATGGACTTGGAGGTGCTTGGATTGGTTGGTTCTGGAAAATTTTCAAATGATAACAATATTTTTAACTACCTATTTAGTTTAAATATTTTCATAAAAATAGAAGTGTAATCAAACAGTAAGTAGTAATGAAGTTCCCTAGTTAATATGATAGGTGTTCTGGGTTATTTACCTGAGTATAAGATGTTATTTTTTTTTCAATTACCCATAGATACTTGTGTTTAGTCTTGTTCAGCTTAGACAAATGGTTAATTAATATTTAAGCAATTATTGAATCTTCATCAACAATACTAGCAATTGGATGACTGTATGATGTTGGATTCGAGCTGA
The DNA here is from genome assembly GCA_951361185.1 of Ochropacha duplaris. Taxonomy (NCBI): domain Eukaryota; kingdom Metazoa; phylum Arthropoda; class Insecta; order Lepidoptera; family Drepanidae; genus Ochropacha; species Ochropacha duplaris. The sequence goes on along the minus strand of OX592693.1, from coordinate 9,577,583 downwards.
TTAGGTATGCATCTTTCGATGGCAAATGATGGATGATGATGATCGAATACAGTGATTACACTACTAAAATGAAATACCACTGGCGGTGTCCCCACCCCGGGCGAGTCGGTGTACTTCTTCCACGTGGTGTCTTGCCGCGGCGCCGGCGGCTGCCGCTCGGTCTGCTGCCCGCAGTCAGCCTTACTGCGCGTGCGACCCACCACTCTATAAACAACACCGCTGCCGCCCTCCATGACTCTATTGCGACTGCGTCTGTAATGGATAATTCAAATTATTAATTAATCGTTAATTGAAGTCTCCCAGTGATAATAATAATGTCCTAGTAAGATTGTGGTACGAAACGACGTAAGGACACTGATTACGTATGTAAATAGGCAGAGTTATAGATCCCTTCTTTTAGTGGGATTTAAAATGTAAACTCTGGAAATTAGGGAATGTGATGTAAGCGCATGATAAGATCTGAATAATTCACAAAGCATTAGTGCACAATTCCTACTTCATGGATTTGCCCCATTTTGTTAAAATTCAATTGAAAAGGATTATATAAATAAAGCATATTGCTTGTAAACATATTTAATTTAAACATCTGAATTAGACATACCTAATATGAATATTTAAACGCTTTACACTTTCCCAGACGAGAAGGGCGACAGTGCGCGAACCCCTGCATGAGTCATATCGAAATTCCAATAAAAGCCTTAGCAATTCGGATGGATATTTATAAAATTTGTCGATTTCACTTTGCATTTCGTACTACGAATGGGGCGTTTTTGTCAAGTGTTTAGAATAGTTTTTTTATCATGTTGAGGAAATACGAATATTCCTATATAATGTGACTAAGAACATTATGTGACCTTTTATCGTTTTTAAAACATCTAGATGTAGGTAACCTATCAGAGGTAAAAAAATTATACATTAGTATACTGTGAATCCTATCCTATTAAGTGAAATTTTGTGTTTGTGAGTTTGGATGTTTGTTGCTCAATCAAACACGCAAAAACGGCTGAACGGATTTTAATAAAACTTGGCACACAGATAGATCATATCCTGGAATAAAACGTAGGATACTTTTTATCCCTGAAAAAAATAAGATCCCTCGGTAACGCGGGTGAAACCGCGGGGCAGAAAACTAGTGTAGCTATAGACTATAGTTGAGTGAGTTACATATATGTACCTATGAGAATCATTGGCATAATATTTAGATTTATTGTGCATTCAAATATAAATTTCCTTACGAAATTTTCCTTGCTGTCTAACTCCCAACGTCTAACAAACTCCTAACCTACCGGATATAGGTGTACTCGTATAACTAACTAACCGCAGTCATTAATTATTGACTAGACAAGACTACTCAAGAGCTTAAGTTATTAAGCACGTTAAATATAATACCTACTTTGTTTTAGACCTATCTCTTAGTAAAGTCGAGACTGAACGTTGTCCTCTTACTAATCGTGCTATTTTTAATCAACACATTTTTATTTTTCTCTGTCGCCCCTTATTGCCAGACTAATTAAATATCGTCTACTTCATTAGTCACTTGTTTTTTACTCGCCTCTTACAGGAATTTCTTTAAAACAGCTATTGGCCCTCATACTTGGCCTTTCAAAATAATCCTGCACAAATCCGGATTACAAGCACTTACGCCACGTTGAGTTTACTATTACTTACCGTATTTAGTTGGGATCGCATCCTACACATTATGTCTGTTAAAATCGTAAATTATCTATTTAAGTACGTATTTACAAAAATATATCAAATATGTATGTATCTGGTTCCATAGCACGAGCTCTGCTTAGTTTGGGATATAGATAGCCACGTGTGAAACATTTCCGAAGATTTAATATTTATTTATTTAATGATTCTTCCTTCTAGAAAAGGAAACACTTCGATTTTAATTGGTTATATGGAAATGATCACAGCAATAAATAATTTTACCCAATTTTGGTTTAATTAGTTATACATATCACAGGGAAATAGTTCCATAGAGTGATCATGATGATATGGGCATTTTTTTATGTTTGTAATACGTGAAATGTGACTACATTTTATACTGAGATCAAAGTGGATAGAACACAGGGAGCTCTGAAGTAAAGGAGGGTTGAAACAAAGGCATTGAATTGATGGGAGCTGATAAAGGGAGCGCTGTTCTCGACTGCGATGAAGCGCAACATGTCGCTTCGACCTACTTTTTTTGGATAGTATCTACCAATCTTCAGATGATGATAAAATAACCTGATGCTTACATTTTAATTTAAATGGTATCTTCATAAGATTAGGAAACCTAAAATCTATTGATTCTGCCATTTACAATACAATAGAAGGCAATGCAAAAATATAGAAGCTAAAACTAAATGAATAAGAAAAGTAATAAGTATATAATATTTTTTTTGTTTTATTAATTTTATTGCGAGCAATAAATATGATAACTTTGTATTAATAGTACCTACCTACAGTAATTAACGAAGTCACCAAAATTTAACGAAACCAATGAACTTTGCTTTTTTATCTTTTACGACTTTACGAGTAATACGTAGGTAATAACTAATTAAATTGTTGTACGAGTTGAATAGGTCAGATAATAATGTTTGAGCAATATTATGGAGCAACAAACGAGGTAGCTAATAATCATCAAGATGCAACAGTTATTAATATCGAATAATGAGTATATACAGAATGATCATTAATCAAGCACTCCTCGTTGCATTCGTTTAGAATCAATGGAGCCTTTATACTGAAAAATAGAGCACATTTATTTTTATGCACATATCGAGGTCGCTGTGGTTATACGTGCTGGTGATAAGAAAGGTAAATTTAATCAGAAAATAGGTAGGTACTTGTGGAATTTTATGTAGGTAAACGTTATTGTGATTTTAGCCAACAAAAAAAAAGTAAAGATTATTATTTTTGGGACTAGCAAACGCGACCGGTCTCAATTCTTTTAGGTAGATAGGTAGGTACCCAGATAATAAACGTTACGATAAAGAATGAAACATTTTGAACATCCCCGTTTGCCCGCGTTCCACTTACAACAAAGTATTTAGGAACCTACTACAATTACATGGAGTGAGAAATGCAGCACTGAAAGGAAGCAAATGGCGCTGAGAAAATTGTTCTTCTGTCGTCAAGGTAGGTTATGTAAACTGTAACAGATTACAAACAGTGGCAGTCAAGCCTTTGCGGTTACAAATACCGCAGTGTCCTACTTTATAGAGAACGAGATGTGGTCATATTTTTGTTATGTATGTCTATTTAACTATTTTAAGTAAAAAGCATAATTGATGAAACGTAACGAATACGCTACAAGCGTTAATTTAATTTACACCTAAATTATGTGTGGTATGGTTGCAGTGCCTTTCCTTCTGCAGATTAATTAACAATACAATACTTACTGATTGAAGATGAACAAATGTTTTAAACTGATAAAAAAACCAGATTCCGAACCTTCATTCGATGTTTGAATTTAATAGATACGAGTATTTTAAACGACTTTTTAAATAAATTCAGAAATCCCGATAAAACCGTCGTAACATATATTATACCATAATAATAACATACCTATGTAATCGTTATGCATAATATTGCTTGAAAAAGATACAGAATCCTTAATGACTTTTATATTGCAATGCAACAGTTCTTTCACAGTATAAAAATGTAGTTCTATCTATGGTAGTAGCATTAGCGTTCACTCAGTTATCTAACGAAAATAAAATTGATGGATTTCAAATATTTTGTGAATTTGGGTTTTGTAATATGGGTGCATTTATCTTCGAATGGAGCAAAACTCGAAGCATTCATCATTTAAACGAAAATAATAATGAACTAGGAAGGAGAAAATAATGAAAGGGCTGCTCAGTTCATAGATAATGAGGTGGTAGGAGGCTGGTGCTTTCAGGAGATCCGTCATCATTAGTACGCTGCTCCGGGCGCTCAGTTTTCATTAAGACGCCAATGTTTCAAATGACAACAGTCTCGTTAAGGCGTTGGGGTTGATGCAGATACCTTACGATTATTGTGCTCGGTACGACGCGACGCATTTTAATTGCAACCAGGAACAAAATGTTCCGTTGTTTACAAGCAGATATTACTTTTTCATTAAAGATAAGCGATCCACTCTTCTTACTTATTTTAAAATTGACGTTTTCTTTACCGTACTAGATATTATAAATTAAGTTAGTAAATACAACATAAAATACATTACAATTTAATAACACAAGAAATAAGTTAATAAAATGGTGATATTATATTTTGCCTACTTATATTTGACGGGCCGGTTGGCGTGGTTTGGTTAACACACTGCCTATCACGCCGCAGGTCGTGGGTTCGATTCCCATCCAGGGGACACATTTGTGTACATGAACATGTCTGTTTGTCCTGAGTCTGGGTGTGATTATCTATTTAAGTATGTATCTACAACAAAAAAAAGTAGTATATGTAGTATATCTGGTTTCCATATTACAAGCTCTGCTTAGTTTGGGATCAGATAGCCGTGTGTGAAAAATGTCCGAGGATATTTATTTATTTATATTTACATTACTTACCTACTTGTATTTCATTTGTTATTGATCCAAATGAAAATTAATTTTAAATTTTCAGCTATTCAAAAAGTTATTTGCGTTCATTTATTTATACCTAACTAGCCACTGGCTGCTAACCATTTCACTGTAATGTTAAATATATTTTAAATCAAAACATTGGAGTGGAACAGGGATTGATAAGTGAACAGACGTTAGTCGAAAGCTAACAACTATTCAGACCTGTCGGACTTCGTCTCAGTCAGAGCATTCAACTTGGATTCACTTTATTATCTTTCACTAAAACCTAAAGTTTCATCGAAGCGATAACGTTTTACAGAATCAATGGTTTGTCGATTCTTTGTTATTATTGGATAGTTCTACAATGGGACCTACCATTGCGATAAGTTTACATCTTTATGTATGTTCCAATGGATTGACTTGAAATTTTAACATTATAATAGGAGAGTGTTTAAATTTTCAGTGTATGATGTTTGCTATACAGCTCTATTTACATTAACAAAGGCAGTTTTTTTTTATTCAGTTAGAGGATTGCGGATCCCCAAAAAGACATTCAATATTCTATGGTTCATTAATTTTGCTCACTTGTTTGCGTGAAGTGAGGCTCTCTGGAATCGCGCCTACCCTAGTCAAAGTTAAGACGTGCTCTACTTATAGTTTCACACGAGCACAGGTTCTATCTATCGAATGTAGGTACCTAAGTTCAAATGTGCCACTTGTCTCTAAGGAATGTACCTACTAAGCTTCTATTAGATATAATAACCACGATAACACCATTTTGTTGACGGGGTTATTGTAAGCTTTTCAAACAATAGCTCGGGTAGCGAAAACGAACCTTTTCTCCATTCAATTAATTAAGTTTGTGTCGAGCTGAAATTAATTTAGTGAATTTATGGTAGGTGTTGACATAGTCTAAATACTGAGAATGATATTGTGCCGAAATATGCCAAACATTTTTAAAATTTTAATGCTTTAATCTAAATTTCAGCAATACCACAATAATTAATGAAATTACGAAAATTATTCACGATATTACTTAACCCATATACTTAAGCTTAATTACTACACTACACTGAACTACCACATGTAGATACCTAATTTCGTGGCATGATATATGCAATTACCACTCATCAATAGGTTAATTGATTGTCAGTTGTGATTAAAACATGTTCTTGGTTATATACTAGGTTATTGATACCTTAAATTTTTATGCAGTAGAGTCTATCGAGTTCAATTAGCAATTTTCAACCCTACTCATTTATTGGAAGTTACATAAAAATAATGTATTGTAACTAAGTAGATACAACATAGTTATAGATTTTATTGTTGCGCAGTTAGTAAACTTTCTAACAGACTTATTTCCAGCGTTGTACTTTGTCTCATGAAATTTTCAACAAGGCGGAACAAACAGCAGTGTATAGACGCGCGCTCTGCAATATCCGAACATGGAATTTAAAACTTTTTCTGTGCAACTATTGTTCCTGCATAACGGGTGTTTTTCAGGGTACACTCCAAGCGTAGATTTTCCAACTGTAATGTGTACTTTTTAAACGAGAAAAACTCGCCTGAGTAAAAACATACAGAATAGTATATTTCATTACAAGTGCGGAAAGGCTGTCATTGCAAAGAGTTCCGACAAATGTCTACCCGAGCCGAGGCGCAGCCGAACGCGAGGGTTGACAGTCGGAACAAGTTGCAATGACGGTTCCGCAAGTGTACTGAAAGACTATTTTTAATACAGTTGCGAAAAAATGAAGCAATTTAATAAAATAATAAAAACACAATAAAGGAACTCAACTAACTAATCATTTATTTCTTATAAAAGTTATAGTACACATGTACATGAAATTGGTACAGTTTTTTAAACTTACTGGGGAAGTTTTAGGTTGCATATTTACTGTTTGAGACAAACTATTATTAATTTCGTATGATTGTTCATGTATATTTGTCATACAATGTTTGTGCAATTATAGTGATTCCGGTGGTTTTAATTTAAAAAAATAGGGTCGAAATTACTCATTTTGTGCAACAAACAACTAAACTCGCAAAGAAAATTTCTGGAAAATGGCGCCAACCGTAGAATATAAGCAGAGTTTTTTTTTCTTCACCCAAAGGGAACTATCCATACAGCTTAGTCTTCAGTATATTTTTTTTATTGATATGAAATATAAATGAAATTGAACGAGATGAAATGAAATGAAACCTAACCTAACTCATTCAATTAAATCATTAAATCTGATATCGAAATAAATTAGTAGCTTCTTTTTACAAATATACGTATTTGTATGAATCACAAAAACTCTTTAGTAAAAACTTCATGGTTGGTTTTTCTTTTTAATAGACATTATTTTGACAGTTGGGAAAGAGAACGCACGAGTTCGGTAAAGGTAAAAAAAAAAGCACTAGTATGTAATAGCCCACATCCCGAACGCTATACGTCCCTGTAATACACCAGTTTTTGAGCAACTGTATTAAAAATTACTTTTACGGTGCTTTGAATTGTTTTTTATTTTCGTAATTCAGTAGTTATATCATTTGATCGAGAAGTTTAACATGAGTAGTTACCATTTCTTGATTTATTATGTTCAAAGGCTGTCTATAAATAGGTACATTAATGTAACCTGCAATCTATGAGCATTGATTGAGAGTCTATCGAGCAATAAGTCAGCCACTCATACAAACTAAGCACGTTCATGATTCATAACTTGTTTAATCCATCGCATTGCATGCGCAGAATAATCTGTAGTGCAATCTTAACCTGAACATTTTCACAACCGACCTTATTTGGATCTCTTTGTAATAATAAACACACATTTAAATTCGGTTGAATTATATATAAATGTGGCGGCTATACTTTTCTACCGATATGTTGGCTTCTCATTTGGTATTACGCGCCATTATGTAGTGAACAATATAAAAAGATGCAGGTGTAAAGAATATATATAATTAGAGTTCGATTATATTCGGATGTGTTGATATACATATAAATTATTCACTGCATCCTTCATGACGCTCACAAAAAGTGAGGTGCTGTATCCTTGAATCTTTAATAATATTCCGAAATCAATGAAATTGAGGATCAGGGTCCGGGTGGGCTTAAGGTTTCCCGCCCCAGACCTCGGCATCTGTAGGGTTATGCTACAGATGCCGAGGTAATAACCTTAGACGGATCAATGGTTCGGGTTCACTTACCGTTTACTTATAGCTAATATTTAAACCAAATACGACCACCAACTAGTTTCCTAATACAAGCACGTCAATAAGGGAAAACTGAGAAGTACAATGGACAGTCTACGAACATCTTAAGGGATATTAACAATTGATATTTTCATGCATTGTTATTTCGAACCATAAAATGATATAAGTATGCGATATTGTGCCAGGAATGGTGGCCACATGTCACAAAGTAGCCACGTTGACTTCGCTAACAACCAGATGTGTACAAGGTTATTGCCTTCTGGACAATCAAATTGAACTTTTTATATGTTTTTAAGAACATACATAAGTAATAACAAAATTACGGGTGCAGATCTAATCAAAATATTTATTAAACAATATCTGAAAATTCAAAAGTAGGTACTGATACACAACTGCTCACCAAAATCGTGATATCCATCTTCAATGATTAAAACTATCTTCTAGGAGTAATATTATTTATATTAAGCACCGGAAGCTTACAACGTCTAACGCGAAAAGCAAAGACACATAGCAAGGCAACACTGATCCTTACATTAAAGTTCGCAAAATTATTATCGTAGCGTATAAAAATTACAGCAAATTAAGTATAGTTCGTCACGACAATCGGTATTTCCCGCTAACCCCGTGATCGAGTGACAGAAGGCACAACACGTATGGTCCACTACAACATCCGTATTACACTTAACTAACACCAATTATTAAATTAAATAATTCCAGTCCACGAGATTAGCTACGGGGCGCGATCGAGTCTTCGCGATCCTTTGTTAAGGGCGGTCCAGATCCATGGCGCCAGCTGTGATCGGCGTGCTCAGTTCGACGAGCGCGCGTCTGGTGACGGAGCGATCGATGCCGGCAACAGATTTACATTTTCCGTCGAGGAAATCGGGAAAGTTTGTCACGTGCGTAAGTGAGCACGGGCGGCAAGAACGGCGCGCCCGCACGCCGATAGTGCGCGCCGCCGAGTGCCGCCCGCCCTGCCTGCCGCCGCCGCGGCCGTCGCACTACGTAGTTACCCTCTCATACAATACGATACGATACGACACAACACCCGCACACAATGAGATTACATTACATTTCACAATAAAATCAATCTGCATCGAGATATGTATAGGTGCGATTGTAAAAACATTGCCTAGACAACTCTACAACGAGATTATTTTCAAGAAAAAAGTTCTATTGAGTGTAATCGATTGAGAACATTATGGGTAAACTTGGCAAAACATGATAGCGATGGAAAAAATATGCCTTGTGAATAAGCGTAGGACGTCATGTACAGCTACGATGAAAGTACAATTTTATGTAGAGATCGTTAGGGTCCCGAATGGTGCGGTGCTGTTAGGGGTGGTTAGGGTCGAGTCACTGGCAGGCGGAGCTGTGGAGGTGGCGTGCGGGGCACGGGCGGCGTGAGACGTAGGAGTATCGATTTTAGCCACTCCGCCCTCCCCTAACGTTGCGACAGTGTGTGTGCGCCATAGTAGAGCTTACTGAGAGATCGTTGGTATACGCCATGGGATGCAGCGGCCAAATAAGTAGGTATTAACAATTGCTTTGTTCACACCAATAACTCTCGAACGATTACGAAATGATGTAGTCACTGTCCAGATGGTTAGTGAGTCCTTCATACCTATATTGATTATGCCATGATTACGAGTGTGACTGGAGGTAACATCAGAATGTATGCTCCGCGTGCAATAACACCTTACTTATACGTAGAGAGTATAAGTATTCCTCTTAAGTATTCCTCTGGGGAATGATGTTTACTTTCCCTATCCATGTGATTGTGTCTTTAATTATATTGGATTTCTCGCCCACAAACATACAAGATTACAGTAAGGAAAATCACTACTTTATTACAGACAAGCGTTTAGTTTCAAGTTAAAGTAAATAAGGACATAATGTAAGTACCTAATAGGTTTATTTTACCTTGATCAAAGTTGAGCAACATTGGAGACGGGAGACACAAGTAAGGACATCGTTCCATTATGTTGGATAGTGACGTAAGGCGGGCCGACCACTTGTGGATCGAGAGGCACGCTATTGGAAAATGAAGTTTGTCATATTCTAGCTACGTACTAATTATACTGTCTTCGAAGACTTATATTTATTAAGGCAATGATAGCTCAGTGGTATTGACGGCGGATATCGTACGAAGAACGTGTGTTCGAATCCTACAATGAGCTTGAGATTCAGAATAAATCATCGTTAAGAAATCATAGTACGGTGGAAGGGTAATTTGTAATACCCGCCTGGCTTACTACCATCCTTAAGGTTTTAAAATCTGTCGCCGAGTACCTATCGGCACAGATCTCTAGTATATAGTGTATTATCTATGGGCACAGAACACTATTACCCCTAGCGGACTTTTTGGCGGGAACTTGCGAAGTGACGTTGTGTTTTCGTTTTATTTTCATTAGTTTCGTGTATTTTGAGTTTTATTGAATAATTTCGGTGGTGTTTTGTCCAATAAAGATCAATCTAAGTGCACAAGTGAAGTGAAATGAAATGAAAGCGTGTATCGTGACTTTCCAGGTTGTCCCAAAAAGTCCATGAAATGTTTTAGTGGAATAGCCGCCAATTCCACTAAAATTAGACCAGACTTGTACGGACGAGGACTAGACTTAACAGTGAAAGTGACAATTATCATATTGTGAATATAATGAATAAAAAAAAATAAAACGTGACTAAACATAAAAGATGAATATTTAAAATAAAGAAATGGCTTAAAGGTCTCGATACCAGGCCAAAAATCTTCTTAAAAAAAAAATTACTCCTAGCGGAGCCTATCGGTGTGTACCTGTAATTGAGTGCCAGTTGCCTAGCGACGGTAGCCACTCTTATACGAGTACCTACCATCAGGTGACCCACCTATCTACTTGTCAACTTCTGACATAAAAAAAAAGAAAAAAACATCCTTTCAGATATTTGATTTGAGGTGATGAATGTGTGTAAATCATTTACGTAATTCAACTTTTTTAACTTCGAATAATTATATTTTGTCATCAGGACTATTATTGACTTCAACTTTTCAACGTACTTATTGTATCAATTATTTATTTCGTTAGAGGTGACCTAGAATCTGTACGTACCTACACAACGGTTATTAGTAAAATCAATAAACCTTTTTTTGGTGTTTGGGTCATAATACATTATCTACTATGTACCTATACATTTACAATAATGTTGTACTTGGAAATATATCTAAAATTTTCTAAACTTTGTAGAATAAATATACTAAAACTATTCCATCAGATCACGACAATGAATATCCCCGATAGGAGCATTTGAATTTGAATTTTATTAGGGCTCAGCAAGAACTAACCTAACTTTATTAAAATCGTAACAGAATAACCGTATCACAATTATAAAGTAAAGTCTCTTACCTTTCATCTAGTTGTTGAAGTTGAGATGGTTGTTGATAGTTGATACGACGGCCGTAGAGTGAAGCGCCTCCTTCTGACATGTAGCCATCCATTATATCATTGTTCCTTGCACACTCTATTTCATTTAGGTTTATTCTCCTTAAACAGTCACCGTCGGACATATACCCAGAAGCTATTTCAAGATCACAGTAATCAGGGTTAGAAAAACCGGGTCCATAGTTCATTCTTTCTCGAAAACCTATATTTTCTCTACCAAAATTAGCTTTCACTGTATTTGCATGATGTGGATAACCAGGTACATTCTTTTGAGTCAGTCCTGATGTTCTCATTGGTAAAGTTAAATGACTGTTATACCCCCTTAGGAGCGGTCTCATCGGCATTACATTCATCATTGGATTTTCATCTTCACCTAATGAGTTATCTCTTCCATGTGAAGGGGTGCTGGATCTACTATCATTTTCAAGTCTTTTATTTAGTTCTGTCAATGTCCTGTTATGTTCAATAGCAACTTTAGTTGCTGCATTTAGTCTTCTTTGAGCAACTTCTTTTTCCGATATTTCTGCTTCATTAATGACGTCATTAATGTAAGTAGTGTTCATATCTATTCGTTTATTTGGCATAATGTTATTAGATGTTTTAGACATTTCTGAGCCAGATTCACTAGATGGACGGTATATAACACTACTATCACTCGAATTTGAATGTTGTCCCGTAGTACTGTGCGTTGAATTTGAGTGAGAACTCTCTGACATTTGACTGTTTCCTGAACTCACAACGGGCATAGGAGAAACAGCCAATGTTTGCTTCTGGGAAATATCTTTACTTAAATTAGATTGTTCTCTACTAAATGGAAGTGCACTTACGTTATTAGTAGAATTTAAACTAGAATTGCTTTGTATTGGACTTAATTGACTATTTGTACTCTTATGTATAATATGCCTATCATCTTTAGATATTTTGAACGTCCCTTTCACAGCGGCAGTAGGTTTTGGAATACCGGTATGATTTTGTAACGCGAAGTTTTGCCCATTTGTAGGAGTTTGGGGTTGACTTAATTGATTTTTTGATTGGGTTGCTATGTTTTCATGGTTTTCCACCTTGGTCATTGCTTCAGACCGCTGCTCACTAAGTTTCATCTGACTTCCAGATAACTTTATCATTTTGGTTTTTGAATGTCTTCCTTGATCATCGATTTGATTCAATTTAGTATTACTCATGGATTTTGGTGTTGACAATTTAGATTCTTTATCTTTTGCGGGTAGTTTTGGGCTGTTTCTTGATTTTTCACTATTAGTTTTACCACTAGCCTTATTTAAATTAGTAGACGAATCTTTAGGAGCTTTAGAGTTAACTAACTTAGGTTTTACATTTTTACCAGACTTGTCTTTTGATAAGGTATCATTTTGTTGTCTTATTGTTTTAGGTCCTATTAAATGAGATGATTTGATATGTGCGTTTGTGGCGTTCGAAGATTCATTGAGACTTAAACTAGAGTCAGATCTCTCACTTTTAGCCGATGAGAAACCACTGGAGGAACTGGTACGTTTTGATACTGCTGTGTTTTTGCTGTTTTGCTTTTCATTGCTCACTTTTTCTTTGTTAAAAAGTTTTAATTTATCGAGCATGGAATGCTTAGTTGGGGTGCCATTATGACTGTTTGGTGACTGAGAATGTTGTTGAGTTTGTGTAATTAATGTAGATGGGATCTTGCTGCTCGGGGTCAACAATGATGAGTTTGGACGTGACCTGCAATATTTTTAATTTTAGAGACTTACCTACTTATAATACTATCCAATTGGAAGAAAATATTTGCTCCACTTTAAAAAAATTGTATCATACCCGGATGAAGAATTCGGTGCGCGAGGTATGAAACTCACAGCCCCTTGTCCCAAAGGACTCGTTGAACGACTGGAGCTCGCGGAGAGGCCACTCTTGCAACCTGCAAGGATCACAATAACATTGTCAATAATTTCACACAAATAGGGTTCTATTCACAAATTGTTATGAGTAAGAAAAGTACATACGATTATAACAAAATCTCAGTTATTTTTTTATTTATACGATATACTACATCGCAAGCTGAGTAAATATTATCACCATTGAGCTAACATTCACTAGATAACTTGAAAACTTTTATCGTTACTTCGCACGGGTGGTCTGTGTTGCGCGCGCGACTCGCGACACATTCGAATGGATCGACTCGATAGACTGAGCAATGACACTACGAGTATATCACTCTTGCAACCAAATTATTAAAGAACTCCACACCCCTTTTGATTGTTCATTAAATGTTCCCAGAGGGGTTCATTAATTTGTTTCAAGAGGTCTTATTAAATTGGTTTGCTTTATGGATCGATGTCGTACAAACAAATAATAATAATTCGTGATGTCATTTCATTACCTTTACAAATGTATTCGTGTGCGTAAAGTAGCCCTAAACAGAGGATAGTAGTACTGAGTAGTCATAAAAAATGATTTGTAATTGGTTTCAAGGAGAGTAATTCATAATTCTGTACGGCACTGAACTCTTCCTAAAGTGCTTGACCGATTTTGATGTTTTTTTGGGTGTGTTTGAGTGGGTTCGATGGTTTAGATTCACAATTGAACCCGGTAGGTGTCACCTACCGGGTTCAATTGTGCAATCCGGTTCTAGGTTGTTTTTTATTTTGAGGACAGGACAACGTCTCTTAGATCAGCTAGTTACTCTATAAAATTATTTTTTCTATGGAAGCTATTAAAACATTCACACAACTTTTTAAGCTATCCCGTAATTTGTGGAGAGTGGTTAACATAATATTTACCTATTTTCCAGGTGCTATTTATACAATTGATCGGAGTGATTCTCAAAATATTGTCGATCAACATCGGACCACATCCGATCTTTATTCAGGCCGAGACGATCCATCACTTTAACTCAACAATCAACTACTTGTATATCACATCCCTGTAATTTGTATCCATATATGTATGATATGATATATGAACATACATGTAGGTCACTACGAAAATTGCCTGGCAAATTAGGGAGAATGTTTTCCTCTCTTTTAAGTTCATGATTAGTAGTCGAATGGTAAAGGTTGTCGTCCGAATAGGTGGAAATAGACCTTAATTAGGGTCTAAAATCTGCACGTTTGGTGATTCATATTTCGTTCAATTGAATTCGTAAACGGTAGAACTACCGTGGAACATAAATGGATGTTTATTCTTTCCTACTTATATTTTAAATGCGATTTTTTGTGTGTGTAGGTATGTCTTTTACCACTCAGCAGCGTAACGGCTTAACGGATTTGGATGAAGCTTGGCACACAGATAGATAAGTTTAAGCCGGGAAAACATAAGATCCCTCGAGAAAGCGGGCTGGAAGCTAGTACATAATTATTAAGATAATTAACATAGGTACTTCATATTTGTTTGAAAATATTATGTGAATAACAGAATGTAGCAAAATTAGACCCAAATGTTTTTGCTCGATGTTAATTAGGATGAATTTAAATTAATAGAAAATCTATACGATTAAACTTTTGAGAAAGAAGTATAATTTTAATTTAAAAGTTATGAAGGCACTCAAAACAAAGCAAGGAAGATGAAGGAAAGGATAAAACATGTAAATCAAAGTTTTGCACATTCTTCATATATTTAACAAACACATATCCTACATAATGAAAATAATCTACAAAAAATCTGCAGAAAATAAAACCAGCCTAGTGGATGTGCAATGTGCATGCATACCATAGGGTTCCTAACTAAGTATTTATATCTAATTCGAGAATAACTTATCGATCGCAAATTTGATCGAATATAGCTCATGGATGAGATAGTTTTTTTTTTGTAATTACAGTCTTTGATCTAACACTACAGTTTTATCTGTAGGGAGAGGGGGGACATGAAACTTATCATGAAAATCGGCAGAAATGCACATAATGCAAAAGAATGCACATAAAAAATCGTAAACAAATATTGGCAAGATTGACCTAATCGTTGATAAGTAAAGCTGTTTCATACAAACGGACGGACGGACATAACGAAACTATGAGGGTCTTGTTCAAACAACGTTCCTTCTTTGGAACACTAAAAAGAGATAACATATTCGGCCAAATTAAACATTTCCTAACATCATAGACGAGAAAATAAAAGTAAAGTAAGTTACGATAACCAAATGACGATATACATATTCCTTAGGTTATAAGTATAAATAAACATTGTATCGTAAGCCCTATAGGCTATCTTCTGGCGAGTACTTTTGTCACTCAAAGTTCTACAGCAATGGTCTACAAAGTGCCGAACCGGAAAGAAGATTAATGAATTATGAGGATATAGTAAGTCACAGAACACACACAAATAAACTCGGATATCCTAGCTAGACGCAGCATAACGGATATGGTACTCAATGGAAACAGAATCGCACTCGACCGGTATTTTCAATTTATTTTTAGGTCAGCATTCAATTTTAAAACTTACTAATTGCACTAAAATCAACGATGAATATGAAGTAAACCTGCCCATTAGAATTCGGATGTTTTCAGAGATAGATTAGAATTAGTATTTTTTCATTTAAACATTAGCTGTACTTTAAAAAATATCTATAATACACAAACTATAAGTACACAAAAAAATCTCATTCAACTGTACAAAATCACAATTACACTAGTAGGTATATTCCTCATAATATTATTTGTGTTAACTTATAACTGAGAAGAATTAAAATTTCTTTCAAGTTTTCAAGACAGTAACTCACTTTAAATGAAATTGCCTATATTCCGAAGTGAATTTAGAATGAGAGCGCGCACTGCGAGTACTGGCCGTCAACTGAGGATGCATCTGCACTTACAGCATTGACATGACGTGATCTAGACGATAACACTGGAGCGGAACACGTCGTAAGATAAATCAATTCCAATGTTTACATAATACGAGATAATACCTTACGATTTCTTTGCAAACATTCTTATCGAGTTCCAAAATGGGCTGGGATACATATACTCATACTTAAAGAGCAACAAATATTCGTCTATTACAATAAAATATTGTTTGAACTAGCCTTTTATTTTTACCTCATCAAAAGATACAACAGCATAGTAACCTTCATCTAAATTATTCAACATTTACTGTAAATTAAGACACTTATTCAAAATTATTCGCAGATTCACCCGCATTCTAGGCTTTGTGTGCTTACCATCTTCGGCCACATCATCACTTACCATGGTGAGATTGTGGTCAAACACAATCCTATCGAGAATAAAAAATAAAAATAATCCCGAGGGATGTTATATTTTCCCGGGATAAAATTATCCTTTGTTTTATTCCCAATTTTCATCAAAATCCGTTCCGCCGTTTTTGTGTGAATGAGCAACAAGCATACAAACTTTCACATTTATAATATTAGTAGGATTATCTTGTCTAAGAAATGAGGCACCACCACTCATTAAGTACATACATAAAATTTTTCCTGGTAATACCAGTAGAAATGCGCAAAAATTATCCTGCAAAAATTATAAATGTGAAAGTTGTGTGTGTACCTACCACTCCGTAACATCTTGTCAAGTTTGGTATACAAGTATGTAATTACTTTAGGACCTGGAATGGAATAAACCACGGGGCGGAAAATAAATCGTTTTTGAATGAACAGATCAAGTTTCAATTTTTTTTTCATTTATAAGCCAAGTTCTAATAAATACATGTCATGTCACTTTAACTATAATAAATTGCAGGTTACTATTTGGTAACAACCAACATTTTTCAATTGAACTCAATAGCAGTGATAAAAATAAGAATTGTATGACTATTGACCGCAGATCCGAAGATAAGGGACACTTTTATCGCGTGTGAGTCGGGTTCATTTCTCATCATGTGAGCAATGAGCAAGTAATAAAGTATGGGTCGTTACGACCCAGGGAAAGTGAATCAACTCATAGTTAGTAGATAATCTTTTGAGTTAAATTTTTAGCAAAATAGGTAAGTAGGCATTTATTTGTAGTAGTCCAATAAAATAGTACCTAAGATGAGGCTACTGACAAGATAAATCCTAAGCCTGATTTATTTATATAGTAAATTACAGTAGTAATTAAAGTGTTGCTTTTCACTTTAATGATGAGCTATGTACGACTCAATATCGAAGGATGAAAATAGATATCCAATATGCGACGCCTATACCTACATTTTATAGGATAGACGCCATGTTGCTTTAAAAGCTCGAATAGGCGCTTGTACTGTTGCCAGCTCGTAGCTGCAGCTAATACGTAATTGGGTTTAATTAATTACACTTCTCTCTTTGAAAGACAGCGCACTTAACAAAAGGACGCGAAGTCGATTGCACCCTGATGCAGGTTTATCATAGCTTAAGATCTATTTTTAACCGACTTCAAAAAAAGGAGGAGTTCTCAATTCGACTGTATGTTTTTTTTAAGTAACTACTATCTTTTGCCGTGAGTTTTTACCCACCCAGACGGCTAGTACTTACGATATGTTTTTTTTTACCTACCTTTTTTTTTATCCTACCATTAGCTCAAGCTAATGGTAGGATTCGAATAATAGACATTTACGGATCGTGTCTGCTTCTCTACCAAAATAATAGGTACTCATATAAATATTAAATGTCTACAAGTCACTCATGTGTTTTAAAATATAATAACTGTAATAATAATAGATAAAATTACTTCTGGGAGGTAAAGTTTGTAAGTTTCTTAAGTTTTGTAATGTAATGACAATCTATCTCTCATACTTTGCTGCATGTTCCATGCATATGCATCGTGTTTAAAGCTATAATATGTAATTAACATAAATTTTATTTTAGGGCTTAGGTACATTTTAATCTAGTTGATGTTTCCATAAAAAAATCCCTTGTTAACTATAATTATACTAGCTAAACTAGCTACATTCAGGCTTCAAGATGAAAATCGGTCCCCACTATACCGATAGATTAAAAATAACAATATTATATATATTTAACTATCGCAGTAAATAACGATCCTACCTCCATTCTTTATAATTTAAAGCTTTGGTTGTGTGTGTGTAACTTAACTGTCCGCTAGATAGCTCCGAGCAACATTCAATATCTCACAATTTATTCAGTGTACAACCTTCGTATTTTTCCATACAATATAGTGTGTAGTTGGGAAGATAAATAGCCTATACAGACCTGTGTGCACCGGAGTGGCGGGCAGCGGACGTTTGTCGGGCGGGGCGCGTCGCACCGCTGCTGCAGACGCCGGCAGGGGAATCGACGTTTGCAGCACCGACACTTGTCTGTTGACAATACAATCATAATTATGTATAAAAAATATATCCACATAAATATAGTTTTCAGCATCATATCACATGGCGTAGAGAAGGTATTTATTGCGATGTTCGCGAATTGTATATACTTATAGTTATTAAGTGAGTACCTAGGTACTTCGCGACGAAAAGTATGTGTTTCGAATAATATGAAAGCGTCGAGCTCTTTATTTTGATGTATCACATGTATGTATTTCTCTCGTTTATATTTAATTAGTTACCTGTCTTCGAAATAAAGCGTTTTATTCTTACATTAGTTTTTAATTAAGGTATGTTGAACCAAAAAGTTTCCATAATTCCAGTATTCCGAGTTTGTTAGCTATATTATCTTAATATATATAAATCTCGTGTCACAATGTTTGTCCTCAATGGACTCCTAAACCACTTAACCGATTATAATAAAATTCGCACACCATGTGCAGTTCGATCCAACTTGAGAGATAGGATAGTTTAAATCTCAAATTATAGTCGCAATTTTAATTTATTGCTAATTATTTGTCTGTTATTATTTGACAGTATAACTCCAAATGATTCTAACAGATGTCGATACCTTTCGACTGGGTTGAGTAAGTAATCAATAGATGGCGCTGCTATGGAAAAAACGAATTAGCTAAAATCGTGTAGTCCACGCGAGCAAAGCTGCGGACGGAAAGCTAGTAATTTTATATGTTACTAGCGACCCGCCCGCGGCTTCGCCCGCGTGGACTACACGTTATATCGCGCAAGACAACTACGTCCCTGCATTTTAAACTTGTAATATCTTCGGAAATATTCACTTAAATAACATGTTGTAAAAAGCATATTGATCTATAATAAATGTACAATTTATTAGAGGTACTTAATTGGATAAGGATTAATATTGTATTGTTTAAAATCACTTCGTAAATAATCACTTTTTAGTAGGATATAAAATGGTTATGGTGGGTTATCCCTAAGAGATAGACATATACCATCGCGGACTTTTTTGTTGAACTTTTTAAGGTGGACAATACTGTAGTACATTATTTTGGTCTATCTCGTAGGGTTCAGCCAGCGTTTGCAATATAAAAAAAATGCTTAATTACGACATCACATTAGAAACCTCTAAATTTATCAGTGTTTCGCTACTATATTATGCATGTATTATACATATAAACCTTCCTTAAGAATCACTCTATCTATTAAAAAAAACCGCATCAAAATCCGTTGCGTAGTTTTAAAGATTTAAGCATACATAGGGACAGACAGCGCAAGCGACTTTGTTTTATACTATGTAGTGATGTTTATTGAGGTTACTTTTCAATCAAAGAAATCTATCTATCTATCTACCTTGTACCTACCTATGGTTCAAGGTAGATACATAGGCATAAATCGTGGAAAACAGTCTTTTGATTAAATATATCGCCCTGGGAACGAGCAGGTGAGTCAAGGATTTCAAAGGGCCCTTTTACCAATTAAGTATATGGCATTACCTTTACGTCCGTGATTTATGGTGGAATAACTTTTTAAATCGCACAGACCTCTGATATTTCCTTTAACGTTGTGTTGAAATTTAATGTCGAAAAGTATTTTTTTTTGCGACTAAATGTTTGTGTTTTCGACTATATGATTATTTTTTCTTAAACCTCCGCAAATACTTGAGTACCTACCTCTATACCGAGTACCTAGATAGATTAAACTTGGTTAATTCCTGTAAATTATGAGTCATGATAAATAACACAGACAAAGGTATAGCGAAACCAGAAAACTGCCATATTTGCACACGTGAAGTTAGTTTGGAGTGGAGCAGGTAAGAAAACATGTTATGCCTATTTAGATTGCTCGTTGGCACGATCGTTGCTCACGATTTTATTGTAAAGCTCGGTTTTTAGCTCCTTCTATACGTGATAATTCCAGAAGGAGCTATTTTCGTAGGTAGATTCCTAAAAAGTTCCTGCAATAAAACTTTTATTTTTTTATCTAATTAAGTAGCCAATACATATTTTGAAAGGAAAAATTAAATTAATTTTTTTCAAACGCTGGAATTATGAATTTTTAGTTTCGCTAGTTATCACTAGATGGCGGTACCTATAAGTTCCTGAAATTACAATATTATCGTTAGAATAAATAATTTAAACAATAAAACTCCATTTCAATGGTTATTTGTTGTGGATACTTATATAGCAGGGCGCATTTGTAAAGTGACACATCTTATAATCCAATAGTCTGCGGAATCTCGACGCATTGAACTATATACGCAGGATGTCTTTTCAATTCCTTTATCTACCGCAGACAGAATGGTAGGTGTACGATCTGTTATTATTTTATTAACTAAACTGATTAAATCTCATTAAGTCTAATATCTCTTTCTTACAAACATTAGCCTATGCTAATTACGTGATAGCAACTTCAATTATGTTGAGAACAAGCGACGTCAAAGTCAAAGTCAAAACCATTTATTCAGTTTAAGCCCTAGAAGGGCACTTATGAAGGTCGAATTACAGAAGTTACCACCGGTTCGGAAGTCAGCCTTCAACTGAGAAGAACCGGAAAGAAACTCAGCAAGGTTACATTATTTAAATATTTTGGGACCATCTGACTATATTGGCTTCAAATGGGACTGGTTTGACACGACTATATCCTTATATCTTATGTTCGTAGTTAGAAAGAGATTCAAGTTTCTTTGGTTTATAAACAACAAAAACAACAGATAAAAACAAAGAACCCTAGCTAGTAAAATAAAGCGCTGAAATATTATTTCTTATTGCATTGCCTCAAGATGACGCAAACAAATGCACAACTGGAGGAGTTATCTAGTATTTACATATGAAGTTCCTTTTTTGGTTACATAAGGATGTTTTTAAGATTTTATTCCAACTGGACGAATTAACGTGACTAATTAAGAAGTTTAGCACTGCAAGCTCACGCATCCCAGCGTCACACACGTATTTCGAAACTAACAAAAAATTTTGGTGTGATATTGATATTAATAAAAATAAAATGCCATCTCGACATAATTAACAGTTACCAATGGTGACAGACATGAGTCGTTTAAATTATAAAAATCGTGGGAACAATTTCTAAGAATGCAAACAGAAAATTGTTTTCAAATTTCTATCGGAGTTCACTCTTTGTCCGAGTAAAGCTGCATAGCTGATAATGAGGGCGATATCTAAACAATGGACATCTGGCGAGCGACCGACGCTGCGCCCGCGCACGCAACATTGCACCGCTCGTAGCCCCGGGCCCCGTGTCACTTCACTAACGCGGGGAGGCTTTACGTAACAGATACATGACTGGCACTGTTGTCGGACTAGTTATAGAATACCTATATTATTTTAGCATTAGAAAGTAAATATTTTTTGTAATAATAGACGTAGGTATGTTAGTTAGTTATAATAATAATATTTGGCGATAGCCTACGTCTCATATGGACTTTCCAAGCATTATGAATGTTATCTGCAGTAGATATTTTGTACACCAATAAGAAATAAAAAATAATTACGAATAAACTTCAATTACTGGGCGGTGTTTTACTAAATCTATTTGATTGATGCAAGATATCTACTGCAATTTACATGCTGGTAAAAGTTAGTTAAAGTTACTACACGACTGCCTATGTAGTTCTACAGATTAACGTCGACGATAAGAGTGCAGACTGTGGCAGGCGTTTTCAGATGAATGAGCTGCTCTAGTTTTCCATGTAGACAATATTTCCACACAGATAGTGACAGTGAATTGAAATAAAGGTTACAAACAATCTCTCGATTATTTCTACAGTTTATATTATATTTTATTTCATGCTTTATTGGGCTTATTACATATTTGCGTCTTGTTACTTTTCATTTAAATCATGACATATCAAATTTTATAAAAATACATCTTTCACGTTCAACGCGATTCAATTCAGTAGTAGGTATCGATGTATCAGGTTTATTTGGCAGGAGTAGCAAAACAACAGTATCTGTGACAGTATCATGCAGCACCGGGCGCGGCATCACGTGAGTTTCCGGCGCAACCTCCCCGTTCGGAAATGGAAGCTGTCATCGTGGCCGGGACACATGACGTCACCAAATGTCACTGCGAGCTCCCAGCCTTCTTTATGTTTTGATACAAAAATTTCTACATATTGACGCTCTTTCGTTTTATAAAGACGCAATATAAATTGGTTTACATTGTAATTTAAATTCAGAATATCAAATACATTAACATTGACGATTTAATATTGACGGGTGGTAGGCTTGGTTGGTTAACACACTACCTATAACGTCGTCATGGGTTCGGTTCCCATCCAGGTCAGACATTTGTGTGCATGAACAATGAATGTCTGCTTGTCTTGAGTCTGGGTGTAAAAAAGTAGTTTTTAGTAGATGTATCAGTTGTCTAGTTTCCATAACACAAGCTCTGCTTAGTTTGAGATCAGGTGTGAAAAATTACCGAGGATATTTATTTTATGTATTTATATTCTTGCAATCTGTTTCTGGTTACTCTAATAGTTGCTATATAATAATAAAAAAGACAATTATTTAAAATCTGCATTACAAAGTGTTTTGACATGATACTATATTTTTTTCTGTGGTAGGTATATAGGTACCTACGTTAAAAAATATTCCTAAGTCCAATAAGGAAACATAACATTGATATGTAATTATAAATAATTAGATAATGCAATTAAAAACAGTAGGTATATGCACTTAAGTCTATAACTCTTATAAAACACAATTTTCGGGGATGATCAAAATTACAAATATAAGGTAAGGTATGATTTTCTAGGGTTTTACAACTTTCAATTTACTATTAAGTTCCATAAAATAGATAAAACCAGTGACTAAGGCCAAAACAATATTCATTAAAATATAACTTGAAAATCGAGCGACATTATTTCAGTTAGGTACATTGAGTCCAGCTCTGCAACTGGCAACTACTTCAGCTTCGTATTTATGGTCCCTACTTTCCAATAGATTATGTCACTTAGCTGCTACATCATTAAGCTCATGTTCAGTTGTAAAAGATTAAAGCTAAAGGAAAAGACGTGGACCGACTGCCGGCTAGTCAACTTGCTGACAAAAAAAACTGTCAAGGGCTTGAATCATTGATAGACTATTCTTTTTAACTTAAGTTATAAAACCTCCTCCTTTTTTGAAGTCGGTTAAAAATGGTTTGAAAACTTTATTTGAAATTAAGTAGGTAGTCATAAATATTATTATTCTCATTTACCAGGTCTTTCTAATATAGCTAACTTATTGTACATGTTTTTGCTGTTTATTTAAATACACAATAGCTCTGACAATCAAGCGTATCCTCGAGTTTAATAAGCTTTAGTCTATAAAAAGGCAGGCGAAGGGCTCTGTGCAGCATTCCCTTCATTGTATACCCACACACTTTCAAAGTAACAAGACGAGATCCCAAGTTCAAAGATAAATACAAGCATTTCACTTTTACGATATTGATGAAATGTTCGACATAAAAGATCTATTGGGCGTGACTTAAATCAAGCCCGTCTGTATTTTTAGACCGACCGTTTTCTATGTGAACAACTCCTAATTTTAAGACGATGTTAAGAAGTCTGAACAAAGAGCTCTTCGTGTTACCGTGAAATTGAGTTGAGAATGTTACGAGAAAATGGGCTACAGCGAAAGTTTGTTGCCAATAGGTGCTTTGTTTGCGTTAGAATCATGAATACAAATGAATATTTTCAGAGGAAAATGATTGTATATTTCATTCATACGAATAGATACTGTTGATTGTAGTTTCATGATTGTATGTTTTACTAAACATATTTGCTACGTTTTATGGAACTTTGATTTATTTAGTAGTTATTCAATTATCATGGATCTGTTTTCCCAGTTTCATCTTTGACTGTGGAGAATTTCGCTTTAGAATTAGATAGTGCTCCACTTCCACGAAACAACAATGACCATTTTTTTTATATTATAAAACCTGAAAATTTAGAATTTATGAACCTACCTTCTGACTTCAGGTGATGTTGGCAAGCTTCTGGACTTTCTACTCTTACTGTGCTGTCGGTGGTGACCATGTCCCGAGTTGGTGTTCCCCATATTTATTTAATTATTACACTCACTTTCTCAAATTACATTGTATAATTATCGTATCTAGTTTGCACTTTTGTAATAACCTACACAATTGTTTTATATTCATAGTTTTACAAAGACGAAATGCTTAATTGTCTCAAAACACCGTCGGTTATTTCAACAATTATGGGTTGAATGGCGTTAAACTGTCACGGTCTACCTACTATACGTGAAATGTGTGTTTAGTGCTAAAATACTAGACGTGACAAAACTTATTATATTAGCACCATTTTTATTTGTACAGTATAATTTAAGTTACGTAGGTATTCGTTGAGGCATTGCAAGATTGTGGGTAACAATATTCGATCGCTATCTGTATTCAGTTCTCTCAGAATCTACCTAAGTACCTATAGGTAATCGAAATTCAGAAATGCCGATGTTCGCCACCGTGCCGATTATTGTTGGAATTTCAAAGGTCAGATCGATGGAGCTGCCACGCCGTAATTTACTGACCACCTCCTGGGATAATCGCAAATATTCTGACCATAAAATGTTTCAAGCATTATCGACAAGTTAACATACTTATACTTACATCTTTAAGTAAGTATAATACCTGTTAACACATTCAAACTGTAACAATCACCAATTATGTAACAGTAGGATAGAAGGAGGGGGCCCACCGATTAGTAATTATTGTCTCTGCGTTCGGAGAAGTAAGGACAATGGAGAAAAAGGTCTAATTACAAGTGTTGTTCCAACTGAGTTAGCGGTTCAATAACCTACGTTTGATGAGTAGATTTTGTTGACAAGTTCTGAGATAATCTAAACTAATACTATAATAAGGAAAGATTTAACATAAAAGTACAATTACCATTATCAGCGAAAAACGGGTTAACTATATTTTATTTCGCTCGCAAACGCGGGGAGGGTGGAAAACTAATGTAATTTGAGTATTACGACAAAGAACGGAATAAGAAAATTCGGTCAACATTAAAATTATATTGAAATGCATGCGTATTAGAGTACAGGGATTCCACTGCAAATTGACTATTGTGAACTGGAACTGAACGCCGATGCCGCATTATAAAAATTATCATAGCGGACACAGCCGCGCGCTGTGGGTGCAGTGGACCGCGAAACAACGACATGAACTGTTGAATTCAGTCACTGAACTTGGAACTATTTGAATTCACATAGGATATAAGACAGATTGTCAGTCAATGAGAGATGTATGAAAAAAATCATTTTAATATTAGGGATAGGGATCACCTTACCATATACAATTACAATATCACAATTATGATAAATTAATTTATGAAAAATTTTATGCACTATAAAATATTTTACACTTCGAAACATTATAAGAGTCAATGTTATATTTGACTCTATTAAAAAAGGTTGGGTGACTATCCAAAATTAACATTTCATAATATTATATCAAGATTAACAAAAAAAACTGTAGGTAAGCCATTGTCTGTCACCCATCATGACTCTTAGTCGTGCATAAGTGTTCAGTGTTCATTGTTTACCGTCAATGCCCTTCTATCAAATAAACTGTCTGAATAATTTATATGGTGATTGTGTCGCTCTATAATGTAAAAGAACATTATATTTATTACAATCGTGACACACACAATAGACCTTTCTTTTGTTTTAATTTTGAATTAGACATGTTATAAATATAATATTTCGCTGCCGTACGTTACAAAGAAGTCGCACGTGGCAGGCAGTTGCATAATAAAACAATTATGTGACAGTACACACAAGCAGAGCGAATGAACATCTCTCTGTTCAAGAACTATACTGAAATATACGAAGGTATATAGTAAATAATTCATGAGCACTTCACTTAAGCTTGGTGCCTATAGGCATAACGCCTACTACACATAATGACAATGGACAAATCGCGTAAATGGCACGGGGGCCACTCGTGAGATGTCAAACGTCGCTCGTGAGGGATGCATCTAGATTCCAGTATGATGCATTGCGGTTTAAAGGATTTAATTTTAAATATCTTTTGTGGCTTTCGAAGAGCACCTTCTGAGAATTTTAAGCGTCATGCAATTTATTTGCGGTAACAAAATATGAGTCCTATGCTAATATTTTACAACAACTAGGTAGTTGTTAGGGACGCTCTATCGGGCAAGCAATGCTAACAACGAGTTGTTCTTCACCCCTAAGCTTAATAAAGACTGCTTGAGCCTTTGTCTGAACAGTGTTGGTGCCTACAACCGGCGAATTGCTTTTCGTGGAAGTCGACGTCGACACGGCACGTACGTACATAGATACCCTGGGTTTATGCTAATTTATGCACGTACACTTGACGGGTGTTACTCGACTTAGTTCCAGTCGGGAATAATTGAACCACTTAAATTCCAAACTATTCCTAGGTGTACATAAACGTATCACGAGGAATACTTACGGATGATGAAATATAGAAATTATACTTAAAATTTACATAGTTCTACCTACGATCCAGGTACCTCGTTATCTACTAGTAATTCCAATGGGTTCTTTCATATTCCGTTTCTGTCTAGTTTCAACTGAAAATTTATTTTATTTATAGGTCTAGGTTTTCAATATTTTGTGATAGCTACCGCTATTATATCAAACCTCATTATTTTTATTCGAAAAGGAACATGATTATTAAAGTCTACGCGTTTAAGATCTTTTTTTTCTAAATTAAGAAAGCAATAAATAAAATCAATATTTGCATGCATGAGATCTCGTCAAAGTAAAATAACTGAGAATTAAAATGAGCCACATTCGTTAATAATAATGATTGCGTGATAAATTGCTCTCTAGTGTCTTGATCTCGAGATACACTTTCAGAATCTGGCAATAAATAAGCCAAGTCCGAGGTAACTGCTGTGTTCTGAAGACAGATTTACAACACATTCAACGAGCCATTGGGTATCATTTTGTGAAGATAATAACATAAAAGGGACGTTTCTATATGAAAGGTAGGAGACTGCAGCAACGTTTACTTTTAGATTATTAGTTTAAATAACCTCTTTGTTCAGTTAAGAATTGCTGGCTAAAATATGAAATAGTTTCCTAGCCTAGTCTAGATACTGATGAAAACCATTTTATAAACATCCTACCTATAGAAAAACTAGACATAATTAGTCCCAGTTGTTGGTCTGGAATTTCTCTGCTTCAAGTTTAATAATGATCAACTTTTAAAGCTGTTCCATCGCGTATGAAATAAACCACTGATAAATTTATGATTTATTGTTAATGTTTTCCAAAAAATGTAATGAAAATTTTATATGGTAGGTAGATTTGTCTAAAAATCTAACTAGGCACAACAATATCGTGTATACACTACATTATAAACAATCTGTATACAATCTGTAAAATTATGTATACAATCATTAACATTCCTTGGAAAAATATATTCAAGTAAAACATATTCCTAAATAATATCTAATAATAGGTCTATTGTAGTAAACCGTAAATAAAATAACATTTGGTGAGACACAGTCTTATTGTAAATAATCCTACAATACCTATCTAAATTTGAATCACAATCAAAAATTGTAGGCACGTCAATAAATCGCGTAAATATTATTTCAATGTATGGTGATTCCACGAAAACGATAAGACTGTTCAGAATTCACATAAAAGTTAATTAATTAAGCCCGTACAATACTCGGCTATAAACAGAGTGTTTGTTTGTGCGAAGGGACGCGGCCGCGCGGCAGGCGTGGAGGAACACACACAGCTGAGAGAAATTTTGTTCATAAGTCATAAGGAATTAGCGACAACGCCATCGATTAGCGATGGAAAGGTGATAGTGCGAAAAAAATTTAGGTATTTTTTACCTAAAGACAACATTTGTAGTTTGTCTTTTAACGTCTCAAAAGCACTATTGATGAAATTGGGCATGCGGCATGCATGAATGCAGAGATTGACATTGGCTTTTTATCCCGAGAACGCGGGTACAGTAATTGATAGTATAAACCTAAACAAGTCAGCATGTAAAGTAACCTAAACAAGTAAGAACTTAATTGTATTTTTCCATGTTAGATATTTGAAATAAATGTTTATTTTTTCCTAAAAGTAATTAGAAGAAATGTCTAAACTAATATTATATAAAGAGGAAAGATTTGATTGTTTGTTTGTATTGAATAGGCTCTGAAACTACTGGACCGATTTGAAAAAATCTTTTAACATTAGAAAGCTACATTATCCCTGATGAACATAGGCTATATTTTGTCCCGGAAAAAGATAAGATCCCACGGGAACGCGGGTGAAACCGCGGAGGATAGCTAGTAACTAATATTCTAACTAATTATCAAAATTGGTTATATGATGCGAATGTTTAGTTACAGAGTGAAATGTTAATATGACTTAACATGTTATTAGCACCTTCACACACTAATACTGGAGGAAACAACTTTGCCCAAGCAAGTTAGGTACTTAACATAATATTATTTAATCGTTTAAGTTTAGGAGTAAAATAGTTACGAGTTCATAAGTCGCGTGCGCTGTTAACTCGCACTATATCTTTATACTGTGACATTACGCAGCAAAATCCGCTTAATATATCAGAGTCCCGTTAATAACATAAAGCCTTTTGTGCGAAATTCTATCGCAAAAATCTCTGTAAGTAATCAACTGAGTTTGAATAAAATTGATGTTGGATAAAATATTATGCCACGCTGTATATAAGCGTGTTACTTTGAAGGTGCAATTAGTATTTTAGTAATTATCACTCTATCAATATTTATTGTCTGAAGATGACTAGAGCATTTTAATTCATTTCATCAATGATGGATGTTCTCATGTTATAAAACTACCACATAAAAAATAAATTAACAGTATAAAAACATTTTTAAAAACAATCTTCGGAGAAAAGAATCAAACGAGATTGAACGCGAGATTAATTTGTATTCAGATCATAGTTTAAAGATCTATCAATAAAACTTTCAACCAGTATAATAGTAATGAAACAATTAGTTAGCGAAACACAGTTTTACTAAAATAGGAACATACCTATGAGTATGACAACACAAGTGAATTTACATAACGCTTTAACAGAATCCAGGAAGCGGTGTCGATATATTTTCATTAGCGACAGTAACCTCGGTAACTGTGGGCACGAACTGCCGGCGTGGGCATCACACTAAGTCAGATTTATCACGCATGCCACCCTCCGTGCCCTTTTTCAGTGTCATTCAAGGCGAGCGAAAAACTTGCGAGAACTTTGTCAACTTTACACCGAACCACTAGAAAGCCACCGAAATTTATTATTGTTTCAGAAGTATTCCACTTCATTTGCATTCCCAAACTTCTTGGTAAAAACTTATTTAAGTAGTTAAACAAATCAATGTTCTTTGTGACTTTTACAAAAATCTAGGCTAAATACGCTCTAACACTGGAGATATAAAATTTAGTATTTCATTCGATTAGATACAGTGTTAAAATCAATGATTCTAATTTTAGATGAAGTTGCTGCCTTGACAGTTCTCATTTGTATATTAATTAATAAACATTATCTTTGAACACAACTGCGCCCGTTAACTAATTAATTTTAATTGCTTATAGCTAACATGTAGTACTTGTTTGATAAGAGAATGTACATAAATTGCAACTGTTAATTTAAGGTGCCTCCTCGCTACGGGCTTTCAACTTAATATATACAGCAGTATAGTAATAAACAGCAGAAAATATTTTGTTGTGACTGTGACTTGATAATAACGAACTGACTGGAGTTTCACAGCATTCTGTGAACCCATTCATATAATATTATAAGTCTTTTGTACTCAAGAAAAACATTGAACTTAACTACTTATATTAAACGTAACTTTGGTCGGAAAGTAAGTAAATTTTTATTGAGAGAAGAGATTTATTATTTCGGAATATCACAAAAGAAACAGATTTTATGAGCCTAAATGTGGCATTTAATGTATTAAAAACAGTGCAAGCGCAGTCATTCAAATGAGTATAGTGGGTCGCCATGGTGCTATGGGTGTTATCGATTATTTCGTAGGAACTATTGTTGTGCTTGGCGGACGGGGGCGCAGAATCTTTAGGGGAGACCGCCCCATTCTTCCCCCCTCGGCTTGTCAAGCCGAACGAACCAAACAAACACTCCATAGTTTAACTTTCGTTTAAGTTTTTGTGGAACACATTAAATACACATAAACTCGACAGTCGGTCGAGAAAGAAAGAACTTAAATTCATATCGTATGGAAATTAGTAAGATGCAGTTATTTTTTAAATGCATAGACTCGGCGGCGTCGTAAAATTTGAGTTTATAACTGAGAATGCATTGGCATTTGTTTGCATATTGTTTTATTTTATCTATAATGGTACATCAAAAGAGAATTTATACGAATAAAAGGCTTATTGAATGTGGTGAGCGGCATTATAGACAAAATTTTCAAAATTTTGAGGACCGTGTCGTATTAATAAGGTGGCTAAATAGGAAGTAAACGCGTTACTTTAATTCATTGTATCAAGCAGATGGCATTTCATATCCATTTATTCAGAAATTACTAAATCTAACAATATATTGTAAATAACATGTATGTACTAGCAAAAGCTCAAATTTTGCGATAAAGATTCCAAATAGTTACCACGCTGCAAAGTTTATATTGTAATTTATTCCGGTGTTGCATTGCGGAGAACTGCATCGAGTTTGCACACCCACATACATACAGCGAAACTGGTTTAGTCCGATCAACACACCAGCCTACAAACTCTGCTTAATATACTAACAATTTCTACAGAAATCACGAATTCCAATCAAAGCCGTTTTCTTCACGGGCTGTTAGTTACAAATAGTTATTTATACCAACGTGATTCTTAATTATCTGTTTAAAGAGGCTTGTACGCCATTGATTTCTTTAAGATCACACATACATAGAATATCAAATATTACACGGAAACTTACATAAATGACGGAGAAATATTCAAAAAGTTTTAACACGTGTTCCTATAGGCACAAGCCTGCACCGACGCGCATAGTGTTTTATTTTGTTTAATCATGTATTATGTGTTACTAAGTTATTCATATAATGTAGAATAACTTACCTACCTCGAAGCTAAGTAACTAAATCGAGAGAGTTATTCGCTTCACTCGTGTTATCGTTACAGTATCCGTCGACGGTTTACTGAAGTTTCCCAACAATTGTAAAATACTCTTGACTTGAATATGATCTTTATTCGTGTTATGAAACTTGCGCTTTGATGTTATGATTTGATCTTGTTTCAATTAGCAACAGCAACAATTCTGATAATGTGATTCTTAAATTTTCTCATATTAACACTAGGTAAAGTGAACTTGGAACTTGATAGATTTAAACATTGCTATTCTAAACAAAACATTTATTAACGACGTGATAAAGCTGTACCCAAAATGATCTCCGTCACGCTTTTGCACTTATCTACGAACAAAAGGTAGAATATTGGGAAGGTAATAGAATACACGAAAATCACGCAATATAAGGGAGCCAAAGGAACCAAACACAAACATCGACATGGGTACCAGATTCATTTGAATATCGCAGTTAAGATTTTTTATTGGTACATCCAGACCAGTCTAGGTGTTGGAGCCGTGGGCGTCACCCAGGACGAGTTAACCGGGTCTCGCCCACAAATGTACTCTTACTGCAATGATAAATGCAAACTTCCATCCTTGTTACACTTCAATACGACAACTACGAGGCATTTGAATAGATACCGCAATGCAAATTAATGCCTTCTTAAAGTCTTGTAATGGAGCCTGCAAGTAAACGTATTACTTTGCAGTTCACAATGGTATTAGGTACCTATTAGAATACATAAGTAGATTCAGATTTCAATCGTCATCCTAAGAATGTTAACCTCGGAACATTTACTGAATTAACTAGAGTAAAAAAAAACAAAAGAGTTGTTAACAAATTTAAAAATAACACTAGGAATTTAATAAGGCAACTTTCCATCCAATCCTGTAATAAACTCTTTCATCAATAATTTATGAGAATCTGAATGATACAACTTTGTTTCAGAGAGGATCTTTTAAGTGATCAAAATAAAGTAAGAAATATGCATACATTCGTATCTGTAGTTAGAAAGACTGAACACATTGTTGGAGTAGGTACACATATACAATAAGTTTTGCCACATCCAAGACTTGACTAATTGTTGAATGCAAGTTTCAAGATAAATTTAAGTCTCTTTAAGCCCGTGTTAAGTCAGAATTGTACTGAAGACGTGATTCACGCATGTAAACAAAACGACTATCCGCTTGAATTATCTCAAAATACAGTATAAAACGTAAACATGAAAACCATCGCTCGTTGCGTCCACTTAAACAACTCCGATTAGAACACCGCTTTACGCTGGCTATAAATACTTAAGGAGCAAAGCTTTGCACACCATAAACAATAATCCTTAACACGATTTGTCACAGCGCGGTAGCAGCACTCTCGCGGAGTAGGCGCGGGCGCGGGCACGTGCTTCGACGAGCGCACGAAAGCGTGCACGCGCTACCATTGCGTCCGCACGACAGACAAAACAGTCGACGAAAGCGCAAGGGCCTTCGCCCCTTCTGAATCCGTGATCGCGCCGGGATGCAGCGAATGCTAATGCTAAAGCTCAGGGCTGTGCTATACAAGATCTCATCGCCAAAACGATGGACGTCTCTATTTAGCTGAACAAGATATTATTTATGGAAATGTGTATCTGTGGAAATACCTTCGTTGAACTCATTTTTTACAATTTCACTCTTATCAAAAGAAACACATAACAGAGCATTACAAATTAGAGATATATTAACGATTATGTATACTCGTAACATAAGATTTCCAAGATTTTTTTATTTTTATTTATCAAAATTGCTGGTGGGTAGATAATCCAAAAAATGCAACCCTAACAAGAAGATGTATGAAAAAGTGACGGTACCGGTGCCATCTGCAATAGGGAGGGGCCCTTGCATTAGTGGGATGACGTTATGCACTCCCAGAAGGGTTCGTGGTTTATCTCGTTAAATCACTCGACCCTGCCGTGGTGAAATAATTTACACGGAGGCCTACCGTAAACAGCTTCCTCGAGATAACTAAAATTACCTTTCTGCAGGTATCATTTTACAACTTTTTTGGTCTACTCACTGTCAAAATTTGGCGAGAAGTGTAGAAATGATTGCCTCGGATTGAATATTAGATCACAAATTCACAGGTAACTGTGTTGTTTAATTGTGTTATAGCTATCACCTCTCGGCTTTATTTATTATTTTTAATAGAATATTGTTAGTGTTAGAAATACGCATGTTTCCCTCTTGCATTATCAATAATATTACTCTTGGTAATAATATGAGGGTGCGTTACTCAGTTGTATGATATCTCTATGAATTTCTACGTGTCAATAATGATATTAATATCCATCACATCGGGAATACGAGCTGTTTATTGATACTATTGCATCATTTATCAAATTACTGCTGATTCACGAACAATTCTTCCTTTAGAACCTATAAAATGTATATCACCACGGGAAATTATGGTCAATACCAAATAGCATACATTGATGCTATTGAATTTGGGACTACACTAAATGTTTTCTAAAAGTAGGCTGCAAGGAAAAAATAAATAAACTTTGGCAAAGCGTATGTGACAGTAATACAATAAAATTTGAGCTCTGTTTTTTATGTGTACAAGTGACAACGAGACAGGCGGGTCACTTCATGGTAAGTGACTTCCGTCGCCTATAGACATTAGCAAAACCAGGGGGATTGCCAATGTGTTGTACTTACACCTTATTAAAATGCCTTAAAGGCAAACTGGCTCTCAAGTGCAATTGCCGGAACACACCAACAGGTGCTTGGTCAGAGAATTTCAACTTGATGGTGGTAGCCAGACAGTAAGGTACTACAAAGTACTCTACCACCGTGCAATACTCTAATATAAAGTTATTTAAAGTCACCATGAAAATCTTTCTGATTAAAAATGACCATAATAATATGTTCCAACAATGCGGAAATGTTCCACTCCGGTTAAGAATCGACTAATTCCCCTTTCGCTTGTTAAACCAGATTAAGCTATTCGTGGAACCGTCTAAAAGCTTCCAGTGATTTATAATGGAAACGTGAGAAAATATGAATTATATTTCGGTAACTCGTGTATTGATGGGAGTAGTGAACCGAGCTGGCGAGAGGAATGTACCAGGGCATTATATTGTCATGATAGTGCAAGTAACACATCCATCAACAAGGATGATAAATTTGGCGACATGAAATCCGAACACAAACAGATACGTAAAATAAATACACGTTCTTCGATGTAAGGTATGCACTTAAAAAAGCTATATCGTATTATCCATCTCGAAACAACGAGTGGATTAAACGAAGCATTGAACTCATAATACGTAATTTACGAGGACATAAAGAGTGCAGTTTAATAAGTAGAATTTTCAACAGGGGCCCGTCAAACGCCATCTCAGACGGTCGTAAACCGAATCGCTGCCGGACGTAAGTGTGCTGAAGACATTTTCCTATTAGAAAACTTCCGAGATATATTACTTCAATCAGAAACTTTAATAGCGGAAAATGAGAATAGTCTTCTCAAAAGCATGACAGTCCTTTAGAAATATTAACGCCTAAAGTATTCAACTGGATGTTTAGCTAATTCGGGAAGCTTTTTATCCATAAATTCATTCTAAAATATATCAGCGTCTAACATAACAGCTACTGTTGAACATTTAAATGATCTAAAAGCACGTAGTTGGTCCGATTAAATCAGTCACTGCGCATATTTGTGTGTACCATTAAGGACCAAAGCAGCTCAAGTTTGGAGAGTGTTTGTTGACAGAATAGATAGACGATAGTGATGAGCAGAGTGAGGGAGATGTAAACAAACATCACATGACATGACGCGGCTGCCGGTACACGCCATGGGATCTAAGTTGAAAAATGTTCAGCCTATTTTATAATAAAAAAGATATTATTTACAGACTTTTGATTTTAGGTAAGTAATTTATTTATTTATTTATATTTATTACAAAATCCACAGCTCTTAGAAGTGTAGCTTAGGTATATACTTATATAAACAAAATTTACAGCCAATAACGGATTTACAATTTTTAAATACTATTTTATACATATGGGGTTAGTTTAGTGAGGTAGCTGCTCCATTGCAGTACATGCCAATCTATGTTTTAATAAAAATAATGAATTTATGAAGTTAATTAATAAATACCAATATAGTAAAGTAAAGTGTGTATGCGTGTGTGTGTATGTGCGTGTGTGTGTGTGTGTGTGTGTGCGTGTGTGTTTGTGTTGTGTAGGAATAAATATTTATTTATAGAAATTTATAGATAACGTATCCTACATTGTCAAAATCAAATAATTTCAACCAGAGTTTAAAATTTTGGTTACTTCTTTTTTAAATGTGTAACCGGTAGTGTTAAAAATGTCTATGTTATAAAAATTCTTATTAAAAGTTTTATGAATCCTGTTAGCTAAACAATTACTAGCATAATTCGTTCGGGAAAGTTGAGTCTGGAAGAGGCGAGTGTGTCTAGTTCGTGTTGTAGGTACCTGAAAATGAAGAAATAGTGCACACAGATCCATACAATCAATCCTATTATTGCAAACCTTGTGAAGGAGTAATAATATCATCTTTGATAACAATAGAATACCAGCGCTGCGGTACCTATGGATGTAGCTTATGCTGAGATAGGTGCCTTTTTGGCCTCACACAGAGTATATTGAATGATTGTATTTTTTTTCTATATTTGTATCTGTGTGTAATTTGTGATTTCAATGAAATTGTCTATGTTGATGCTGTGTGAGTCCAGAATAAATATTTTTCTTTCTCTCTACACTGAGGTGTACCTACCTACTAATAATTTACAAAGGAAACTTAGCAGAAATTGTTTACGTACTTACCTAAAAGACTAAGGACCTGTTTCACAATTGGGTATATTTTAACTATCAGATTAATATGGCGATATGACAAATTTATCCGGAGTTTAAGAGATGTCATGTTATTGAGAATTAGACCCTAATGATACCAGTTATCCCCTTACTTTCTAATTGGCTACTTGAACCTTAACACCCCAAACAAAGTGTAACTTAACACTAACCGGTGTTTTATAAGCAACGTTGGAAAACCGACTATATTCGTCCATGGAGGATTCCGTACAATAATAATAAAGATTAGATAGAATATCTTATGGTTTTTTATAATTTGCCATAATGAAGGTAATTAGATACGTATTCTCTAAAATTCTCAACCTTACTGGCGGTGATAACGGTTAAAAAGATACAGCTAAGAGACAGATAGATGGACGGACGGCACGGGTGCGGCAGCTTTAGTAGCAGGGAACAGTTGGCATCCTTCGTGTACGGAACCCTAAATATGAAAGATCTCGAAGAGAGTCTAATAAATACGTCCCGACTGATACTGTTATCTTAAATGAGTATCGCTTTTTAAAGCTGCGTCTATTCTTTATGATAATAATCTTATTTAATTTACAACAATAATAATCTTATTTAATTTACAACAGTAGGTAATAGGAACTACTTATACGAAGAGAGAAATAAACGCACAACATGGATACAAACGAAAAATAGATTAGCAGTAATTCAAACAATTTCATAGTCTGTGTAAAATAATTGTTAACCATAAATGCTATCAGTTAACTTAACTTCTCAGTTTATTGCGATGTTACTTCCAACCAATTAACTAAGAAGTGTATTGTCATCTTATGAAGCGTTAATTGGTAATTATAATAATTGTACTGTATTTAATGTAAGTATAAGCATTTATCCTGCTTCGCATAGTATTCAAGCGTCCATGTCTCCACTGTGATTCCATACAAGGAGGTTCCCTGTAAGGAAAGTGGAGCCATTGTATTTAACGTGCGACGTCGGTTGTTCACCTATAAGAAAAACTGACAAGATTCTAAATGCGGACTGGTTTTATTTGCGAAGGAATGCTCTCACTTTTGCTTTATGGTGGATAAGTAAATTATAATATTAATGGTAGGTACTAACTAATCATTATAAACTGTAAAAATCA
This sequence comes from Ochropacha duplaris, assembly GCA_951361185.1. NCBI lineage: Eukaryota > Metazoa > Arthropoda > Insecta > Lepidoptera > Drepanidae > Ochropacha > Ochropacha duplaris. Next base: position 9,540,201 of record OX592693.1, on the reverse strand, counting down.
GAACCAATATCAAAGGAATAAGATACTTTCTAATATAAAATGAATAATTAATGATCAAACGAACTTACCTGTACGTGAAGTTCGATCATTATTATATGAGCAGCTTCATTCGACGCGATTTCTTAGTAGCTGAGTCCTACAACATGTTAAACAGAAGAAATCGCGTCGAATGAAGCTGCGAAATATAATAATGATCGAACTTCACGTACAGGTAAGTTCGTTTGATCATTAATTATTCATTTTATATTAGAAAGTAACTTATTCCTTTGATATTGGTTCTGATTTTTACAGTCTATAATGATTAGTGAAGTACAGTACAGTTGAAGTGCAGCAATCAATTGACATTTAAATACAATGCAATTATAGTCTCCGTTATATTTGATGAGGTGTAATGAATAGATACCCACACGTGAAGAAATGATAATAAATTGAAATTTAAAGCAAATTGACAATATTTTTGTGTAGTGCCCGCAATATCACCTGTGATGATTTTAAGCACCTAGGAAGGTACTTCTATGAAACTTCCATGAAACGTTTATGGAATTGAGATGGAGGTTAGCTTTAGCTAGTGGTTTCTAATGAATGATAAAACTTGTCAGTCAGAATCCAGTTCAATTTTTAGTTACCTATATAATATGCTTCGTCGTATGAAAGAAACTAATACAGCGGCATTGCACACGTGCTTGCTTGAAGCGTCGAAGCAACAAATGACAAACAAAGGCTTGTTAGCCCTTTGTCGTGAGTCAAGTTCGGGACTCGTGACGTGACGTCCTCGTATTGTCTGCGTAATCAGGGAAGCATTGACCGGGTGTCAGGAGGGTCGAGTGTCTGGAGCCTCCGTCTGTTGTCTGGGTTAAGGCTATGTTTACTTGTTGTTGGAATTAGTAAGTAGGAGCTCATGAGAGCGAGGATGTATTTTTTTTAAGTTAATGTAAATAGGTATATGATTATTTTACTGGGTGCAGTGCAAGTGGAAGATGTTCGTACGGTAACGTTCAGCGGACAGCGGACGATCTGTGCTAAAATGTTGACGGTGGTCATTTTCACTTAGGTATATAATTGCTAACTCAGGCTGTTGGGGAATATCCTATACTAATACAGTTTTTTTTATTTTATCAATTTCAATTTTTTAACGGTATTGAGTTTGCTACATACCTTACCTATATTTGCTTTATTTTAAGTTGCTTAAAATGTTTGATTGTTAAAGATCCAAGTTCAAGACACCAAATGCAGTTGTCTTTGTTTACTAACATAGAACATGAGTAAACTAACTTGTAATGACGAGAATCATCTCGGCAACTCGCCAATAGAGGGCGCTAGAGACTGAAATAGAAATGTCACCGAGCGAAGAGTTATGGCCGCTGCGGTAGGCATTTCCGATCTTCCGATTTAATGTTGCTCGTTGCTCGGTTTACGGTCTTGTTATGTATATATAAGTTCAGTAAATCAATGAACTCCAAATTTGGTCCAAATGATGAATTTCTTTCACAATACCATCCCCGTGCGTGACTTAGTTAGACCTCACTTTGAGAGAATTATTCCTCACCAGTTTATTAAAAAAATAGTTAATTCACGTTGAACTTTATGTCAACGAAATGAAAATTATATGCCTGGCTTGATCATGATAATGAAGAAGATGAACAATGAGAAAGAGGCATCAAAATCATTATTAAATCAAAATAAAGGCACAAGTGACGATTTATCGGTATCGATAACTCGGGAGAGGTAGGTACCCCTAGTATTCAAAGCATCTATAGGCTACAGTAACCATTTACCATAAGGCGAGCCATATGCTTGTTTGCCATCTTACGGGTATAAAAAAGACCTAAGAGTAAACGAATAGATACGAAGCACAGGTAGGCGTCCGTGTGGGATGGATACTACGGAAAAAGACCGCAAGTTTGAATAGTGGAACAGAGTATTGAGAAAGGCCTAATTTTAATAGTAAACTCAGGGCCATTAACAATAGAAAACTTCGATATCGTTGTTAAAAAGCCCTAACATATTATTGAACAAAAGAAATCAACAACATAATAACTACGTTGGTACTCGGTGTGATGAAAAAAAAAGGAAAAATTATGGTCGGTTAGAAGTGTTTTGTTCTAAGCTAATAAGTCCCATCTAAGCTTTGTGTGCTTACCATCTTTGGGCAAATCATCACTTACCATGGTGAGATGAGAGTCAAACACAAGCTTATCCAAAAAGAAAATAGTAAACACATCACAGGGCTGCCACAAAATATTTACTTCAAATGTATCCATGATTGTGGTCTTAGGCTTAAGTTCTTTGGTCCTTAGTATAAAATAAATTAAATTTTCCTAAATATTTTATGAAACGACTGTGTTATTTGAGCACCTAGATTTAGTCATACTTAGTAACTGTTCGTAAATCGAAATACAATCTCCTATCCTACACCTACATACCACATTTTATCAGAAAAGTGAATTTTAGTCAGCCCTTATGTGTATAATTGAATCACAGACAATCTACGTTCTCCGTATATACAAATGTACACTGTGGTGACAACTGTTTTAACTATGGTTGCATCGTACGTGTGCTTATTACGACTCGTTAACGAATTACCGCTCGCTCTGTTATTATAAATGAACTAATAATAGTCGAGTCAGACGCGTCTAATTTTAACAACCGTAGTGAAGTATTTATTGTAAGTGATTGATTGAACTTGTTTAGAATTTACAGGTATTATTTTTAATTGTATATTGATAGGTTTTTAAAAGTAGATATTGAACATAACTATGTATAATAGAGCCTTATCTACTTAAATTTCAAATAGCGAAGTAGCGAAGCGTGCGCGACACAATTTTATTAATTTAGATAAGGTACTTACTAATAAAAAATATTATACTAGTGGTACCACTAGTAGGTAGAATGTGCGCGCTTATTCTAAGACTGAAAGAAAACGATTTCGTTTAGAAAATCACAAAAAAAATATTGACGTTCCATTATTTTCATTCTAACTCTTTTAAAGATACCTAGGTACCTTTAATCAATAACATATTAATTAACTCTGCGGCCTCTAAACAACTAAAAAAAATTTCATAATTTATAAAACACATATTATTAGGTTTGGTATCAGTTCAATTACTTCCGTCCGAGGTAACTTATTGAGAAGCGGCATCTATCAACGAAACGATGTACAAATATGATGTTGACCGCCATCTAGCGTCAAATAGTAAAATTAGTTCACATAACGCTTACACTCTGTAATAATAGATGGCGCTTTAAAACATTTTTAACCTATTGGTTCTTGTATATTTCAATAAGCATTTACAAATACATTTACTTGTTAATAATTATAAATAATCGAATTGTGTCTTACCTGTTTGCTGTTAACGTCGTCATCTCGACGTTATTGCCGCAAGCTGTTAAAATTTCATCGCAGCTGCTGCCACCTGTTATGCGCTGTACTGCATTCAAAGATACGTCTTCACTGGAGCTCTTTCCAACATTCGAAACATTTCCACTAGATGGCGTTGTTCTTTGCTTTGTTGCTTGTTTATGCCGACTGAGCGCGAAAAATAGCGCCAAAACAGCTTTGAGCTTTGCGTCTCTGATGTCTACAGCTGTGACTTGTTCTAGTCCTTGGACTTTTTGTGCGTGTAGGAAGTCCAAGCAGCACTGAACGTTTTCCAACTGAAAATAATTGCAAATAAAGGAATTTTAGTAAGATCAGAATTGCCTTGGCAGCAGGTATTATGGTTCCTATTTTTACTGAGGCAGGCCAACCCGGTCTTGAACTAAACAAGTGATAGGACCACAGAAGATATGACAGTCTATAAGATAGATGAATTGTGTCAACAATAATTCCACTAGACTGTTTAAAATTCAAATAATTTTGTGTCCATAAATACCTATTTTGAAAAGGGTAATTAAATAATGCAAACAAAATAGAAATAGCACAGTCAATATTGGAAATTTTGCTCTAAAATAGTAAGTAGACATGAATACAGACAGATACACAGTGATAATATTAATAATTATAACGCAAAACGTTTACGTGGGTTGTTGCTATTGTCATGCGCACGCGCTTCCGATCTTACCCGCCTCGCTTACACAATGAGTTTATCGCTTTACGACGATAGGCCTTGAAATATCAAATGGGCATTTGGACGTTACAATGTACGTGCACTTATTTAAGACACCTTAAGGTTGACGTTTGCAGCTATTCAATTAATGCCTATTGTCTAATGTCTGTGATAGTTGCTGTAGGCTAGACTAGGTGGACTAAATTTGCTGCATTGTTTTTTTTTTTTTAAAACAGCAAGAAACTGTATTGTTATTGATACTGTACTAGTGCGACGGGATTGAAGGAGACCCAGACGATCTTCAAGTCGGCAAATCATTAGAAACTGCTACGGCAATCATCGCCGATAGATTGTCTTGTAATCGGTATATTTTAGGACCATCTCGATATAATACGACTCCGGCAGATTTCACCGTCTTGCTGAAACTGGAAAAGATAGTGCAAGTATTGTTACCTGCTCCTCATTTTGAAAACAAATCTAAAACAGGTGACACTGAGGTATGTTCTCCATACAAGAAATTGGTGGAGTAGTGACAATTCGTGACCTCAAACGTCACTGAGTAAACTTGTACACAACACGCATCGGCGTGGTTATACGCTTGCGACAGAACGGCGGTCGGCGCCGGCCCTTAAATGGTTTGTCTCCTGATCTCATAGGTCACCGGCTCTACCACCGAGTCCAGAGACCACCGACCGCCTTTTGAGATCCCACCCTGCAAGTTTTGTGGTAGGGTTGTCGCGCTAAATAATAGTTGCACGTATTCGATAATATGATAAAAACCTGGTAGTCTTGTTGAATATTATACCTGTGTATAAATATCTTGGGCTTTATGCAAGATATAATGCTGTTACCATTCGTGTTGGTCAACCTATGATATATTTAGTTAAAAGAATAATCTAGGTGTGTTCTACCATTTTAGAAAATCTTTTATTTTTAAATCCAAAGAAATACGGATTTTTTTCTCAGTCACACTATAAGATCCCCACTCAGCTAAGGCAACCTCTTTCTATCTGCACTAATTGAACGTAGTACCTATCTAAATACATGTTTTTTGTATATGCACACAGCCCTATCTCTATCACTGTTGGTTCTTTTGGCTTGGTACATTGTTCATATTGTTAAACAGCATGTTTCCCACGAATTATTTCCATGCTTTATTTTGAATGTGCATCTTAAACATCTAGATAGCAATAATTTGCGTCAAGATTTGGTAAAATTAAGAATTACTTATTAAGCTTTGGGGTTTCCTTAATCGTTGTTTATCTACTTATTAATTGTTTTATTTTAAACTACAATGGAATTACCTTGCATTTTTGGAAATAAAGAAACTAACTTACCTATCTACTATCAAAAGCTTTCAAAGTCAAAATCAAAACCATTTATTCAGTTTAGGCCCTAGCTCTTATAAGGGTTGTGCTTCAGATTTTACCACTCCTGTTCGAGCCGTCGTACCGTGCGGACGTGTTTCTGCGCTCTACTCCGCCTCCTTCACGAATTTTTATTCGGTCCGGTAATTTTCATTACCTCGCCATTCCGTTGGTTTGGTCTCTGTCGCCACTACTCAGTGAGTTATACTTCACGTATATCAATCACTGAGGGCAACTCTGACTAAATCGACACATCGTCGAATTGTTCATTGGACCAATTCCGGTAATTAATACTTCTCGTATTTTACCGGAGGAGGCTCACTGTCCAAAACGACACCCAAACGGTAATTTTCATTACCACCCACCCGTGCCGTTTTGGTCACTGTCGCTGCTGAAAGTAATTAATACTTCTGTATTTTTACTCGAGGCGGCCTTGACTGGAACGACACAAACCACTTGCGAAATCCACGCATTTTAGTGGTGGGCTAGCGGATACCTAACGGTGCTAACGAAGCTAGTTCGAGCGTGACCCGGCCGCTCGCGGTTGCCCTTCTGGCAAACGCAAACCCGGACGGGGCTGGACCAGTCGGCCTTGGGGGCTTCCCTAGTCGACCCCAGCTATCGCTAGGCAGGGACTTAGGAACTCCGCTGCTAATAAAGCTTCAACAGCGGAAGCACTAGCTTAGGGCACACCCCGTCGTCACACACCTCCTGGCCTATCCCCGGTCAGGAGTGTACTACTCACCCCAGGAACACCCACCTGGGAGTTAAAATTTAGGTTTTAAAAGTAGGTCCCCCTGGCTGGCCACTATGGCCAGCCAGACTAAACCCGAGACCCTGGAGGACCTCCTCCAGGATCAAGCCATAGTCGATTACCTCATGAAGAGGTATGGTAGCCTCCCTTCCGGAAGCCGCCCTCCGAGCCGCCCTTCTAGCCGGCCCCCATCTCCATCTCGCCCTCCGTCCGCGATGTCAGCTCAATCTGAGCCAGACGACAAGCCTCCCACTCCTACCAAGACCCCCCCTGCCTCGGCAAACGCGGCACCCCCTCCCTCGCAAGAGGATGAAGGTGAGTTTGCCGTAGTCGGCAAACGGGGCAAGCGCAAGCGCGCTAAGAAGCCCTTAGAAGAGGCAGCAGTTGCAAAAGCAGCTAAACCCTCCTCCCCGACCCCAACCCCTACCTCTCTACGCGAGGTAGCCCCACTCACCCCGGTGAGCCCACCAACCCCCACGCCGGGAGCTTCATCCTCCCAGTCCCAAGTCCCCGCCAAAAAGGACTCCCCACCCCCCCTATTCATTCAGGATAAGGGGAAGTGGACGGATGTCTCCTCGTGGTGCAAGTCGCACCGAGTCAATTATTTGTCCGCTCGCCCCGTCGAACACGGGATCAAGGTGACAGTGGCCAACTCAGACGACCACAGAGCCTTAACCAAAATGCTTCGGGAGAGAAAGGTGGCCTTCCACACCTACACTCTCCCTGATGAACGATCCCTTCGGGTCGTCATCAAAAACATACCCACTGAGATTGATGTCGAGCACATCAAGGCCTCGCTCATAGAGCAAAACCTCCCTGTACAAAGCGTACACCGCATGTATAAGGGGCGTGGTCACGCACCCTACCAAATGGTATTCGTCACCCTTGACCGTGGCGTTGCCGGCAAGGCCATCTTTAAGATCCGGCACGTTTGCGACCTCACCGGCATATCCGTTGAGGCTCCCAAAAAGGGACGCTTCCCGTCCCAGTGCCATAATTGCCAGCTCTATGGCCATTCTGCCCGAAACTGCTTCGCACCCGCCAGGTGCGTAAAGTGCCTTAAGCCGCACGCCACAAAGGAATGCGACCGTCCCAAGAACCCCTCAGAAACAACGGAACCACCAGGTTGCGTGCTGTGTCAACAGCTGGGTCACACCGCCAACTACCGCGGGTGCCCAAAAGCTCCTCGTCCCCGCCCATCCTACAACGCGACTCAGCACGCCACACGCCGCCCACCACCCCTTGAAGCCGCTGCTCAGGCCCATCTGGCCCCGCAGCGCCCTTCCCCCTGGGGCGTGTTTGACTATAATAGCAGGCACTTCCCCCTTCCCCCTTTCGCGGCTCAGACCGCACCTGCAGCTCCAACTGGCAGCTCCCCACAGCCCCAGCCCTCAGCTGGGCCTAACTCCCCTCCCTTACCATCCGCCCCTCGCGCTGTCTCTAAACCGGTGCAAATGGCACCTCGTCGCGTAAACCAGCCCATGCTGGAACAAAACCCCCCCCTCGGCGTTGATCCGGATCTCGCCCTGGTGGAACGATTCGCTGAAGCTTTCAACCCCAGCGAAGTTAGGGAACTAGCCCACCAGATTAGGATGAACGAAGGCAACGGTCGTGCCCTCGCTACAATCGCCATGAGGTTCGAGCGCCTCTTCTCGTCATTAGCTCAATTCCAAGTTAACCCATAATGGATTGTACAACTGTGTGCAGAATAAAACCCCGCTCCGTAAAAATCGGCTTTTTCAATGCCAACGGCATTGGTGGTCAACGTGACGAAATCGCAGACTTCCTGAGAGATCATGACGTTGACGTACTCCTAGTGCAAGAGACTTTCCTCAAACCCTTTAACAGGGACCCAAAGATTGCCAACTATCAGATAGTTCGCAACGATAGGCTCAACTCCCGCCTCGGTGGAACTCTCATTTACTACAAAAAGTCCTTGTACTGCTCCCCCATGGATCAGCCCTCTCTCGAGTACATTGAAGCCTCGGTCTGCAGGCTCGGCATGACTGGCCACGAGTCAATCATTCTGGTTTCAGCCTACGTTTCCCCCTCCCGCGAGTCTAGCGACATCCAACTATCACTCAGAAGAGACTTGAAAACCCTTTTCGACTTGGGAAGCTCTGTCATAGTGGCGGGCGACCTAAACGCGAAACACCGCCTCTGGAACTGTCATACGACTAACTCCAGAGGTATTGTTCTAGAATCCCTACTAGGGCCGCTAAATATCGACTTAGTTGCGCCCACAGAACCAACTCATTTTCCTGACGTACTTAACCACAGACCTGACATCCTAGATGTAGCACTGTTGCAAAATGTGAGCCTAGGCATACACGATGTGACAGTGCACCACGAGTTAGCCTCCGACCACCGACCTGTAATCTTAGAGCTTACACCGAACGCAGGCCCCCCCGATTCAGGTCAGTCCCCTATTACCAAGGTAGTGACGAACTGGGACAAACTGGGCGAAAGCCTCAAGTCTGCCTCATCCGTCCACCTCGATCAAATCCCCAGCAGCATAGTCACTGCTGATGAAGCTGTCGGCGCAATCGATTCCCTAACCAGCCACGTGCAATCGCTCATTAGCGATTGCTCTCGGACAGTACCAGTGGAGAGCAATCGACGCTGGCGCTTGCCCGACGACGTACGTGACCTGATTAGGGAAAAGAACGTAGCCATGCGCGCTTACGATCGTCGTCCAACCGAAAACAACCGCGTCCGTCTGCGTACTCTCCACCGCGCCGTCAAGGAACGAGTGGCTGAGGCACGCGAAAACAACTGGAACCAGACCATGATCGACATCAAACCCTCCCACCTAGCCTTTTGGCAACTCTCACGTGCCCTAACCAAGGACACGGTTGCCCCTATTCCACCTCTAAAAAGGCCCAACCTTCCACCCGCCTTCGAAGACGAAGAAAAAGCCGAATGCCTGGCCGAAAGCCTAGAGCTCCAATGTACACCCAGTTCCCTCCCTATCGACCCTGTCCATCTGGAGGAAGTCAATTCCGAAGTAGAACGACGAGCTTCTCTCCCGTTACCCCCACCCCCTCTCAACGAAGAGGAAGACCCCCTACCTCCCGTGACCACGGACGAGGTCAAGCAGATCATCCGGGACCTCCGCCTTAGGAAAGCCCCGGGCTCGGATAAAATCACAAATAGAGTGGTCAAGCTGTTCCCGGCTACCCTCATCATGCTCCTGACAGCTATCTTTAACGCTGCCCTCTCCAATAACATTTTCCCACACCAGTGGAAAAAAGCCCAAGTAATTGGTATCCCCAAACCCGGCAAACCTAAATCCGAGCCCTCTAGTTACCGTCCCATCAGCTTGCTCAATGTCATGGGCAAGATGTATGAAAGATTAATTTATCTCCGTCTCAAAGCGTATGCCGACGCTAATAAACTCATTCCCGACGAGCAGTTTGGTTTTCGAACTAAACACTCGTGCGTTCAACAAGTCCATCGTATTGTTGAACACATCTCAGCCAAATATCAAAAAAATCTAATAACCGGAGTCCTCTTCTTTGATGTAGCTAAAGCCTTCGACAAAGTCTGGCACAACGGCTTAATATATAAGCTGTACAAACTCGGAGTGCCTGACAGACTCGTGACCATCATACGAGACTTTTTGTCGAACCGCCAATTTTGCTACCGAATAATAGGAGCGCTATCCTCCTCCCACCCCATTCTAGCCGGAGTCCCCCAAGGCTCTGTGCTGTCCCCCCTGTTGTTTACACTCTATACGAGTGACATCCCTAAAACTAGCAAAGCGCAGCTAGCTCTATTCGCGGACGACACCGCAATCTACTACTCAGGCCTATGCCCCTCGGCCATTGCTAAAGTTCTCCAAACCGCGACCAACACTCTAGGTGCATGGTTTAGGAAATGGAGAATCGAAATCAACCCCACCAAAAGTCAAGCGGTCCTGTTCTACAGGACCGACAAGAAATTTGGCCCCACTCTCCCCTCTCCAGTCACTATGTTCGGCGAGCCGATCCCTTGGGAAAAGCAAGCCAAATACCTCGGTGTAACCCTGGATGATCGATTGACCTTCTCCAGCCACATTAAGAAGGTACGCGCACGCGCCCTCTTTGTGTCTGGTCGCCTTCATTTCCTGCTTAACCCAAAGTCCAAACTTGCTCTTAAAAGCAAGGTGAGATTATACACCGCGTGCATCCGCCCCATTATGCTATATGCATGCACTGTGTTCGCACATGCATCCCCTAGGCTGATCCATAGCCTCCAAGTGGTTCAGAACCGCTTCATGCGCAAAGCCACGGGCGCCCCGTGGTACATGCGCAACCTAGATCTACACATAGACCTCAATCTGCCCACAGTTAAACAATTCATTAAGCGCGCTTCACGCCACTATTACGATCGTGCCCTAAACCACGCGAACCCATTAATAGTAAAATCAGCCAATTATACTCCTTCAGAGATTTCAAAAATCCGTAGGCCTAAACTCGCCCTCAGCGAGCCGGATGACCCAATAACACTAGCTCAGATTAAGGATAGGGAGGCTCGCGCAGCCCTGAAGAAACAACAACAACACCGCCCGCGTTTCCGCCCTCGCCGGAGAGGCCCGTCGCGACGTCCCACTCAGTCAGTCTCGTCCCCCGTAACTAACGGCGGCCCGAGCCGCACCAGTAATCCGACTGTCCCCTAAAACTCCTCTAAATCGCTTAGGCGAAGTCCGTCCCACTTTTGTGTCCCCTCGACGACGCCCTGAGCCGAGGTTCGTGCCCCAACTGGGGCGCCCTCAGCGGTCAGTCGTCTAAAATTAACTCGGTTGAGAGCCCTAAGCGCTCACCGAAAAGTCCGCGTAAGGGTGTCTATGGTCCCTCAGACCTCCACCTTTAAGTCCTCCCCAAAAAAAAAAAAAAAAAAAAAAAAAAAAAAAAAAAAAAAAAAAAAAAAAAAAAAAAAAAAAGATTTTACCACTGGGTCACCGTCCTTTAAATTAATAAATAAATTGAGAAGCAAGAAATTCGCTAAGGTTATCTTTTTAGACAATCTGACTATACATCAACTTTCTTGGTTAATTTTTAACAATTTTGACAATATAAAATAATAACACGGACTACTTTTCCGAAATTGATAAGCATTAAGTTTTCTTGATTCTAGTGACAGTCGTGCACAAAACAGATTAACTCAGTAGCCTCTATTGTCCATCTAATAGAAGCCAACTGAAGACATTTCCGGACAAGATATTAAGACGTAGGTACTACAAATTAGTAAATTGCAAGAACGTAGAATTGAAATTGACTTACGACTAGAAATAGAATGATGAAATTGTCTCAATTATGTCACTGTGCTATTTCAATTACCTATCTACTACAAATTGCTTTTGAGTCATGTTTTCTAAATTCATTGTTTCCTAAATCATGAAGGATTTGAGTCAAAACTTTTGTCACGCAAGTACCTACCGCACAAATCTCGTTGAGTATCCACATCGGTAAGCACAATGTCCCAGACCAAGACATGCTTTCACTGTACGTTTACATAGTGCCAGATATAATTATGTTAAACACAGTAAGAGCAAGGTTACCCAGTGGACCTGAAATTATCTTGAGCTGCGACCTATTGAGTAAATTGTTGAAGTGTCTGTTTCATTATACAAACTCATTCTTCAAATTCAACATTTTTGGACATATTTGGTTCTGCCGAATTTGTTTAAAATAACATAATTCATATAGGTGTTTCCTATGTCATCTGTACTCATTGCAGTATTAATTTATTCACTTGGTAAGGTTGAATCGGCTATTGTTTCATAACTAGATCTCCAATATCAGGACCAAAACAAAGGGTTTGTAAAAATCGCAACGCTTTATTTTGTTATTAATGTGAGGAATTGAGGAATGCATTTAAATAATTTAAATCCACCATATCGAGATGCAGGCACGCGTAATCTTGAATAGAATGTAGCAAGATGAAACTAGACCTTTATAATCCTATTATAACAAAGAACTGTAAAAATTTGATGCAGATTTTCTGATAAGGTAAGCTTCGGGTTTAGCAATCTAGGTATGATTAAATTGCAACCTACTCGATATTGTATATTACATAGGTCGTGGTTATGATGGTAGTTTATTACATAAACCTGGTCTTTGGTTTGTATGTTTCTTATAGATAATTTTTACGAAGGTTTCTTGCCTTATTTGATAATCGCTTGCGCCCCGCTAATTTCCGAGAATCGTTTTTTTATGTTTAATTCCAGGATAATATCTATGTGCCAAATTATATTCAAATTCGTGAATGAAATGCAAATCGATGGTTAATTAAAAATAGCGGGTTGCTTGGCGTGGTTGGTACACTTGTGACGCCTTAGTTCGCTGATTCGACTTCCCACCCAATAGAAACATTTGTGTTCAACATATCTCTTTGTCCCTAGTCTGTGTGTAATTAGCTATTTACGTATGTTTTAAAAAAAAGTATATGGTGTAGGTTAATAAGTTATCTGGATTCTATAGTTACAAACTCTGCTTAGTTTAGTATCAGACAGCCGTGAGTGAGTATCAAAATTTTCAAGTACAAAAATTCAGGGAAAGCGACCACCCGGAAGAAGGTATAACTCATGGCTCAAAACCTCCGAACGTGGTTTAACTTGAGCACCAGATCCTTATTCCGCGAAGCTGTGTCCAAGATAAAGATAGCCTTAATGATAGCCGGATAGCCGACCACCGGTAGGAGATGGCACCTAAAGAAGAAGAAGCCGTGAGTGAGTAGCTAAGTAGGTACATATTAAGTACATCTTTTTTGTGAATATCTTGCTTAAAATATGCATTAACTTTTAATAAATCACGTGTCAATGTAAATGTTGCATCACACATGTTAAAAATATTACGCGGAACAGATTTGTAACATAAACAAAGATATATGATCAGTGCCAGTTAAGCAAGTCATACGTTTTGACAACTACAGACTCTATAGGCATGTATGTCTTGTATGTAAACAACATGTCTTGCTTTGTGATGGGGACATTACTTTGACCAGCCTTCGTATGGATAACACTTCAGAGACATTGAGCATTTGTCGCAGATTTTCAACGAAATGAGCCTTTAGTAGATTATGTGCTAAAATCCATAACAAACCCCCTTTTTTTAAAAGTCACAACTATTATTTATTACTCTTTTCATAGAAATCAGCTAACAAATACAGTATGCAATTTCTGTGAAAGGTTAATCTGTACTTCCATAATAGTTAATAAAAAGTTATAAGTTAAAATACTTTTATAAAAACAAGCTTTGGATTCAGAGTGACGTCACTTTATTTTTCAAGTTATTCTCAGCAAGCCCTTTCATTTGATACCCATATTGTAGGATTGCATAAAAAAATAATAGTCCGCTATCTTAGGTGTTCCGCTATATTTGATTTAGAATTACGTCACGCAACAACCATGCATTGTCATCCAATCTAAACATGCATACAAAATTTCAGCTCAATCGGTTAAAGATATCTGCTTCAAAATTGAGTTGCAAGATTCACCCCGGAAAAACATACATAACATTGCAAGTTAATATAAAGCTTGTAAAAATGAGGGTATAGACTTTATCAGTACGAAAAGGGTTTCCTCAAAATTTAGACTAGCATTCTACATAATATTCTACCAACAACAATGATATTTCCTCTTCTTTTAAAAATATTTTTATACGATTTCCCGCTGCCATTTATCCAGCTACAGAGACGCTTCGATGAGTTAGTCTATGATAAAAGTGTTCACCTACTTCTTGCCAATCATTTCCAAGACCGTAATTAATTACCTTCTCCGAAATGTTGTATATATTCATAAAATTAATGTAAAATGCTTGAAGCTTGCGAACTGTACGTATGTAGCAGGTCAGTATTTCACTTGAGTTCTTATTTTAGCCTTTTAATTCTAGAATCAAGACATATAAAACTATTAATCGTGTCATGAAGCTCACAAATGAATGTAGGTATCATAAATCTTCTGCACAAAAAATAAACTAATCTGAAAAACGAACGATTCTCTCTTTAGCTTTCTATTGTTAGCATATTTTTTTTAAATAGTTCACAATTAATTTCAAAAGCAAATAAACACTGAAAGTCAAGTGCATCCCGTTATTCGGGCTTAGGTCACGGCGCTCGAGGCGCATGTATGTCGAGGTCTTGCGCACGCGCATACGACAACTGGAACGCGCCTTATCTGAATATGCGCAATCGTTCGCACCTTTACAATGAATATCACGAATATTTTCGCATGTTAAGTGAGATATTAAATTTACATAATAAAAATATTTTGCTTTTTTATTGTGAGCTTTTAAATGTCTTTACTTACCGCAACTTTAGAGGCGCAAGTGGGCTTACAATCTGTAGGTAAGTAACATAGGTAGGTATGTTACGCGTAAATCTAAATTTGCCCATATCTTTTTATCGTATTGACTCAGGACCTTGATTTTTATACACCTAATAGAAATAGAAATAGAAAATATTTATTTGCGACATTACAATAACACAAAATTACACAGGAAAAAAAAAATACATAAAACAAATCAAAACTATAAGCACAAAACATTAACTAATTGTCACAAATTGGCTCCAATATAATAATAGGGACTATAGACTTCAGTATCTGTTATAAATTTCAACTTGCTAGGTCCACCCGTTCCTGAGATAATCGGTGGTGACACACGGACAGATAGACAGACAGACGGACAAGAGAGTGATCTTATAAGGGTTCCTTTTTTTTACCTTTTGAGGTACGGAACCCTAAAAATCGTAAAAATCTGCCGAGTAATTTACGATAGTTCAAAATCTACGATCTATTTTTAGTGATGGGCAAATGCAAGAGACGAGATTGAGCTAGTCTACAGATAGCAAACAAAACATACGGTTTTGCTGTGGCATTAGTCTTTCACAGTTTTAGTTATTAGTTAGGTACGTAACGTTGGCGTTATTTTGACTTGATAATGGGGTGGTAGATTCGATAGTTGTAGGCGAGTTTATAATTTTTTACATGGGTTTTTGTCGATAAACACAATATAGCAACCGAGATAAACTGCAAAGGTTTTGGGCATCACTGTCTATTTTATGTGTTACAAAATACCATGACACGTTACGAGAGCTTTGTTTTACGTATTAAGGGTAATAATAAATCATGATAAGGCCCCTCGTTCACGGGGGAAGTGAAAAGTGCCTAGATAACATTTAACCGAACAATGTTGAGTGTCACGACTCGCGGTCACGCAAGTGAACTTGTGGATGTAATAGTATGTTATTGCCTCTTACATTATTTTGGGCTTGACCACAAGTAACAGCTCGTTAGAAAGTAAGGTAAGGAAATTATAAAAGTGACAGACTTTTTTTGTTTCAGTATGCAATTTATCGCGGATTTTAAGTCTAAGATTAACTAATCTAAATTCAAATAAATAAATCCAGAAAAATTTAATATTCAACCTGAAAAATCACTTCATTCAACCATCATCCTACAAGCCGGAAGACTTTTCTGGACAAAGGCCTCCTCAAGGATCTTTACGATGACCGGTCTTGCTCCATAATGAAATGATGGACAATCCCTCCAATGATGGATACAATCATTCAATCAACGCAAACTTTTCATAGTTTTTTTCACTATATTTTTGAGATACATTCTCTATTTATTTCATTAAAGGAAAGGTAGCTTGTATTGATTGATACATTCAGGACAAGGATCTACGTCACTTGCTTCATTATTAAAATACCCAAAAAAACCTACCTATCACTATATGACCTAGCTAGATTGTAAATTATTAATTATAATTATTTCAGCTCTTTGCTATTTTTTGCACTTGGTGGCCAGATAATGTGTGGATTACACATCGACTGACGCTCACAAAGCATTGGTCATTGTTATGAGAGTCCACAAGATTTCATTATAGTCGCCTTTACTGCTTGCCCATCAAGTGAAGTGGCCAGTATAATTACAAAGTGTAAGAATTAGCTTTGGAATCATAAATCTGTCATACATAACAAATAAGCCCACTTATATTTCGTCGGAGGTATAGTGTTTGTAGATTCGAACCGCGCCGGAACGAATCTCTGTACGATCGCGTTGTTTTCTGTAACGAAATGTACTCTACAATGTATGTTGATTGAGTGTCGTGAGAAATGCATACGCATTTTTCATGTTTGAGGGTCTCATTGAGAAGTAGTTCCAGTTCATTGTACACACACATGTTGTGTTTTTTTTCTGTAATGTTAAATGTAGGTAGGCACCTACTTACTTAGTACGTATATAACTATATGATATATTTCAGACCGATTTTAAAGAGACCGATAAGGAGTAACTTCAGCTAAGTAGCTTTAAAAACAGCTGAAAACAGGCGTTTTTTCATGGAGGCTGAGGGGCCCCATAAGCTTGGGGGCCCCGGTACACTACACCGCCTAGCCCAACGGTAGTTACGCCACTGCTTATATACATGTTTAATACCTATTAGTATATCGGTATCTTCATTGAGATGGTGCAATAGTACAATGCAAAATTAATCAATTGATTAACAGCCCTAAAATACTTGAATATAAGTAAAATTCTCATAGATTTCTAGTGCTCTTCTACCTATTCGCAAATTTAGTTTCTAACTTAGTAGTATGGATGCAGGCACATGCATTGTCATACATAAACAGGCTCAGGTTGGTACTGAAGGCGAAAGTGTATCTACTGTGGCAAAGGACAACATGTTAAATTATTGATTAGTTTTCTCCACTAGCGATTCAGTTGTTTATAAATCAAAAGAAATCTTTGTTCTCATAACAACTAGGTACATTTATCATTTCCCTTGGATTTGGAACAATCGACCCAAAACTATATACAAAAACATTCAATCCAGGAATCGCGATTCGAGCTATTAAAAACAAAATACATCAAATATTATCAAATGTAACTAAAATTTCACAAAAAAAATGTGGTTTTGTCAAAAGTCCTCTACTACACTTTTCTTACGTTATTATTAGAAAGAGATGTACTTACTGAAATTAAATTTTGATTGTAAACAGAAAGAAAACAGAACTCTCATACCTACTAAAATAGGTTTCAATGATAGCGAATAAGGCAGAAACTACCTACTAAAGTTTTTTTAAACAATAACATATCTTTACAATAGTAAAAAGGTTAATTCCTCATTAGTACAAGTAGATAGATATTTAAACCCAATTAATAAGCACCGGAAGTCCATAACAATGACCTGGCTACGGTTTAGTTTCACCACCAAGTTGGTAAGACAATGATTGCAATATGCTTTTAGTCGCGGACATTCTTAAAGAATCAGCACTGATTGCGCAACATTCTACTGAATTAGAAACTGAAAACTAACAAAATTCAACATAGAAGTAAGTCCATTTCTAAAAAAAAATAACACTTAGCTATAACAGGATTATGAATGTGTGAATAATAAGTTTCTAAATTACAGTCATGTTATTTGAAATAACTGTTACTCCAATATCATTCGTTTTTAGACAGTTCCACAAAACGCAGTCATAATGATATTGCCAATTATTACTGAAACACATTATGATAACCAACAATGTTATTAAATATACAACAGACAGTTAACATCCGCTCAATTCTTTCTTACAAGATAAACAAACAAGTTATTTAATACAACAGCGATAAAAGAGACGGTATTCGTATGTCTACAATATATTGATTGACATGGATCCAAATGTTCAAATGTAACGAATCGACCTTCATTTAGAAGTTCATGGGCGAGCCGGCAAGTCAGACGTCTTCTCATGCAAACTAATTCGCTAAAACCAAACACGTGTTTAGATTTCTTTATGTGTAAACGTTTTGTTTGCTTTGACAGCTGTGGACAGGATAATGATATGAGATGCGTAATAATTCTAAATAATTCAAAATACTTATTTAGTTCAAGCTAATAATGAAACATTATATTTGTGTATCCATACAGACTTCCTTAAAACACACAATGTTATAATTTTGTTATTTAGACGATATGTAAATGCGTCTTGACGTATTGATTTTCACAAAAAAATTGTTCGTTTACTTCAAATACTCAATATTATAAATTTTATTATTATACACCAAATAATTAAATCATCATCATCATATTAAATACCTATACATATTTATATTTAGGTCTACATAGCTGTTGGTCTGCTAAAAACAGTTAAAATAAACTTGTAAGTAGCCTCTGGTAATCTGTACCGGCAGTTAGAGAAAACCGTAAAATATGCCGATCAATTTCATCAACAGAAGATGCACAATTTATTATTTCCACAAAATATAACTGTATTACTTGCTAGCTATTGTGCATTGACATTATATATTTGATTGGTGTAGGTGGATGGAATAGGATTTCTTGGCGGACGTGACAATTGTTCCGGCGACGTGATCCCGCCACGCTGTGATCTCACCAGCGACGCCGACGCTGCGAGGAATTGACAACTACCTCATTTATAAATCCAGCCTTAACCCCAATATAATATACTATTGCCCATAACATTATGTACGTTAATAACCCCTTTTATAATAATAACGAGAGCTACAAACTTTAATAGTCTATTATTATCCTACGATTAATCCTCATCAAAATTAAGCTCATATTGCTTCCTGTATACGAAAACACTTGTATGTTAAAGAGCTTATCTATTAATTCTTAATCATGTCATAATGAGTAGGGCCTACAATTAATTAAATTATAATATTATAATTTTAAAAAAAAAAGAGACTATAATTAAGGCGATGCACTTACTTGTGTATACACAATTTTAATGCTATGATTTATAAAGTTATATGAAAAATAAATTATCACGTTTATTTAATGTGCCAGTAATAAACATTTTATTGGGCGTAAACCTTGTTGTAGGTATGCAATTTGTCTCCAATTTTTGGAAAACAGTATTAATAAATTCACAGCTTTAGCGCTAATCAAAGTCTAAATAAAGGTATTTAATGAGACAGAATTTACTTTTCACCTTAAGAATGTTTACGTGTTTTTGTTACGAATATTAAGTAGGTACTCATAGATGGTAGTAGGATTTTTCACATACCTACTATTTTTCCTATTTTTCGGTTGGTAAGCGATGATATTAATATCCTCATTTATTTAATAGGTTTTACCATTTAAAAGTTAATTCGGAAAAAATACACTTAGGTACATTGAATTTGGACGTATAATAAATAATAATCAATTTAGGTATTCTTCGGGTTATTTTCGAAGAACCAAGAGTTAATTCAGTTAGTTACATTGTAGCCAGATATCTGCGTAGTTGTTACAGAACTCCTATATTTCTCAGAAGTGATGCTTGTAGATTGTAGACCTCTAATTGCGTTCAGCAAAAACATGTACCTACCTACACACAATAGGATTGTCATGACCAAACCGTTAGATTAGATATTTTTGGATTCAGCCTGACTCATGAGTTCAGAGGCTATGTAGGCGATTCTAGTTAAATTGATCTAAAAACAAGGAAAATTATTTATGTACGTACACGTAGGTAAGTACCTACTCAACTAACTGTTCTAAATGAATAATAGTCATTATCGATAATGCATAAACGACCTTCGGTATTTATGAATGAAGCTCGTGTTCTAAGATTGTTTGACTATACTTATTAATTCAGTTTTCCGAAAATATTTGAGGAATTTATACAAATTCCCTACAAAATAAATTTATACCATTTCAAAGTAATAGGTACAGCGATTAAATTAATACGGGAGTACGATTTGAAACAAAAGGTTTTTTTTATGTAAATTACTTCAGGATCTCATTATATTGGTAATTATTTAATTTCATGTATTAATCGGGGTAATATGATATGACGTATCTATGGAGTGGGTAATAATGTCTATTCTGCGATCTGTGCCTACTTTTCTATATTAAATCATTTACTTATAATTTATTTTATTTTATAGTTGTTAGTATAATATTTACTTAATATCAATAATCAAATCTGATTGTTTGTTGTATTTCTTGTGGTGTATCTAAACAACAACAGAATAAGATATAAGAAATTCAAGAACATTCGCCGTGGAAATAAATATGTAAGACTAAGATAAACAAAAACTTATATCTATTAATCACTAAAGACCATAAAACACTGTAAAATATCTAAGCTTGCTTATTAACTTTCCTACGGGTAAAATCATTTTGTACAAACAATTAAGAAAACAGACATCGTATCATAATTTTAAATTACGCATCTAATGCGGCGGCATTGTCAAAGGATGTGATCGATGTCATCTTAAAATAATGTCGATGTACATTAATTTATTTACATAAACGACAGCCGGTTTTCAAACGGTTGACCTGTATACTAGTCGAAGAGACTAGCACAAAAAATATCGTAAAACGCTCGCATTAATCAACGCGTCCCAGTTGGCGTCTGGTTTTGGCAATTATGAATATATCTTGGTGTTAGGTATAGCGAGAAGTAAAGCTCCCTGACATTAAATCTGCCACTCTTTAAACACTCGTGACAGTTCAAGGAGAACGATGTGTGCGACTGGCGCCTGCGCCTGCGCATCGACGTTAGATTTCATCGTATCATTTTTACAGCTGCACTTACGCCTTATGATTTATCAGTGATGTGTGGCAAATTGCAGTTTATTTCTTTTAGTTCATTTATTTTATTTAAATGAGCTCGGCAATAAACGGTTGTACAGGGCACTACACTATAGCATCTCATAGTGATAACAGGACGGGAGATTTATAATAAGATTATAAATAATAATATCTACCCTCATAAACATAATTAGAATTCGTTATGAATAATTATTACGAACTTATGAAACTCGATAACCTGTTTTTCCATTATTAATAAAAAAAACATATTTAGGTAAACCATGGTTTGTCCCTATACTTCATTTACAGAAATCGTGATTCAGTTATACCTACTAAAAAGAATCTTTAAAATTATAATTTACATAAACACATTAAATCACCTGTTTCTAGATTTAGATGGGTCATTATATCAAAACCAATTTTTAATCGTTATACTGACCTGTATAATTGGCGATAAAACGATTTATCTCACTTCAAATGTTTAAAAAAAGCACTGCACTAATATAAACTTATAATCACAAATATTTATCACTAGCACTAATCGTTTAATATCGCAAAATGTTCACAGCATTAAAAACTAATACATTGAAAAATACATCGATACGTCGGAGCACAACACGAATGTAAATCGTTTCGAGTCGATCGACCACGCAGCCGTCACAGAGTAAAGCTTGCGCGCGAATGAATGGTAGTAGGTAGGTAGGATGGCTGTATGTATCCAGCATGCCCAGCACGTATCAAGAAATTGAAGAATTCTTTCATTGAGAGTCAGATCGTATTGCCTTAGAGACTGCAGCTAATTCTTCTAATTAACATAACAATGACTTTTAAGAAATCTCTAAATTTTTAAAGTAGGTCATTTTACGTATTATTGAAAGCTGACCCAATAACAATGCGTTACTTGTTCAGCGTCATTGCATATCAGATAAGATCTCAAACGTCCGTGTGGGTCACGGCAATAAACGTCTGTGCAAATAATAAAGCTCTTCGAAGATCTGAGATTGTCCTTTCGTTTACGGGTGACTATTTTGCATTAAAATTGTGGCATGCTAAATAAATTTTACCATCATACTGACAAGATATAACATCAAACATGATGTGATTGACATCGGGCTTACTTACAGGACTTATAACAGACATGATGGCCTCAATTTAAAAAAAATCTAAATAATTATTCGAGATCTATTAATTATTCACAATTTGTTTAATATTTAATCAATTTAATTTGTAGACTATAAATTGATGTGGTAAAAATAATGACAAAATTGTTGTCTTCAGTTTCTGTTGGGTGTATTTTATTTATTTACCTATTCTATTTGTTAAATACTTAACCAAACAAAACAAAAATAAATCAGTATTTTTTTATACTATACCTACTAAGTAGTATTAGTAGGTATACTGTATGTGTAACCATTGAACGCTTTACGATTTTATCTTGTCCATATGATATGTCATACGTATAACTGTCCATTCAATGATTGATTTCGTAATATTCAAGTACATAAGCTCATGATCCTAACCTATAATAACCGTTAACCGACAATAAATCACAATGTGTTGGACAAGCAAACAATTCATTTGTTTGTCAGTTACCAGTCATCTCGGTTAACGAACTATCATGGCTGCTTTGCAAAAAACGCCTTTAAATATTGAAACCATTAAATTTTTTGCTCAACTCGAAGGAGGCGATGAAAGGTCGCCCTGGGAGGGCGATACTTTTGAGACCCTAATTAACTACTTAAAGGGTTTCTTTTGTGATAAATGTTAATAACGGTGAGAATGTTTTTGTTATTTAATTATGTGTACAAACAGTTCCCATTTTTTTCTTAAGTAACCCAATGGCTCACGATTGGGATAGTCGTCTAAAGTCGATTTAAGTTATAATTAGTTATGATTTATTAGTGGTTCATAGTAACAGTTAGAACACTCGTCGTAGTTCGACGATATATTTAATACCAATAAATATTCCCTTCCAATGAATGGTTAGTTTAGTTTCACAGCAGCTAGTTCTGGTTAACCCTGACTGAGGTCAACAGCATATAACAATCAATAAGAAATCAACACCAACCGCGCGCGACTAGGATTACCACAAAAACTAAAAATACTGATTTTTAAAGTGTCGCGTGATGGTTTATTTTATTTTATTAACTAGCTTTCCGCCCCGGAATATATCCACGATCCCGTTTTTCCATACAAACTTCGGACCCCCGTAACCCCAGTGAATTTTGAAAAACCCTTTCTTAGTGGATACCTACGTTATAATAACTATCTGCGTGCCGATTTCAGTGCAATCTGTTCAGTGGTTTGAGCTGTGTGTCGATAGATCAGTCAGTCAGTCAGTAACGTTGAATTAGATGTAATGTAATCATAATATAATAAGTACCTATTTGTAGATTATTTTATAATCGGCCCAGATTCATTCGGTTTTAGAATATTTTCTCTCTATCTTCTTTGCAGTCGCAAAGTTCAATCATTGTTTGTCCGCCTTTTGTTTGTAGTTCTTGATGATCATAATCAAATTAGCTTCTCAATTTAGATTTTTGGCCACCGGCACCGTACCAAACTGAACCACTGTTACATTTCGTCGCTAACTATTTTTTCAAATTCTGAGAGGATAAATCCTTGTTACCCGCCTGTGCTAGCTTTCACGCTGCCCTGTTTCCTTCAACACTTGCTCAAACAATGCTCTACTTCCGATCTAATGAACGCAAACAAGTCGTAAGGAATGTTAGGCCCTAGCAATAAATTACATACTGGGATTAGAAGTTTTAAACAAACACTCCTATGTAATGAAAATATTATAAAATTTACTTCAATATTTATATTTATTGTTAGGAACTAAGTAAAATCTATCAATACTAAATAGGTTTACTTCTAGGTAAGCGTGCGCCATCATAGACCGCATCTATCATAAGTGGTGGTCAAACGCGAACCTGATAGAGGATAATTATTTTTTGGTTGTACTTAGCTCAGTGGATATATTTTCATTTAATAAAATCGCCCATGAACTAGATGTACTATTACAAATACAAGTAGCTAATAACTAAATTACCTGTAAATCATATTACCTTTGAGCAATTTAATCGTTTTGTTAGTTCATGTTTAACAACCTGTCAGCTTATCGCAGGGTAGACTTTACGACTTATTCTTGAGTATATGTGTTGTTGTTTTGCTCCAATGCACATTTACCACGGGAACGACTTCGAAATCAACAGTTCCGTCAGTTGGTAACAAATCGGTCGATATTTTATGCACGCATAAATCTTTAGCTTTTATATAGTAGTATATAGTATTTTCTTATAGCTTTTATTTCGATGACGCAGTTGCCTTAATTTTTTCGTTCGACCTAAGATGTTCTTAAAACGAATTCATCGATTCATAGATAAATGTAATGTGAATAATTGTTCCTCTTTCATGCGTATGGCTTATAGCTGAAGTTTTCGCGGACTATAGTTTATCGTCTAGTTCTGTTTACGTGTTAGGTAATCACAATAAAAAAACGACATGAGATATCGTATCCTGTGAAGCGGATGTGGTCATAAGTAGTTGGTCTCCACACCGCAACCTTATCCAATTACAATATTGGATGTAAAAACCCTTATAGTTGGTAATGCAATTAATATTACATAATATGTACTTAGTTATAATTTTGATAAGGTAGGTATAATCTACAATTATTGTTTTTGAAAATATTAATCAGATAAAACGATGCAATGTCCAAAATAAGCACAAAATTACATCATTTTTATAATCAATCAAATCATCATCATCATCGTCCGTCACTAACTATGGTACTTTTAATTAAATACATTGCAATTGCTGCACACATTGCAGATGTTGTAACGCACTATATTTATGTACTTTAGGCTGAACTTAGTAGTTTCTTTGATTTCGAGTTACGAATCGAAAGCATCACATTTCCAAGGAAGTGAGTGTTAAAGTAATTTATCCTCAAAGTTTTCATCGTCAGGATATACTTTGGTGAATTACGGTCTACAATTATTACTTCAAAGTCAGAATCGCAATACTTTCACATCACCTGGAAACTGAGCACTGTATACACTGCAGGATTCAGGTTTCTGTGTTACTATCATTTGGCTGCCTTGTAAGGCGGCCGCGGAGTCGCGGGCGCGGGCACGAGCGCTGCCACCACTCCGTGTGTGTACCTGTCCGATGATTTGTGAGCCGATAGCTATTTCTGATAAACCAAATATCCATGCGCTGCTTTCATTTTTGTCCGTGAATAATAATAAACAATATGCACCGGATATATGAAAGTTATGTTATGACAGCGTGAAGATTGATTTTATTGGTTATTGGAAATTTTATAAGGTCATCATTAATTTAATAGGTCTATGATGACGACGTGCCGGTTTAAAGAAACCGCTTTGCTTGCTTGGGTAAATTTTATGAGTTACAAGCATCTCCTCATTTTCTCTGATTCCCAAATGAACATTTATATCTACACAGATTTAAACACTACGATTATTTTTGTTTATCTGAAAGTTTCTTACCATTTGTTGAGGGTTTCGCGGCTTGCGATGTGCCCTTGGAACCTTGAGGCCGGTGACGCCTTCGAGAACGTCAGCTAGGAGCAGCCCGTCTGCACAGTCGCGGGCCAGTCCTCCCCCTGACGTGCCCGCGCGTCGCCGCGACCGAGCTCGCTCGAGGTAGTGGTTTGCCCAGTCTGTGTAGATCTGACGACAAAAACATCACATGTGACTCGGCTCTCTATATCAATTAGTGGAACCACAAATAGATATCTATGACTGAATAGTCTGAATGATCAAACCGATTATTTGCCTTTCCAATGTTTCTTATAACATACTTAACCATATCTTATTCTACAATAACATAGATAAGCTTTTAGTACCTACTTTCTTAACTTTCAAATTCTATCGGAATTATCTCAGGTAAGACACTGAGTGTTGACTGACAAACAGGGCGAAGATAAGCTTTGATAGCCATACCATGCGAAATTACCACTAAACATTTTACGACAATTCCTCGTACGTCGTTTACAGAGCGTCTATCACCTGAATCTTCGTAAGGGACGTGAGAATCATTCGCAAAGATATGCAATAATGATAATACATACTTGAATGTTATATCTCATTGTCCACTTTCATGAATCCCTTAATCATTGCAGAATAATGTATGTAAGAAGATTTTTATGGCGCATTTTTGTGCGTACTTAGAAAATTCTATATTTATGGATGATAAAAATATTCCATTGTATCCTGGACTGGTATGAGGTCATCTGTAAGTTAATAAGTGAGTGTCATGTTCTGCGCTGTGAATTCTTAAAAGGATTAAGTCATATACGAGTCAATTTGTAGGAAAATGAGGGCAAGTGGTGTGGACGCGTCAGTCAGTCGCCGCTCAGACAGAGCTGGATTATACCTATGTGTGTTGGTACTCCACTCCTTCATCTCAATCGCTAATGGTCCAAGTAAGAGGTCAACATTAACGACTACTAATGGCTTTCCGATTACACATATAATTAGTGGTATGTAGATATCCACTGATGTATACGTACCTACCTAAATTACGTCCCTGATTAAATCATTAACAATGAGCAAAATGCTGCGGAGTTCAAATCACTATCGCAGTTGTGAAAATATAACTTTTATACGGAGAAAATCTAAAACTGATTAATTCTTATGCTATATATGAACCTTCGAATGCAAAAAAGACATAAAAATATTTATAACTAAGTACAAATATTTATTGCTGCTGATATAGCTGCATCAATACATTTTCGATTGTTGCAATACTTATTCCTATGGTACGTACACACAAAATAAATATATTTGTGCACCCTATAAATATCAGAGGACACATTTATATTCCTATTTGTCCAAACGATACCACCTATAATGAAAATCGATTACCATAAATCAATATTCTCTGATCGTATCTAGTAATCGGACATGTTAATAGAATAATCATGACAAGATGTATCGGAAGGTGGCAGACCAGTACAGATAGCTGATATCTTGCCGTCTCAATTCATTTCTAATCTTGTCCTATCACACGGGTGTTTATTTAAATCGGTCCCGTATAGCTTTAGATTGTAATAAATCTAGTGGACCAGACATTTTTATGGTCGCGCTGCTTGGCTTTATCGAGAATATGATGTTGTATCCGTTTCTGAGATGGTAATACGGATCGGTTGATATTGCTATATCGTAGAGACGTCATCAATGAAAATTATCAATTCATATGATATTATAGTTATTATGCTTGGTATTTTACAAACAAGTTTTTAGATCTAGTTTTACTTTGCTGAATAATTTAGATTGCAGGAAGTAAGTATATCTACTTTGTCCGTTTTTATTATGTGGAGGTGTTTAAATGAGAGATATTCGAAGTATATTACTGAATTACTGGGCAAGCTACTATTAAGTATTGTGGTTGAGTTTTAAAGAATTGTGTGGCGTGCCGCCGCCTGCTCCCTCTCCCGGTTTATTGCTCAAAGCTCTCACAACAGCTGAGATGTGACTACTGCGCACGTTTGGTTTCGTTATTTTTCTTTTACAATAACAAGAAAACTGAGCTTGTTGTATTGGTTTTATGTTTCCTACTCTAGTTTTCTATACTAATAAGATTCCTAAAATAAAAATTTTCTATTCTATTCTATTCTATTGAAACTGGAGATACAATTGTCATAAATTTAGAAAACCTTCTGGGTTTTATGTATTTACTTTAGTACTCTATGGTATGGGGACATGATTTTTATTAAGAAAAACTGTGAAATCAAATCAAAGCAACGTCAATAGGAAAAGTATCAAAATTAACCACGTACCCATAAAAAAAAATGACAAAACAAAAATTACTGACTATCACAAGATATACTATCTTTTATGTTTAATACTTTTTAAGTGACGTAGAATACCGCGGCGAAGGTCGTGGGTTCGAATCCTACAATGAGCTTGAGCTTTCGGTGAAGGAAAACATCGTGAGGAAACCACAGCACGGTGGTAGGGTACTATGTGGTACTCGACTGGCTGGCTACCACCCTCAAGTTGAAAATCTGTCGCCAAGCACCTGTTGGTGTGTTCCGGCAGTTGCCCTTGCCTTTAAGGCGTTGTAATAAGGTGTACAACACGTTGGCAGTCCCCTTGGTATTGCTAATGTCTATAGGCGACGGTAGTCACTTACCATCAGGTGACCCGCCTGCCTAGTTGTCACTAGTGACATAAAAAAAAAAACCATCTGCCTACCTATACAACTGCTACCCCATTGGGCTTGGCCGTTGACCAATACCACCAGTTTCATTTTAGCGGTAAAATACACTCGAATGTAGTAAATTTTAAGTTTTAATATAAGTCTCAATTCATTTATTCCTTGGTTGACAGTTCTAGTCTTCATAACACGTAATTATTTTTTTTTGAGAAGGACTTAAAGGTGGCGGTCTGAAGGACCATAGACACCCTTACGCAGACTATTCGGCGAGCGCTTAGGGCTCTCAGCCGTGTTTGTTTGTGACGACTCACCGCTGAGGGCGCCCCAGTTGGAGCCCGAACCTCGACTCAGGGCGTCGTCGGGGGGACACAAAAAGTGGGACGGACTTCTCGGGGGGACACAAAAAGTGGGACGGAATAACACGTAATAGCTATATCCAGGTTTTATATTTACCTTCGACAAACGTAATTAACGCCAACAATACGTAAGATTATTCATCTCTGCTACAGCAACCCGACCAAAATAAACAAATCAACTTTGCTCTCGTTCTATGTACAATGTATTCCCAGGAGAATGGATATGGCTCTCTGCTCGTATTGTTTTCGTAAAGCACGCCAAATTAATTTTTGATATACGATTTCCATTGACATAGCATTGCACTTTAAACTCAACATTATGATCAGTAAAACGAGAACAATGATGAAAGGAGATCTTGTTTATTTCATTAAAGTTGATCAATATGACATTGATGTGATTTCAAAGATCTTGTGAAGCAAAATTAATTGATAATATTTCAAATGGCACATAATAATATTTATATATATGACAAAATAAATACGTCTATTCTATATGTATATCTATTATGTTTGTAGGTGCGCGCCTATATGCAAGAATATAATGAGTGTGCGTGTGTGTGTATGTGACAAGAGCACTTGAGAGGCTGTTTCCTTCTAAGTGTTCGTTTGATGTTACTATCACCAGCCACATTGATGTTTTGATCAAAATCAGACTTTGTCGTAAGTCTGCACGCGCAGTGACACAAAAACAACGAACAAATACGTTGGCCTGCTATAATCAATTAAATTACTGAAAATAACTGCAATTATTTTAAATCGTTCAAATGGCAGTGTATAAAATAAGGTCAATTGGATGTGAGACAAAGCATACTTTAGAGTTCCGCAGTACTTTAAATCCCACTAATCCCACTTAATATTATAAATGTGAAAGTTTCGATGGATGTTTGTTGCTCAATCACGCCAGAACGGATCTGGATGAAATTTGGCACAGAGATTGATTATAGTCTGTAATAGAACATTTTTATCCCTCCGCGGTTAAACCGCTAGTTCTATATAAATGTTCGATTAATCGTAAAGTAAATCGACTAAAACTCGTGAACTATGTACAAAACTTTCATATGGGGTGACAGTTTTCATTTTAATTTCAATTTATGAATTAGCATTATCATGCTAGTTGGAACGCATTCAAAAGTCCACATTAGCATATTATATTTGGTAAACAGTAAATTATTAAGTAAAGGTAATGTGTTCAAGAAACCAGGTAATATTGCAGATTCTATTGTTTACAATCTAATTTAATTATTAGTTTTCGACGTAAATAGTTAACCTATAGTAAAAATTTATCACGATTTTCCCGTATCTGACTTTGGCATAGACAAATTCGAATCTTTAAATATTTTCTATCCTTTTTCAATAATGTTTGTTAGAAGCAGATACCTACAGTACCTGCTATTAAAATTAGTTAACATTGCAACCAACAAAATCAGCAGCAATGATTTTTTTAACACATTCGAGATTCGGTTTATTATTTTTGATTATTGTGGTTATAACTATCTATTGATAAGTAAGTGTTTAATTTTCGGCATAAAAAGTCTTTAAGTGTTCCTTAATTGACGATTGAACCCTAACAATGACGCATTGGAATTTAATATAATAAAAATATATCTGCTGCAATTGGTCCAATATAAACTAATTGAGTCAACATGAAATGACGGCCAATGAAGTCATTTGCATATTTTTGACCCCGACTTCAGCGAGATTCATTTGTAGTCGGAGTTATTTAAATACAGTTGCGTTGGCTTCGTTAATTTAACAGTTATTATATAATTTGTTTTGATAAATGGTATCTATACAATCAACCTACACTGTTCAATGATAGATAGAGAAATTATTGGGTTTAAACATAATAACTAAATCGAATTCAAATATATAAAGTACATAATTATTATACCTACAGAAATTAAAAAAAAAGAATTATATGTATGACAATTCATTATTCGGAAAAACTTTCACGTTTTCTCAATTAATTAATGCAATTTTTTTTCCTGAGTTACTAAATAATGCCTCAGAGTAAATAATATACTAGCAAAATCATTGTTCTACAATAGCTATGTTTATCTATGCTTCTACGTCAAAGCACAGTGCGACGTTAGGTGAGAGCTTAAAAGCGTTAAGTGCGGAAACCGAATGAGGTCGCTAGCTTTTAATATAGTTGGGCGGGACGCACACTGCGCGGGCGGCGCTCTGCTCTACAGAGTAGCTAGCTAGAATAAGCTTAAAGCTTTGATGTTGTATAATTTCGTTTCAATGTTTATGTAGTGGTCAGGGAATATGCTGATAAACGTGGTTATTCAGAGTTGCTTAGTAGCGATTCTGATTCGAGTGACGAACTTATTAGAAATTCTTTGAATTTCAATTTCAAACCTACATTCTAAGTCTCAGTTCTCAGTTCTCAATTAAATAAAATGAAATATTAACATTCCTATATACAGACATACCGAAAGATGGCAACCGAGACAGGGAAACTTTTAAGTGGACTTTTAGATATTATTATCAAAAGTAAATTTCTACACGTCTAGATTCGATTTAATCGAATAATGAATCTTTTTTAAAATTAAATAATTTATGTATATCTTCAGATAAACATAATATTAGGTCTTTGAAATAACCATAAAATTGTTGTTCAATATTTAATAGTGCATTTATGTAGTAAGCCAATGTATTTGTATTAACTCTCTCATCTCAACATCTCAACGAAAAAATGAGAGTTGGCAGTTTTTTGACGTTTGCACAACAATGTCTATTTATACCTACCATAACGTTTAGAATAATGAAGATGCTCATGATGCATAACTTTAGTTAATTACACATTTCATTAACAAACGAAGGAAAAACGGGGTCAACGTAGTGTGTAAAATGTATTAGGAAATTGTAGTTTGAGATAAACTATGAGTCACGTGTGAGTTAGTATTATATCAATAAAAATAACTTTTACCTGTACGATGGAGCGTGTTTGTCGAGTGACGTCATCGGTGGAGCCCTGGATGGACCGAGGGGCTCTGATACATGTAGGTATCATATTTTAGCAGGTATCCCCAAATCACTAACGAAGGGAGGACCCATCATTTAGGTTGATTGTCATATTTACAATTTATATTCACTACAAAACCACAATATTGTGTCGTTCTGAGGAAAATGTATTCACTTGTTTTTTTTATTGATTGAATATTTTAAAATTTCAGGGCAAAAATTTTAAATGGATCCAACATATGGATGGATGTTACACACTGTTTAGCTTCAACTAAGTGATTTCTTTAAGAAAGTGTGCCAGTATTTTTCGATCGAGAATGTTTGAATTAGTTGTACTGCACATGATGAATATAAACTAATATATTATTGTTACTGTGCAGCCGTATTTGAATAGACAGAAGATGTATTTTGAGTTATTGTTCCGATTCATGAATGAATGTTTACAGTACGCGATAAAATTCTGAGAATATTTACTCTACTAGTGGCGCCGTGTCGCCCACGCCTGGCGTCGTCTATCACCGAGCGAGCGAGCACTGGGTCAGGACAGGCAATGAGCGAGCAAGGTGCCAGAATAAACCTTCTTACCGCCAGAAATAAAAGAGTGACTAATGCTACTTATCTGGAAGTACGTAGGTACATAATCATAAACGTCGTCATCACCCAGCACTACAGTGTCTACAATACAATAAAATTTTCTACGCGCTACTTTCATACATTCAGGATAACACGGAATTCTACTAAGCGATGATGCAATGACGCAACCCCATGAAATTCATTCCATACAATAGTAATAATTTTTCCTTTTTCCTATTATAATAATGTACGTAGGTAATCAAATTATTATTATTATACATATTGTATATATCTATTTAAAATAATTAATTGTGGCCATGAGGAAATTAGAAACTTTACTCGAATCTACTAAAATGAGGAATAAATTCAATAATAACGGTTGCCAAAAGCCTAGATACTATCGAAGTTTTTTATTTAGATGCAATTAGCCAATTAGAAAACAACAAATACATTACATATAGAATAGATAAACGTTTGTTAACCTATCAACTAACGTTGTATTTCATCTACATAATAACATTGCATGCAGTGTAGGCGCCTTCAAAACGATTATATTGAAATGTAGTATGTAAGTACTTGCATTGCAAACGCTTGAAACAATGACTTAGTACCGTTTAGTGGGAGGGCCCGTTATGATATTTATTTATTACTTTTGTCTCTATGCAAGAGAGGACCTGAGGTGCTTGAGGTCATTGTAAACATGCTGTCCAAGTATCTAAAGTAAGCAAAGAGTAAAAAAGAAGCTGTGATTGAAATGAAAAATAAACTTAAATTTTAAGACATTTTCTAATACAAATACTATACAAATACATTTATTTGCTTGAATATGGTATACAAGATGTCACACAAAATAATAAAGTTCCACATATCCTGAGTAAGGCGTACAAATTACATTACACATAAACACTAAATCAAGTATAATATAGAAAGCTATCGACATAATACTACCTTCATTACATTGGTATCATAATTATCTCAAATAAAGTAATATCTACCTCATCCAGGTTAATAGCCTTCGTAGTAGTTGTTGAAAAATATTTTTACACAAATCTCATCAACTTATTTATATGAAATGGGTTGCTTAACTCCATTCATCGCTAATAAAAAAAGTGTAAATTATGATCAATTTATGAAAACTTATTATTAACACCATGGAATTGGTAATTTTGGTGACCTCCCACGTGTTTATTGAGTAAATTAAATGTAAGGCTAAATTATAAGCCTACTCCCACGACGTCGTCTACCCACCCGATGGTGTCTTTGATAGAGTGCAGTTACTGCAAGTCTACCCAAATGTTGTGTGGGATTATAGTGAATTAGTCATAATTAAGTATTTAGGAGTTTAAATCGTCTCATCATTATCATAATAGTCTCCTAGGCTTTGTGTGCTTACCACCATCGGCCACATCATCACTTACCCTGGTGAGATTGCGGTCATATATATATTTTTAATACTTTTCCTAGACATGCACTGTCCAAGCATGGAAATACCTAAATGCAACTATTGTTATTATTAATAATAAACGATTAAAAGGGTACGAATTATTGTTAGCTAGATCAATTTGAAGCAATAATTTATTTACAACAAATACACAAAATTATAATGTATATAATAGGAACTGTGATAGAAACTTCCTCGACGCTGCCGCTGGTGCCAAACGACGAGGTTTCCGGGTTTTTGTTTTATATATTTTATGTTCCCAAAGTAATTTTTATTATTAATTTCCACATTTTTTTTTAATTCTGGATAAGCTTGTGTTTGACCACAATCTCACCATGGTAAGTGATGATGTGGCCGAAGGTGGTAAGCACACAAAGCCTAGATGGGAACTGGCTCTCAAGAGCAGCTGTCGGAACACACCGATAGGTGCTTGGCGACACGACTTGGGTACATATAAAACTATGACAATTTCTGTATAGAAATGATTTAATAACGCAAATCCAATATTGATACGACTGTACCATACGCGATTAAATAAAAATAAAAGTACAAGAAGTGGCGCGCTTTGAAAAACGCCTAATTCTAGCTGTGGTTAACGAAATACTGTTGCTTCAACTAGAGGACAATAATCTAAATATAGTGATATGACGTGCAATATTATGACGATACCGCAATATATTATTCTGGCAGGAGCCCCACGGCAATTGCCAAAGTTCTCCAAGCCGCGACTCACACCCTAGGTCCCTGGTTTCGGAAATGGAGAATCGAAATTAACCCCACCAAGAGTCAGGCGGTGCTGTTCTTCAGTCCCGCCAAGAAACTCATCCCCACTCCCCCCCCTCCAGTCACCATGTTCAGCGAGCCGATCCCTTGGGAGAGGCGAGCCAAATATCTCGGTGTTACCCTGGATGATCGTTTGTCCTTTGCCGACCACATAAAACAGGTACGTGCACGCGCCTGTTTTGTGTCCGGTCGCCTTCATTTCTTGTTAAATAAAAAGTCTAAACTTGCCCTAAAAAGCAAGGTGAGACTCTACACCGCGTGCATCCGCCCCGTTATGCTATATGCATGCACTGTGTTCGCACAGGCATCTCCCAAGCTGATCCATAGACTCCAAGTGGTTCAAAACCGCTTCATGCGCAAAGCCACGGGCGCCCCGTGGTACATGCGCAACTTAGACCTCCACATAGACCTCGGTCTGCCCACGGTTAAGCAATTCATTAAGCGCGCTTCACGCCGCTATTACGATCGTGCCCTAAACCACGCGAACCCATTAATTGTAAACACTGCAAACTATACTCCTTCAGAGATTTCAAAAATCCGTAGGCCTAAACTCGCCCTCAGCGAGCCGGATGACCCTACAACTCTAGCTCAGATTAAGGATAGGGAGGCTCGCGCAGCCCTGAAGAAACAAATACAACACCGCCCGCGTTTTCGCCCTCGCCGGAGAGGCCCGTCGCGACGTCCCACTCTATCAGTCTCGTCCCCAGTAGTTGGCCCGAGCCGTACCAGTAATCCGACCGTCCCTTAAAACTCCTCTAAACCGCTTAGGCGAAGTCCGTCCCACTATTTTGTGCCCCCCGACGACGCCCTGAGCCGAGGTTCGTGCCCCAACTGGGGCGCCCTCAGCGGTCAGTCGTCTAAAATTTGCATCTCGGTGGAGCCCTAAGCGCTCACCGAAAAGTCCGCGTAAGGGTGTCTATGGTCCCTCAGACCTCTACCTTTAAGTCCTCCCCAAAAAAAAAAAAAAAATCATGAGATATTAAATACAGGCTTTACTGCAAAATATTTCTTCAGTGATTTTACTGTGGGTTCTCATCCAAACCACATATTTCATTGAAAAATAACTGCGTGATGTCACTTAATGAATTATCAACTTTCTGCCACTTGAAAATTTGTTATGTCTATCTATAGTTACCATCCGTTACAAAGACCAACCAAGTGGATAAGACCGCTAACCGCAATATGCTATAATGAAAGCAAATGAAGAGAATATGCAAAGTGAATGAATGTGAACTCATCACGTTTATAACACCTCTTTGATCTTCGTTTGAAATGTCATAAAGTAGTCATCGCTAGCACAAAGAAATACTCGTATGTTCACACATTTATGTGAAAAAACACATTGGAATAAAATCAGTTTCTCATATTTCTCGAAGATAAAAGATAACTTCGATTTATCAAATTTCATAGGCAACTTTATGGAGCCGCTATTCTCGCTTTATGTTTATGAATCTGACACTTGTATCATGATAAAGCATCATACATTGTCATCGTAATTTAAATGCTAAGTAAGCTCAACAGGGACAAAACACTTTTAAGTCTAAGTCAGCATCACGGTCTTAAGTCACTTTGCCGAAATTGATCGAAAACATTTCACCATTTTCTTGTTTTGAATTAACTAGTTTCGTTTGATTGAAATCTTCTTGGGATTTTTTAAATTTTGATTTGTTTTATGTTATTATTATCCCATACACTAAGAGGTCCCATAGTATATTATAGCTATTGTTTTAACAAATCAGTATGTTCTTCCGTCCGTATATTTAGTTGTCTGAAGCTTTTTTCTCCAAATAGTAACGTAATAATCCACTATCTATGAAACAGTGATTTAATGTTCCATTACACTTAAATACTCAAAGATTACACTTATTAAGCTTTGGACTGTCACATAAAGAATTGTTACATAGATCGTATGAAATTATTTATTAAATAACCTCCTCCTTTTTTGAAGTCGTTTAAAAAATACGAAATTGATTTATTATTTATTTGTTTCGAATATGATGGCGGCCGGTCATATAAATAAACTGACAGATTTTTAGTACGCCTTTTCTAAACACATTGTTAAATGCCATAATTTCTTAAAACGCTTCAGTGAATAGTTTTTTGTGTAATCCACATAACATCGACTACGAAAAACCGATAACACTTTCATACAAGCTTTTCGAAACTTTAATAATATCATTTGCCTATATCACAGAATTTAGAGCGATTATAGCTTACGTAATCGCGGACGTAAAAATCCCATAAAAATGTGGGGCTAAGAAGCGAACGTAAACGTCGACCGGCCGCGTATTTACAAAAGCTCTACCATTTGATCAATAATAACGATATTTACGAAGACAAATCCTAATTTGATTCACTCAGATTCATTTCAAGGTTTTTACATGAATGAAAAACTAACCTATTATAGACAAAATATTTCATACTTAGACTAGACTTCCGCCCCGCGGTTTCACCCGCGATCCTGTTTCTCCATACAAACTTTAGACCTCCGTTACATCACCTTATGGGGTGAATTTTAGAAAATCATTTCTTAGCAGATACCTATGTCATAATAGCTCTCTGCGTGCCGAATTTCAGCGCAATCTGTTCAGTGGTTTGAGTTGTGTGTTGATAGATCATGCTGGTCAGTCAGTAGCCATTGCTGTTTATATAGGTAAGTACAGATAACAATCTGTAGAATGTAAAAAAACACTAATCCAATCATACATTTAATACTTGTTTGTTTTTTTTAATTCCATCTTTTTAAAGTTTTAATGATTTTGAATAAACAAAAGCTAATCTATTAAGAATTTCAGTTGCATGCGACTAATATATTGACCATCCACGTTAATGTAGCATTTATATTTAGTGATGTTTTGTACTCAAATGCATTAGATTTTTGAAGATTTTGCATGAATTAAACCTAATCTAGTAGACACTGATTCGAGCGCGGGCGGAACTGAAATGGTATAGCTTTTGTAAAGCTGACCAGCCGGCTGGCTGGCGGGCGCGGGCGGTGCGTCGGGCGGCGCGTCCGCATCCGATCCGCGGTGTTTATTTACACGCTTGTCAAAAGTTCGACACACGCTACCGTATTTATAACTACACGGAAGGTGCGCCCGAGAGCAACGAACCTTTGTGACATAATCATAAAACACGTCCATTTACAGCATTACCGACAATTTGAGACAAAACGTCCTGTAAAAGAGTTGATGATCTACGTAAAAGGATTTATTGTGACAGTTTTATTTTTATTATACGCGTTTTTGAAATTACATACTTACTGTAATTGTGTTTTCTTTGATAAAATTTTATAGATAGTTAAATAATAACAATAATAGTAATACAATTTATATTTTTTTAATGGCCTCATATTGAATAGCGATCTCTACCAGGGAACTTTCAACCTTTGTATCTGCATTAGGTATATTGTAAAGATAGAGATTTTAATCCCTTTTAAATTTTCTTCGGACCTTGTAAGCTTGACACAATTGTGTCACTTGTCAATTATGAACCCTTAGGATACAAGCTATTTAGATTGGATGATGGAAAATGCCAGATACCTACAAAGCAACGTTTCAAAATATTTTGAAAGACAAAGTAATTATGATACTCTAGCAAACATTATAAACTTGAAACTTGCATATAGAAAATATTTAGGAGTACCTACAGGGTGAAACACTACAATACATAGTTTTATATACACATGTTTATATCTACTGACAATAGCATAATCCTAAAGGCGGTTACTTTGTTTACGTCTCCGATAGATCAAATAAGGAATCAATCGTTACCAAACTGGCTTCGTTCCGTTATTGGATCCGATAGGTTGATAAAAGGATGTATCGGCCTTGGACGCACTCGTATGTGGGGCGCAGATGTGCGTTCAACTCGAGCCATTGTCACGTGGGCGAGTGCACTCAGTTTGGTGCGGTGTTATCAACACGGTAGTTAGTCACTCTTTACTTTCGAAAGCATTAGCCGACAATGGATTGGATCAAACATTTGTAATGTTTAATACTTGGACAAACTTTGAACCAGTTAGTAAATGCCACGTTAATACCAATATAGGTATCACTTACTCACCCTGTATAAATATTTACCGTTGCGACAATATACCTAGTCATTAATATCTTCATCAAAAGTATCTTTCTTACTTAAAATCATAAGATTATATTTATAAGATATAAAATCATATTATATTTAGAAATGCGTACGGATGACTGTAAGGAAGGCATACTCTGAGTCAGTCTGAAAATGGTTTTCACGTGTTAAAAAGCCAAAAAAAATTTAAAATTTTTAACCTTGCAGATTTATTTTGAGTATACGGTAAATACTATTAACACTTCATTCCTGAAATAACTTTTAATGCTGCAATTTCTATTAATATTTAGTTTTTACCGTTACTTATTCAAGTATCTGTAATAGACCTGTTATATCATTCACGCATACTTCAGCTGTTGCTACAAAGTTTTAGTGTTCAATATCTAGTGTGAGCGCCTTCTGAAAAATTGAGAAAAATAAATCTAGTGTCATAAAAAAATTAAAATGAATTAATGAAACGAAAATAAAAATTATTTTTAATAGAAATAAGACTTTCCATGAACTTATGAATAGTCTAAAC
Source organism: Ochropacha duplaris (assembly GCA_951361185.1). Classification (NCBI taxonomy): domain Eukaryota; kingdom Metazoa; phylum Arthropoda; class Insecta; order Lepidoptera; family Drepanidae; genus Ochropacha; species Ochropacha duplaris. The sequence goes on along the minus strand of OX592693.1, from coordinate 9,501,607 downwards.
GCACGGTTCGGAAGGTTGCTTTTACTTGCAGCAGCTGTACATACTTGTGTGTGACCTTCGACGAATCCCTAACTTATCAATTTGAATACGCGATCATACTTTCAAATTAAAAACTACTTTACTAACTAATTACGAAACATAAATATGAAAAAATATTGCTTAATTCTGCCTAGTAGGGATCACTTACGTGAACATAATATCTTTTTTAAGTATATTCACGGCTGACTGACTTTAACCGGCTAATGATATTGCGATTGTAATTCTGTAACGGATATAAATGAACACACCATTGTTTATGGCATTTGGCAAGGAGTGCCGTCATGGAGAACTAGAGATCTGTCAATAGTTACAAAGCTGTAAATGTCGCATTTATTTTGGTTGACTTGTCATCCACTACTGTGATTCATTAATCGATAACTATCAATGAACATTATGACCCGGGTTCACTATACGGCTATTAAGCATTTTAATCTACCAAAAACATAGTAAACATCAAAAATAAACCTACTGAATTAAAATTGGTAGTAAATATAGCTTGTTAGAACGTTTAAGATTAATTAATCAAATACATGGAACGATTGAATTTCTACTAGCTCCACATGTTTTTAAAGTAAAAAAAACAGCCATTATAAATATTTTAATCATCGATTTTTCAATAATTGATCATTTAAGCATCCGCTAATTAAAAAAACACTACTATTTTATGGAGTCGTCATATTGAAAATAAACTTGTCCTCTCATAGAATTAACCGTAGGTACATTATACAAATGAACCTTATTCCACGGCAATAAAATCACAGGACTGTTGTCAGAGTTGCACGATAATGAATTTAAGGCTGTTCATAAAATAGAGCTGATACCTGTGTATCAGCTCTATTTTATGAACAGCCTTTAATGACATAAGTAATAATTATAATGGCATACAAGATAGAAACTACCTCTTTGAAGTTAAAATCTATAAAAATATTCACTAAATTAAAAAAAAAACTAATTGCTATATTGTCATGAAGCTAAAGAATTGATCCAAATATTGTTTCCACTTGTACATCATTACGTAACAATACAAACTGAAAAGCCGATAGAACAATGCTGGGAAACAAAAACACATCTCTGTCTCATATCGTCACGTTATGTTATTAAAACTCATAATATTACAACATCAATCAATACGAGCTATTGAGAGAATCCATGAATGAAAATAAAGTTATATGTAGAGCATGACACTTAAAAATAAACAGTCATAATATGGTACGATTTTAATGCGGCAAATATTCTCGACGCTATCGAAATCCATTTGCTGAAGCAAAAAGCGCAGTAACACGAGTGGATAATAAATCTTTCCGAATGCACTCGTAATGCTATCTACTGAGCTCAACTTATTTTAAAAGACTATTGGAAATATCTGTTTTGAAATTGAACTCCACGACCTCTTGCCAAAGCAATTTAATGTAATTATAGAAATTGTTACTTATTATATTTTATTAACGTTCCATCCACGGCTATTATTATAACCAATGCATATAGATATTTATGTATGTTTGTATAACTGTCTATATTTTAATAACTGACACACTCATGAAATCAATTTGTGACTGTTGCACTATATTTTACCGTAATTCTCACGTAAACAATAACAATAATATTGTTACGATTTCGCAAAAAAAACAATTCTTTATTGTTGCCCAGAAATTTAAACACCTCTATAACGTATCAAAGAAACACTTGACAGATATACTTCGTTTGATAAACGATATAATTAGCGTGCGGGAATCTCGCGCGAATACAAACTCGGTGACATCGCGCATACGAAATATAGAATACGCGCGTGACCGGTGCGCGTGCGTTTTACTAACTAAACCGGCCCAGCTTAGCCGAAAGCGCTTCTACACTTGGTTAGAGAGGGACAGCTACTGACAGGGGTGAGGATAGCCTAAAAGCTCGCACTGCTCCGACAACATGAAAATCAGAAACAAATTTTTCCACTGAAACTTAAAATATCCTTCTAACGACGTGTATCGCCGGATGTGACAAAAGAAAAATATAGTTTATGTATAGTTTTAGGGACAAAGAATAAGATGAGCTACGAAAAAATTAAAACTGCTCTCGGGTGAAGTCGAAAATATGGAAACCCACTCACTTCTCCGTGTCAACAATTTGTATTTTTAATGTGCCTGTCATTTGTGAAGAGAAAATCAGTTCTGTATTATAAATTATTATGTTTCAACACCTAATTTATCCGGTTTTTAACTTAACAACTTCATTATTGAAAAAGGATTTAACAAATATGGATGGATGACTTTGGATGTAAAAGCTTCAAAACTATATACCTACCGACTATGCATGTACTTATACTTAAGTTTCAATAGGTACATTTAATAAATAAATGTTTTTCATATGGATGTCAAACGTTTACAAAAAATAACTTAAAAGCTATCTTATTCAATTCAATCAGATTTCTGAAGTCACACATTCGTACCTATATTGCCGCAAAATATCTCAAAAGGCTCATTCAATCAGATTGTCTGAAGTCACACCTTCGTCTATCGCCGCTATCTATACAATCACGTCACACAAATATTAAATATTCTAACACGTTACATCGAATGAAGATACGGAATTTTCCATGAGAAAATGTTTGAAATGCAGAGGGAGTCGAGAGGAAACTCGAGAGCCAATTGTCTACTCAACGCTCGGGAAGCGTGTTGTCTTGACACCACGTCGCTGCACCCTCGACCTGTCTCTAAACTTATATTCAACTAAAAAATCCCGTGGTCTTTTGTTATATCGGGACGGGACGGGACGAGTCCTCACGTCCGGGATACCGACACTTGACCTACCGACGTATTTAGATCTTTTGTTCACGGGATAAAAGGAATCGTGACTTATCGTATTCGGGTATTAAAAAAACCCATGAATACGACCTCTTTATTATCATAAATATGTCGCTGCTACATTTCTATTTGTTCGTTGATGCCACCTCCTCACCTTCTAATGAATTGATATAAATAAAATGCTGTTTAATTTAAAATTGTGTGTGGTCTCATTTCAAAAAAGAAACAGAATTACTAAAACCGGACCATATTAAAAATCATATATTATATTTCACTGTGTTTGGTACGTACCACAGTCATTTAATTTAAAAACCAAAATATCCAAAGATTTTTTTAACTACTCATGGTTTATCCGAAAAAGTCAATCAATACCTACTGTCAATCTATCTCGTTTATATTTGACTGCCCTAATTTGTGATTGCTTCTGTCGGTACAGACTTAAATATAATTGTTTGTGTATCTGCGTCCTACTTCGTACTGTAACCATAACGGATGGTTGGTTACTACATTACAGGTGGGTCGCGGAAATGCCAGTGCATTCGACGCTATTTCCATACGTTTTCGTTTCGCCACGAACGCCCGCCGACGCCCCACATCAATGAACGCTTCGCCCAACTACTTCTTCTCCGCCCTACGATGGCGTGCTTGTGGATTATGTCATTTTGATGCGTTTTCTTTTATATTATAATTATTATTATATAAACAACGAAAATAACATTGATAAAAATATGAATATTGATGATAGTTACCTTCATATGAAACATATTTAATGAATATGTCACTCATTCAATTTACATAAAAATACATATATTTTTATTTAGAGAATTTACAAAAATAAGGTCACATTATACACATTCCGAAACCAGAATAATTTATTAGTGGATCATGTATCTACTTTCAGTGATTATATTATCATAATTAATTGTGCGCTATGTTTTGCCATAAAAGGCGTACAAAATTATAGGATACTTCTTTAGTCCATAATCACCTATGATGTTTGAAAACGTGTCATTTTCAGTAATTATTTTCTTTAAAGTATCAAGAGGTTCAAGTCGAACTAGAGCCACAAATATAAATAGGTGGTCTTATTTTCTTATTTATGACTGTTTCAGTCTTAAACGTGCAACTTTTTATGATAAATTCAGCTTTTATTGCCGTTGTCGGCGGTTGATCGCGATTGAAGCTGCAACTCGGTGCGTATGTAACTGGGTTTATGTGTTGTAGTACGTCATTTAATTACATTATATGATGTTTCTATGAAATGTGTTTGCTTTATTACCCAATATCAATGTGTAAAGGAATGAATATTACTCCTTAACTTGTTTATGTGTTATTCTAATTGACGATCCTTCAGTTGGAATTAAAACTAAATTGATTGTTTATACTCGTATAAATTAATACAAGGTCCATTATTTTTGGTTTATTTATTTCTATTTAAATTAATAAATACTTTTAGATGAGTTTGGACTGCAATCAATTATTGTCAATAAGATTTGTTGCTCACTTCATAATTTGTCCATTGTTAAATGTGTACTCGTATCTATCAATATTTGCAGTCTCATTCAGCACCAGGCTATGAATTTACTTTGGGGAATGGGTTTTTCAGCATGTGGCATATCACAATATTTGATTTGGTGTTACGGTTAATTTCAACACGGCGGAGAAAAACCATACAGTTCCATTTTTAAATATAATGCTATAAAATTCTGAGAGTGGCTTACTCACGCCGTCTGGGAACCATCGCTGTATCAGATCGATTCGGCAAGTATCCAAACTAAACGCGACAGCTACAGGAACTATCCACGGACGAGTCACAGGAGATAATGTGACTCACATCACAACCGAGTTCTGACTCACGCCTCACCTCTCCTAGAGACTGAATTAAACACGAACAAATATAACAAGACGCGATTATCTAGATCTAGTTGTACAGTTTGCCTACATTGTATACTTACCAGCAAACTTCTCGCTTAAGGCTGATTTATGGCATAATTAAGAGAATGTATAAAATATTCTCGTAATATACGTAAATAACTCATCAAGTCATGAACAAAGTATCAATATGCCGTTTAAAACGGTTTTGATTAAGTTGGCTGAAAAATTGCAGGTGGTTTGTTAAAACTAGAAAAGAAAACATTTAATTTTTTAACAATACAATATGTTTAGTCTTATTTTCCACTCGATAGGAAACACGAGCAAGATACAATAGTGTCCCAATTCCGCAATAAACTTGGCGCACCTTTGTGTCATTATTTATTCCTCCCATTGTAGTTGCGAGATACACAATGCATCGGATTCTTTTCTTACGCCCGCTTTCAACAACTGGACTCAATTTATATTTCATTTCATTCAATTTAGAATCCAACAAAGACCCTACGTAATCGAGTTGCAGCAATCACAAAGCTATAAATCAAAATAATTTGGTGTGTTTGAAACAATTAAGGGCTCTAATAGGAGAGGCGGAAAATCCGAACGTGTTCGTAGGTTCCGGAGTTTAATTATTTTTAAGTACGTACCCAAATTGAAAAATGGGGGACATTTTTACATGGTTCTGCAACTATTGTACTAATAGCGTATAAATTGAATGTTTCATGATTTATTACAGCTTGCAAATATAAATTGGATCATTTTAAAATATAGGTATTAAAGTTTCCCTTTGTGAGCCAAAAATGTTGTGCAAATGCATCTTGTGACTGACACAACTTTGATGGGTCGAAATTGATTAAGGTTTTGATTCAAAGCACGATACGCAACGGTAAGCCAATTAAGCCGCCGCAAATTGTAATGAACCGTTAATGACACGCGGGACGAATACTAACAAATTGTGCGGGTCCGTGGCTATCTCTGTTTGAGCTTTGTATTAAATTAACAAATGGGACAAGCGATGGATCATGTTCTATTCTGATATCGACAACAACTTTTAGATACCGTCCTTTATGAATTTTCACAAAAAAGCTCTGAATATACATACGTAGGTACTTTGATTTATTTGTTGTCCATCAGATACTTAGATATATTATTTTTTTTGAGGGAATATTACACTGAGAAAAAAATGCTACGTACATGACCCGATTTTGTAATGTGTATGCAATTTACTATTTACTACGATTGTAGCTTACGTAATAATTGTTCCGTTTATCTATTAATGGTGAATCTTATAAACGTGTTTGTAAGCCGGGCCATGTTCCATAATGGCATTGCAGAAATGTACTTATAATGTTGTTACATCCGTATTTCATCTTAATTACCAACGAGCTGTTGATAGTTACGTATTTTAAGTAGCTGCAATATTTACAAAATGTTATCGATTCTACCTACTTAGTGCATAAGGTGGCTAGCTACTTAGAATAAGTAACCGACTACATTATATCAATATGCGGTACACATTAAAGCATCTGGCTACTGAATCCTTCCCTGTACGTATTGCGCCTACTAACATAAGCTTGATAGATACGTATTATACGTAGCCGGTCACATTTTTATCTGTATACTTATTTGTGATGCGCCGAATCGAAAAAAGGAGTTGGTGATTTACCGTTATACGTATTCCGCCTACTTACATAAGGTTAATAGATATGTATTAAAAGTAGCCTGTTACACAGTATCTGTATACTTACAACATTAAGCGACCTACGTACAATAAAGATGACAGCTACGTACGATAAGGTTGACAGCTACGTATTGTAAGTAGCTGACACCATTATTTAAGTATGCTGCATAGTTACAGTATGTGACTAGCTACGTTCAATAAGGAGTTGGTGATTTACCGTTATACGTATTCCGCCTACTTACCTAAGGTTAATAGATATGTATTAAAAGTAGCCTGTTACACAGTATTTGTATACTTACAACATTAAGCGGCCTACGTACAACAAAGATGACAGCTACGTACGATAAGGTTGATAGCTACGTATTGTAAGTAGCTGACACCATTATTTAAGTATGCTGCATAGTTACAGCATGTGACTAGCTACGTTCAATAAGGAGTCGGTGATTTACCGTTATACGTATTCCGCCTACTTACATAAGGTTAATAGATATGTATTAAAAGTAGCCTGTTACACAGTATCTGTATACTTACAACATTAAGCGACCTACGTACAATAAAGATGACAGCTACGTACGATAAGGTTGACAGCTACGTATTGTAAGTAGCTGACACCATTATTTAAGTATGCTGCATAGTTACAGTATGTGACTAGCTACGTTCAATAAGGAGTTGGTGATTTACCGTTATACGTATTCCGCCTACTTACCTAAGGTTAATAGATATGTATTAAAAGTAGCCTGTTACACAGTATTTGTATACTTACAACATTAAGCGGCCTACGTACAACAAAGATGACAGCTACGTACGATAAGGTTGATAGCTACGTATTGTAAGTAGCTGACACCATTATTTAAGTATGCTGCATAGTTACAGCATGTGACTAGCTACGTTCAATAAGGAGTCGGTGATTTACCGTTATACGTATTCCGCCTACTTACATAAGGTTAATAGATATGTATTAAAAGTAGCCTGTTACACAGTATCTGTATACTTACAACATTAAGCGACCTACGTACAACAAAGATGACAGCTACGTACGATAAGGTTGATAACTACGTATTGTAAGTAGCTGACACCATTATTTAAGTATGCTGTATAGTTAAAGCATGTGACTAGCTACGTTCAATAAGGAGCCGGTGGTATATAATTCTATACGTATTCTGCCTACTTGCATACAGTTCATAAATACAAATTACAAGTACCTAGCCTGTTACACAGTAGGTATCTGTATTCTTACAACATTTATCAATCTACGTATAATAAAGATGAAAGCTACGTAGAATAAGGTTGATAGCTATAGCTACGTAATGTAGATAGCTGACGCCATAACATCGCACTAAACTAAAGGCGGAAAATGGACGATGTGAATCATTAAAAAATATATATATATACGCTTCGACTTGAGAACCTCCTCCGTTTTTTCGTCGGTTAAAAAGTAGCTTACCTACAAAAAGTACCTATACCTACTTACCTAATAATATTTTTTCTGTGACACTACACTACCTACATAAGTTAGGAATTGGAGCTTCATAATCAACATAAAATGTAGGGAATAGCTGATTTATTTTTCGCGATTTCAGGTTTGGCCCCATAGTAAAAGTTGTTCATAATGATGAGTACAATGACCCCTTATGAGGTTTTTGGTGTTTTTCTAATAACCCTGTTTAGGTAGGTACGAAAGTTATGATGTTATGATGTTTGGTCGTCTGGATGTTTGTGGCTCAATCACACACTTAGGTAGGTTAGGTATTATACCTACTTCATCATCATCATCTCAGCCCGGTATCGCCCACTGCTGGGTAGGTATACTAGGTATAGGCCTCCTTCATTTTCTGATAGCTCTGTAGATAGGTACTAGGCACTTCCTTACCTAACTAACTCTATTTACCTACCTGGATTAGCATTTTAGGTAGGTAGGTACTTAAGCATACTAGGTTTCAAAACTGGCACGGGCGACGTTCAAATTTCAAACAAAATGCATGGAAATAAAGCGCAATTTAGTAATTCCTAATTCCCATACATTGAAATGGCGCGTCATAACCACGTCCGAGCAACGACTTACCGTGTGTCCTAAATTGCGCTTTATTTCCATGCGTTTGGTTTGAAATTTGCATGTCGCCCGTGCGATGTTAGTTTAATTTTGATTAACTCCCGAAAAATAACAAGAACGGGAAATCAACACTAACACGCGGGCGAAACCGCGGGCGGCAGCTAAGTGCTAACAGATAATAAATTGCTGAAAATATCATAGTTTTGATTTCGTTGTGACGTGTGAGCAGTAGTGATTTTTAGGGTTCCGGACCTCAAAAGGAATAAACGGAACCCTTGTAGGATCACTCGTGTGTCTATCTGTCACAGCCAATTTGCTCCGAATCTACAGGTCCGATTAAGTTGAAATTTGGTAGGTAGGTAATTATGAATCTTTGTGACTCAAACACAGACGTTTAACGTAAATCGTAAATAAATAAATTTTGAATAAGGGGGTCATTAGGGGAACAAGTCTGTTAACGCATAAGCGCTGCCGGCTGTCCCGCCCGCGCCGGCCGCTGCCCGCCACGCTGCCTTCCACCTGCCGCGCCGGGCTACCCCCAGCGGGAATTTAAAGTCTATACTCAGCGGTCACTAAATGGCGGACCGCGGTCCGCATCCGGATCGCCATTCCATTTTGTGCGGACCTAGATGAATCTAACGAATGTAAAATCGATAGTCACGTAAATTCTGCTACTCGCTTTGTTCGCCGGTGTTTACCTTTTTCTACATTGTTCCGCCTCTTTGCTGCTATCCAAGAACTCCCAATTCCTAATTAGGCAAAAAAAATTGCGACTCGTTCTGCTCGCCATTGTTTGCATTTTTCTATATACCTAATTCTTCTGTTTACTGACTCCCTCCTCACCTCTTTATAATATTAGTAGGATGGGATTTAATTACCTACCTACGTTACCTACATATTTAGAGCAGTTTGTTACCTACGTACAAGTATGCCGGACCATTATAATACGTATCCCGAATTCCCGATTACCTAGAAGACTAGAAGTAGTTTGTACCTACCTAGCCCCTGTAGACGCAAAATTAGTGTTGCCAATAATGCGATTTGTGACCGATGGTTTCAAAAAAAGCACCAGATTTATGATTAAAAAATAATTATGTTTGAGCATGGATTATAACTTCTGTTGCTTACATTCCCTTCAGTCAATTTGCTTATTCTAAACCTTTTTGAAAGAATGCTGGGTTGGCTGGATAGGGACACCCGGTATTTACTTACTTTATAAATATTTGCCGGACTTAAAGAATAACACCTCCCCCATACTTCCCGTGGGTGTCGTAAAAGGCGACTAAGGGGCGTACCGGAGCATTCTCCGTCATTCAACGCTGCTGCCCATTGGCAGCAGCGATACCAAAGATGACCATACTGCGATCGCCAACCCGCCTGCCAAGCGTGGCGATTATGGCAAATCCCCCCCTTTGAGGGAGGCTTATGTCCAGCAGTGGACTTCTTCGGCTGAAATGATGATGATGATGATATATTTACCCTACTGCGTACTTCGATCACAAATACCTAACTAAAGCGTTGCACTAGTCGTAAAAAATGGCATGAGATAATAATAAGTTAAAATAAGACCATTGTGTGTTTATCTCTTTCGTAATTTAAAAAATATTGTGCAATTACGCTTAGTACCTAAAATATATTTTGGATTTCTCTAGATAGATTTTGAAAACTTGGTCTGGCAACACTGGTTTGCAGACTTTGCTAAAATATTTTGTCATTTTTATGATTATTGTAAATCAGTGTAACGTAATAACGTTTTATTGTGAAAAGGAACGGTTCATCTAATTGCATCTAATACATATTATTATACTCTTTGATCTAATAACACCTGCACCCTGCACCATGCTACGCGAACCGCGAAAGAACTTTATAGCAGCCGCTAGCCGGCTCTTTTGTTTGAGTATAGTTCTGTTTCTGTGCTAACCGGTAGAGTACTGTAAAGTACGCGCGTACAAAATAAGTAATGGCAGAAGCGAGCCGTGTCGCCGTGTGTCTGTGTCTACTGCGCCAGGCGCCTCCTGCGCCCGGTATAGGTGTTCTGTGTGACAACGGCTGACAACGCGGACGGCGACTGCGCACAAGAATAATCTTGAAGTCTTTCGCGGTAAGTTCATGCAGTAAAATGTTTGCTTCTTGCTATTTTGTTTCTAGATTTCACGTCGTAAATAATATTGATTATTCTGGACTGACGCCGCACCTTCAATCCAGTTAGGTAGTATTTTCATTTCTTTAAGGCAGGTAGGTACCTACCTACTTATGGGAAGTTTCTATTCTTATGTCTTCATCACCCATTTCCAATTGCGATCTGTAGGTACAGAAAAGCTGGTTGTGCTGTATTTTAAATATTCCTTTTCACTTGCATGGGTCACTTTGTGTTGCAATGAACTCCCAAACTGTTGTCTGTTATGAAAGCTGATGATTTTACTGAATGGTCCTAGATATTTAAACTGCAACTATTTGTGTGCTTGCACATACTTTGAACAGTGAAATAGTCACCATGATTGCATTTCAGTCAGTCTCGGTGCAGATAAATGTAGTCATAGTTTGGCTTATATTCATGATTCACCACACACATCCAATACAAATGTAAATCAATAGCCTAATTAAGTACCTATTTGCTTTTAGAAAACAACATTGATGCTAATGTATTAGCCCTTATGAGCCCTGAAGAACTCAAAGAACTGATCCCCAAAATAGGAGATCGGGTTAAAATTAGAAATCATATTGAACTGCAGTCGGCACAAAAACTCACTTTTACAGTAAGTACCTACTTTTTAACTGTTTGCTTAGGGACCTATTAGATTGAAATACTGAGGTATGAACTTATAAAGTTAGTAAATATTATGCATAATTATTTTTCCTAACTAACTTTTATGGAAGTAGTTGGCTAATGATGATAATTTTTTATAAAATTAAAATTTCGAACTATGACCTGATCCAATTCAGCACAAGAATGGCTAGTTTAGATAGTTTACATTGAGAAGTTCCATTTTCCAATGTTTCAATTCAGCCCATCTCGGAGCACTATGGTGAAATATGGGCACAGAAAAATAAGCCCTTGGACTCTCATTTTGTATATTTCAGATTGTTGAAGACCCCAATGAATACTTTCCAATACTATCAGATGACAATAATACAGATGTGTCCGAACCTGAATCCAAATCATCTGAGGATACATCTGGATCAGCCTCAGTAACTGGTACTGCCATCAGATCTAATGTGAGTTTGTAACTATTAATAATATACTTACATTAAGTAAGTAGGTACTCACTTTATTAGAGTGAACTGTACTGCAATCCACACACCTTACTATAGTGAAGCTTAGTGAGTCTAGGTGCCAGCTCCACGCCAAGGGTTCCACAATATATAGGTTGTGGCAAAATAATGAGGCATCAAGGTTAGGTTAGATACCATTTATTTAATAAGGGTCTGTTTTTAGGAAACATTAAAATTTGATAAAAATTGAAGATAACCAACCCAACTGCCTTATGAATTTTTGAAAATAGTACAGCAAGAAAAATTGCATTAAGTACTAATAAATAATAATTTTGTTGTGCTTAATCGCCTCTATTTCCCATCAGGAATGTTTACCTAAAAGTAACCTACAAACTTCCTATTTAGATAAAAGTAAAAATTGGCCAAGTGCGATTCGGACTCGCGCACGAAGGGTTCCGTACCATTATCTATAAAAAAACGTATCAAAAATATAATGCAAAAAGCCTGTTCCCAGGCGGTCACCCATCCAAGTACTGACCGCGCCCGACGTTGCTTAACTTCGGTGATTGGACGAGGAGCTCAAACATCACTTTTGTTGTACATGGGAGCCCCCTTATATATTTATTAAGTAATATTATTTTATTCTGTTGTTTAGTATTTGTTGTTATAGCGGCAACAGAAATACATCATCTGTGAAAGTTTCAACTGTCTAACTATCACGGTATAGATACAGCCTGGTGACAGACGGATAGCGGAGTCTTAGTAATAGGGTCCCGTTTTACCCTTTGGGTACGGAACCCTAAAAATAACCGTTTCCCAATGTATTTGGTAGGTAGCGATGTGTACATGGCCAGTGTCACTTTTTGATTGTTAATCTGTCACACCGAGTCTAACAAAAATACTTATGTAATGGTGTGGAAACCTCGACATACAAGTCTGACCCGCACTTGGCCGGTTTATTGAGTAAATTGTTGCTGTTAAGGGGGTATGATTCCCATACAAACTGAATTTTACCAATGATGGGCGATTAAAGTATACTGGTACACTGAAATAGCCTTTAAATTGGTCCCTATTTACGGCAAACTATATAAATTTGAAGAAAATTGTAGAATAACAGAAAAATTAATAAAAAACAAAAAAAAAACGCCCATACCTAATTGGTAAAATTCAGTTTGTATGGAAATCAACCAACCTTAACTAATAATAATTATTGCTACTTCTTGTTTCAGCCACCACGCCCGCCACACCATAGTACGCCCATAGATGGTAAAATTAATTTGTATGAAAATCGTACCACCCAGTATGATTAACTGACACCAACCGATAATCATATTAGTTACCAATCCGGACACAGACACTTCGCTCGCTTCTGCTATTATTTTGTATGTCGTAAGTAGTATTTTATTTGCGGGCCGCGTACTTACTCTTGCAAAGATAATTACTTTAGCAAGGTGGTACTGCCACAGAGCAACTGTTATTCTTAAATAAGCTTTCCAAGTTAGTTATAGGTTCTAGCAATAAACCTAAGTAATATATACATTCTGATTTTGTTATTATCTCCGATTTGAAGACTGAGTTCCTTGACATGTTTCAAATCATACCTTCTGTTATAAGAGTTTGAAGTTTAAAAAAGTGTTAGTAACACCCGTAGAAAGAGCCGCTTTAAGGACGCGTTCCCAAAATTGATAGGTACAAAATCGAACTACTACATTGACACGGGCCGTGCACACAAGTGTACGCACGACTAACTGCGAGAATAGTAGTCAAATGAACTTATTTTGATACTTTGAAAGATTCATTTTTTTACGTATTTCTTTGTAATAAAATTATGGTACCAAACAATATTTATTATTGCTGTTTATATTTTTACGAATTACCTCCGGACTTGATGGACTGACCTGAAGGTATACTTCGGTGACTGCTACTGGAACTCCTCGACGAGTTGTACTAGGTGAGCCGAGTTTGGGCTTGTTTTGTTAGTTATGATGAGACCTTACCTCCGGACTTGATGGACTGACCTGAAGGTGTACTTCGGTGACTGCTACTGGAACTCCTTGACGAGTAGCAGTCATTAAAGTACACCTTCAGGTCGCTCCATCAAGTCCGGAGGTAAGGTCTCATCATGACTAACAAAATGAGCCCAAACTCGGCTCACCTAGTACAACTTGTCGAAGAGTTCCAGTTGCAGTCACTGAAGTATACTTTCAGGTCGCTCCATCAAGTCCGGAGGTAAGGTCTCATCATGACTATTAAAACGAGTCTAAACACGGCTCACTTAGTACAACTCGTCGAGGAGTTCCAGTAACAGTCACCGAAGTATACCTTCAGGTCGCTCCATCAAATCCAGAGGTAAGTTCTCATCATGACTAACAAAACAAGCCCTAATTCGGCTCACCGAGTACAACCCGTCGAGTAGTTCCAGTAGCAGTCACCGAAGTACACCTTCAGGTCACTCCATCAAGTTCGGAGGTAAGGTCTCATCATAATTAACAAAACAAGCCCAAACTCGGCTCACCTAGTACAACTTTTCGAGGAGTTCCAGTAGCAGTCACCGAAGTACATCTTCAGGTCAGTCCATGAAGTCCGGAGGTAAGGTCTCGTCATAACTAACAAAACAAGCCCAAATTCGGCTCACCTAGTACAACTCGGCGAGGAGTTCCAGTAGCAGTCACCGAAGTACACCTTCAGGTCAGTCCATCAAGTCCGGAGGTAAGGCCTCATCATAACTAACAAAACAAGCCCAAACTCGGCTCACTTAGTACAACTTTTCGAGGAGTTCCAGTAGCAGTCACCGAAGTACACCTTCAGGTCACTCCATCAAGTTCGGAGGTAAGGTCTCATCATAACTAACAAAACAAGCACAAATTCGGCTCACCTAGTACAACTCGGCGAGGAGTTCCAGGAGCAGTCACCGAAGTACACCTTCAGGTCAGTCCATCAAGTCCGGAGGTAAGGTCTCATCATAACTAACAAAACAAGCCCAAACTCGGCTCACTTAGTACAACTCGTCGAGGAGTTCCAGTAACAGTCACCGAAGTATACCTTCAGGTCGCTCCATCAAATCCAGAGGTAAGTTCTCATCATGACTAACAAAACAAGCCCAAATTCGGCTCACCGAGTACAACCCGTCGAGGAATTCCAGTAGCAGTCATTGAAGTACACCTTCAGGTCGCTCCATCAAGTCCGGAGGTAAGGTCTCATCATGACTAACAAAATGAGCCCAAACTCGGCTCATCTAGTACAACTCGTCGAGGAGTTCCAGTAGCAGTCACCGAAGTATACCTTCAGGTCGCTCCATCAAATCCGGAGGTAAGGTCTCATCATGACTAACAAAACAAGCCCAAACTCGGCTCACCTAGTACAACTCGTCGAGGAGTTCCAGTACGAGTAGCAGTCACCGAAGTACACCTTCAGGTCAGTCCATCAAGTCCGGAGGTAAGGTCTCATCATAACTAACAAAACAAGCCCAAACTCGGCTCACTTAGTACAACTCGTCGAGGAGTTCCAGTAACAGTCACCGAAGTATACCTTCAGGTCGCTCCATCAAATCCGGAGGTAAGGTCTCATCATGACTAACAAAACAAGCCCAAACTCGGCTCACCTAGTACAACTCGTCGAGGAGTTCCAGTACGAGTAGCAGTCACCGAAGTACACCTTCAGGTCAGTCCATCAAGTCCGGAGGTAAGGTCTCATCATAACTAACAAAACAAGCCCAAACTCGGCTCACTTAGTACAACTCGTCGAGGAGTTCCAGTAACAGTCACCGAAGTATACCTTCAGGTCGCTCCATCAAATCCAGAGGTAAGTTCTCATCATGACTAACAAAACAAGCCCAAATTCGGCTCACCGAGTACAACCCGTCGAGGAATTCCAGTAGCAGTCATTGAAGTACACCTTCAGGTCGCTCCATCAAGTCCGGAGGTAAGGTCTCATCATGACTAACAAAATGAGCCCAAACTCGGCTCATCTAGTACAACTCGTCGAGGAGTTCCAGTAGCAGTCACCGAAGTATACCTTCAGGTCGCTCCATCAAATCCGGAGGTAAGGTCTCATCATGACTAACAAAACAAGCCCAAACTCGGCTCACCTAGTACAACTCGTCGAGGAGTTCCAGTACGAGTAGCAGTCACCGAAGTACACCTTTAGGTCGCTCCATCAAGTCCGGAGGTAAGTTCTCATCATGACTTACAAAACAAGCCCAAACTCGGCTCACTTAGTACAACTTTTCGAGGAGTTCCAGTAGCAGTCACCGAAGTACATCTTCAGGTCAGACCATGAAGTCCGGAGGTAAGGTCTCGTCATAACTAACAAAACAAGCCCAAATTCGGCTCACCTAGTACAACTCGGCGAGGAGTTCCAGTAGCAGTCACCGAAGTACACCTTCAGGTCAGTCCATCAAGTCCGGAGGTAAGGCCTCATCATAACTAACAAAACAAGCCCAAATTCGGCTCACCGAGTACAACCCGTCGAGGAATTCCAGTAGCAGTCATTGAAGTACACCTTCAGGTCGCTCCATCAAGTCCGGAGGTAAGGTCTCATCATGACTAACAAAATGAGCCCAAACTCGGCTCATCTAGTACAACTCGTCGAGGAGTTCCAGTAGCAGTCACCGAAGTATACCTTCAGGTCGCTCCATCAAATCCGGAGGTAAGGTCTCATCATGACTAACAAAACAAGCCCAAACTCGGCTCACCTAGTACAACTCGTCGAGGAGTTCCAGTACGAGTAGCAGTCACCGAAGTACACCTTTAGGTCGCTCCATCAAGTCCGGAGGTAAGTTCTCATCATGACTTACAAAACAAGCCCAAACTCGGCTCACTTAGTACAACTTTTCGAGGAGTTCCAGTAGCAGTCACCGAAGTACATCTTCAGGTCAGACCATGAAGTCCGGAGGTAAGGTCTCGTCATAACTAACAAAACAAGCCCAAATTCGGCTCACCTAGTACAACTCGGCGAGGAGTTCCAGTAGCAGTCACCGAAGTACACCTTCAGGTCAGTCCATCAAGTCCGGAGGTAAGGCCTCATCATAACTAACAAAACAAGCCCAAACTCGGCTCACTTAGTACAACTCGTCGAGGAGTTCCAGTAGCAGTCACCGAAGTACACCTTCAGGTCAGTCCATCAAGTCCGGAGGTAATTCGTAAAAAATAAACAGCAATAATAAATATTGTTTGTAGGTACCATAATTTTATTACAAAGAAATACGTAAAAAAATGAATCTTTCAAAGTATCAAAATGAGTTCACTTGACTACTATTCTCGCAGTTATTCCTGCGTACACTTGTGTGTACGGCCCGTGTCAATGTAGTAGTTCGATTTTGTACCTATCAATTTTGGGAACGCGTCCTTAATCAGAATTTTAAAGCACAACCCGGACTTTCGACCGGTATTTCCAACATTTAAAAAAAAACATTTTCATAATAAATATATTTTAATTACCTATCAATCCATTATTATTGATAATTTTTCTGTTATCATTATGGCGGGTGTACCTTCTTTGATATTGTTATAACTTTTTATGAAAAAGGTGCAATTTTGTAAGCAATGCAGTTTTTGAAGCAGATTTTATTTTAGTAATATTACAACTTTGGTACACTTTTTTTTACCAATTGATATTCGATTCGGTATGGTCCACTCGCCATCCTGACTCGCACCGTTTATTTGTATCTGAAAGTTTCTAACAATTTGACATTCTAATAGTATGTACCTACCTACCTATGTAAGTAACATAAATATATTATGTTCGATTTCACTGAAGAATTTCATTATTTTTACTTGTAGATACCTATGTACCTACCTACTAATGTTATACTATACTGTCTCGGACTCAATACCATGGTGTGTTATACTTTATGTTTATGTGATTTAATATGCTTAAAATGTATTGTTTATGTAGTGTAATGGCTCGCATCTATACTATACAACATTCTGTTTTTCACTTATGTTTCGGCGTTGCATACGTACTACACTGGCTCGTATCCTTACAACATGATGTTTATTACTTATGCTTAGGTCTTGTTTATGTACTATACTGGCTCGTATCCATCCATACAACATTGTGTTTCCACTTATGTTTAGGCGTTTTAAACGTACTATACTGGCTCGTATCCATCCATACAAAATTGTTTCCACTTATGTTTAGGCGTTTTATACGTACTATACTGGCTCGTATCCATACAAAATTGTTTCCACTTATGTTTAGGTGTTGTATACTTACTATACTGGCTCGTATCCATGCAATCTGTAGTACCTATAGTTCTGAGCCGGTACAGTGCGTATTATACACCATTACATAAATAGGAAACACCATGCTGTACGTATTCTGAGCCAGTACAGTACGTATTCTACCCCATTGCATAAGTAGGACACACCATGCTGTACGTAGTCTGAGCCAGTACAGTACGTATTCTACCACATTGCATAAGTAGGACACACCATGCTGTACGTAGTCTGAGCCAGTACAGTACGTATTCTACCCCATTGCATAAGTAGGACACACCATGCTGTACGTAGTCTGAGCCAGTACAGTACGTATTCTACCCCATTGCATAAGTAGGACACACCATGCTGTACGTAGTCTGAGCCAGTACAGTACGTATTCTACCACATTGCATAAGTAGGACACATCATGCTGTACGTAGTCTGAGCCAGTACAGTACGTATTCTACCACATTGCATAAGTAGGACACACCATGCTGTACGTAGTCTGAGCCAGTACAGTACGTATTCTACCACATTGCATAAGTAGGACACACCATGCTGTACGTAGTCTGAGCCAGTACAGTACGTATTCTACCACATTGCATAAGTAGGACACACCATGCTGTACGTAGTCTGAGCCAGTACAGTACGTATTCTACCCCATTGCATAAGTAGGACACACCATGCTGTACGTAGTCTGAGCCAGTACAGTACGTATTCTACCCCATTGCATAAGTAGGACACACCATGCTGTACGTAGTCTGAGCCAGTACAGTACGTATTCTACCACATTGCATAAGTAGGACATATCATGCTGTACGTAGTCTGAGCCAGTACAGTACGTATTCTACCACATTGCATAAGTAGGACACACCATGCTGTACGTAGTCTGAGCCAGTACAGTACGTATTCTACCACATTGCATAAGTAGGACACACCATGCTGTACGTAGTCTGAGCCAGTACAGTACGTATTCTACCACATTGCATAAGTAGGACACACCATGCTGTACGTAGTCTGAGCCAGTACAGTACGTATTCTACCACATTGCATAAGTAGGACACACCATGCTGTACGTAGTCTGAGCCAGTACAGTACGTATTCTACCACATTGCATAAGTAGGACACACCATGCTGTACGTAGCCTGAGTCAGTACAGTACGTATTCTACACCATTACATAAATATGACAAACCATGCTATACGTAGTCTGAGCCAGTGCAGTACGTATTCTACCCCATTGCATAAGTAGGACACACCATGCTGTACGTAGTCTGAGCCAGTACAGTACGTATTCTACACCATTACACAAGTAGGAAAAACCATGCTGTACGTAGTTCTACACCATTACATAAATATGACAAACCATGCTATACGTAGTCTGAGCCAGTGCAGTACGTATTCTACCCCATTGCATAAGTAGGAACACACCATGCTGTACGTAGTCTGAGCCAGTACAGTACGTATTCTACACCATAACATAAATATGACAAACCATGCTATACGTAGTCTGAGCCAGTGCAGTACGTATTCTACACCATTTCTTAAGTAGGACACACCATGCTGTACGTAGTCTGAGCCGGTACAGTACATATTCTACCCCATTACTTAAGTAGGACACACCATGCTGTACGTAGTCTGAGCCGGTACAGTACGTATTCTACCCCATTGCATAAGTAGGACACACCATGCTGTACGTAGTCTGAGCCAGTACAGTACGTATTCTACCCCATTGCATAAGTAGGACACACCATGCTGTATGTAGCCTGAGTCAGTACAGTACGTATTCTACACCATTACATAAATATGACAAACCATGCTATACGTAGTCTGAGCCAGTGCAGTACGTATTCTACCCCATTGCATAAGTAGGACACACCATGCTGTACGTAGTCTGAGCCAGTACAGTACGTATTCTACACCATTACACAAGTAGGAAAAACCATGCTGTACGTAGTTCTACACCATTACATAAATATGACAAACCATGCTATACGTAGTCTGAGCCGGTACAGTACGTATTCTACAACATTACTTAAGTAGGACACACCATGCTGTACGTAGTCTGAGCCAGTACATTACGTATACAATGAAGATATTTAGTAGGACAGGTGAGGATTGCACGCTACTTATTTAAGTAGCTAAACGATCCAGGAGTAAATTACGTATGCTGGCCCATGAAAAAGTTCATGGTGCCGGCTACTTATGCATAGCTACGTACGCGACATGGTTCCGGCTACAATCGTCATTCTGTATCGTTTTGCTACATAAATTACGTAATGCGGATACGTAAATTTCTCTCAGTGTATAATCAAGTGCTTTTTCCTTTTCATCTCATGTTATAATTCAGTCAAAAGTAAAATCACTTTCGGCAATCGGCATTACCTTCACTGAAGTACAACACAATTAAATGCAATATAAATACCTAAACATGTAAACATAATTTATGTAGGTTTATGTTTATGGGACCCGAATCAATCTAATCAAGTGTTCGGGTTTGATGAAGATTGACTCGAATTCGGAACAAAGAGGCACATGTTCTAACCGTGATGTCTGTCGCTCGCTGCTTTATTACCAAGATTGCGGACTCCAATTTAAAACGGTCACGTGATTTATTTGTGATAATACGCAAATTGTTATCCTATTAACATTATTTGTTACTCAACCACCCATTGAACTTTGCTAACTAGATCAATACTGGAATAAAACATAAATGTTATGCCTCGGGAAAATATTAGATCACTTGCGAAAACGGGTAACACCGAGGAACAGATACTAAACAATATACCTACATATTTCGTTGTTATGATAAATAAACCTAGTTTATATAAAAAAATATGTATCACAATGTAAACTTTTACTTATCATGAAAAGTCACTCAAAACAATGGCAGCCAAATCATGTTGAAAACAAGCGATGATCAAACATTTATATAGGTACATATAGATAGAACTTTGTCAATTTCACAACTTATCATTAGTCGCAGTGACCGCAGCATGGCTTTTGATAATTGTTGGAACACATCAACAAACCATACACATAATGGTATCAGCACATTTTGATTGTATATATATATCCCGGGGCCACGCGTCGTGTACATAAATCATCGTGCACAAACAAACAGGCTGATTCTCGATTAACAATAATTTCGTTACCATTTGGAATAAATCTAAATTAAAGCGGGCGACGGGTGACGCTTCTTAATTGACACGTCGGGTTACTGGACCGTGTTCTACTGTGTAACACGATATCCATGTGCTTACTAATTACAAAGTGACAATCTGCATGCCTATTGAACGATCTGAAGTATGGCCAGCTGGCAGGCGACATCACTAGCTTCTAACTTCATGCTTATTAATAGAAACGGTGTTTCTCAAACTTACTAAACAAATAAAGCATACATTACATACATTCACTGAGAAAATCACATTTATGTACGCTGAAACTTATCATATATGTACTCAACTACTGTAAAAGGTAGCTACAAAGCGTTCGACAGACGTAAACAGCCTCTTTTTGAGTAAAAAACGTAAATGCACTATTCTTTTTTTCATTTCATCCTTAGTCACTTCAGAAATACAATGGGGAAAGAAAAACTCATTTACATGGGTTCGTTTTGTTTGCGGTAATGCAAGAACAACGGCAGGGGTTTTTGCTGGATCCCCTTGTAAACGTTTCGGGTAGAGTGAACCGTTTCTCATATCACGTTGGTTGCACGGAATTAAGCGGATACTGGCTTTCCAACCGCGCGGAAAAGCCATTGAAACCCTATTTTTACTGCCCGATCCATATTCCAATTTATATAAATGCTGTACTAGCTGATACATGTACTCACAGCTTTATAACGGTTGACTTGCGATGAAAACCTCAGTTAGGTTCTATAATTAATTTAGCAATACGTTGGTACTGTTAAGTAACTAGCAACAACCTTATCAAACCTGAATCCAATTGCTACAGCTCTAACTGTTACCTAAATAGTTTATTTGCTAGACAAAAAATCAATCTACTAGTTTTTATCCAAAAATACCGTAACACATTTGATGAACACTCCCGGATAAGGCATAGAGGCAAGACCAAAATGTAACAAAATAAAAAGAATCGAATGATAGCTTCTGCGCATTCCAGTATTTGCAAAGCAATTTCGGGAGAGCCTCGGGCGCGCCGTGTCCACCTGTTCACAACCGAACAAGCCTGGAGTAATTTATTCGATCCTGTTCGATGACCGACGGCCTGCGGCGTGGATGACGTCACTACCATAACTTTTCGCTCTTTAAACTACGCTGGCGTTTTTATCAGTTGACGGGTATTACGGGTTGTGTTATGTGATTGACGTATCGGAGCGATTTGCCGTATACCTGTTAATCGGATTTTAATCTAACTGGCCTGTGTTTTATTACACGGTGTACATATTGAGTTACTAAATGCTAACTTCTATTTCTCTATGCCGCAATAAAGCGTGATGTCTATTTTTTTTTAAACTAGTTTGAATATTTTGCGTACCTATTTCTTCTTCATCTGTGATGGTACGAAATGAGTAGCGAGAGTAAATATAATATTTTTTCCTCAGTTAATAATGAAACGATAGTTACTCATCTTCAAAATCCCACAAGTAGGCGTTTGTTAAAACATCATGATTCATCCCGACATCCAAGAATTACTTGATACAATCCAATAATTCGCACGGGTATTCAAATAATATCTTCATTCATTGATTTATTTTTCCTATGTTATTCATAAATCATTCTCATCAATGGGTTTTATATTTATATTCTCTACAGTAAAATGGTCACGCCAAATCAAAACAAAAGACTATTCGCTTAAAATGCAGGCACGACATTAATCAGGAAACTCCCACTAAATAGTAGCATTGTGTTTTATTTATGACATGCGATCACCTACTACTTTGTTTCCGATAAATAATGTTCGCAAACAGGATTTAGATCGATAATACAATAAATAAATAAAAATTTACTGTAAAATCTATATAAATAGAAATGAAATAGTTCGTTGTTAATCGCATCACTTGAGAATGACTGGACTGAGTTGGCTACTTTTGGTAGTAAAATAGGCGAAAAAAAAGGGAACGTTTCCCGGGAAAATGGCAAAGAGAAAATCTGAGAGCGTTTTTTTTAACAGGACGACTTTTGGGGCTGCTAGTCGTAAATAACGAAATAAATAACAAAACTAAAAATATAGAAATATCTGTGTAAAACGGATTGGCGAAAAATGTTAACTTACGGATATTTTTATTAAAATTTCCCGCGAAATTATTTCATAACTGTACATGTAGAGCAGAACACGGTTAATTCCGAACTGTGCCCACAAAAATTAATATAAATGCAGTAAGTTCCAGCCACGGCCAGCATGTCTGAGCGGATTCCCCTCCGTCTTCCGTTCCTCCCTAACTACTTCCTTTGTATAATTAGCCGGCTAATAAGTCTCTCTCTGAAATATTCAGTGAACAGGACCCCGGCGAATGTGAATGGAGCTGTCAATAGTGATTATAGACCCCCTCGTTCCGGATTCCATCGAGAGTGGGTGTGCTTTTCTCAAACATACTTTTAGTATTGAAGTAAGTGGGTAGATACTTACAGTAAGTATATAGGGTGGGAGGGTCTATACTTCGAGATGACGTCTATTACTTTTACAAATGAATTAATAGTACTAAAATCGCAAAAAAATAAGCTTACAACACATCATACTTGATTGAAAGATTTGATGGTTTCATTATATCCAGATACTTGATAACTCGAATCTGGATTCCCAGAATTTGGTCGTTTTGGATTTTTGGCAGATTTGTGTCGATTTAGATCAGCAACTAGGTTAAAAACTTTGAAAAATGATTAATTCCATGATGATTACTATCTATACTAATATTATAAAGTGGTAAAGTTTGTGAGGTTGTAGGGTAATCTTTGGATTTACTGAACTGATAAAAGGTTACTAGCGTAACATGGTCTTAGTACTATTTACAGCTTCATTTACTATCTAAGTGATATTTTTTTCTTTGGCGTGTTATAAATAATATGTGTTCATACATATAATTGGACTTCTGTTAATCTAGTAATCAATGTTATTATAATATTTGTATTAAATCTATTATATACTACTATTATATACCAAATAATATAATTTGGTATTTAAATCAAATTAAATAAAATTATAACGCATGAACGCAAACCGTATTGACATAACAAGAACTAGGTATGTTAGAAATACGACGATCCATACGACATCCTCCGTACTCGCCAGACCTAGGTCTTACCTTTTTTTTCGCAAATTGAACAATTTCCTGTATGGAAAAGAATTTTCTTCTCAGGAAGCGGTAAAAATTATCTTCATAGACTTCAGATTCATTAAAGCTTCGCATCTGAATGGAATTGAAACTGTTTCTCCCATTGAACGGTAGTATTACTATTTATGAATAGATTTATCATAGCAAAATAACTTTGATAACTAAAAATAAATTTTCTTAATTATGTTTTTTTACATAATTCAGAAAATTCATAACCCTAATTCTCGATTAGCTTTACCTCGATACTTAGAATAGCTTAAAATATTGGTATCCTACTAATATTATAAACGCGAAAGTTTGTATGTATGGATGTTTGTTACTCTTTCACGCAAATATGGCTGAACGGATTTTGATGAAACTTGGCACACAGGTAGTCCATATTCTAGACTAAAACATAGGATACATTTTATACCGGTAAAAGAAAAGATCCCTCGGGAATGCGAGTGAAGCCGCGGGGGAAAGCTAGTACTCAATATTCCATACCTAATACAGCAATAAAATACTGTTTACATAATCGTCAATAATAAATCTCAATCCGCAATCCATTTGTTTATTGCACATCCATCACTTTACCCAACACTTTATAAAGAAGAAATAGTGTGTATAGAGAAGAGGGTGCATTACTGATACACTCTTTGCAAACGAAAACAATACCGCAAATGGGGGAGAACTGATAACTCTATACATATAAATATTATTTCTTTTCCCACTTCCCCAGATGAGTAAACATTACTAATGATGGATAATAAAATATTACGGATTGATTTTGATGAAAGTACGTATTAAGAGAGATAAAGTAGGATATTAAATTATATCGGATATTCTATCACACGAGGAATCCAACATTGAAAGTCGCAACGCAATTTGTTTGATAATTCTCTAATCAATAGGAATAAAAATAGTATTTATAAAAAATAAAAAACAAAAACCGACTTCAAAACTGTAACCTACACCTATGTACAAACATAAACTAAAAAGTAAAGAATAATATTTTAATTTCAAAGTAAGAGCCTTAAAGGACAATCAACAAAATTATTGATATTTATAAACAGTTCTTTTTGGAGTCGGTGCCAGCCAAGAAGAAGGACAGTTTTGAACTGGACACGAAGTGTTCATACGAGAAAACGTCTTACGACACCTCTCCTTACGGTAATGTTCCTTTGGTCTGCGCCGTCGCTCCCCAACCTTTGGAAAGTTAGTTACAAAGGCAGAATTAAACTGTCCTTCTTGGCTGGCACCGACTCCAAAAAGAACTGTTTATAAATATCAATAATTTTGTTGATTGTCCTTTAAGGCTCTTACTTTGAAATTAAAATATTATTCTTTACTTTTTAGTTTATGTTTGTACATAGGTGTAGGTTACAGTTTTGAAGTCGGTTTTTGTTTTTTATTTTTAAAAATAATTTTATTTTTCAATTTTTAAAGTTTATTCCTCATATATGTTATCCTAGGCAAAACTAGTTTGTCCTGAAATCGGGTCTGGCCGGTAAAATATAATATATAACTAGCGGGCCCGGCAGACGTCGTCCTGCCCTGAAATTAAAACAAATCTTGGAACTCGATTCCAGCGCCACCTACCGGGTCCAATTGTATTTTAAAACCATCGAAGAACCCATTGAAGTATACACACAAAATTTCATCCAAATCCAAAAAGTCATGCTCAACAACTCAGTTTGATTCACTAAGGTTTATCAAACGTGATATTAAAATTGTTGTTTTTCTCAAAAAGTGCTGAATCAATTTCGATAAAATTTATATGATGATGATGATTAGTGATTGATGATGATGTTTCGTAGATCATACTTCAGAGGTGGTCCTCTGAAGTATGATCTACTAAACAAAAAAAGAATCATCAAAATCTATTCATAATTGGCAGAGTAATCGCGTAACAAACATACAAAAAAAAAAACATACAGACGAATTGAGAACCTCCTCCTTTTTTTTGAAGTCGGTTAAAAATAGAACAAATAAATGTAATTTTTAGTACCGAAAACCAAATAATAAAGTCGTATTCATTTAGATATTTTGTTTATTTTATTACTTAGTTTAACTTTTTTACATTCTTAGGTTTTATGTTTTACTCCTTCAATTGTATAGAAACATTTATTAATTGAAATGACTTTTTTTTGTAATGAAAGTAATCATCATTGAAATAACAAATATGTAGTAAAAATAATTATTTCCTACAAAACCGCTACTCATATCCAAAATCAAGGAACGAGTATCAAAGTTTTCCACATTCGCCAGAAAACAAAAGTTAAATCAAACAATGCCAATCGAGTATGTTTGTTCTACCCGATTTAATTAAGCGTCTCACTACCCTTAGGATGTTGGTTTAACAAATAATTTTGCATTGAGCCTTATTTTAACCCCATGGCTCGTGACAGGCGTCAGACGCGTGCAGGTTCGATTCCTCATACATATTCAGTTTGCGAGGACACGCCGGGAGGCTCGCATGCGCTTCTAATGAAGCGCCCTGTGTAGAGGCATCTAATCTATTGTCAAATGCACTGGTTTGAACTCCTTTTGTGTACAATAAATTAGGTTATTACGTGAGGCCTTTGTTAATATAATTTGAAGGAAGCAGGTAACTCGTCTTTTGAGTTAATGTCGCAGAACATGCAATAATCAGCTAGGTTGTATTTTGGGTTTTTAATATTTCGAAGCTTATATATTTCTTAAGATTATTTCTCTACAATTTGAATAATAATTATTACACTTTGCAATTTCTATTTTATAGATATGTAGGTTACTGGCAGAGATTTTTAGTCAAAACTAAATTGAATTATTATAACATCCTGAGTAAAATATGTTAGAAGATCTAGAATAGTGGTAAATGAGAAGAAAATATATAGAATTGTTTGTTTTTACCTTCAGTTAACTCATAATATACGACTGTCAAAATAAATATTCCCAAAGAACTAACACTCTGTAATAAAGACTATGCACAACCTATTCATAATGTTACAAATTACAAATAACACGCGCATTACACTAACACAAAAAGCTATCGGTGTCCGCATCTTTCCCCACTTTTCCGGATCGCGGGAGAGAAGTGAAAAAATGTATGAAAAGCGAGGGTGGTGGCGCGGTTAATGCTCCTTATATTATTATCGTGCCCAAAATGTCAGAACAAATCCAACAAATTTGTCGGTTTGACACCTAAATTCGCGACTGAACTCAGTAGGTACTGAACTAGGTTCCGCGCCGCGGTTTCTCTGTCTATATAGCACTCAGGGATAATGTAGCTTCCTATTAATGAAATAATTTTCAAAATCGAATGCCTAAGAAGTTTCGGAGATTACCACCTACATCAAAACTTACAATCTTTACCTCTTTAGATATGAGTGTAGATACGATGTGATGCGATAATCTACCCTCCAAAAACAATGATTTTGTACTGAACGGTTGGAGTTTATCCACTATATACAATCTAGAGACTAATTTGGGTATACATTTTGCACACCTGCCTATTTAAATTAAATTCTTGTATGTACAATATTGTACAATGGTATCCCTCGCAGGGAAATATCGCCTGCGGGCGCGTTTAGATTGAAATTTTCATTTTCTTCTTAAAAACAACCGCTTTCACCCCCGGTCACCCTGTTAACCACTGTCGAACAGATTTGCATACACAATTCTTTACTTTTCAACTTTGTTACAAAAGCTAGTTATATTTATGGTATTTTATTTATTTGAATTCTAAATACGGTACAACGATGTTAAACATACGTCGTTGTAAGTAATAACTGTTCTATAAACAAATATAATGAATAATTAGGTACCTCGATAGTTGTTTTCCCAGACTCTTGCCATTTCATTAGATGTTCACCCTTCAACGACCATCCTGGAGCGTAGCTGATGAGTCCCCCGCCCCCCGCACTCGATGCTCCTCCCCTAGAGCTGGCTGCTACGTCACTTGTCGCCTCCGCTTTCGACTTTTTGGGACTTGTCTGAAGCCGGAAAAAGCTTCGCCCGTGAATCTTACAACTTTTCGAGGGGGAGAAGAAAAATGAGCTCTTCTTGGGCGATTTTTCTTGCTCGTCGGTTGATTTAGACGTCGATGCCGGCGTTTCGTCGATGGATGCATCTTGAATATCGTCATCATTCGCATCTCCACTACCACTAGGTTTGGGTCCTGAGTTCTCGTCGGCGACGAATAACAATGTTCTTTGTACGAACGGTGTGGCTTTATTGTAGAATTCGTGGGACTCGGGTACTTTGAAACTAGCCGGTATAGTTGTTCGATGTGACTTTGAAAAACGTCGCTCCATGTATTTCCTTGCCATATCACGACAAACACATTCTTAGTTTTACTATTAGTATTCACTTTATTAAAAACAATATCTTTTAAACCTAAGTAAACCATTTAGTGTGTTAATTTCAAATGCGATTTCATTATTAGTAAATCTCTCACAAAAATACGACGACAGAGCAAAATAAAACTAGTTGTATAAATCTACACAGTCCCCTCAACATTGCTAGATAGGCGGGCGGGTTTCGTAAACTATACCAATTCTCTACCTGGCGGCAGAATACTGAGTCAACTCTTACTGGAAATGTCAGATAAAATACTTATGAAACATTTTTATAAATATATTATGACAAAGTTTCTTCTGTTCAATATAACTCTAATTATATCAAAGGCCAGCTTTATTTTTGAATATATTTAAAAATATTTTACTGGCCCTAGTTTCTGATACCTAATTGGATATGAGGGATAAGTCAACAACTATATTATTAACTTAATTGTTTCTAAATTACGTTGAAATAAGAAAATTGCCCGTTCTATATTTTGTTACCGACGATCAATAAAATACCCCATTTGTTCATGCCGAAATATCTAATTCTGTATCATCCCTTTTCCAGTAATTCTGTTACGCTAGCATCCAGCGACGGGTTGCAATTTTCACGCGGAGGCTTTACTCGCCCTATCGATCGCTGTGCGTGGGTAAACATCGCCGCCCTAACCTTATGCGTGCAAATCATTGTGCATTCACATTCAACCCTTCGGCACAGGTAATAAGGTTCATATTTATTTATTTTACTGTTTAATTATATTTGTTTTCGTCTCGGATGAAATAGGCTTCAAAGTTTCCTTGTCTACTTTTGAAAGATTTTTTTTGAGAATTCGTCCTTTATTGGGCTGAATATTTCAAATAGTATTGACTTAATAATTACTTTCGATTATTTTATGATAAATCATACATTTTGGTAAATGATTTGCTTAACACACGGAAGGTAGTAATAGGTAAATGTCAAAGGTATAATAGATGTAGGTATATAGCGTGCAAATTATGTTGCCAAATAAGGAGGAAGATACATATTGATTGGATTGGTTTGAAAGAAAAGATTGGAGCTTCTTACGGAAGATACATCTTCTAGAATGAAACCGCTGGGCGAAAGGATATTAATACAATAAATAAGTAGCATTTAGCAACAGTGAAATTGTCACGGCGTTTCCCTTAGCAGTTAAGTGAGAATGATTAATTTCCTGTTACATTTACGACAGCATAATTTCCGAAACAGTGGATTCGCCGTAAAATAACAATCGTAGTGAAAGTAAACACGTTGCACGTAGCCCTCTATTTTGTTAGCACGCACTTCACTTCACGACAATGAAACTGACAGGGCCAGACTGAAATTTAAATTATATTTCGTACTTCAAACTTTTATAATCATGACAAATTACCAATAAGCTCTTCTATTAAAGTTGTGGGTAATTTGTACTATCTGCCAGTACTTTTATTTTACTTTTAACGTTTTCTAGTATCTACTATAGTATAGGCCAAATTATTCGATGATTATTATGCGACTAAGTAAATATACTAGGTACTTTTTTACGTATTGAACCGTTATTTTAAAATCTTTCATTACAATATTGTTGCGATCAAGGAAATTTAATAACAACTTTTTCTACATAAAAATTAAATCTCTTCATAGCAATCTTAGGGGCACTTTACAATCCGATAAATTAGAATTTATCCTGAAATATCTAGGTTTCATGTATACTGTATTAACAGATAGCGACCACATTTTTAATAAAAACTTACATTAGTTACAATGACTTTAAAATGAAAATTGATTGCATAATGTACAATTTCATTTGTTATTTTAATGAACATCGTCCATGAGCAACTAACACCAGTTTTTTTTTAATCCTTGGGATTGTTGGGAAGACAATCTTCAACCCTATGTATCTTGCTCACTCAATTTAGCATCTATAACTTCTTAGCCTTCAATTATAAAGCCTTAAGCAACAAGCCCTAACCTCAAGTTGTACCGGAACAAGATACCTGCTCTATTTTATCTCGTACGGTTACCGTTTCACTCCGAAATCGTGACTGCGATTATCTGTATCGGTACAGGCGGTCAATCGCCTATAAGCCGGGTCCAAATGACCCCCAAGTTATTGTCGCAGTGAGCTTTGATAACTGGACGCTATGAGTTGGGAATGTTTTACTGTTATCTCAGTTTTATATTCTTAAGTAGGTATATTAGGAGGTTACTTACATATGACTTCTTATCGAAATCAAAATTAGGTTCGTCATGCCAAACTATTCTAAAATCGGTCAAAAATATTCATTACATTTTAAAATTTGAGGTCAAAATATATATTTTTGTTACAATAAGATGGTGTCAGTGAATATTCACCGAGTAAAAATACGTCTTTGACTGTCTTTACATTACGTTTTAACAGATGCAGTTTCAACAATAAAACCTAAAATCTTAATATGAAACTTGAAAGAAGTGTTCCTATATAACACGGGAATTAGAAAGGCAATTTTAATCAAGAATATCCTCAATAAATATTTATATATATTTTGACTATCATGTCATTGAAATAAATCGACTATCCAAACACATTCGATCCGGGGTATTCCCAGTCGATTTTCTTACTTTTTCATAAGATACCGCGCCCCTACCCCTACATGTCCCCAGTTTCTTTGTAAATAGCTTTCCGATTCCACAGACGATGCGGGGGGAATTATTACATTTCGATGACATGACGAATTCAAGATGACACACGAGGGGGCACACACTTGACCTCGCAGTGCACCCGTAATATCAAGAAATATTTACTTGTAACTCACTCACGCTGGTTTATTTACCTACCCCTTTACATTGTGTAAGTTATTGCTTTTTAGCGGTTCTCAAGGTGTGTAAATTTTCCAAAGTATTTTACACTGAGTATTGAAACTTTAGCCATTAAGATTAATACCAACAATTGAATCACCAAATGTTACTTTTAGTCACAAACAGATGTAGTGAAAAATGTAATAGGTAGTAGTAAATTGTAAAGCGAGACAGTGAGACAGTAAAGAATTTCCGATCTTCCGCACGCACGGGCAGTTCAATGAACGAGTATACGTTTGGTAGATGTCAACAAAATAAATAGAAATAATGGTTAGCTATAACTACGGCGGCATCGAATCGAAAATAGACCGCCACCCCATGTGCTTCGCGCGAACTTGACAATATACCCACGTGTTTATTTTTACCACTATCTTATTGTGTTCGGAAATAGTAAGGAAATTAGAGTTGAAACAGTCGCCGAATCTTGGAAACAATTTTTCTTACGATTCTAAAAAAACTAAACAAAAATTCCAAGGAAGATTTGTAATAGGTAAGTATCAAACTCGAGCTTCAAAGGAGATTTGTCTTATTTGATGAATAGGTATATTAAAATTCAAATAATCGCTTTTGATAAATAACAAGCGTGTATTATATGAGCCTAAAGAATAAAATTACTATGATTATACAGGGAAATTTACAAAAAAGAAAATTCTTAACAGTATTTTAATCTCAAATTATTTATGACTGTTACAATAGCTTTAAGTTATAATAATTTGAGTTTGTATCTATTTTACCCTGACTTTTACCTCCTTACTTAAGAAAATAAAGTATGAAATACAGCAGCTTATAATTATTATAACCCACGTGAGACGGCCGCGAGGTTTAATTAAGACATCGCCTAAAGTAAAACCGAATTAAGTTCCCGGGGCCTCCGTGGGGACCTGTCGCGAGGGCGAATACGAATAACTGTCGTAAGTTAATGCGGTAGCCCGCGACAACGCCCCAATATGAGTTATTGTTGTGGCTCACTGGGTAAGTAGGATGAACATGATTTATTACCGAGGAAAACTATTACGGTAAATGTAGATAGGGCAACATCACTTATTATTAAAAATTCATTGTTGTTTTTGCGGTAAAAAACATACATAATTAGAAAAACTCGATTCGTATACTTATTATGAGTGTTCTTATTTAACAAGTTAGGTGATGTGTTGGAAGTCCGAAAGATGATGGATGTAGGTAATGTTTAAAAAAATCAAAATAGATTTTCCAACTGTCACATCCGAATCAAAAGCCAAATTTAAATCATACCTACTTCATAGATTTGACAGGTTGATATGTTTTTTTAATACTTACTTATTTATGTTTCTATAGGTGTAGGTATACTGGATTATCTCATAAGTTCTATGTTAATTTAGCAGTGAAAAAATACACTGTAAATATCCCCCTGAACAAATCTGACATATCGCTAAAACATTTAGAATTGTTTTCAGATACCTACTTCGTAAATCTAAAATAAGTTTGTGAACGAATTTCAATAAAACATAGAAAATTGAAAAAAATGCTATTTCTACAATAAGTCTTCCTAACCATTTATTAACTGGTAGCATTGAAGTTCATCTGATATCAGGAATTTGAAACAAAATTCGAAAGCAATTAACTTCAAAATCAGGCAAAAATCCTGACACCTCAAATATTATTATTCACTATGTGGATCCTCACATATGTAAGTGTAATTTATACGTGCACGTCGAGGCATTACTTCAAATCAACACGTGATTACAATGCAAATGGCTGCCCTTTGCCGCTGGACGTGGTAGGTAGCCACCGGCCAATTATGTGATTATTAAACACTATGCAAAGGGACAACGTGTTACCTAGATCCCTTCTCTTTATTATCCGTGGAAATATAAATTTACATAAATCTGAACAGACTTTGTATCATGAACCAGTGCCACTCGTATTTATTAGACAATCTGACGGGACGGGTTATAAGTTTTCTTCAGTTATCATTTTCATCAGTAGTCCTACTCGAATCAAGCCCAGTTCCTTTCGCCCCGTGACGAGATAAAGATAGGTTTAAGCTTGAAGCCAATGTCTACTTTTAACTATGAAACTAAACGTTTTAGTCTATGTGCCGTGAAAACCAAGTAGACTGACTGTTTTTATGCAAATATACATTAGAACAGAATAAATCCTACCTGAAGCATAAAAACTCCAAAAGAAAATTCATATGTACTTGGTAATGTTGGTTTATAATATCACTAGCTGCCCTTCGCGGAATCACCCGCGTTCCCATGGGATCTTATCTTTTCCCGGGATAAAAATATAGCCTATGTTACTCAGGGATAATGAAGCTTTCTAATGGTGAATTTTGAAAATCGGTACAGTAGTTTTTGAGTATATTCGTTACAAACATACAAAAATACAATTCTTTCCTCTTAATAATATTAGTATAGATATAGATAAAGACTACTACGCTACCTATGCATATGAATGGTAAGATCCTTCCTAATTCCTATAATCCGCGCAAACACAACACTGTAACACACAAAAGGTCATTGAGGCGGTATCAGTCAATTCGAAATATCTGTGGGCTTAATGAGTCGGACGGATCCCTTTATGTTATCCGGAACTGTGGCGTCTCTCGCCTACGTATCCGGTCTCTATGTTTATACTAGTAGAAACGTACCGTAGATTATTCCTAGAATTATGTTTGATTTA
This sequence comes from Ochropacha duplaris, assembly GCA_951361185.1. Lineage (NCBI taxonomy): Eukaryota > Metazoa > Arthropoda > Insecta > Lepidoptera > Drepanidae > Ochropacha > Ochropacha duplaris. The sequence continues at coordinate 9,467,668 of OX592693.1, read as the reverse complement.
CTATTTTAAAAAAAGTTTTGAAATTATATTCTGATGAAACCGTGAGCTTTAATAAATTTTAGTGATGTTTATTTTTATTATTCACGTGTTCAAATGTTATTAAATATACATCCCTAATACTGACAGAGACTAATCGAACAACATTCAATTCATTAATTCAATTGTTTGTGGTACCTAATAGTGGATGTAACTAATCACGCGGTTCCCTTAACAGTATTAAATTAATAAATAATCTGATTGTGTGCGGGTTGCGTGTGTAAGGTCGGGATTAAGGCCGAGTACAGACGGCACGGCACGAGTCGCTGGCGTGCGGGTTGGATGGTGCGGGGCGCTAATCGCGTCTGACATGTTCCTGATGAGATCCGCCGTCCGTACATACCTACATATGTTTAAATTCACATTATTGTTTAGTATGTGGGGTAAGTATGAATATAACAGCTCCGCAAATGAAACTTTATATGTTTAATAATTTTGCTATAGGCATCATATCCTGAGAATTTTGTTTATCTGGTACAATCCAAAGCGAAGTTATGAGTGTTCTTAAATACGACGAAGCGCTTCGAGAAAAGGTAGGTAGTGCCCCTGCGTTTTCGCTTCGCTGGCTTGTCTTGGCGGGGCACTGCCGTGCCCCCAGATTGTTATACAAGTCTGTAGTCACACTTACAAAATATGTAGCTACGCACATAGTTTAATCTCTATCTATCCATATGGAGTATTTAGATCTAGGATATCATGAATATTTAGAAAACCTTTTAGAAGAATGTAATACTTTTTATAATATGATCGAACATGCATGTTAAAATAACGCTTTCATTGCTAGAATTACTAATCATAAAATAAAAAGACCTAAGCTTGTTCATAAACAACCGGAAATATTTATTTACCTAATAAAGACATGGCTACGCCATTTCATTTCCTATTCATTACAAGCATATATGGCTTAAAGTTTTAGTTATTAAGACAACCTACGCAAAGTTATGTCATTGACCTTAACCATGAGATTCTTTAACATCGGAGGAAATGCACAAAAAATCATAATCAATGCTTTATGACTCCACTCTTTGGTAAGTATAGGGTTTCCTTTAGTCTACCAAGTTTTACTTAGCAAATTTGGGGTTTTCCTTACTTAGTACTATCTGGAATATTCTAATAAAAAACACAGCCCAAAATATAGTACCTATACGCGCCAATCTCACTGTCATAAATTAATGATTGTGACACCTACGAGTATATAATAATACAGTTACGTTAACTATAAATATTTATTTATAATTAGGCATGCAAATATAGAAACATAATATTATCAAGTATAAAAAAAATAGTTTTTGTATCGGTTCCTTTTGTGACTTCCGAAATGACTTCTAAATCGGATAAGTGATTGAAACATTCACAATAAACTTTCCAATAACATGAACGAGATAATATTTTATAGTACACAATCAATCGTGTAGTACATATCACAATCAAATCAGTAGAACATAGGTGATTTATTTATTTTTGCCAGTATCAGAGCAAGTGCTCTACAACAAAATAATGAAATCGCAATTGAAAGTTCCACTAAATGTAAATAGCTTATGGAAACGTTGCATCGAATTCTTCGAAAAATAAAATGTTTTGGACATAAAAACAGACTTTTGCACCCAAAAGATATGTTTTACGCCAAAAAGTTCAAAGAACACTTTTATTTTAAAAGTACGCGACTGTACTATGACTATACCTGACAAGTCCAGATTGAAGTGATTCAGAGATAATTCACAAATAATGTTCGTTGATATCGCGTTCCCGCCTAAACGTGAAGGCTTTCGCGGCGGGCGGGCGATCGTCCTTCCAGCGGGGCGCACGGTACGCGACTGGGGCGGATCGATCCCGCCCTACCGCTGCCACTGCCACTGCCGCTGGCACAACCATCCACGTCCCGCGGGGATGCAGATGCACGCACTCTATATAAAATCCTGCTGGATACGGTTTAAATTCCAAAATAAAACCTATTTTGTTTTTTGACCGAGCGAGCAAAGCGTCTCCGTTTCAGCTTAGGCAAAAATGCTTTCGTATGTCTGTCCAGCTGTCCGTCTGTTCGGCTGTTCTCTTTTACAGGTTGCATATCTCAACCGATTATCATGAAATTTTATGAGCAGGTTCTGTAATTATATGAAATTTTTTGTCGATTCAGTTTTTGGAAAATCTAATTGGAGCGTAGAAAATTTTTGACCGGTCTATAGCTCTGAGATCCAATTTTTAATTTACAATAGTCACATGGGTACCTACCTAGTTCACTCAAGTAATCTGCTAAACAGTGAAGAAGTTTATTGGCAGTTATTCTCGCTTTACATTTTTTTTCTTAATCTTAACTAAGAAGTTACTAATGTGCTGTGCTATGTTAAGCGTAAAAGTAATAACTAAAAAATAAATAAAGCAAAAATAGAAAATAATATAGTATATAACATACATTCGAGTTGAGCTAGTGAAGTCTAGAAACTCTTTGTACAAATCATTATTACCTAATATTTATTGCATTTTCGTATTTAATCTGGAATAGGAGCATCAGGATAAAAGCAGTCTTTATTATAGGTGGGTACTATACAATTTAATGTCAAACTTTCTTGAACCATTTCTTCCATAAAGCTTCTCATACTACAAAAGAATACATACGATGCCGCTTTCAGGCCTTCTTACATCGGTAGAGATACAAATTGAATAACTTGGAGAAGATCTACGTATTTGGATCTAAAGTACGATGGGCCATCTATTTGAGGTGACTGTCCCTTTGAAAACCGGATTGAGTTACTCAAAGTGCGCTTTGAACGTATTGGACGGTATTGGCAATGTCTTTTTTGTGTGTACCTTAGCACCATAAGCCGTCAAGATAAGGCTCTTATTTTTCTCCTGGATGTGAAAACTAATATTACTTCCTGAAATTTTAGGTATGTATCGATTTGGTATAATATTCAATTCGTATAAATAAGGTATAATTATTTTCTAGAACTTATAAATATATACTAGCTGTTCCGCGCGGTTTCACCCGCGTTCCCGAGGGATCTTATCTTTTCCCAGGATAAATAGCCTATGTGCTATTCCAGACTATAATCTATCTCTATGCCGAATTTCATCCAGATCCATTCAGCCGTTCTGGCGTAAATGAGTAACAAACATACATCCATCCAAACTTTCACATTTATAATACTAGCTGTTCCGCGCGGTTTCACCCGCGTTCCCGAGAGATCTTATCTTTTCCCGGGATAAAAAGTAGCCTATGTGCTATTCCAGACTATAACCTATATCCATGCCAAATTTTATCCAGATCCATTAAGCCGTTCTGGCGTAAATGAGTAACAAACATACATCCATCCATCCATCCATCCAAACTTTCACATTTATAATATTAGTAGGATTAGTAAGTTAACCAAATAAGATATTCATACTACAAAAAGTTTAAGAGGGATCTTATCTTTTCCCGGGATAAAAAGTATCCTATGTTTTATTCCAGGAGACGTTCAACCTGTGTGCTAAGTTTCATTAAAATATGTTTAGCCGTTTTTGCGTGACTGATCAACATACATACAAATATTCACATTTGTATTATTAGTAGGATACTACTTGATATCTCAATGATAAAGCATTGCATAAGACATTTCAATCGTAACTTTAACTTAAAACTATATACAAGATGCAATTGTGTTGGAGAAAATAAATAGCGCATTTCATACATGATCACATGGAAGCATCATCTCTTGTAAACCTCAAGAGGGTGCTTTATAAAGCCTCAAAGGATTGTTCCATTCAAGATGAAATTTCCAAGAGATTTCACTGAGATATTGTTTTCAGGATCCACATAATGTATTCTCTTTGTTGCATGCAATGTACTTAGGAAGAGAAGAACAACATTAAATTCTTCTTTGGTATGACTTTGCAACGTAAAAGACCACATTAGATCATAGGCAAAAAAATCAAGTGAAACAGATAGGTTGCATATTCTTGCCAAAAACTTGCTGTTTGATTCCTTCTATGGGATGCTGCTGTTTAATCTTGTAATGGATATCTAGTTAATTATAAAAATTACTTCCTCTGCTAAGGTATATAAAAACGAGATGAAACCTTTCGATGACAGGTCTGTATTTGGAAATGGTGGTAACAATAGCATTCAAAAATATCAATAAGATGACGTTCAATAAGTGTTCCTTAAGTGTTCCAAAATTGAATTGTATCAAAATTTATTTGTATCAAGCAACGATGCTGGTTTTTTGGTTACGTGAAACACAAAAGGTACATACATCTATATCTATACTAATATTATAAAGAGGTAAAGTTTGTGAGTTTGTGAGATCTTGAAAATTCTTTTACCAATAGAAAGCCACGTTATTTGTGAGTGGTATAGGCTATATTTTTATCCCGGAATAAAATAAGATCCCACGGGAACGCGGGTGAAACCGCGGGGGACAGCTAATTTATAATAAAATGATAGAACTTGGAGGAACAATATTTTAAAATAAAATATACTGATATTATGTTCTGTTTCGTAAAAAAACATAATTATTGTATGTAACACTATGTCGGTCGTTATAAAGTAAATATTTCTTCGTATTCTTTAATGGACTAGAAACGCGCTTTACATAAGGAGTGCTCAGATTCCGCTCTTTATAGAGGCCCACTCTGTAGTTAATCACTAACTACATCCGACATGTGACTTTCCCGACGCTGTAAGACCATCGTTTGACTGATTGGGCCATTTTTAGCCGCGGCAAGGAAGGGCAGCCGTCCTCAGAATAGCACGATCATACTAATTATCGCCCCCGTCATCTGTCACTACCGTCTACTTTTGCCATCAGAGGGGATCTAGATAAATTCAATTGAAATTTATATGAAATGTTACGCGCCGTGATAAAATACGTTATTATATCGCCGGAATGGATTCTACAAATGATTATTTGAAATGCGTCGCTCTTCTGATGCTTTGAGATTTGGAAGGAAATAAGATCATGGTTAAGATAAAAATAAAATAGTTTCCCTGAGGTTTTGCGCTAGATTTATTTATGCAAATCTTTTAAGGGACAGATCTATACCTACCTACTAATATTATAAAGAGGAAAGATTTGTTTGTTTGTTTGCATTGAATAGGCTATAAAACTACTGGACCGATTTGAAAAATTCTTTGACCAATTAGAAAGCTACACAATCCCTGATGAACATAGGCTATATTTTGTCCCGGGGAAATATAAGATCGCACGGGAACGCGAGTGAAACCGCGGGGGACAGCTAGTAGTTAAATAAATAAATAATTTCAATACAAAAGAAATTAATTTAAAGTTATAAGAGCCAGTAATATTTAACTCCATCAGTAGACACCATAATAAATCCTTTCATTGTAGCAGGTGGAACAAACTTGAATATAATAGGGCTGTGATAACGACGTCAATAGGCACTCACTAATTAGTGAGAGACTGTTGAAGTATTAACCGTCCAACTTAATCCTTTTTCGAGTATAAAACCTACTACATCACATGAAAACATAAATTGTACATCCCACTAATCTTACTATCTTAAACTTCCTAATAATATTATAAATGCGAAAGATTGTGTGAAGTGTGTAGGTATGTATGTTTGTTACCACTTAGCTTCCTAACGGTTGAACGGATTTAGATGAAACTTGGCAGTATGTCTAATCATATTCTGGAATAACATATGCTAGGCCGAAGCTAGTATTATCACTATCACTACATAGTATAAAACAAAGTCGCTTGCGCTGTCTGTCCCTATGTATGCTTAAATCTTTAAAACTACGCAAAGGATTTTGATGCGGTTTTAGATAGAGTGATTCTTAAGGAAGGTTTATATGTATAATACATGCATAATATAGTAGACAAAACTGATAAATTTAGAGGTTTCTAATGTGATGTCGTAATTAAACATTTTTTTGCGCTTATATTGCAAACGCTGGCTGAACCCTACGAGATAGACCAAAATAATGTACTACAGTATTGTCCACCTTAAAAAGTTCAACAAAAAAGTCCGCGATGGTATATGTCTATCTCTTAGGGATAACCCACCATAACCCTTTTTTATCCTTTACTAAAAAGTGATTATTTACGAAGTGATTTTAAACAATACAGCACAGATATAGAGTAGACCTTGGGAGAGAACATAGGCTATCTTTTATCCCCCCTCCACCACCCCCACCTACGCGATATAACGTGTAGTCCGCGCGGGCGAAGCCGCGGGCGGGTCGCTAGTACTTAATATTTAAAAAAATTGAACCAATAAGTATGTAATTTATTACGACTATGTTTTTCATGAAATATCCAACCAGCCTTCATAACAGCAATCCTATTGCTTAGAAATAACTACCTTAAGTTCATTAGACTAATTAAAAAGATTCAGTTACGATACGGATAACAAAAATAGACTGTTTATATTTATAAAAAGACAAAGTAAATTTATATGTCACCCCATTAAAAGGCGTAATACAACGGTCTGTCGCCGGGGCCGGCCATAACTCAAGAGGAAAGAAAATAATTTATGACTCGTAATCCCTAACAGCCAGAATAAATATCACACAGGACAGGATGCGAACATTACTATCTTATACACGAGCCGTTCAGTTTTTTAAAGTAATATTATATTAATTAGACATTTCATTTATGTAACAAATGATTTTCTTTCTCTAAATCTAATCGTAAGATGTCGTAATTTTATTCAAATATTTATTTTTTAATTCTCTGTCAATCTAATGTAATGTAAATATGTATTAACATAGCATTACCTAGAATAAGTTATCTATTTGTTTATTTTTTAATTCTGGATAGGCTTGTGTTTTGACTACAATCTCACTATGGTAAGTGATGATGTGGCCGAAGGTGGTAAGCACACAAAGCCTAGATGGGAACTGGCTCTCAAGTGCAACTGTCGGAACACACCGATAGGTGCTTGGCGACAGATTTTCAACTTGAGGGTGGTAGCCAGCCAGTCGGCTGTCGAAGAATATCTACGACTTACGCAACTTCCAGTACGATTCGAACGTTCAGATTATTTACGGGCTCCTCGACTGATATATGAACCCATACTTCCGGTGGATCTTAACGTCATGTCAGTGGCAAATAGACATACAACTTTTTTTCTGAATACTTCCCTTCCCCTACATGTTTTACTCATGGCAAAGCGATACTTTATAATTTTGACAAGCTAAATAATGTACTAGAGACCGCTTGTGTCTGAAGTCTTGAGAGTAGGTATGTACAGATGCACCCTCACGCAATCGAGAAACAGGCAGGGTCCAAGCTTTAACCGGAAGAAGACGTGATAAAACCATAGATAGATTGACAGTTAGTAGGTATTATGAAATGTATTGGTAGCTATAATGTTGTAGCATCATAAAGTTCAGTTCTGTTTTTGCGTGATTGAAGAACAAACATACAAACTTTCACACTTATAATATTAGTAGGATACGGAACAAAATACGAATTGACAATTAAGGAATAATTAGATACTAATAAAACCAAACGAATAAAATGTAGTATATTATTTATCTGGTTTCCATAGTGCAAGCTCTGCCTAGTTTGCAATCAGATGGCCGTGTGAGAAGAATGTCCGAGGATATTTATTTTATTTATTTATGTCTAATAGAGGTGCAAGTCTGCAACTAGCTCAGTAATTAGGTTACGCTCCCCACGCGGGCGTGAGCGGCGTACCAACACCGCCCGCGGGCACACTTTGATTTCACTCCAAAACCTACTCTTTCCTAGCCATTTGTACATAACTAAGTACCCCATAGTACCACCTTCTGAAACATTAAATTACTATGTATAAATTATCTCAAAATCTACCCCAAATTCTGCAAAATTTAAATTAAATATTTGGTACGAATTGTTTGCCGTTTTTTTACAAATACTTCTTGATATTTAAACTATTTCCTAACTAAAAAGTTATTGTTAAGTTAGTGAATGTAACTTTCTCAAGCAACATGCTAATTATGAACTATGCGAAACTCGTTCTTGGTACGCAAATGAGTTTGCTTGACTTTATCAGTAACCTCACGTGTAGAACAAGACCTTTCTTACTTCACCAACGTAATTAAGCTATACAGGCAGCTGAACGGCCACCCCACCAAAACAAGCAACCTCCACGTCATTTCCATCGCCTAAATTAAGTGATGAAACATTTGCAGAGACGGCGCGAGCGTAAAGCGTTTACCCGTTTACTGTGGAGGGCCCTCTCAGGTAAGGACCGGGCCCTTGGCACTTGGTGCACCTAAGTGTTTGTACTCCTTACCTCACCCCGACGTAGTCAAAAGCGTAGGGAGATGTGCTCTGGTATAAGTAAGGTACATTAAAGAATAATATTCATAAACGAAAAAGTTTTGAGAATATTTTGATAATTTTTGTAATTTGTCACGTCACATTACATAGAATATCATTGTATTTTTTAAGACATTTATTTTTGTTCAATGCAAAGACTTTTAAATTATACTAAATCTTTAAATCTCTTTGGTTCAATACAATGATAGCTCAGTAGGTAGTGATCGAGTTAGTGATGTCGAATGCTGCATTCGGTAAAGGAAAACATCGCGATGAAACCATAGAACGGTAAATAATTTATAGTACTAGTTGTAAAACTTGTAAATCTGTCGGAATATTACAACAGCTACGGAGAGTTGAGAGCCAGTTCTATAAGGCTTTGCGTGCTTACCACCTTTGGTTACATTGATACTTACAGTGGTGATATTGCAGTAACACACAACTCAAGGTATACAAAGTAAAAACTACTGAAGAAGATTAATTGAAATTGAAATGGCCGTAGATTAGCCAGCCCTTCTAGTTTAAAATTACAACCCCATTTAAAATATATAAATGAAGCTATTTAAATTGTATTGAAACTGTTATTACCGGAACGTATCTTTATACGTCATGTTTATATGTCATTTTTTTCTTTCTTATCAATCACAAAGGAATTGGGTACTAGATACATCCATCCTAAAATGCCAGATATGTACGTGAATGATGAGATGAGGCGGGTAGATTGACTATGTATTTATAATATAGGTACTGATTCAGTCTATTAGTTAGAGTACATATATTAAATCAATATAATATAAACACACGGAATAATTATGTATTTGAAAGCATGCAACCCACATTCGGTGCTGCTTAGGTTTTGTGTAGGTACATAATCTGTTATAAATGTAGATCATGCATGTATCTGCAAGACTAGATAAATAATTACTATGGCTTTTGACAAAGAATTAAATGCAAGAAATTTATTTCATCTCATTCAGAAAAGCACTAACATTTTAGCAATTTAAATTCCTGTTGTGTCATGAGGCTACAATCAACAATAGTTGCACTGTTGTAAGAAACTACGGTAATTGTGCCGCATGAAGATTATATTTCAACGATAACTCCTTAGAATAGGTAGGTCATATTATTATCTTAGTTACGACATCTACAAAATACGTGAACCTACGCTCGAATCATGTATAACAATTCTGGTAATCATTCCTAATATTAAATGTACAATGATACTTAATGGACTCCTAGTTCAGAGCAACGTTCCAAGGACCAAGTTTTATTATGAATGGAATCTGAAGCCAAGCCATTCGCTTTAAGTATTTACGTATTCCCCTCACGTCACATCGGTAATCAGGCAGCTGATTCTCACAGGTTGCATTGAATGCGATTTGACTAGCGATTGCACATTAAATTACAAATAAGACCACGAATGCATCGTAAGGCCCACTTATTAGACCGTTACATTTCTATAAAAAAAAATTGATATGCTGTGAACTAGTGATAGTATTATTTGATTTAATATTCGGTACCTACTTATCAACAGACAGGGAAAGACGCCTCATATATTTTAAAGTAACTTGAACTGACTTTCTACAGAAACTGATAATGTTACTGGAATCTCACAAAGTCAAAAAAAATGTTATAAAATAATGCAACTTTATAAACCTAAAAAAACATATGAATGTTATTTATTGATTGCATCTATCGCCACTCATCATCAAACACAAACAATAACGGACGGACATCGGTCAATTGTTAGCACAGTCTTAATTGCCCATGCACACACAAACATGCATGAACTGCTTCCATTACAAAAGCGAGGACGGTCCGAGCGCCACCGCACCACGCCATCACTCCGTTTGTTATTTGCGCTAAATGGACCCATTTGAAATTAACTGCACGATTGCTTCCGAATAATACGCCAGTGTAGAGCAATATAGGGGAAGCGCTAAACAAATGGTACCTAATATATTAACTGGATAGAGCTAATTTACGTAGAAATATTTGGTAAATAGCATTCTCTACCGGTGAAAAGCTATACTACTACGCCAGTTTTCTCAAACTTGCTTTTATTCGACAACTAAGGTACATTATCTACTCACCGCTAGATGGCAGTATTTGGAAGTTGGTGTGAGTTTATAAAATATTTACAGATGGCGCTACTTGCTTTATTATATAAATTCATACCTATAAACAAATTCTTTATGTAGGTAGGATCTATTTTTGTGCTAGGAAATCAAGTACTATTTAAAGAAGAATACAGTTACAACATGAATTGAATGGTAATAAAATACTTAGTTACTCTTTTTCTACGAACTTTACCAAAAACAATGTTGCTAGCTAATTTGACTAACATTTTTATTTCATTAGGTTGGATGATTTTGGGCGATGCGCATTTTGTACAGACATTTGTTAATAACTTCCTAATTAGTTTAATCGATCAAAATAGTTATGCCAGAATCATGTAAAAATAGTCAAATAAACTCACCTGTATTTGTTCAGCTGCCCTCTTCGCTAATCCCGGATCGAGAATGGTTATATCCAAATCTGCTGCACATTTCTTCGCTGCCTCACTAAATGCAGCTGCATTCACATAATATCCACCTCCTTTTTCACTTGTTTCTACTGGCGAATTTGGCGACAGTATACCACTGTCGGTATCACTTATATTTGCAGATTTACGCACCAATCCCGAATTTTCACCTATCGGAGATTTAAGAGGAATTCGCGATTTCTCGCTATTTGGAGATTTTAAAGGTATTCGCGAATGCCTGGTTTCTTCAGGTTTGAATCCTGTATTTGGATCGAATATAACGTAATTGTCTTTATCACATCTCACTTTATTATTAACTGTTACTGTATATTTTTTATTAGGACTTAAGTTTAAAAATGGATCCTCACTATCTACAGGACTCTCAGGTATTATTGATTGTATTTTTGGTGTTATTTTTGGTACTAATTTACCGTCAATTGTCCGTCGAATAACCGTATCGTTACCAAACTTCAAACGAACGTACTCATTAGATATTGTTCTTCTTGCTGGTGATGTTAGCAGAGGTAATGGTTTGTTATCTTGTAAATTAGTTTTATTATGAAAGAAATTTATCTTTGGTTTATCCATTGTCTTTGCTGGAGAAAAGGGTAATCTTAATTTTGAAGCAACTTTCTTCTTTTGGTTGTTTGTACTTATATCTATACACGTTCCCTGTATTGTACTTCTATAAACAGGTAAAACGCTCTCTCTTTCTCCTGTCTTAATTATTTCTTTTCTCGTACTACCTTTAACAATATCTAATGATTTATTGAGCTTTTTGATAGGAGCTGGAGCTTTAAGCTTCCTATCTTTGTTTTTCTTATCATGAGGCTCTTCGATAATAGAAATATCATCACATTTTTTATTAATTGATGGCGAATCTTCTGGTCTGATAAAAGTTTTGCTACGATCATATAAAAATGTTTCATTTTGCGCTGCTCCAAAGAAATCCTCGTCAAAAGGATTTCCTATTAGACTATCTATAATTATTTCTACGTCACTAGACTCAGAGTTACTTTTTGATGATCTGTTTTCATTGATTATGCACGATATTCTTTGTTCTACTTCTATAAGAGAGTCAGATTTGTCATTATCATCTATGCTCCTTGAAGTTCCGCTCCCGGAATCTGATGGAGTTTGTGCTTCAAAAATTGCATCGTGAGTCTGAACACATGGTTTCGTGGCATTTTCTGGACAGGACGAACGTCTTCTCTTAACTGTTCCAGTAGCAGCTGATGGTGAGTCCCAGTCTAAATTTTGGGTTAAACACTGAGCCCCACTTTTTTTAGAACGTCTTGGGCTTGTCATTATTATAATTTAGCATTGTTATATTAACACTTTTCATGAATATCACATATTTTTTGAAGAATCATACGAAACTGTAAATGCTAGTCAATTCCAATTTTTATTAGTGTTAGAACATCGACCGATAGCAATAGAAAACACGTTTTTAGTGTATTGTACGGTCACATTCTGATCGTTAGTGGAATCAAACACGAACGTGTAGCGATGCTCGATTGTTATCTAATTACAAACTTGACGCAAGTGCACATGTGACCGCTCTATACTAACTCTATTATTTTCTCTAATGGAACCATTTGTTTTGTGTTTTTTTACACTGAAAGGGTCGTAATTTGAAATGGATAATGGCAATAACTCACGACAAGTCGTTTTAAAAGTGTTGACTGCAAAAATTCAATACCTTTTAACAATATTGGTGTCGGTAATTACATCGAACAACAGATAGTGATATTGTACAGTATTTAGGTAGATACGTATCTATCTATATACTGTACTGTATCTATATAGATATCTATATTAATGTAATTATCTACATTGAGCCTTTGTCCTCAAAAACAAGTGATATTTGTAGAGCTAAGTAAACTAATTTTATTGCAGTGTTTATTGACAAAAAAATACAAATTTAACTTCAGACGAACAACAGATAATTATATTTTGATAATATTCTGTGCGCGAATAGACCCGGTATAATTATCTACAAATATATCTACACTAATATATAAAGCTGAAGAGTATGTTTGCTTGTTTGAACGCGCTAATTTCAGGAACTACTGGATCGAGTTAAAAATATTTGTAAATTTGTGTTGTGTAGCCCATTTATCGAGGAAGGCTATATAACATCACGCTATGACCAATAGGAGTAGAGCATCAATGAAAATTGTTGCAGTCCTTTTGAGAGCTTCCGCTGCAATATCCTGGAATAAGGATACTTTTTATCCCGGGAAAAGATAAAACCTCATGGGAACGTGGATGAAACCGCGGGGGACAGCTAGTGAAATGAAATGAAATGAAATGTTTATTCATCCAAATAGGCCTTCACAGGCGCTTATGAATTGTCAGATTCTAATGACTCTATGACTCTAGTGCACGGTTCGGAAGGTTGCTTTTGCTGAGAAGAGCCGGCAATAAACTCAACAATTACTCTTTTCAAAACAATCTTAGAATTATTACATAAATGTATGTCCTGCAAGAGCGAGCGCTACACCCAAGGCTTGTCGTCATTTAAATATTCGTTAATATGGTAGTACGCCTTCTGTATTAAAACATTCTTAACACGTTCCTTAAATTTATGTATAGGCAAATTTAATAGTGTAGGTGGTATCTTATTATAGAAGCGTGCACCCAGTCCTAAAAATGTGTCCTGCACTTTATGGAGTCTATAAGCTGAGGTCACAAGTTTGTGCTTATTTCTAGTATTGATTGAGTGCATGTCACATTTTTTTACAAAATTACTAATATTTTGATGTACAAATAATATGTTTGCATAAATATACTGTGAAGCCACTGTGAGGATATTAATTTGTTTAAACTTATCTCTGAGAGAAGCTCGAGAGCTCAAATTATAAATAGCTCGCACTGCTTGTTTTTGTAAAATAAAAATAGTTTCGATATCAGCGGCTTTGCCCCAAAGCAAAATGCCATAGGACATAACACTATGAAAATAGCTAAAATAAACTAATCGAGCTGTATCTACATCTGTAAGCTGTCTAATTTTTCTAACTGCAAAAGCAGCCGAGCTAAGTTTCCTCGCAAGACTTGATATGTGGGTGCCCCATTGAAGTTTTGAGTCTAAAGTAATACCTAAGAACACTGTTGACTCAACAAGACTGAGAGATTCATTATTTATCATTAAGTTACAGTCTAATTTTTTTACATTGGGTAGTGCAAATTTAATACATTTAGTTTTCTTTGCATTTAAGACTAGATTATTTACAGTAAACCAATTTAATACCTGGGTTAATGCACCGTTTACGTCGTCATAATTGTATTTCAGTCTATCAACACTAAAAATCAGTGAGGTATCGTCAGCAAACAGTACAACTCCACAGGTATTTTTAACAAAAAAAGGAAGGTCATTTATATAAACCAAAAATAGAAAAGGACCTAAAATAGAGCCCTGCGGCACACCCATGCGCACAGGAGAACCAGATGATTTAACCCTATTGACATCTACACTTTGAGTTCTATCCTCAAGATATGATTTCATCAAATTAAGTGCTACACCCTTAACTCCATAAAAGTTTAGTTTTCGTATGAGTGTCTGGTGATCAACACAATCAAAAGCCTTAGATAAATGTATGTAAGATATAAAAGGTAAGTATCCCTCAGACAGACTGTCGTGAGCGGTGGCGTAGCCGGAAGGTAGTTTTTATGTTCCAGGCCTCTAGTTCCGCCTAGCCAACGTCTTGAGAAAAAGTACTACATGCGAACTATCTTTTACATTATGCAGTATGTTGTTAGAGATAAGGTACGATAGGGGTCCTTTGGTAGAGTTTCTCACCGAAATAGTACTAAAAACACGTCTACCATCCATCTGTGTATCTTTTTAATATGTACCTATCTAGTTTAATTTGATTTATAATAACTTGCAATCTTGGATTGACCCACAAATAGTTTTCAGACTTTCACGGTCCTACTTTCAGAATCCACTGTAAAATTCTTAACCATGTCAAAACTTTGTATAATAATAAAAAAGTGAAGCAGAATGAACTTGCAAAGTTAGCGAGAAGTTCTGACAAATTATTCCCAAATGGTTCGCAGTAGCAGTAACCTAATTACTCGATAACTTGTGGCAATAAATAACTCCGACTGATTGAGGGTGAGACACTGTACTTGTGTATGATAATACTAGGCTTAAATAGCTGAGGCGTAGTATCTCCAAATCTAGGGTAATATTACTAGATTTGTATAAGAAATTGTTAAATACTTTAATTACCTAAGTACATGTTACTAGCTAAATATTTTGTAGCTAGGTAAACCTTAAAAGTAGTTGTAACTTTGATCAATGTAACAAAGTAACTTTATCGGTGTCCACTATCCAACTAGCTACTGAGTTATCCCCTACAATTTATTGGAACAACACATCCCCTTTATATCCAACTGAAACTTTCTAATTTGTTACGTCGCCCCGTAGCGAGTGTAGCGAGTGTAGCGAAACAGTATGTTCATTAACAGTATCCGCAATGAATCGATATAACAATTTAAGTGGAGTAATTCTCGTTAAAAATATAAAATATAAAAAACATAATTTCATTGATCAATAAAATGTTTGATCAATAACATATTAAAATTAACAAAAATCTTAAAGTAATTACTCCTGTGTAGATTTTTTTTTTATTCTGGATAAGCTTGTGTTTGACCACAATCTCACCATGGTAAGTGATGATGTGGCCGAAGGTGGTAAGCACACAAAGCCTAGATGGGAACTGGCTCTCAAGTGCAGCTGTCGGAACACACCGATAGGTGCTTGGCGACAGATTTTCAACTTGAGGGTGGTAGCCAGCCAGTCGGGTACTTTTTTTTTTTTTTTTTTTTATTCTGGATAAGCTTGTGTTTGACCACAATCTCACCATGGTAAGTGATGATGTGGCCGAAGGTGGTAAGCACACAAAGCCTAGATGGGAACTGGCTCTCAAGTGCAGCTGTCGGAACACACCGATAGGTGCTTGGCGACAGGTTTTCAACTTGAGGGTGGTAGCCAGCCAGTCGGGTACAAAGTACCCTACCACCGTGCTATGGTTTCCTCACGATGTTTTCCTTCACCGAAAGCTCAAGCTCATTGTAGGATTCGAACCCACGACCTTCGTCGCGGTATTCTATTGGACGTCGGACGTCACTTACCACTGAGCTATCATCGCCTTAAAACTACAAAGTACCCTACCACCGTGCAAAATATTCTGACGTCACTAAAGTATCATAGAGACATTATTATGTAAATGCTGTACCATATTTGTATTTTTGTATAGAAATTTAAAAATTTTTTCACCATTAAAATGCTACATTATCCCTGAGTAACATAGGCTATATTTTTATCCCGGGAAAAGATAAGATCCCAGGGGAACGTGGGTGAAACCGCGGGGAACAGCTAGTACATAATAAAGCAGTTCTACTGTCTTATAATTAACTATGCCATCGATAAAGCCAGTTTATTTACCAGTAGGTTGTGCACGTGCCCTGTGCTCTGTACCATGTATTGAAGCCTGTTCCACGCTTAAGTTTACAATTGAAGTTTGTGTAATGCCACGCCATGTGAACTTAGGGAATTTGTTACCTACACTGTAGAAGTGCAGATGTTACTCTACTGCGTACCTACATCTACAGCAGGAGATACAAAACCATTTTGTAAAGGTTAAATGTTGGAACAATTTATAGTTTTCACTGTAGATTTTTTGTTGTGTATAGAGAAAGAAAAGAGATAATTTACTACATTGGATCCGGACACCAGTCATAAGATATTCGATGCCTAGATAATGTTAGGTATCCATATAATTTATATAGTGAATTTGCAATGATTACATTTTAATCCATAGTAAAAGTAGCGTTATATAATTGTGTTTCAACGCTGTAAATAAAACTCATATTTAAGCGTTTGTCGACATTCGACCCCTCTGGGGAGAAAGGGGTAGGTAATGCGAAATCATTTTTTTTTCCATCTCGAAGAGTGTGCATTTTTTTTTATTCACCCCTAATGGAGTAAAATAGGCGGGTAAAACCGTAGGACTGAAAGCTACTTTACATAAAAAATAGGTATTCATGCCAAATAACAGCTTTCTAGTACTAAGAGTAGGTATCTGAGCAAAGCCGCGTTCAGACAGACAGACGGACGGAAATGGCGAAACTATAAAGGTTCCTCGTTGACTACGGAACTTTAATAAGGTTAGGAAAAAGTAACACCTTCCAATTGGCACAACCCAAAACCCCCCGAATGGAGTTACCGTACCGTTGGAGTATTTCTTATCGTCACCGTCGCACCCCGTTCCCTAGTGAACAAAAACAGGAACTTTAACTGCCACGGACCCCGATCCCGCCCGTCTTAAGTGATTTACAAGCGTTCTGCGACCTATTCGCGAATATAGCCTTGCATTTGGTGGTTGTACACTTACGCGATACCTTGGCGTTTTTCGGGGAACAAAAACACTGCAATAAATGTCATAAATTACCTGGAAATCTGGCTGTAGTTGTTACAGTGTAATCCTAATTGAGTACGAACATTCGTTCAACGATTTTCGAAACGTCAATCAAATTATTACTTGGACCCTCTGGTTTGTGTTTTTAGGCAATGTTAGCTAAGTGGTTGTTACGTCAAATGCCGTGGTCGTAGGTTCCATTCCTACGATGAACTTGAGCTTTCTGTGAAAGAAACCACACCACGATGATGGTAGGGCGCTTTGCAGTACCCGCCTAGCTAGCCACTACACAAGTTTTTCAACACCTGTACCTAACGGTATGTGGCACACTTGATTGCCTTTCTACATTTTGTGTGTTTGCCACATTCAGCTAAATTATTACTTAAAATACGCTAATGCCTTGTTTGGGAACATTTTGGCGTCGGTTTTCACTTTTTTGCTTACGAGCGTTCATGTGTTAACACTCTTAGGGAGAACTCAGAACCTTCTTAGCCGGGGTTACTTGACTTATAGCTAAGGTACATCTCATTCCATTCCATCTTCAGAGCAAACGTAAGAAAAGGACAGAAAGTAAGCAGTTTGAATTTGAAACGTGCTCACACCCCTGCAATATCCACCAAAATGGGTCAGGAAGGCGAAGTTTAAGTCGCATTTTAGCATTACGGAAACCGAAACGCAATAAAATCCGCTATAGAAGCTGAATTAGAAAATTATACAACTCCATTAAACGTTCCACACGAAGCAGATAAGAGTTCATGAAAATGAATATTTATTTATCTGTTTTCAGTATATTTCTTTTTCAACTGTTCCATAATAATAAGAACACATGGTATCTGAATATAAAAATAAACTGCAGTATTTTACATGTACATTATACATTAAATATATAAAGTAGAGACATAAAGAGCAATTGAATCTTCTGAAGTAAAGTTTTTGTATGTTTACTGCTATCGGATTGCTAGAATTCGAGGCATTTTTGTCACCATATACTTTCCACCACAAACACAATAAATGTCTGTAACAGAGAGACGCAATATTAATCCCGAACAAACTAATACAAGCTGTGCAACACAAACTGCCCGATGCCCTTTCGTGGCCAATAAAGTGATCCAATAAAACTCAATACGCAAAGTACACAATGGGGCGGCGCTCCAACACATTTTGGCGTGGTATTAACACAGCAATATTTTGTCGGGAAGAAATATTATTTGCATTCGTAATGCAGGGGTGGCTCCCCCTTGTGTGATGCGGGGGAATGCATTCCTGCACTTCGGTGCACTTGTCTTCACATATACGCACACATAAACGCTAGTAGGTACAGTGACCGGACACAATAGCTGTAATTATGTTGTTAAGAACATTTTGTGCAGAGATAAAAGTATTTTATCGCGCAATTTAAACAGTCAAGGCTTTATTTTGCAACATCGAAAAATTTAAAATGTTATTTGCACATAAAACTGTAGATATAAATCAACGTCTACGAATGTCTACGGACGTAGCTCGGCGAACTGAATCCGTATCACGTCTACGAGCTCTACGAAATATTTAATTTCTCATGCACTATTCCCTATTCAATCATTGATAAAATTATATTTACATCTGCAAGAGTTATATATTTTAAAATACTAATATAAATGTACAAGAAGTGATACAACTTACAAATAAAAAAAAAATTATGATAAATAAATAATAAACATAATTTTGATCCTACAATATTCTTGATCATTTTGTTTAAGTTCCAGTAAAAATAGCTCTAAAATTCCAGTTATGAAAATATCCTGCCGGTAATTCTAACAAACAGTATTACAATTCGATGTAAGGGAATGTAACTCAGCAATAGTTTTCCACGCACACAAGTGCACTCGATGCATCGCAGGGGAAATTTCGATTAAATATTTAGATTAGATTTTTCGTGATCCATTTATCATGGTTTAATTGTGCAGGGGTTGACGCCTTTTATGCTGATGAAAGTGAACATAGTCTTCTCGGAGATTTGTTTGATAATCCTTTGATATGATAATGTAATAAGAAAGCGGACTTGCCGCCTTTATATTTCCCAAGATACGAGTCCATCAGACGGATCTTGTATTTTATTTCGTTATTTCAACATTGAGACTCAGTTACATACCTACAGATCTATAATAATTCTCAAAAAATAAAGTGACGTCACTCTAAATCCAAAGCTTGTTTTAAAAAAAGTTTTTTTAACATATAACTTATATCTCAAATAGTCTACTTCACATAATATATTTTTTCAGATAGTATATAGTTTTTGTTTACTTATTCGTAGGTTTTTGTAGTTAAATCTACTTAAAAGAATTTAGTTCTAATAAAAAATTCCATTGGGAAAAATCACGTCAACTTCCCGGTTTTAAAATCTTTTGAACACAAAAATATAATTGTTGATTCTTGAACAAAGTTAAAATTCGCAATAACAAGTCCGGAGTGCGGTACGTGATACGAGGTGGCAAAATCCGATTTGTTCCGAACCGCCCTATAATTATTTTTCCTCTGCCGCCTGCCAGCGCGCGGCGCATACGTTCCATTACAGAGGGATCACCATTGTACACGCTCACACTGCCCGTAAAAGCGTATTTTCGTTATTATGTGCGCTCCTAATATGTTCTGGCTTGTTTACTGTGTATTTTTGAAACAATATTTTATACTTAAGGGCTTTTTTTTTACAAAATGTTATAAGTTCTTAAAATAACTTTCAATAAGTTACGAAGCATCACTAATATTATAAATGTGAAAGTTTGGATGGATGTATGTTTGTTACTCAATCACGCCAGAACGGCTGAACGGATCTGGATGAAATTTGGCACAGAGATAGATTATAGTCTGAAACATAGGTTACTTTTTTTTCCCGTGGGATAGATTTGTAGGCTATATTTTATCCCGGGAAAAGATAAGATCCAACGGAAACGCGGGTGAAACCGCGGCGGATAGCTAGTTATATATATTTGGACCAAAATATTTCTGCAGTATTGCAGGTGTACGTATAAATTACTGAGGTAAAAGTAAAACAACATATTCAAAAGACCTCATAGTGATAAAGCAATAGAGAAGTAATAAATTACTAAAATTATTATCTCAATACTAAATTCCAATATCAACTGTAAAAAAATGTGTAGGTAGGTATACGTCATGAACATTTAAACTATAAAGGTCTATTCAACAATCAAGCCAAACCACTGTGCCAAATCTTACTGCCAAATAGAGAGTTCCCCGAACCGCTTGTGCCTCCCAGATCCCTCTGAAACAAACCTCTTTTCTATTTATATGCAGATTCCATGACGGACCATAAGTTATCCGCTCACGCTACCGGATCATACCCTTAATGATACCCGGATAAATGGAGACTGTACTTCGGAAGGGTGAATTTTTACAAAATTGGAACTCTGTCATAATAATTGGATCAGGAGTTAACGGTACGGAATTAATTTATGTGGGGTGACATCTTGTTTCATTATTGAAATGTGGTTGGAAAAATTATAGTTTTATTATTGCGCCTACAACGTGCTAGTAATTTGTGTATTTTTTAATGGTAATTGCAAACCTATAATATAAACCTGAATCGTTTTATATACTGTTGCTCGGAATTGAGTTCTATTGTATATCGATGAGTATCATCCTATATGCTAAAAATATTGTTGATACCATCAGGTCGAAAATCAGATGTAATTAGTGTAATCCCGTAGCTACGCTAAAGTCAAAGTCATTTATTGAATTTATTGCTTTGGAAGGCACTTATAAATTTCAATTTTTTTAAAGTTGTACCATCGGTTTACAAGGTCTATGTACTTATTTACTAAACAAAATCATCTAAGTGGATCAAAGACTTATTCACTCCTTTTATATTTCCTATATCTTAGCCAGTAACTTAACTAGACTGGTTTCTGAGGAATCTCGCATTTCATTAATCACTTCAACGAAAAGTAAAAAAAGATTAACTTCCAGACGGTTTGGATCTATCAATGTCTTACAGCAAATCACTTATCGAACCACCCCTATCTACTTATTAGCAAAGCTACCAAAAATCTATTTTCGCAATTCCTAAATGCTACGGAAATAGTTGCCCATTAAATAAAATGACTCACACTCCTAAAATGTTCCATTAAAATTATCATTAGGTTATACAATGCAAGATAATACAAATGCAAATTATACTTAAATAATTTAAACGAAGTATTTAAAATTAGTTTGTCCAAAAACGGATAGGTACAGTCTATTCAATTACTCATAATTGGATGTATGAGTGACGAATAGCTTTTTAATTCAATTAAATGAACGTTTATTTGCTCTTCAACAATTTAGCGGGTACAATTATAAATTCTTGTGTGGAAAATTGTGGTTGAAAGTAGCTTGCGGAGTAAGCAAAATTCTGATTAAATTAAACGTTATTAAGAAGGGGAGAGGCGTTTTAGGAAAATAATGAAATTATAGCCAAGGGTGATTGTGAAGCTAAGTTTACAAATTAACTAAATTCAAAGCCAAAAATCACGAGTAAGAATCTGCTGTAGCAGTTTTTTCTAGCTTGTTTTTTAACCATAATTAATGAAAGCAATCAAGCAAAGAAAATAACTTTTAAAATCTGTTTATATATTATATTTACTTTTAATGATGTTCATTATGAACCGTAGATCTTCTATTTCAACAAGTGTAAACATATTTTTCTCTAAACATATAGCTGCGTTTAAGCAATATGCAAATACTAGAGGCGCATCATCAATCCTGGTGACGGGCGGGCCACTACACAAGATAAATAGTGCCTCTGACACATGCACATTGCAATACTGCCAACGCAACGTTTTGTTAAAGGGTTATCTTACTGTGGAGACTGTTATTTACGTGCATTTCATTATATAGATTGTGTCTGAGATAATTGTACGAGTAGGTATGAGAATGTACGAGTATACTTGCTCGTTTGAAGGATTAAGCTGCTTACTTTTCAGATTAAATTAATGTAGAGAGAAAATAAGTTTTATCATATCAGCCCAAGGATGTCCATTATTGGATATAGGCCTCCACCATTGATTTTCCCAGTAAATACCTACATATGACCAGGTCGATGGTCTATTTGGTGGGTCATCAGGAATTTGATGCTCTGTTCTTTCTTCGACGAATGTCCTCGTTTCGGAGACAAATGTCAGCATAGCTCGTTCAGTAACTCACTGAGTGACTATGGGCTTATTTATGGGACCATCGCTAAAAGTTACTTAATTATCAAAAAATGTATAATTTACCTACTTACATAAAATTTTCACTTCTTATATTTTTTTATAAATTGTACATTTTACGTTACTAACCACAAGCTTAAAATTAAATTCAAGTCGTGAATGATTATGATATTATGTAAGGTTAAAGGAGGGGTAAAGGTCAGATAGGTCACGGTAAGCCCTACAGTAACTCAACAGGTATTACCCTGATCCTGAATGACCGGTGTCCGGTCAGGCAAGGAATTAACATAACATTCGGCCCCGGAACGATTTATTGCCCTGTTAATGACCAAACTGGATGATAACTGTTTATTTATGGACTAAACCTAATAACGTGAATGGAATATGAACGGAGTATTTAATTTCTTAGGATCACTTTATGATTTTGGGTTATGTACGAAGGTAATAAACACTGTCATAATAACTAAACTTGCTTATATACCTACTAGATTCTATTTTTTTTATGCCACATGTGACAACGAGACAGGCGAGTCACCTGATGGTAAGTGACTACCGTCGCCTATAGACATTAGCAATAACAGGGGGATTGCCAATGTGTTGTACACTTTATTACAGTGCCTTAAAGGCATCTATTGTTATCTTATTGTTTTCCTGGGACATCTGTCCCTATTATAGCCAACAGGTTAAACTTGGACGTTGAGATTTAAACGATACAAGTCTAGAATGATTTTCAGTTCTCATTAGGTTCATTTACGACGACAAAAAGAGACTTATTGCATGTAGTTTTCATTAAAATCAGCGTTGAATATTTTGTAGAATAAACGATAATAAAGTCTGAAAGTTATAATTAAACTACCTAATTACTACAGTAACAAACACAATTACGAAACTTTGACACAGTCATAAATACGTAGCTAAATAACTCAATTACAGTACTACCCTAATTAATTCGGCTACTCACTTACAGACGATTTGGTAAAACCCAGCACTTTGCGTGTGCCATATACAATTTCATATAACAAGGTTATACAACTCTTTCGCTTACATTACAATGAAGATAATAGCTTTATAAAACATGAAATAGTTCGTGCAGTTACGTGGCGCAATTTTGCTTCAGACGAGAGGAGCTTCGAGTATGTCTTATATGCTGTTATTTAATTTTGTTCTTGCCTAGAAGTCGCTTCGGCTTACGTGATCGGAGTAAATTATACAGGAACTTCTTACCAACATAACAACAAACTAACTGCTAGATAATAATAAAAATTATTCCCACTACCATTATCACTTCAATTCTAATTCGCCGTTCAACTCCTTAACTATTCACATTAAACGCACTTAAAGAACAACAAATAGCGTTCATTTCTTGGAAGAATGGAAATGCATTGAAAAGTGCACGAAAGCGAGCGTAATTGAGGGAAATGCAAATATGAAGTGAATTTCATTCACTTTCAGATGTTTTTTCCGCTCGTGAGTTTCAATTGGCCGCAAGTAGGTAACTTTTTAAAATCTTGTTCGATGTCTAATAACGAGAACCTTCACAATTTCGAGTTAGTTTAGGTACTCAGGTAAGCTGTTTAAAAAAGCAATTTTTAGAAAAAATATTTACACTTATATTTTTTTGTATTATTGAGAAATAATGACATGGGATTTTGTAGTTCAATCCATAGAAGCGACCATTCACAACAACATTCAAATTAAATTATTGAACAGTAAAAAAAAGTTTATAAGCTTTTTTAGCGTAATTAACCGACTAAGGTTTCATCTCGAATCTGATTCAATATAATGTTACTTTTTCGAGAAATGAGTACGTTATTTTAGGTACCTATTCGAGTAGCACAAACACAATTTTCATGTTTAATTCAATTTGTGTAACGAGTTATGATCGCGTCGAAGGGGGTGCGTGCATGAGACCAATTAAAGGAGCTTGGTAATTAAAACAGGATATATTTACGATCGTTGAGACGACATGGCGCCCGCGCCGAGCGATAAATTACGTTCGTCCTTGATTTTAACCCTGTTTCGCTAACTTCCCGTAGTTTTAGGGTTTGAATGAGTTTGACCGAGTTCGTATAATTTATAGCCACCCAAGGTGTCTAATAAAAGGACCTTTTCACATTAGCAACTACATATTTCGCCGAGTTCAGGCAGTTTAACGTGTTACACGCATCATTATTATACCTTCAGGGTTTCGTACTCTGTTTTAGGTAAAATGTGGCTCATTTTGCAAATTATTGTACTCAAGTGCATTATTATGTTACTTTTTCAGACATTTTTTAGCAAAATGAAAGTATGTGGAAAAATCTGATTTCGTTTTAATTTATTAGAAACTATAATTTCTTTACATTTATTTTACAATACAACCCTAATAACCAATTTTAGTACAGTTCCGTGCAAATATTGTATTTTAAAATATCCCGCGACACATTATAACATCATATAGGCACAACCATCGTAAAAAGTGTTATTCAGACAGATAGTAACCACAACAGGCATATCGATTTCCCATCAGAGGTGAACCCGTAAATATTTAACGACATAGTCCCTAATAACTAAATAATTTCCTGTGTTTATTGATATTAATGTATCTAATTGCATTTATCATCAAAATGCAGGACAACACGTAGGTACGATGAAACTCTGTGAACTCGAATCGTATTATTAATATCGAGAGATATTTTACCTCGACGTTTCGATCAAGTTACACGGAAGATAATGGGGAACCGGTGTTTACACTTGAGAGCTAGTTTCATCTAGGCTTTGTATGCTTATTTCGTTAGGTTTAGTTAGGTTAAACACCATTCCTATTAGTTTCTAAGCACTATCATATACAATATGTAGACACAATAAAATCCCTAATCTGATATATTTCCTTGTTTTCATACTCACAGTCTACGAAACTGAAATATTCATCGTCTTCTGTAAGTTTTTCTTATTGATAATAACAACTTAAGTCAGTTTTGGTAATAAGCGAATTAAAAAATCAACGAAATTATTATTCATGAGAGATATTCTGAGGCCGAGAGTTTGACTTAATAAGTTAATTTTATGTAAGGACTATAATTTGCACGTTCTTTGCATACTAATTTGATGGATTGTCGGTTTATTTACAAAAGTTCATTATATAAAAACTTCCGTAAATCCAATTCACATTTTGGTCCAACATACCAATACTGAAATTTCAATCACATTCAAAACACCCATAACTTTCCAGTCACAATACAAAACCTATTCAAACTGTGATCGCGTGTATAAACGTTGCCATAATTTTGTCACGTCCTTACGTAACATAAGTTAGGTAAAAATGGAAGCTAGTCGGGATAGCCCCGAAGCAAGCCGGCTACGCTCCTCGATAAATAACACCAAAGGGTTCTACGCGTCTAATGCTGTTTGCTCACGCGACAACTTGACAAAACTTTCTCCAGCTGAATATGTACACTGCATTTACCAAGGATACCCTTGAAAGCATCATATTGCTCAAATCAATGAATAAAATGTACATTTAAATTATGTAATTTATGAATTCAAAAAGCAACTTTTTCACGTAATAAAAAGATGTATTTATAATTGTTGATTTTACTATCAACCTCGGGTAGCCTATTCCTATGATTAGTCCGGTGCCATTAGGCCATTGGAATATCAGGCCTTTGTATTATTATTGATGTTAGCTACGAAAATGCACATAGATACTGTGTACGCATATTAATGTTGCATTCGCCTATACCCTTGACAAAGAATTATGTAGGTATATAACATAACGTATATAATATTATCTATAATTCCTTTTTTCACGACTACCCGGTGTACCTACCTACTGCAAAACTGAAGGATATTTCCGTTTCATCACAATTTTAAAAAGACATTTCATCAAAACTTGCCGCGTTGTTTCGAATAGATGTTTATTCAAAGTACCTCTACCCATCACCTGTATTTTCCGTACCAAAATGAATTTAAAATACTTCTAGCGGTCTTAGACTTTGCTATAAGTTGAACATTCCTACAATACTACTTTAGTACGTGGTTAATAACTGGCATCTGACCAAAATGTCTCCATTGCATTGAAAAATGCTGCATTGGAAAAAGATAGCAACAGCCGATGAATTTCAACAAAATCAGCTTTCAGCTTTGACTAGCACCACAGCACCGATTACGTAAGATACTTTGCGGTTTGATAGCATCCTGTACACATTAAATATTTTGTGCAGTTACTAAATTCTTCATCAAAGATGTACCTACGAGTAGGTAAATGAAAATATTTTTACTCAAATAGGCCTTTCAAAGTACGGTATATGTACTCAGAGTTTTGATTATGCACTCGCATCCCGAAATTACAATTATGATTATCCTACTTCCAACACAGTATAAAGATATAAGTTCGAATGTTTCTGTTACCAATCAGCAGCGTAGATAAGACACTTTTTTTTATCTCGAAAGGTAATAATTTTTGATGATGATCTTTCCAGTATTTTGGCTTGCAACTGATCGGTAATAGCTTGCAATAAATACGTAATAAAGGACGCAGTTTGGTACGCTTGTCAGGTGCAATAGCAATTTTACCCGGGTGAAGGCACAACCTACCCAAAGGTGGAAGGGGGGAGGTCCAGACGGCCTGTTTGAGAAACGGTTAGCTGAAACCTTTACTTTTATTACCTTACCTTTCTGTAACGACTAGTCCCTATAAGGGTAAATGCACGTTTTACATTTATTGTAGCGTTTTATTCGTAGACTAAATAGTAAAGTGAAAATAAAATAAGTACATTGTTAATTAAATTATAGGTACATTCCTACGTACTGTATTCGATATAGTATTTGTTGGTACAAGGATCAGCGCCCAAAACTGAATGAAATTAAAGTCAATGCTATTTATTCAGTTTAGGCCCTATGAGTCAAATTAACTCCAATTGCTTAAATTTTGATTCAATTGTTATATAATTGTTTAAGTGGCACCCGGGTGCCACACTAAATGGCAGACAGGACAAAACCTTTGAATCGCAGATAGGTGGTGTGTTCGCCAAGGTCGGAGAAAAAGGGTGATGCACCAGCATTGTGTACATTTACACAATCCATTTCGAGCTACTTTCGACCCCCCATTACCACAGTATAAAGATATCTTTATACTCTGCCATTACTCAAAAAGAACTAAACGCCTGCATGTTCTATATCCAGTAATTTTGTTGGATAAAATATAAGAACTAGCAAAGTTAAATGTTAAACGTAATTTAATGACTATTAAAACTTGCCGTGTTATAAATTCAATATTAAGGAACAACAAACAACATATTGCAGCACAAGAATATGCTCAAACTTATTATAGCAGCAGATTTCAATATAATGGCTATAAACATGTTTTTTAAATATTATGTTTTTTTAATAAATTTTATCGTGACAAGACAAAACAATACCTAACGCATGTGTTAAAGAACAAAATTTACATCTAAGCTAAATACAGAGCACGCACAGGGACCAATAAACTGTACGGACAATTTGTTTAATCAAAAACAAATGTAGGTAGGCCCCCACACCAGCCCCTGGCGATGGCTCTTGTAACGCGACACTCTTTTGTTTTTGTTTTGTCATTTCACCCAGTGAATGAGATTTATCCCGCTACCCTTGCGATATTAGCCGTAAAAAATCTTGATAGAAAAATGAATGGTGGCGTCTGTGACTAATGGCTATAATGTAGACATTACTCTTGTTTATTCTGGAATAAGTTCTATATTTTAACGAGAGCCGGTCTGTTTGACGAGCGTTTTGCTTTGACGTGATGTAGGAACAGTAAAAACTTTTATTTTATTCTGTATACATAAGCTTGTGTTTGACCACAATTGTAGGATTCGAACCCACGACCTTCGCCGCGGTATCCGACGTCACTACCACTGAGCTATCGCGTAATGGATTGTCGCGAGGTTTGTTTAGCTCATCGTCTGACGGGAAATAAAAATATTATTTAGAAATGAAATAGTTTTCCCGAGAAACGCCGCGAGTGAAAAAACATTGAAAGAGTTTATATTTCTGTACTAAATTTAAAGGACTGTAAATCATTTTGGACTATAATATGATGCTTATTCCTTATTTACCATACTCGCAATGGCAAAAAGTTTGTCGCATAAGTAAATCACCTGAGACTGTCATCACCGTACATATCTATGCAGATTTAAGTTTGCAATCCTGTGACCCCTCACGACGAGCAACTTTCATACTTTAACAGAATAAATACAATAACATTATTGTGAAATGTATATGTGTGTGTGTGTATGTGCTATGAACCGTTACACAGCGTCTACAAATATTGTCGCATCTTCTATATTGTTATTCTTCTCACGGCTACTCGGGCACGTTTCCATCCAATAATTCTACACTGACTCATCCCGAGCCCGATACAATTTTCGCATGAGAATATCAAACACGCCGCAAGAAGATTGCACACATACCTACAATATTATAACATACATACCTACATGTAGATGTACGCAGGTACAGGGAACAAGAAAATGAAGTAGACAATTAGGAATTATACATTTTAGGTGACCAGTTGAAGGCGTCTTTTTAAAAAAAAAAAGTTGAATGACATTAAGTAATCAATAAGGTCTGCTCATGAATAATACTGAAACTTATTCACGATGAGTCACAAACCAAGGCTAGTCATCTATCATAATGCGATTAAGGCCCTATGACTTGCTACATTTATAATTTCCCTAACAATGAAAACGAATAACTCGGAACAGAAAAGTCACTATAACAATACATATTTAAGTATACCATCGTAAGTAAAATATTTAATATCATAAAACACGAAACTGCAAGTCCTCAAGAGCATCCCTTCAGCCCATTTAAGTCGTAAAAAGGAGAACGCAGAAAACTCCTTCAAGAAAATATGACATACATAAATTTTGCCGCCTTCGGACGATGTTCCAACGCATTAAAGACAAATCTTTTAAACTTTCAATTTATTGCACTCGAGCTCGTGGTACCTGTTGTTGAATTGGTATAGGAAAAAGTCACGTGTTTTCATCACAATACAATTTTACACAAACACAATCCGTTGGGCTTTCTTCAATTTTATCACACATGTACACTCGCGTAGATAATGCTATTGACTCGCGTATATGTATAAACAAGTGAAGTTACGTAGTGTGGTCGGGAGAGGGCGCGCAGAGCGTCGCGTCCGCGTCGTCGTGTCAGAGCGCGCGCGGCGCACTGCCGGCCGCCCTGTGGAAAACAAGTTTCCATGCAGCCTCCGCCCGCCCCTGCCGCCGTTCGCCGTCGCGCCTTTCGCTTTGCCTCACAGCTCACCCGACAGATGCGCATTTGCAGTTCTTACCCTGGCCTTTGCGGAGAAAGCATATTTTGCTACATTCAATTTATTCACATACCTACTTACATATTCACGCAAAAAATAGGCCAATAAAGTTCATTCCAGCTAGACTTTTATGATGTATTTCATTGAGAACGATTTTAATAAAGAACTTTTGTTTAATATTGTTACAACATTCAAAAAAATCTATCACAATTGCAAGTAAATAATAATAATAATGTGCAAACAGACGTTTATTTCTACGGAAAATACAAGCTGTTATTTCTGTTTTCGGGGAACAATACGATAAGTGTTCGTCTCAGATTCCTAGCGCGATGCAAGGGCTGTAGTGGCTTCCTGCGGTGACGGTCACAGAGAGTACAGCTTGTCTAAAGCTTGACGAGTATTCTATGTATTGTATAACCACATTCACCAAACCTAAAATATATTTAACTAGCTTTTCGCACCGTGGTTTCAACCGCGTTCCTGAGGGAATTAAAATAAAATATAGCCCATGTTACTCACTGTTTTATGGTTTTGTTTAAATAATCATTAAAATGGGTTAAATATTGAGTTTATCTATTATAAACAAGCATGTACAAACATACAAAAGTAAAATCTTTTCTCTTTATAATATTAGTGTAAATGTAGACGATAAAATATTAGGAATCATGCAGACATGATTCGTATCACAATTTATTTTTAATGCTCTACCTATCGAGATAGCTTTTAATTATTGATCCAGTTTAGGTTTATTCATAGCAGCTGCATATGAAATTCACTTAGCGACCCACCCACTTAAGTCCCGGTGTATATTGTAATAAATTTACATTCTTATTAAGTTTATATAAACTCTAATCGCCGCAGTTTGACTGATTTACCAATCATCTTGCTACAATCAGGCTCTTGATTTTATTGGTATGTATTTTGAATATTTTGGTCATATAATAAGAATGTCTACATATAATAGGTAGATATTTATGAGGAACTCTCTTTAATATATCAAAACGAAACAAAAACTACGGCTAGCAAAACGTTTTTTGCACCATTTGCAACTGAAACAGATGTCAGCCAATCCTACGATATAATAATATTACACGGAAAATACAAAACAACCAACGGGCCCTATAAAATAATCCATTTTCGAAGAAGCAAACTTGGGTCCAGTCACGTTCTCTACCATAACTCGAGCTGACATCTTTAAGCGGAGGGAAATGGCTTTTTGATCTTATTCTAAAACTTCTGAAACTATAAGATATACTTAAGCTCAGCACGAACGTCGGTCTGTAGAAACAGGGGATGAAGCAATAGTAGATAAAGAAAATCAATATCGACTTGAACAGTAAGTACACCGTTATGCAAAAATACGAATAGGTGTTTCAGTATGCGAGTCTGGTACGTTCTATACAATGTGGTTGCTGTCTATATTGTGATAGCTGATGGTAGACGTAAAAAAACGTTCCAATTATTAGGTTATCTAGATAATAAGCCATATTTAATAGGAATAATAAAAAATCTTAAAAGTTAATTAAAATCCATAAATCCTTTTTTTAAGAGCTTGATAGCTACAGTGGTAGTGCGCTCAAATGCCGTGGCATAGGTATTCAGTTCGAATCCAACAATGACCTCGAGGTTCCGGTAAAGGAAATCGTTGTTAGGAAGCCAAAGCATGGTGGTAAAGTATGTTAGTACTCACCTGGCTGGCTACCTTCTACCTCACGTTAAAAGTCTGCCGCAAAGCAGCTATTTGTTTGTTTGACTATTACAGAGAGAGCCAGCCCTTTCAGGTAATAAGCTGTTACCACCTTCAACCACGTCATCACTTATAAGTATGAAATTGTGGTACCACAAGCGTTACCACGAGGTCAACTTCCACATGAATCGTTTTTTTTGTATGAGTATAAATTGAGAGGATATTCAAGACTTACTGAGATCATAATATTTTTATACTGATACTGATATATTTGCGAGTTTTTTTTATAAAATATGTATGTATACCTCGTAAAAAATCACTCGTTCGGCGCATATTATTTGGCCTGAACCCAAAATAAACATTTCTGTGTGTGTAGGTATATGTGTTTTTAATTTCAGAAGTGGTTTGTTATTTTGTTTGTATTTGATGTTACCTGCAAATATTATTGGTTTCCTTTATATCAGTCAACTTCAATATCAACTGCAAATTATATTGCATTCATGCGTGTAAAATATGGTTCAAACAAACAAGGAACAGTACAAAACAGGGTCTCAGCATTGAATTGTCTGATTAAAGAGATTCTAGGAACGAGAAAATTAAATTAATTAATATATATGTCCTACGAATGGCGATTTATAAGGCGATGATAGGTCAGTGGTAAGTGACGTCGGATACCGCAGTGAAGGTCGTGGGTTCGAATCCTTACAATGAGCTTGAGCTTTCGGTGAAGGAAAACATCGTGAGGAAACCACAGCACGGTGGTAGGGTACTTTGTAGTACTCGACTGGCTGGCTACCACCCTCAAGTTGAAAATCTGTCGCCAAGCACCTGTTGGTGTGTTCCGGCAATTGCACTTGAGAGCCAGTTCGCCTTTAAGGCATTGTAATAAGGTGTACAACACATTAGCAATCCCCTGGTATTGCCAATGTCTATAGGCGACGGTTGTCACTTACCATCAGGTGACCCGCCTGCCTTCGTTGTCACTTGTGACATAAAAAAATAAATACTAAAATGTTAAATAAGCAAGTTTGTTAGTATGTGGTGTATGTTTGTTACCACTCAGCTTCGAAGCGGCTCAACGGATTCGGATGAAACTACGTACAGAGATAGATTATAATAAAACATAGGATACATTTAATCCTGGGAATGCTGAAACCGTGGGGGATAGCTAGTGTATAATATAATAGTTACATTTACAAATGCGTTATAATTATAATTAAGTTGTTATTTAGTTTTACTTATTATTACTGCAAACAATCGTGATAAGAGACACATGAGTACGAGAGACGCTTCAGTAACTCAGCCATCGAACGACCCTCAATTTAGGTGCCAAAAATGCGGACGCTACCTACTATCGCTCCCGTATCGGATTGTACAGTCATTATAAAGCCTGCTACACGGACGCTGTTTAGATCAAAGGCCTTTATAAATCGAATTTAGTTACAGAAATCTGAGGTCTAGTTGTAGTTTATGCTACTAATTAGCATTTATTGACCAAATTAGACTAAAAAAGGCTCCCTTAACTACAGCAAAGCTCATCTATTTCACGCATCGGCGCCTGCACAAATTACAAGAATGTGCAGTGCACAAGTCGACCCCAAACAAGAAGAACTAAACCACCCCAGTGACTTGAACTTTGAATGCACATTTTAATGGGTTTGTTCTTTCAAAACTCGGCGGTGCTATTTTAATTGTAATGATCGTACTTGGGGGACGTTTACATGTGTTTTAAATTAAAATTCGTAAAAAACATGTTAGGTAATTTTATCCATTTATTATTATCAATGTAAAATGTTCATACCTCAACCTCATCAATGTATGGGGCATAGATTAATGCATTATTATAAATTATAGTGAGTGTATGCATAACAATACATAAAATAAATCTTCCCTAACTACACTTCTTACCCACGCGTTCGCAAGTGATCATATATTTTCTTTTCTTTTTTCTAAACAATTCATGATTTACGAACTTATGTATCCAGTTTCATCTTAAGCCGTTTAACCATAACATCATATTAGGGTAACAATCATTTTTTTAAACTTTTGCATGTATAGTCTAAACAAGCTGTTCCCCTCGGTTTTACCCGCGTTCCTGAGGGAACCCTTTGGGGGCTGAATTTTCAAAACTCCTTTCTTAGTAGATACCTACTAGGAATCTACCCAATTTTAAATCTAGCCAAAATTCAAATTGCATTTATACTATTTTATACTTACTGAGATTTTGTAATTATGAGTGGTTTTTCGCTTATAGATAAACAAATTATTACATCAATGCACATAAATATCGAAACCTATTATTATTTACGACTTTTTAATGGACTTAAGACATCATTAGGTAGGTAAGTATCTCTTGACATTTTATGGTCTCTGTTTAGTCTTTTATATATTAGCTATTACATCTTTCAAGGATATCTAAAAGGGCAAGTGAGGAAACGTTTAAAGTATCAAAAGCGCAGGATATAAGCAGCTCCCGCAAGTATAAGTTCTAATGTAAGCACTTTCGATAGGGGCGCGCCGCCCTCTTACCTACTGATACAATACTACACTAGGGATATTCTCAGAACTTTAAAAATTCGATGTTTTATTTTATTTTTAACTAGCTGTCTCCCGCGGTTTCATCCGCGTTCCCGTAGGATCTTTTCATTATTCGGGTTAATATATAGCATATGACACTCACAAATAACGTGGCTTTCTATTTTCTGACCCCTAAACTAATCATGTCGATCCTTTGCTCTATGAAAAATTAAAAAAAATCTATCCCACGGGAACCATACCTTTTACCGGGATAAAAAGTAGCCTATGCTATTCCAGACTATAATCTATCTCTGTGCCAAATTTCATCCAGATCCGTTCAGCCGTTCTGGCGTGATTGAGTAACGACCATCCATCCATTCATCCAAACTTTCACATTTATAATATTAGTGGCTATCCACATGGGATAAATACAGGCATTTTTTTTGTTTGAAACTTTGTTTTTCTTTTTGTTAAAGCGTGTAAATGACCATGGTAAATGATGACATGGCTGAAGGTAGTAAGCACACGAAGCCTTGATAGGACTGTCTTGACTGTTTTTATAAGATTTTCACTTGTTTGTTATCGCAAGCACGTACCTATAGTAAGTTCTATTCAAGCTTTTATATTGTTTCCAATCAAAGGAATTCTATATTGAAACATATCAAGACTATATAAATACGAATATTAAATTTTAATGGTCAATTTTGTATGTGTATAAAAGGTAAATTTTACTTACATTTATTTAACATAAATAATGTATTTCAAATTTAAAAAAAATCAACCTTATCTGAAGATAATGTAGGTAACTCTTGCAGAATGTTCCACAGACGGCCGTGTCGTCGTGTGGCGATCATAAATTGCTTGGGTTTGATTAAGGCGGCGATGCAGTGGGCTCCTCGGCGCCCCCATGCGAAATGCACCGGTGCATCCATACATACAGGCTGTTTGTATTGAAACAGCCTAAGGAACAAACAGTAGATCAACATTTTCTGAAAGATAATCAAACTAATCGTAAGTACTTATATTACAAATGCAAAAGTTTGTGTGTATAAAAGTGGCTCAACTGATTTGAAAGAATCCGTATTTTTTTTACTTCTGGATAAGCTTGTGTTTGACCGCAATCTCACCATGGTAAGTGATGATGTGGCCGAAGGTTCAAGCTCATTGTAGGATTCGAACTCACGACCTTCGCCGCGGTATCCGAAGTCACTACCAAATGCACAAATAAAGATCAGGTATTTTTTTTATGTCAGAAGACTGAAAAGCAGCCGGCAGTTAAACTGATGGTAAGTGACCTTCACCT
This sequence comes from Ochropacha duplaris, assembly GCA_951361185.1. Lineage (NCBI taxonomy): Eukaryota > Metazoa > Arthropoda > Insecta > Lepidoptera > Drepanidae > Ochropacha > Ochropacha duplaris. The sequence goes on along the minus strand of OX592693.1, from coordinate 9,432,447 downwards.
TTAGATATTAGCAATACCAGGGGAATTTTCAATCTGTTGTCGACTCTCTATAATGCCTGGAATAAAATATAAGATACATTTTATCCCGGGAGAACATAAGATCTCTCGGCAACCGCGGGCCGGAAGCTAGTAAGAGCCGTCGACGCGTCGACAGGTACTACGGCTGCAGTCGGTTGCTGTTACTGTTGTCGGCAGCAACCGACAGTAGCTGTGTCATGCTGCTCGTGTGTACGAGCTCTCAGTAATCAAATATCATCCTGTGTTTGTGTGTGCGTATATATAATATAATTTCCATCGACACTGGTTTTCTTCTTTCTAAACAAGCTATTATTAAAAAAGATGACGTCAATCTGATTAACTTATACTGTTCCTGATAACTTTTCTGTCCAAAACTACTCATTTAAAATTATCACTCTGTATAAAAGCATCACCACATTGCCATCTACTTTCGGGATTACTATTGTAAGAAGGGGATCGTTTATTTTCTTTCTATTCAATAGTTCTAAAACTTTCGCCTTCTATTGTCTTCGTTGAAACTAGTAGTGACATTTTAATATTATTCTAGATCTTCTTTCATCAAACATCATATGTAGGACTACTAACCACAAATAATTAATTTAAAAAAATAGGAATAGTCCTGAATCTACTTTTGTTAATTTTTTTTTTCTTATTTTATGAAGAAATTATCGACCAGTCTCAGGTCTTAATATTATTTTTTTTCGAACAATGCAAAATTTCTAAATACCGGCACGGCCTTTTTAAGAACTATAAAATTACATACCTACCTACACCAAAAGCTTAAGCACCACTGGCATATCGTGTGAATAATCGCAATGAGCCGTGATCGGATTTTATGAAAGAATCTGGGATCTCCTAAGGGAGGGAGATGACGTCATCGATAGTTTCGACTTCAGAGTAAAGAGGATAATATTATTTTTATGATGGCACATGTGGTAAGTAAAAAATAATATTCAAGTCATGAAATTTTGTAAAAATAATGATTTCGTGCCTAAGCAACGAGGTATACGAAACCAGCCGAAGAACTTCTTTAACCTAAAAAAAACCCATAAAAGTTCTACCACGTACCTAACTTTCCTATTGATAATTATTATTCTCTATTTAAAGTACCTATAGTCTGTTAATTTACCGTACTCTTAATCCTCAAGGCGAAGGTCATAAGCTGAACTTAAAGTTGCATGAGACAACGTTTCATGCAAACTACACGCTGCAGTAAGGTCAGCAATAGTCACGCGGAGCGGACGGCAACGTGCCATAGCATGCCAGTGCCAGTGATTTAGGGCGGCGCGCCGCATTGCGCGGGGCGGGCGGGCGCGGGCGGGCGCGGGAAGGCACGAGCAGGCGAGATTAACCATCGTTTGTTAATTACGACAAATGGTCACCGAACTACGAGTTATGGTTGTCGGATAGTTACAAAACAATTTTATTGGGCATTCAATTTTACGTTTGGTATCTCAGCTTATATGCAAAGCTGTGTGGTGATTACAATAGTATTTATGTATAAATGAGTTGTAGGGATGTTGACTGACATATCAAATCAGCTTGTTCTAATGAAATGTCAAAACGATAGTTTATATGGAAGTCTGTATGAAATACTTGCTTGTGAAATCATAAATATACACCGTCAAAAGATCTACTCTTTGTTGTTAAATTGCTAATTAAAAATCATAAAATGGTTGAATTTTACAAAGTGTTCGCTATTTACGTGTAAATGTAAGTGCTTTATACACATTCCTATCAAACATTTGGTAAGTATTCTTTTAGATTAGGTACAACATACCTACCTACTTTTATCAAATAAAAAATTTCTATGGCTTTATTTCGACCTAATGACACTCTTTCTAACTAAACTTCAAACTATCAAAATAAAATACAATGTCTATATCAGGGTGCTTCAGTGGACGTTGGTATATAGTTCTTCAGTTCTATGGTAAAAAAAACGCGTCGCCATCTAGTATCGAGCGGCAACATCATAAATTCCCATACTATTTAACCCCATAACATTCGATTGCTTCAGATAAACTAGAGGGCGTGGTCGATATTTCTATGTTTGTAGCCTAGCCACTAACTAATCAAGAGAAAATATGGACACACTTTGAAGATAAAAATATATTAGTCGAAAACTTGTTGTGGATAGAAACTATTTTTAATAAAGATGATATTTTTCCATCCAACGAAGCCAACGTCAAAATAAACTAATTTACTCCACACAGAAGAGTGCCGAGTGCCGACCGACATTCTCTCTGTGTCTATAGGGCTTCAGAAGGCTCTCAGGGATCGTAAACCTCCTGTCCGCAGTTTAATCTTTCGGAAAATTTGAATCCAGATAAAGACTCGGCGCCTGGCAAAAGCCTTTTAATTAACTTTGCACATAAATTCTAACAGAAAATGGCAGCTTTGTTCAATCTGTATTTTTGCTTACTAAAAAATAAAGGTAGGTAACTAAATCGATCTTCTTACAAAGCTTATGTTACAGAATATGATAGCACACTCAATAAAGATATAAGCAAACTGTTAGGTTGTACCTACAGCCAGTGTTACAATTCTTGATACTAGAAAAACCTAAAAATATTTAAGAAGACACTCTTTATATGGACGATCTAATAAAACGTGCCAAAGGTGCACATTTGTTTTTTTTATGTATGTGCTCCAATATTTGATAAGTGACTGAAACCTGTGAATAGTTTAAGCAATATGATATAATTTAATACATAATTAATATGTAATCAATCTCTTAGGACTAAATTATGGAATAAAAGGAATGGGAATAATGTTTGGTAATATTACCAATACATACGACTAACTATTTCAAAACATTACAGAATGAAAGACAAAAGCGAGGAAGAGTATCACCAAGAATAAAGTATCTAGACCAAGTGTAAGCAAAAATAGACGTCGTGTCGTTTTAAGGAGGTTTTAGAACTAACAAAGAACAGGATAGAGTGGAAGACAAGAGTCCTGATCTTAAATATGAAGAAGTGTACTAAAAACTTTGAGTTTCATAATTAACGTTTTCTTTTTAAATATTATGTAGTGTCAGTTTATTTTAATACTAGTCTATAGCTATGTAATCATCAGTTAAGTAGTGAAGCGAAAGCCCTCTTCGCCCTTAAACCTGCTCCGTTTTATCTTTCGGAAAATTTGAATTCGTATTACGGGCCATCCCCATTGGAATCTATGTGAACTCGCTAATTCAACTGCCTCCTTCGAAATTGGAAGCTGTTTACAGTTCAGATATTAAAGATACGTAGACACTCAACGCTTCCGATCAAATTGGGTTTAAATCGATGGAAAAGTAAACTGTTTTCACGTTTAACCTAATTTAAGTTGATCTTTGATTCTGGTTTCTTTCAGTTAAATTGAATAAACACCATTTCAACTAGACTTTTTTTATTATAGCTCTTTTGAAAATGAAGAAATACCATAAAAAAATGTAGTTCTTCAGTGAGGTACGGAGGGCCTTTTGAGGGTACAGAATTGTATCAATGTTTGTGTATACGACACGCTCCGAAAAACTTAACAAAGGTACAAAGGTACGCTTATGCGGACCATAAGAGCGGAAAATTCGATTTTCTGGTCCGCACCTCCTTAATGCGCTGTGGTCCACGCATTAGCCCAACCCTTACCGAAACGGAAACAGTTCGTTAATCAAATTCACTAACCCAATCTCCGGTCATAGCGATAGCGAAATCACAATATATTGCTTCGGACCCTGATAAAACAATCGAATAAGGGAATTTCAGACAGCAATATCGGTTTCTCATTCTTCGATAGACATTTGACCGTAACTTGAAGAAAACTATTCGATTGGATTGGTTAGATACATACTCATAAATATTGATAGAGTAAGCATGGTCGGAGTAACCAATTTCGCGACGGCTTAGTAAGTAGGTACTCCTGCGTTTAATAGAATTTTCGCGTTTGTACTTTAAAGCCTTATCATTAATCAATACTCTAATAAAATATTGATTGTAAGCATTTATGGTAGGGTACTTTGTAGTACCCGAGTGGCTGGCTACCACCCTCAAGTTAAAAATCTGTCGCCAAACGCCGATCGGTGTGTTCCGACAGCTGCACTTGAGAGCCAGTTCCCATCTAGGCTTTGTGTACTTACCACCTTCGGCCTCATCATGACTTACCATGGTGAGATTGCGGTCAAACAGAAGCTTATCCAGAAGTAAAAAAAAATATTTAAATATAATTTAAAATAAAATGATTTCTGCAACACAGTAATCGCAAAATATGGGAACATTACAATCAAACTTTCATGTAATAAAATGCATCAATATAAAAGCGGATCGAAGCGAAGAGTTCGCCGGCAGATGTCGTGGCAATGTGGGTCGCAGCTCGAAGGCTGATAAATGTTCTCGAGCCCGGGCCCCGGGGGAATGGCTGTGAAGTAAAGGTTCCACGGTACGACCGCGCCTGCCAGGAGATAAGGAACCGACTTGCGAATTAAACCCGAACACTTTAGATGTTGAACAGAACATGTTTTGTTTGTTGTTATTGTGAATGGACACTTTATATTTAAGTGGAATTTAATTGGCATTCTTGCAATTAATGGTATGCAAATAATTTTTATTTATATTTCTAAGCTTTCTTTATTAATACTTTTCAACAAGACACATTTACTCTACTTCATAACTTGAAAGTGAACAAACAGACTGAAGAAGTAATAAGGTATCTTAGATTCATTTTCTGGTGACCACCACATTGCTCTTCCGCATAAATATCAAGTAAATAGAGGCAATGTTTTAGATGAATAAATCTCCATTGGCTTTGTCATCATATTGGATGCAAAAAAATATAAATACTGTCAGTTATCCTTACAACAAAATCCGTGTCAATTACTCTCACAGATCAAGTGACTTTTCTCACCTTAGATGTACGCACGTGCCCACATCTAGTCATAAGGGCTCTAATAGGTAGTTAAGTGTTGGTAGTACGCCCATTGACCCGGACATAACACACTGGGAGCAATACCGGGGCGCATATAAGCGCTGAGCCCTGTTCCACATTAATAAAGGTAAGTGCGCCCTTGTCGGCTAATGTGTCGTTATGGCCCGTTCTGAAAAACTTCTTCTATACCCCAAATACGCACCGGACGCGACAGAAGAATTCCATTGCTACGTCAACGTTATCAAGATTCAAATTTGTTATGCGTAGCTCGCAAATTCATGTTTACGGTCTACCGCGAAGGCCCTGCAGTTTTAGCACTTTACTTCTCACAAATGAAACGGACCTCTATATAACATGCTTTTGGGTTTACATTACATTGAACGTCCCAATTTCGATCGCGGCGAAAGTACTTCTACATTAAACCGTTAGTCTGCGCCACTGAAACTACGTGGCTTCAGCGAAAGTGCTGAAAATGCGAAATATTAACACAAAGGGGCAATGAATTTAACATATTTGCGTAGCGCATTGTGGACGTAAATTTATCTGATCAAACCTTTACTTAGTAATATACAGCTAACGCTAGTTTAGGAATCAGGGCTTGCAATCTAGATGTATAAACCTTGTTGTTGAAAATAAATTATTATTATTTTTGATGTTTCTTTTTTTTTCTCAGCTCTTTGGCTGGTTTTAGCAACATTTACGGGCTGAGCCAAGTAAATGCAGCGTGTTTTATTTATTTATTATGATGATGGTGTTGCCTCTAATTGCATGAATTTCCTAACAATTCTGCATGTATTTAAAATTGCTGCTTTTTGTATGCTTATGTATAGGGATTCTTGTAAGTCTAGTAATTTAAGGCTGTTGAGCAGATGATTGGGGATTACGCCTGTGGTGGAAAGAACTATGGGGATAACATAAACTTTTTCTTGTCTCCAGATTCTTGTAATTTCTTCTTTAAGTTCTGAGTATTTGCTTATTTTTTCAGCTATTGTTTTTTTTAGATTATGAGTGTTAGGTATTATTATTATTATTGACGAATAAGTAATATCTGTTCCCATACTCACAACAAAGATTGAGTGTTCCGGCATCAGCACTAGAGAGTTTCACTGCCTTGGCCTCATCATCACTTATCAAGGAATGTGATTAAACTTAATACAAAAATCTAAATATATTAGAACATCCACTTACCTGTATGGTTTCATCGTAGGAGTAGTTGCGGCTCGCAGCCGCTGTGCTCATCTCACCGGCGCGCGGACGCGAGCGGCGACATCTGGACAAACATAAAATTTACTTATACATAGCTACATTACCGAAATTTATATCATTTCAAATAAGAAATAACACAATGAAGGACTGTCACTTGATGCCATACTCCCTCAAAAATACAATGAATGATTTCAGAAACGATGGTACACAGACTAAAATAGGTGTACTGAAATTGGCATTGCTTGACGATACCATTCTTCAAGGTGTTAATTTTATTTCCATGGGTACAAGTTCACAACGACCAATATTTAATAAACAGGCCGAAAAGTCCAGACGACCTGACCCGAACGTTATTAATGTTAATTTAATATTTCTACATTTAATCAAAATGCACAACCGCACACGCAAAGCCTTAAAGAAGTGAGTGCAAATTATTTAATAGAAGCACGCCAGATGTTGGGCTGAAGTTGCTGAAACTTGTCCGGGTGGCGCTCATGAATAATTAAAAGCGGGGATAGGAACGATAACTCAGCCGCCCTCCATGCCCCGCTACAGGCGCTGGAGCTGGCGGTATGCTGTCACAACATAACACTTCTGTGTGCTTCCGTTGAGGAAATACCGCTTTTTATGACTTAATTAGTAACATCTCGGGACGTGAGGCCTCTAAACGAGCGTTCGTTTGTGCTGTCTCTTTAAAAATGGTTAATGTTACATTCGGTATTTACTCGTACACCAACATACTTACCGGGTGGATTTAGAGATGGCTCTTTTTGAAAATATTGAATTTTCAAAATTTTGTTGTTGTGTGATGTCATAGTAAAAGTTGTTGAGCTTGATAATCGTAACATAGGTTTCAAAAAGATGCCATCTCAAAGTGTGAAATACTGGGAGGACCAATATTTAAAGCATGATAATAAAGTAAAATTGGTTATTTTTCCGAGAGAATGGGAAAATTGAGGCAAAAACTGAAAGCGCTTTTCTATTACTAAAAAGCATGACTACAATGATACACTCTATCACTAACATCCTAACTTATAGATCCGTAACGTAGTTTGAAAACATGATTATATCATATGTTGGCACGAAACTTGGTCAAAGATAACATAAACCGTAAATTTGCAATGGAGCCAAACCTATAGGTAGATATGTTATGTGTTCTTAAACATGTACGAAGGTCATAACCATTTAGATAACTGAAGCAAAGCTCAAGGCAAATGCAGTTGAATGAGAGCCGCTATCTCGCCGCACACACACATTTATAAACTCTAGATAACTAAAGTGGCTGAAACTTTTGCAACAACAAGGCTGTGTTACCGACATAACAAATTACGGTTTTCATTTCAATATTCTCGTCAATACTATTGTTTTTTATACTCCATAGCGTAATGGAATGAAGTTACATATTATTTGGTACCATAGTAAGTAGATATGTATCTCCATTATAATTTTTTTTATGTGACAAAAATATATCATAATATATTTTTTTGTGTTTTAATAGGTCCACCCGTTTCACACCACAGACAGATTGACAAACACAGAAACCATAATTTTGACATCCCTTCGTTTTTCCACATTAGGGGTTAACAAAGCCAAAACCACTTATTTTGGAAGCAGGCAATAAAAACCAAACTCGATACATATTTAATTGTACAGTAGATCTTACCACTATGTATAGAAACCGTTAGTTAAATAAGCTCTGATAATTTGACATACTTTTAATAGTACCTAACCTTTAAAATGAAACTCAACTGCACCTATGCAGAGTTAGTTTGAGTAAAAATTTAATTGATACTATAAGCCCCAGGGTCAGTTTCCAACGGGTGATATGAAAAAACCTGTGGACTACGGCATCGATCCGTGGAATTTGACATTCGCATCACGGACCTGCAAGCCTACTGCGCCGTCGCCATGGCAACCCACCCGCCCTGAACAGAGAGTACCGCCAAAATACTATAAATTCACAAACTTCTACAAGGAAAAGTAGATTCTATTTTCCTCGGCTACTTAAAACATGAAATGTTCTTGACGATAACAAAAAATTTATTTCGACAATGAGACCGTAATATTTTGATGTAACAATGGAATATCTTGACTTGTAATTCGTGACTATTTTTCAAGTTCTAAAACTTCGTTTTGAACTAAACGAGGCTTGTCTAGACTTAGTAATGTAGATTTTTATTAGGACTGAAGAATATGTTTTTGGTTTAATTTTCTCATACTAGCATTTTTGTAAAGATTTTTGGTCGTTGGTTTTTTAATGTGTATCATTGAGTAGATAATAATTGACAGCTGCACTAAAGGGCCGGTTACCTTCTAGGGTTCATGTTCTTACCTTCAGCCAAACATGGTAAGTGATATAGTGATATTATCACTTACCATGTTTACCATTTGTTACCATTTGAGATTCTGGTCAAACACAAATTTTTCCAATGTAAAATCACATATATTTTCGAAATTATCCTTATTAACTCTTACAGCTGAACAGATAATATTTCTGGAATAACTACGTTGAATCCTGGGGAAGGACATTAGCTACCTATTTTTTTATCAACCCCTAAGTTGGTGAAGTAGAGAAAAGGCAGTACTCGTGGAACACCGAGGTTTACGCGTCGTAAGCAATGGCTAGTCGGTCTATAAAAACTATCCTTTTTAACCGACTTCAAAAAAAAGGAGGAGGTTCTCAATTCGTCTGTATGTTTTTTTTTTTTTTTTGTACGTTTGTTACTCGATTTCTCTGCCAATTATGAATAGATTTTGATGATTCTTTTTTTGTTTAGTAGATCCTACTTCAGAGGTGGTCCCATTTAAATTTTGTCGAAATTGATTAAGCACTTTTTGAGAAAATCAACAAAAACGAAAAAAATTATATCTCGTTTGATAAACCTTAGTGAATCAAACTGAGTTGTTGAGCATGACTTTTTGGATTTGGATGAAATTTCGTGTGTATACTTCAATGGGTACTTCGATGGTTTTAAAATACAATTGGACCCGGTAGGTGGCGCTGGAATCGAGTTCCAAGATTTGTTTTAATTTCAGGGCAGGACGACGTCTGCCGGGCCCGCTAGTTATATATTATATTTTACCGGCCAGACCCGATTTCAGGACAAACTAGTTTTGCCTAGGATAACATATAATAAGGAATAAACTTCAAAAATTAAAAAATAAAATTATTTTTAAAAATAAAAAACAAAAACCGACTTCAAAACTGTAACCTATACCTATGTACAAACATAAACTAAAAAGTAAAGAATAATATTTTAATTTCAAAGCAAGAGCCTTAAAGGACAATCAACAAAATTATTGATATTTATATATCTATTTAATATTTATAAACAGTTCTTTTTGGAGTCGGTGCCAGCCAAGAAGGACTGTTTAATTCTGCCTTTGTAACAAACTTTCGAAAAGTAGGGGAGCGACGGCGCAGACCTAAGGAACATTACCGTAAGGAGAGGTGTCGTAAGACGTTTTCTCGTATGAACACTTCGTGTCCAGTTCAAAACTGTCCTTCTTCTTGACTGGCACCGACTCCAAAAATAACTGTTTATAAATATTAAATAGATAGGTATATAAATATCAATAATTTTGTTGATTGTCCTTTAAGGCTCTTGCTTTGAAATTAAAATATTATTCTTTACTTTTTAGTTTATGTTTGTACATAGGTATAGGTTACAGTTTTGAAGTCGGTTTTTGTTTTTTATTTTTAAAAATATTTTTTTCAGCTCACTACTTGAGTAGGTACCTATTACGTAGTAGTGGACTGATACAATTCTTTTCATATTACAAGCCTGATTCACTGTTACAGAATTATGTACAAAGAAAGAAAATCAATAATAAGGATGATAATCAATCGTTTTTAATGTTAGAATATAATTTAAATTAACGTGATTCAGAAGCACCTCTTAAGGGACTAAAATGAAAGATAAATATTTTTCCGGTAATATTAACATTAATATTCTAATAAAACTTATTTCAGCGTTTTTCAAAAAACATCTCACAGTCTGATATATTTGAAAGATGATCACAATAAATGTAAAACTATTCTACTTTATCTGTTGAATACGTAGATAGGAGTGAAGTAGCAACAACTGGCCTTACCTCCGCATTTAAATATGTATTCATTTACCTACCCTTTTTCTTCACGTCCACGTATCACCACTGCACGCGCACGCAGTCGAAACTAGCGAACTATAAATATACAGCAGGGACGGCGGCGGCATACGGCAGGATGCACCGCTCTTCCTGCTTCACCTTGTAGTTTGTACACTTGTTTACTTTATACGCGGTTTTTAACAATAACATGCACTAGGACGATAACCTCAAACAAAAAAAAACACTAATCCTAATGTATCGGAGTATGTTTTAGATATACATTTTTCCATACAAAATCGTGTTATCGTATTTTGAAGGAGTAGGTAATGAATGGAACACTCAAATGTTATTTAATAATTAGTCGGTATAGGAATGAGACTGTAGTTTATATTAAATCCAGTTTTAGTAAGCTCTTTGATAAAATCATAAAAAACCGAGAGCTTTGAATAGTGAGAAAACGGTTACCCCTGATAAATATTATTAAACAAGAAACTAAAACTGCGGGGGGAAAACTATTTCAATATACATATAGACATATTAGATAATATAGATATTAGTATAGGTTGGATAAGTAGGTTCCATAATACAGCAATGCTATACTCTTAAATACAAACTCGATGTCGAGTCTCAGTCAGGCGAGTGAGCTCACATCGAAAGCGAACTCACACGATCTTGATTTGCATCCTATAAATATTTGGTACGCACTTGCGAAGTGAAGTGTCATTCGAAGTTTACAGAATGCGAAATTGATATCTCACGTTTCAGCTTTACAAACAAAACGTTTTGACAGAATAGCATTGCAGGTACCTACCTATTACATATTTAACTCCTTGGCTCGTAGTTGATACGGTGGTTTCAAATTAATTGAATGTTAATGTAATAATTACGCTAAATATTTTAGTCTGGTCTTACAGCACATTTTTTAAGAATAATAAGTAAGAAAGTAAACCCACACATTCTGATAAGAATAAAAAAATATTTGATATAAGAAAATATAGAGTAATAAAATAGCTGTTAATTATTTATAATTTGGCAGATACATTCAAACAATTTACAACAAGAAAAGCGAAATGTCGAATGTCATGGTGAAGGTCGCGGGTTCTAATCCTACAATGAGATTATGTTTTCATAGAAGGAAAACCTCGTGAACCTCATGAATCCAATAAATTATGAGTAGGTAAGTATCTAATTATTTTTGTGTACCTACTTTTTGTGACCACCTGCTGCCGCTTCCTATCATCAAGATTAAGTTTTGTTGCCAAGCACCAAAAGTGATTTATCCCAGCAGATACACTTCTGCTTACCCCCATTCGCCACATCATTACCTACGTACCAAGGCAAGTGTGTGGTCAAACTAATATAGTACTTATCATAGTATAGGTACTTTTTTTTATTGCTGTGCGTGGTGCACAATATCACGATAGATATTAATTAAGTAATATAACATATACGAGCCTAATTAAAATAATGATTCTATTCAATCATACCCCTGCTGTCATCGCTTGAGGGAACTCCACATCTCGGAACTCACAAACACCTTGTCCAAACAAGACATACAATAATAAATGCGTCGCCGGTGACATAAGACCCTTAAGAGTTACTTTTCATAGGAACAAAACATAACAGCTGAGTACTTATATCAATGTCAACAAAATGACGCGCACCAACTCATAGCTTACAGGATTCGCTTAAGATTCTATTATAAATCATACAATTAACGATTCAGTGGACTCTCACTTGTGCAGTGTTTATATTGACATCTGGTTTTACGTAACGAACAAAACACCGCCCTAGAGGCAGAGTACACCGAAAACTGATCCGCCTGAAAGCTGTTGTAAAGTATCCTACAATCCATATAAATACAATTTGTATATGTATATGCTGATGTTTCTCTAAAACTGACATCTAGTGTTGAGTAGCTGAACTGTTTGTAATATACCTACTTAAATGTTTTACAGCACTATATTACTTCATTTGCTAAATTAATGTTTCATGACAGTGAATAGGTGGCAGTAAAATTTATTTCATAATCCGGACTAAATTGATTATATTCTTTTTAACCGACTTCAAAAAAAGGAGGAGGTTCTCAATTCGTCTGTATGTTTTTTTTTGTATGTTTGTTACTCGATTTCTCTGCCAATTATGAATAGATTTTGATGATTCTTTTTTTGTTTGGTAGATCCTACTTCAGAGGTGGTCCCATTTAAATTTTGTCGAAATTGATTAAGCACTTTTTGAGAAAATCAACAAAAACGTAAAAAATTATATCTCGTTTGATAAACCTTAGTGAATCAAACTGAGTCGTTGAGCGTGACTTTTTGGATTTGGATGAAATTTCGTGTGTATACTTCAATGGGTTCTTCGATGGTTTTAAAATACAATTGGACCCGGTAGGTGGCGCTGGAATCGAGTTCCAAGATTTGTTTTAATTTCAGGGCAGGACGACGTCTGCCGGGCCCGCTAGTTATATATTATATTTTACCGGCCAGACCCGATTTCAGGACAAACTAGTTTCGCCTAGGATAACATATAATAAGGAATAAACTTTAAAAATTGAAAAATAAAATTATTTTTAAAAATAAAAAACAAAAACCGACTTCAAAACTGTAACCTATACCTATGTACAAACATAAACTAAAAAGTAAAGAATAATATTTTAATTTCAAAGCAAGAGCCTTAAAGGACAATCAACAAAATTATTGATATTTATATATCTATTTAATATTTATAAACAGTTCTTTTTGGAGTCGGTGCCAGTCAAGAATATTAAAAATGAAGTAAAATGACATGATTAGGCTGACAGTCTTTTAACTAAAGCCTTATAAATAGAAATAAATTAAATAAAAAAAAATCTACTGTCAACTGTCTGTCACTCGAAAACGTCAGTTGTTTATTTTGTAAAAAAAAACTAAATTCTCAATTAAATCAAATTTCAAATAACCAAACACACACAACCATTATAATAATAATAACGTCAACATTATACACTTCAAATATTAACTCTGTTGTTTTCTAACAATTTTTTCTTCGAAATGGTTAAGGTTTGGAAACTAGGAGTTATGAGTTACGACACCGCTTTGAAAATTCAAATGGCTTTAGCTCGGAGACACTTGGATGCAATCAAGAATGGCCAAGACGCTATTGAAGACACCCTTTTGCTTGTCGAACACAAACCGGTGTACACTGTTGGTTAGTCCCTGTTCCTAGCAAAGTTAGTTTAACTCCTTCAAAAGCGAAAGACTCAAGTGCCTTAGCACTCCTCATATATTTTTAATTATCATTATTTTACAATAATTTATGTAGGTACCTATCTCACCATTTCCATTATATTAAAGGTATCAGAGATGAAACACCCAAAGAAGAAATACTAAGACTACGAAGTCTTGGTGCTGAGTTCAGAAAGACAAATCGAGGAGGTCTAATCACATTTCATGGACCTGGACAACTTGTTGCTTATCCTATTATCAATCTCAAGCACTTCAAAACAAGTGTGAAGTGGTATGTTAACAGCTTAGAGGAGACTGTTATCAAATTATGTAATGAAATGGGTAAGCAATCATTATAGCTAATCTAAATCTAGATTTATTGACCTAATTTTAATTATGTAGTTATTCAGTTAGCTAGCTTAATAATACTAGCCTTGCTTCGTTTAGTAACTGATGGCTGTTTGTGAAGAATATGTTTATTAAAAATATTTATTTATTAAGAATTATAGTAAAATAACTCCTTTCTTTGTAACAGGTTTAAAAGCAGACCGTTCACAACATACAGGTGTATGGGTAGATGATAAAAAAATAGCTGCAATTGGTATTCACGCATCAAGGTATGTCACAACTCATGGTATCTGTCTTAACTGCAACAATGACTTATCATGGTTTAACCATATCGACCCCTGTGGCATTGAAGATAAGGGTGTCACATCACTAGCTGAGGAAACTGGTGTTAATTGCTCTATTGACAACATTACCCCAATGTTTCTACAAAGCTTTGATAAAGTTTTTGGTTGTGTAACTAATGAATTAGAAATAAAAGTACAAGAAGAGATATTAAATTCAATTTACAATAAATTATTAGAAAATGCTATAGTGCAATAGATGACTATGTATAGGTGATAATAAACTAATAAATGATTTATTTATTTATAAATATATTGTGTTGAAATTGAATTGTTTGAATCTTGTAATTTTTTTATCAATGTTGGGAAAAATAAAAGAAAAACAGTTAAATTTGTACAAGTTTATTTCATTTGTTAATTATTATGAAAAATAAATAGATAAATTATAATTAACCTAAATAAAGAAGAAATCTCAAGTTGGGTTAAGAGAAAAAATATACTTTCTGACTGCATGAATCTGTGAGTACTATGTACACAAAATAAGTCTTATATAGTTTCAGCAGAACCCAACTGAAAGTTCACAAGACACATTCACTGTTTGAGCGCAAGAGCTACAAGGTAACAGTATATTTACAATTAATTGAGTGTAATTTTATGAAACTATAGAAATTGATGATATAATTGAAAATATAAGATATTATAAATATCCTTCTATAAAAGTATATTTAATAAGAGTTTACTACTACTTACCAATCTAAAAATTTTACGAATTCAGAATAATCCCCTAAAACACATACAATATAATCAAACCTATAAATTTAAGATATTATGAGGCTTGCAGCTAGTTTATTAGGGATTATTCCAAATAGATTCATCAGTTCAATCTTATAAATGAGTATGTACTCAAAAATTGTACAAAAACTGGTCAACTACCTTAAATTTAATAAATGCATTGCCTTAATTATTAAAACCTTACATAGGCAACCCTTAACAGCAGCATTCTGAAACTTTGTTTAAAACTGTCAGGGTACTTGCTTGTTAACTTGTTCATTTACTCGTCTATCTACTTAAATATAATAAATGCTTTTAAATGCAATAAATTACCCCTAAAATAAATGCAAAACACGCGGTGGTTACAACTATCATACCGAACATTTGACGTCACGGTCATGTTCCAAATCTTTCACCACGAATATTAATTCATCTTGACCTAGTTCTAGTCGTGGAACTTAAAATAAATGGACGGAATCATGATCTGAGAATAACAATGTACTAATTGATTTTGCTCGTCGTCAGTCATTTGTATCACAAGTTCCTCAATTTAAGAACAATTAAATTTACCTAATGTGTAAGTAAAGAGACGATTGGTCTCCAGATGACATGAGTGGGGCAACATTATTACGACATATGCTTGGGAGGAGCAAGCCACTTGCGCATGTAGTAGCAGAAGATCGTCGCGATGTATAGAAGCACCAGTAGAGCGCACGCAACTCCAAGCAGAAGTACAGACGCCTTGCTTGGACACGGCTCCACTATCGTGACTGTTTTCTCTGTAAATAATTTAAAAATAGGGTTATCTACTTAGATAAACGTAACAACTTTGTCACCATTATAAATTGAATGAACGGCAAAATATACAGTACTACATAAACATACAAACCTCCAAAGCTAGTCTCAGAAGCGACACCACCAGGCTTATCTGAGCGAAGGAAATCTGTGCTCTCTCTATCATCTCCGAAGTCCAAGACGAGAATCTCTTGGGATATATTCATATCTTCCTCTTGACTTCCTTCGTTTCGAGGCAGCGAACGCTTTTTCCTGCCCCATGACTCCAGTGAATCCCTGCCCCATTCGCACACAGCCTGAAATGAAATGGTTACGTCATTCTTTGATATAGCGTGTCTAATAATCAGTAATTTAGTACATTGCCATCTCGAATTCGTATTATCCTATAAAAAAGTCGTTAATGACAATGATGTGAGCGCTTATAATAATATCATCATCAAAAAAGCTTCAATTTGCTAATCTCACCGGTTCACATGGTCCAAGACAGTATTTGACGTTACATTGGAAGATGACACCATAGGACTCGGTAAATCTGAAAGCTTCATACACTGACTGGAGCGCGTTGCCGTCAGGAGTGAAAGCAGGGAATATTGATGGGTCCACCGGACATCTGAAAAACACGTTATCTGCTTGAATACAAGTTGCAATGAACAAAGTATAAAAAATAATGAGGACACGAACGAATATAGGTACTAGTTTCATCAAAAAAATACATACCCTTCATCGTCAATAATCTGGAATGTACTCTTGGAATCCTTAGCCATAGCGACACAGCTGCGAGCGAAAATACCATAGGGAGCTGAAATATAACACAATTGACGATGAAATGGCGTATCTCATACAAATGCAAATATTATTTTGTAACATCGTTAAAAGTAAAGTGCTTACTGTCTTCGGGTATTTCGATGCGGAAAGTGAGACGGTCCCCAATGCGAACAGTCTCGACTTCACGTTGACGGGCGTCCAAGATGCGAATACGTGGTGGAGGTGCCTCGGGAGCCGCAGTAATAGAAATCATCTCCGGATCTCTATAATATTACATAGATTTTAGTTCAATGATACCGACTACATTAGATGAATACCTATGAGTACCTTACTAAGTCTTACACCTTGCCTTTTACCTATTGCCTCGTTTCATAGCTCTAATGTAATATATTTAACATAAAAGAAACATTGTGTGTGCATCTGCGCAATCATGTTGCCTCATTGACAACAATCAAGTTGATTATCGTTCTTTCACTTAATTCATTAAATAGCCTACAATCAACAATGTAGCAGGTTAAATTGCCCAGCACGTCCACGTATCGTTCCTTGCTTATGTGAATCTAAGTGAGACGTGGTTACAATGCAGCAGCGATATTGGGACGATAGAATTTTAAATGGTCTCATGATGGTATGTCGAAATAGGACCGTTTCTCATATTAGTCTACCATATCACGTAGTTTCTTGTCTTGTAACAACTGGTTTGAATAAATTATGCGGCAAATACGGTAACTTAGCATTTTTGCTCCTGGTGTCCTATATTCGTATGCATTTAAAAATAAAGACTACTAACCTGATCGGCACCATTCCGAAGGTAATGTTCTTTGAGCTCATGTCGTATGTACATTTAACTTTGTAAATCTTGTCGGCCTTCGTCATAACAACGCTGTGATGTTGCAACACAACTGTGTTTGAATATACTCCAGTCTGAAATGAAATTATCGTGAAATATTACAATTCAAATAAATTTAACCGAAACTATTTTAAATAAAAAGTATTTGGGTACTAACGACGCTCTGCGTATTGCAGTCTTGTCCAGCCATTGTAAGATCGAGACGGAAAAGATCACTGTTAACCACATCTATGTTGCAGGTCTCCGAACGTCCCAATGCGTAAATACGTCCATTGAAAGGCTTATTTGTGCGAACCTGTACCGCTATCCTTGTATCTTTGCAAAGAACTGCAACTGTTGAAAAACAAAATGATAATAATACCTAATATTTTTCTTCGTATCAGTTTGTAATAGTGAATTATAACTTGTCTTACCATCATAGCAGGTGCCAGTCTTGTCACAGTTCGCATCATTCCTAGTTAGGTTGCTAGATGGGTTAGTATCTTGCTGATGTTCAATCGTAACCGGCAATTCACCTGCTGGGTTCGAGTTGCTCGGCGGCTCTGAAACAAATATAATAAGACCACGTTAGATTATATGAGTGGCATTCCATACTATTCTAGGATTCCAGTGTATCGCAAATTATAGACTAATAAGCCGAACAAATCCATGAGTCGGGGACTCGAGAGAATAAGATTCCTATTTATAACCTGACGTTTCATTAGCTAGCAGAACATATACCTAATGTGTGTGCGTGATCTGTAGTTGTACCTACCTAAGTGTATCATCATAATCGATACAAGATTGCAGCGGTGTATTGCGGCGATGCTAGACAACTAACTGCAATTACAGAACACCGTGCAAAGCTCACCGCTTCGGGCAATTCTAGATTTTCACACGCAATTGATAAGTAGGTACGTAGCGATGCAATATTTTCGTACTAATTTATCGTTCTCATTGTTCAGCTTAATGCCAGATAAAAGGCTAATAAATTGTCTTGGGTTTAGGTACAATCATATTTCCTTTGTGTTTCTATTCATCAATCTGTTAAATGGCAAACCCGTTTATGACATTTAACAGATCCCTTCGTCTGTATTATGCACCTAACAATTTCAGGGTTCACCCACAAACAATCTTCAATAGGAATATTTAAAAATTGTGTAATATATTTAAAGAGATGAACCAAATGTTATAATATCATTGGATGAACCTCTTTAAATAAATACCTACACTTAAATGTACAAATAATTCTACAGTAATTGGACAGTCCAAAGGCTGAAAGTGTGATGGGTAATTAGCAATAATAATAATTACATGTACCTATGTAGTAGGTACTTGCGCGTGTGACCTGCGATGGCTGACGCGTGTACTTAACATACATAATAGCTAACTTTTTATTTATTATTGAAGTATATGCAACCGTGCTCGCTACAACTTTTATTATTTTACACATTTTTAAAAAGTCCTTAATTATTCTATAATCAAAAATATTTATAAACGAGAAAAAAAGAAGATCGCAATAATAAATTCTACAATTACAGAAACAACCCTATATCAATGTTTCCGAACAAAAATACAATAACGAAAAAGACAAGTTTTATTGCATCTCGTTCCTCGGTGAACCGTCCATAATCGATTCGTTAGCACAGTCCCGATACTGCCGAGTGCCGATGTCTAAGCTGGACATCGCCCCTCCAATAATAAGGTGACGTAAACTAGCGATTTAGGCCGTTGACCGCCACCAATCTGGACAAAGCAGTGTCGAATTCGCCCACGGTTTGCTACTAAACGACTGTTGACAAACCACTTTTGTTCACCAAACTACATTGCTGCCTGCCTTAGAACGAGAATGTTTCTTATATCGTGAGACTCTAGGTGGTCCACCCTACTAATATCTCCCTAACGATATCATATATTGTCGTTATGTGGCCTCACAAAGACGTGCTGCGGCTTCTTATAATTATGATGCTGAGATAGCTTACCAGCTTAGAAATTGCATTTCAACCCAGCATGGGACAAAAACTGATTGAAATGAAAGTCGATTGTATTGAATGTATTGGCTCACTTTAAATTACTTCATCGCTTAGTTATACCTAATGAAGTTTGTATTAGAATATTGCAAGTTTACAAAATATATTAATGGCCAGGGTCGCAGTAGGTATTAGCTTTAGTAATACAAAGGTATCCTAATATACCTATTATTTTCAAGATAAAACACATCGATTTCAGTCGTCCATCATAATTTACTTGACAATGTCCTATTATTATAATGGCGCCCAAGCAAAGATCATGAGTGCTTCTAGACACGTTATTTATTTTAGCTGCATAAATATGATTTATAGTTCACGGTGATGGAACCAAGCGATTGAGCTTCGTCATTAAACCTTTAGTATCGCAATGCTGAGGCAGTGCGCAACGCAAATGAGTCTTTTTACTATGTCATAATATTTATATATGTAAATCAGCATGAATTTTACATATAAATTCGATAATAATAATAATAATTTTTATTTTCATTTACATAGGTAATACATGTTCATAATTAGTGTTGGAGCCTCCTTTTAAGCGATGAGTGTCCTCTCGAATCTCGTTATTGTGTTTCACTTGTTTATCTTGATGATATATATCTATGTGTGTAATGTTTTCAACTGCTCTGTAGAAATGAACCGACGAACTACCTCTATAAATTACTCAAACAGGATTGTCATTTGAATGAGTTGGATTCCTATTAGTAGGTACCATTAATCTAATAAGGTTATAGCAATATTTTAAGGAAGGTTATAATTATGTAATATGGTATTTTCACTCGCACATGCACATTAGAAAATATATTGATTAGGTATCTTAACTGAACCTGCTATGTAAGCCGGACCTTACAAATTTATAATTAAACTAGTGGACCCGGCAGACGTTGTCCTGCCCTGAAATTAAAACAAAACTTAGAACCCGATTCCAGCGCCATCTACCGGGTCCAATTTTGTTTTCAAATCATCGAGGAACCCATTGAAATACACACACAAAATTTCATCCAAATCGGTCCTGTTACCATACTCCTCCGAAACGGCTTGACCGATTACTCAAATTACTAAAATGGCTATTAAAAAATAAGGGTTGATCGTAGAAGGGTGAAAATTGGGGATTGTATGTATTTTTGTATGTTGTATCATAAAAAAATAGAAATTAGAAATTTTGTCTCAAAAATTAAAATTAAAATTTAGGGGTGGACTACCCCTAACATTTAGGGGGATGAAAAATAGATGTTGGCCGATTCTCATAGATACCGGATAAGCACAAAAAATTTCATCAAAATCGGTTAAGCCGTTTCGGAGGAGTATGGCAACGAAAACTGTGACACGAGAATTTTATATATTAGACTAGTGGACCCGGCAGACGTTGTCCTGCCCTGAAATTAAAACAAAACTTAGAACCCGATTCCAGCGCCATCTACCGGGTCCAATTTTGTTTTCAAATCATCGAGGAACCCATTGAAATACACACACAAAATTTCATCCAAATCGGTCCTGTTACCATACTCCTCCGAAACGGCTTGACCGATTACTCAAATTACTAAAATGGCTATTAAAAAATAAGGGTTGATCGTAGAAGGGTGAAAATTGGGGATTGTATGTATTTTTGTATGTTGTATCATAAAAAAATAGAAATTAGAAATTTTGTCTCAAAAATAAAAATAAAATTTAGGGGTGGACTACCCCTAACATTTAGGGGGATGAAAAATAGATGTTGGCCGATTCTCATAGATACCGGATAAGCACAAAAAAATTCATCAAAATCGGTTAAGCCGTTTCGGAGGAGTATGGCAACTAAAACTGTGACACGAGAATTTTATATATTAGATAGACTTTTCAGAAAAAGTTAACTTTAAAGAACACCAATCATTTTTATAAATAACCATTTTTTTTTTATTTGTAATCGGTAATAAAACGAAATGAGTCAATAAAACGTTTTCTAAAAATATTTTCTATTATGAACTTCGATTACCTACATTTCATAAGTAGGCTTCGCTCTTTGTAGAAACGTTCCATTGCATCGTTTTCACAAAAAAGATTATTTCAAGTTCATCTACTTTTTTATAAACTTTGTTCAGAGCTTGCCGCCAGATTAGGTTAGAGATTGGGTTTGGCCGCATTACACTTAACACGTTTCCAATTTTATTTTTCACAAAAACAAATATAATCGTAATAACTGTTATACATAACAGATTTTATGACACAACGTAGGTACTATTTCTTTGATTTTCATTCCAGTTATTTTTATATATCTATACCTAATATTATAAAGAGGTAGAGGCTTTCTATTGGTAAAATTCTTTTACCAACCGCGAGGTTCAGCTAGTTATAAATAACTTAAATACTTTTACCTTTTAGTTGTACAAGTTACCTAAGTTTTTAAATAAATTAAGTAAGCGTAGATATTATAAACGATGTAAATAACACATACCTAAGTAGATACGATATCTACATATCTTGAACCACGGTTACATTCCTACATGGTAATTTCATATAGTCAAGAGAATATTTCTAGATGAAGTATGAATGTGAGACTAGTAAAGCTATCGCGTGGTCGGAAGTGTCCGCAGAAGGATATAACGGTCCTACTGGATTTCAAGGCTAGGCAGTGTTGTATATACCTACCATCTTGTTACTGAGGTACCATGCTGTGCCGTTATCTAATGCTTGTACCTAACTCAATATGTGTATGCAATAATTGAGAAGAAAACTCATTAAATATACACTTATATGCAGTGGCAATAGCTTGGAAATTCGTTTTCTTTATCATACATCAAGATATGTGCAAGAGTCATCGAGAGAGTAGAGAATTTTATGAGGCAATTATGCAAAACTGATTATAAATAGGTCTCGTTATGAAGTCATGCAAACAAGTAGGTCGAAGTAGGTATTCGAAAATAAATTGTAATGAAATACCATTTAATTCTTAGACTGAATAAATTAGCAAGTAAATAATTAATATGGATATAAAATAGATAATAAGTAATAAAAGTCACTCGTTTGACACAAATCATATATTGTGTAAACACAACTTTCATACATTCAATCTTCGATCAACAATACCTATATCTATGCATTCAATAATTAGGCTGTATAATATGATTAGCTATAAACGAAGGCTCGCGGTCGCTGACCCGTCCATGTATCCGAGCCGGTGGCAAGGCCGGCCAAGGCCGTTATATCGTGCCGGCTTAAAGCCGCGGTCAACCTATTAATATCTGCTTCGTTAGTTCAACGATGCTTGAATCTGCATTAAGTAGTAGGTAGGGCGCAGGCGGCGTGAAGCAATACCTCAATATATAGCGCATAATTAATCTTTTTCATCACATTTGTCAGTCATAATTTATATTGTTAATTTTAAATATCTACGAAATTTACAATAATTAATAACAAAATTTGAATGTTAATGCACATTTAAAATTAGTTGCATAGTCTTCTCGTAGAGAAGTATAAGTAGGGCCCTTATCCCACGCGCTGTATCGTGATTTAATTATCGTCGAATTAGGCCTGGACCACGACAAAACCGACCTCACGGGCGCCGCAAAAACTTCTATTCAATTTGTGTATGACCACCGTTATGAATGCACGCACGAGCGGCGCCGCCGCCATCGACGACGATGCCGACAATGGCTCTCGCTTTGTGACTTTTTGCACCAAAATGCAGCGACTGTTATCATGACTCAGCGCATTCTGGCATTGTAAACATAACTAACGAAGTTATTCCAACGTGTCGTCGATAACACTGTCTATTCTATTCACCGACAATACATCAATTACATTACTAAATAGGTGCCATCGAACAAAGTTCCGCTTCAACGATTTGAAAAGAAAATCACTATCACTACGCGTCGCAGTACTTTCAATAAATCTTCAGCTCATTGCAACTAATAGATAAGTTGTTTGCATTTTTTCGTCTGCTTAGCATGACATATGCATAAACGTAACGTAATTATGTACAATTTAGGAATCTAATTAGAAAATTTTACAGACTATCATTAAGATTTAGTCGGGTAATGACGTTTACCCATAATGGGAGGAAATACAGGGAATTGAATTTGTGCATAACGGTAACGGTATATATCTGGGAAAAGATCTGAATAGTTCATTAAAATATGTTTGCTTAAGATGATACAATGCATGCAGCCGGCTGCTGCAAGCAGATGGCAATCTTAATGCCATAACTACAGGTTCACGTAATGGAGTAGCCGGCATCCTGCTCGTTTATTGCGGAACTGCGCTGCTAGGCCTTGTTCGCTTCTAACAAGGTGTTTGTGGAATCCTCTTTATACTTTAAGTCCTTAGAAGGCAACATATTTCCATTCTACATTATTCTAAAAAATCATGTTTCTTCTTTCTTCCTCATGCCATTAATTATTTAAATAATTTAGGTGGGTACTGGAATCCAGGATGGTACCTACATAATGCACAGTTTTCTCTTTGTACTCTATCTATTGAAATCAAAAATTCAATTGCTTTCTGGTTTTATATCTGAAAATTTTCATATTCTCTTACATCTCTTTCTATACGATGATGACCTTCATTCATTAAGTCACCTTTATGAAACCCAATATCCAAAATCAAATTTCTCTTTACCTCTTTGGTTACATTCATATCACGAACCTTTTGCTGCGACAAAGCACAGCATTATTCTGTCTCTAGTTTCGACCATTTTCAACTTTGGTTGCGAATCGATTGTAAAGATACTATCTGTGGTTCGATTGTTGCGAGCCAGCTCGATTCAAGTCCATCTACCGCTTTTGACCCTGACCTCAGCATGCGGCGCAGCGTGAGATATGGACTCGCTTGTATTTACGTATTAAATCTCTCTATCGGACATCAAGAGTTAGGTACGTCTGGCTCGTTGAGACGTAACTTTCGATATTGGCAGAACATACCTACATACTTTTAATGATAATATCCTCTACGGTTGCTGTAAAATATTATCATATTACTGAGTTTAAAAAAATCTGAAATTAATAACTTTCAAGGTAAAAACTTGCATGAAAATTTACATAGTCTGTAGACAGGTAAGTTATCTAATTCATATCTATGTATTATTTCAATAGGTACATATTTATCATCAGTTGTCTAATTAGACGGTAGCGGTGAATCCTAACTAGTATGCGCCGGCGTAGAGCGTGATTCAAGTTCGCACACATTCTGTTGAAATGTTAACGCAATAAAAAACAATCTTTATTGTTAACTTATAGACATTTCTCACGACCGCTGTTAGGTGAGAAGTTATTCATAATCGCATCAGAGGACCGACTAACAATTAACTTCCGTTGATTACCGTGCACTAATGGTATAATTATAAAGATTTAAATCATTTTATTGTTTTAAAATTATTATCTACCAATATATATTTAACGTTTTTTTCTGCATTTATTGTTGGAATTACCAGTTGAATACCTACTCTGTCTGAAACGCTATGGTACCACAGAATAAATAATAGTTAGTACCATGATAGTACGTACTGCTGATGATTTATGTTATGTATATGTACTTAGAAGGACTTTCTTATGTTATTCCCCATAAACTCTACTCCAAAATTAAAATCATTACACTAATAAGAGAGTAAGTCCAAAACAAATCCCTTAATGCAAAGACAATACGTAGGTACACAACTGTGCTCTTAAACTGCAATAAGCAACTGTCAAAGCAAAGATCAAAAGTTCAGTATCAAGTCATATTACCGTATCAGATTGAGATACGTTCATGATGACATTATGATAATAATCTGTAATGAGACCATGACATGACAACGTCTTAATAAGACAGTGCGGGTACTCTATCAACGACATTAACGGTTCACCTCGATCCTCTCGAATAGCGTTGTTTCAGCGTAAAAAGTTAAGTGACTTCTAGCACTTGTACTGAAATGATCTAGCACTTTTCTTCGCCAAGTGCCGACATAGAAATCCGTTACGCTTAGACGCACCCGCTTGGTTGGTTGTGCAACTGAAATTATAGGATGCTCGGATTCCAATGATGTCTAATTGGTCGGGCATTTTATGCCTAAAGATGGTGGTAAGGTACTGAGAATAATTGCTGCCTTTTTCTTGTATTATTTATAATGATAATTAGTCTAAAAGTTTTAAGATTGATTGAAAACTAAACTTTATTAAAATTCATCTCGAGTGGAAAAATGGAAATTCATTTGAAAAACAAGAATTTAAAAAAAGATGTCACACGCTGCAACAAAAATTATTATAACAATGTTTCTCTTTTACCAATGTTATCGTTTCAGGAATATTTAAATATATTTCCATAAATCTCTATTTATGGCAATATAGGTATAGGTACATATATTTATTCAAAAATAAACCTTAAGTATGATACGGGACAAGACATTGTCAATTTTCTACGAAATCGTGTAGATGCGCACTGCGATGTAACTGTTTCGCGTGTTGCAGTGATTGCGTCCGTGACAAAAAAGATGCGCATGCGTCGCCAATGCAATGTTACGTAGTTTCCACACCGCACTTATCTTACCACATGGACTGCCATTCGAGTGCCATCATATCATATACCATCACATCACATCACACATATATGTATGTATAATACTGGATTTTGTAGATAAACTGCATTTCAGTCGAACTGAACCATTCAGAATAATCAATAGTAAGTTAGATTGTGATATTTAAAGCTAACTGTAACTTACTGTTAATGTGTATTACAGCTACCTATAAAATCAATTGTTAATTTAATACATCACCATGTGGGGTAAGCTAAACACGTCTTTGTGTGTTTATTCAAGGTTTATTCCATTTAGAGTAATAAGGTATATGATTGATATAATATATTTTACTGATCTCTGTACATAATTACCTTGTTTCTTTTTGATCTCTTTAGTTGGTTTACTTACGCATGATTTTTGCTGTAAGGCAAGACAGTTCCGATACAAAATAGTATAGGCAGGTTACCTACAGTATGTTTATATATAGTGGTCCTAGTTTGATTGACATAAACATCTAAGCCATTAAGTTATTACGATACTTAAGTCTGGTTCACACCGCATTACAGTAAAATGCATCTTTCATATGAACTCCATTAGTAACCATATAAAGTGACGACTTATCCGGTACAAGTGTTCCTGGAAAAAGATCGTGATATAGCTATAAATTGCTTTCACGTACACTTACTTCTAAGGATTTACCCTAAGTTAACGTGCTAGTAATATTAATCGAAATCCCATTTGCAAATTTAATAAGATAGTTAAGTCTTCTAATATTCAACGCGTCGTTTTATTCTTTCTTTACGATGATAACTTTGACAGTACAATAGGTGGCGGTTCCACGAAAGCAACTGTTATTATGAAGAATTTAAATGAATGCAAGAGGCCTGACGCAGCAGTGGAAAGGAACGTTTATTTACATTTCAGTGCGTGGTTAGGTCGTTTGACGGAGGGTGAACGCACCATAGCTCGAAGCTAACGAGTGCCAGAAACGTGTAACCGAGCTAATTGTACTTGGCTATTGAGAGATGACATTACAAGGCCGGCCGGACATTCATATTCCACTTTCATATCCATGTTGACAACTTTAATGCAACTTGAAATGCAATGCATACTGACATTAATGTTTCTTTCCAGCACTTCCTCGTTCCACGTACCTGTGTTTTTATGTATTTTTCTTCAATTTCTTTTTTAGTTGCTAATTATTCTAAAAACATTATTTTGTCGAGATTTCACACTTGATCTAAATTTTAAAAGATGAGGATACTTTCACCTAATAATAAAGCTGAAATTTTGTTTGTGAATCATAAAAAGTAGGTACCTAACATTTTTTATTCGATACATAATAGATACCTAGATAGCTCATACATTAATAGAAAGCTCAGATACCTACTATGTGACACTTCATAATGATCGCACGTAGCTAAAATAGATATTTGCGGTAAATAAATGCTCATTAGAGTCCATTTTTGAGATTGTCCAAAGAAGATTGATGCACTGGTCTATTCGCAGGAATATTTTTGATAAAAAGTAACAACTTTATCTACACGCACGTCTGAATCCGAAGAAGCAATCATCTTTGCCAGATTAAGCCTTAATGCTCAGATCATTGAGAAATGTAAAAAATATAAATATATTTTCTAGACTACGTCGAAACATACGTAACATGTTCGAGTCTTGCACTCGCGTGTCTATATCTGGTAGTAGCAAGACTTTTAAACATCTTATTGTAATAACTTCAAGTACAATTTAATGTCGAAGCTATTTACTTATTGGCAGCGAGTTTTATTCGATGATCAAGGTACAAGTTGGCGCCACCGGCAATTCACGTAATTATTATCGCCTACCTATAAAGTTATTACAAGGTTTTTAATGCGAGCCTTGAATTATTTATGCATTTACAAGGAGGCATCTTTAATGTGGTGCTAAAAAGATAATAAAATATGCTGTTGTTCGTTGTAGCGTTTTTCTTTTTCAAAATGTTTTAATACATATTTTTACATGCTTATTTTTCTCATAATAATATATATGACTTTGTTTTTTCTTAGTTATCTTGTAGGTATAATGGTAGGGGAGGCGAATAGGGGATTTCGGGATTTACTCGAGCGCGGCAGATTAACATAAGGGGGGCAACCTTGCACCTTGTGAAGTAGTCTCACCAAATCTGAGCCCTCTATATAGTGTCGAACGTCTAGGGATTAGTAAAAAAAAATCGATGGTTTGAAATACTCGAGCGCGTCAGATTAAGGTAAGGTAAGTTAGTTACATGCAAAATAGTGTACATTTCAATAATCTGACAATTTGGGCGTGACGAAAGAAAATTGGAGACTCGCAAAGTTGCAAAAAAAAACGTCACCTGGATTTTCTCGAGCGCGATTAGTTTTTTTTTTTATTTTGAAGGAAATTAGTCACGAATCACGGAAATATCTTAATCTGCCGATTTGCACAAGCCGAAGTAGCTAAAATCATTATTAAGTGTATAGTCCAGGAATATTATGAGTTTCACCTCAGAATGAGAGATAGTCACCTATTAACTTGTATAAACCTTTATTTTGACACCCTAAAACTTGTCTCAAAAGCTACTTATCTTAGGGCGCCCGCGACTACTCATTTTTCAAGGTCAAAGGTCAAAAAATAATTTATTGCAAATATCTCGTTTCCTATGGGTTTTTTGGTATGTGTATTCATAATAAATATTGTAGAAGATTAAATTCTCTACAACTTTTGTGCAATAATTTTTTCGATATCTTGAACCATTTTCGAGATTTCGATATTTTTTACATATTTTTTTTTTCAAACCGTCAGATTAAGGACATCCCTCAACATAATTGTCAGATTATGGGTCAGTACAACAAGGCCATCAAGAAGAACCGCCTGTATAAAAATCTGACGCGCTCGAGCAAATCAAGGTCACGATTTTTTTTTTGCATTTTCAAAAATCGGCCCTGACTGATGGTCGCGTCCAAATCGTCAGTCTTTAAAATAGGAGCTACTGGAGGGTTCACTTAACATCCCTTATCAATGTCTGACGCGCTCGAGTAATTTTTTTTTTTTAATATTTTCGACCCCTTCGTACGGCCACCCCCACCACGCAAAACGGCAAATTATTATTGTTCCGTTATCAGACAGACGTGGCGCGACTACCCTATTAATATCTGACGCGCTCGAGTATTTCTTGGTGACTGTTTTTTTTTACATTTTTGAAACCCTGTAGACGCTCCCCCCACCGCTGAAGGGGAAAATATCATATAACCTTTTTTTCTTTATTCTTATAAATTTAGCATCATTGCCTCCCCTATCATAAATTTTAACTGCCCTTAAAAGATGTAGCTGCTACTGCTTATACACCTATTCTTTCAGCCGTACTAACCGTACTTCCACGTAATTTACAAACGCTAAATATTAAATCAAAAATACTTACTTTCACAGAAATTTTCGAAGTATTTCCCAATAGGTTCACCGTCGTCAATCAAAGGCCTATCAGCGTTCAAATATGCCGATGGTCCATCAGGCAGCGTGTGATGGTCCAGGTGGTATAGTCTACAGTTGTATGCTGCAGAGTGAGGTGCCCCCATGTACAGGAATGAGCGACAGAGAAACTCCGACTCGATTTCGCATGCCAAACGACAGGCAGCTTCGGATGTCACCTGTATAGATTGCATACAAAGTTATTATCCATTATTAATTCATCATATCAGCGGATATGACGCATGTACGGCTCATTTTGGCGACAGTGATACTTTTATTGGTGAAAGAACAATGATCACTTGTAATTTCATTTTGGACTTTAGCGTGATGATCTTTTATGGTTATATTTTGTAATAATTACACTCTAATATTAGTTCATTTTTCCATATCAAATTTTGGTCGATAGGAATTTATTTTATTATGATTTTACTTAATAAAACATGCAATATTCATACCAATACAATAATTTATCTGGAAGATTAGTTAACGATAAATTGATTAATAAATTAACAACACGATTTTAACCTTTGCCTTTCCGTTGCTAAGCCGATAAGTCGAAGAGATCGGGGTCACAGGTTTCAGAACTAATAAGATGGGTTGAAGCTAAATTGTAGAGTTTATTTTATCAACGTACTTTGGTGACCTTAGTAAAATTATCAGAATCAAGCCGGAAATTAAATAATTACGCACATAAGAAAAAATGAATTAATATTGTAAATATTATAAAGGTAAATGAGAACTAAACAAAATCTCAAAGCTGACATGATTGTAAATAACCCCTCTACCTCATCCATAATGTACGTAAATAAAGTTTATCGGTCTTTAATGGATAGTTGTCAACAGATCACCCTCTTCATTCTTCATTATTATGCTTCGCTGCAAATTATATATATGTAATTGAAATGATGAATAATGTAAGTGTAAAGGTTACCTGCAGTTCTTTGTCAGTGTAGTAGTGTAGGCCGGCGTACTGAGCCACCTTGTCTTCGGCGACGCCAACGCGCGGCGCGGTGAACACTCGCTGCCCCTTGCACGCTTGGGACGCCTTCAGGCAGAGATTCTGCACGACCACACACAAATAAAATCACATACAATAACACACAACAATAGTAATAATGCTAACTAACCCTATGTTTATTTACACGACCGTTCCAACGTACCGCAACACGATTGTGATTGCTTTCTATGAAATTTTCCGCTGCATTCAGAAGCACCGGACAAGGTTGTAATTTCAAAACGGGGCTAGCGATAAATATGGCCCCGTTTTTCGTATAAACAACTGCTACTTAGGCCCATAAAACATGGCTCTCAACGGGGGCGGTCGATCCATAAGTTATAGAGGGACTTGAGAGCTACTTACGGGACATCTAAATTACGAACATTTGCAACACAAAGTTCTTAATGGAACTTACATCAAACACAGAACTGTCATTATATTCTTAGCTCATTTATATTTGTGAAGCTTATCTTATTATAGTCAATTTAGAATGAGATTTACGTACCTCAAAATAGTCAGTTCCAGGTGTATCAACTAGCTGTACGAAGTGCTGTGCAGTGCGCCTGTCGGAGTCACTCAACGAACACCTCATGCTGCCATATTCGTACTCCGCAGAACGACAGGGGAATCTTTTCTGTAACAATATCATCAAACTGTTGTTCATAATCTAACCGCAAGTGCTGTGCTGCGCCTTGACTTTGAGACAGGTATAGTGTGGGAGGAAAAACAGAGCGAAGCGGTCTGCTCTACCCTCAGCCCTGTTTACTCAACGCGCACGGCACGCTCCTAAAGCACGTTTCACAGCAATTCAACGTCACTTGCAGTCAGGCATATTTAGTTTAGATCTTAGTTTTAGAATTGGATTTAATTGAGAAGTGTCTACATATAAAAAAAATATTACTTTCGTGATTCATTATTACGTTCATTCACGAATACACCAGTTATTTAATGTTAAATATAAAAACTTAATTGTTTGTAGGTGCATGTTGTATAATACTTTTCATATCTACTATTGCGCTCTTTAACGTAAGCTAATTTTTAAATATTTATAGTCAGCATAAAATAGTTATTACAGAATTTTATCGTACACCTACGGCAAACATACAAAAAAAAACTAGAAATATAATCACTTATATGAACAAAACTAGTTTTAACATTGGTACGCACTTGACAACGAGGTAATCTTTTCTAATATCGCTATCTAAGTTATAAAATAAACCAACGAAACTACGTAGCTTAGTGCCTATTATACTGTCTCACAAATGTGTTTAGCATCGTCGTCTTCGTTATAATAAATATACCCCTATCAATTCGCCTCTATCTTGAATGTAACTGCAAGTGGGGCGAAACTATAAAACATAAATTGAATAGATAAACGGTAAATGGCATTGCCGATTCGATGTTGCCATAATGCTTATAGTGAAGAAATATAAAACGCCCTTTACAACTCAGTCAATTGACGAAGAATAACAGTTTCTGAGTCAATTGCGTTCTATTGTTACCAAGACACACTTACACTATGTAAGATCAAACAGTAAAGAATGTTCACAGACCGCATTTTGAAGTAAAATTATGGTTGAAAGCACTTAGATGATAATAGCAATATTATCTAACAATTAAAATTTTGCCCCTGAATACTTTGGTCATATAGCGATATAACATCTTATCAATGATATTTACGATGCACCTGAACAATATAAATAGCTATTGATACCTTTTTGTATACTAATACCACATACCTCGTTTAGACAAGCAGCAAGGCAGGCTTCTTTAGTGGATGTGTAGATGATAGTGTTGTCGAGTCCCCGTAGCGCTTTGCCTGGTACTCGCTCGAAGGCCCAGGGGCGCAGGCACACGCTCTCAGTCCTCACTTGCAACTTCACCATGTAGTATGTGTTTACTGAACGCTGCGCAAAATAAATTCATCTTAAATAATGCTTTATTACTGCAAAACATTAGTAGACTAGTAAAATTCTATAGATTACTATTTTTGCCGCCATAACACGCACATATTGTCAGTATAAATAATTCAGTTAGATAAATAATTATTGAATGTAATAGGTGTATTGCTGAGTTTATTGCAGGCTCTTCTCAGCAAAAGCAACCTTCCAAACCGAGCATTAGAGTCTGACTATTCATACGTAAGTGCCTGTGAAGGCCTATTTGGATGAATAAACATTTCATTTCAATGTGACAATGTAATTTAGATTGTACCTATTCTGTAATATAGAAGTTTAGTCATTAATAGCTTAGTTTGTAGTAAAGCATTGAAGTATTTTGTAGAGTCAACGACATACATGATTTCGAAAGATCGCAAAGTTAATGCATGAATACCCACACTAGTGTATTAATTTTTCCCACGTAACATGGCTATTTATAACGCTTAATGGTAATGACTTCATGATGACTCACAGGTTACACCAGAAAAAGACGTTCACTACGATGAAACTCAACAAACAGCAACAAGTGTCTCATTAGTACTGATATTAACTTGAATTTTACCATATCAACATTGTATGCTTATTACCAACACAGTCCGTAGACCTGAAAGAGATTAATCTGTCCCGTGTTTAACCTGAACAGTCACAACGTATATTTTAACAAGATTTTCCTGGCTGACCAATTTAATCTGAATTGTTAATCCAATCTCAGCATAGCCGGTTAATTGGCAGTATCGGAGAATTCTAGCGGATTTATCTATTAAATTGTACCAGGAACAATAATTGCTACCGACTTGAATACTGATGGTTCTGTTTAATTGTAAGAAATAATGAATTCAAGAAAACGGGAGATTAATATGGGCCTTTTACAAAGCGATCTTTGTAAAGTAAAAAGGGATCGCGAAAGCATAAAAATCATAACTTTTTGAAGTTGCCGCAGTAAATACTAGGGGCATAAAGGTTACTGCAATCTCTTAGTACTTAATAGCCTTACTATATCGGCAGATAGATACCTGTGGTGTGGCCATGGGGTTATTAGCCTGAGTATCGTTCTGCAGCAAACAGCGCGTTTCCTGCACCGGCGTCAGAGGATTTAGAACAAAACTGTAACAAAGAAATAGAAGCATTACAATATAAACAAAGACCATTACCAAGTAGGCTACTTCCGCACACAGATTCAATACTTGACTAGAAACTTGACACTAATTTCGTTTTCATTTTATTGCAGACGTTAGACAATAGAATGGAAGCGATATCCAAATTACTAGTCTTGAATGTATTAAAGTGAAAATATACAATGTATTTCTCAGCTTAGAGAACAATTAAGTAACGGTAAATTAAAGAGTTTAAAAGTAGATATCAATATCCATTTAGAAGCACACAAGTCTTATCTCGGCCACGGGTGTTTTGCAAAAAGGCAATAAAGCGTCTAATTGCAATTTATCTAGTCGATTTCTTTTTGCTATACATTTCCATTGTAAACGGCTATAACAGTTGTTTTATTCGCAATGTTTGCGGTTAATCTCATCGAAACGCAACGATATGGTCGTTGTCAGATTGATTAATTTTAAACTTACTGATATACTGTGGGATTCCAAGTTTTTATTCACCATTACACAGATTTTAATAATAAAAATCAAAAATAGTATTCCCTACATTAAGTTAACAAATCAACCATCCTCTTTCCCACCAAAACCAGAATCCAACTGTATTTTTTAAATTACCTATTACGTCAGAATAGGAAATTTAATTAACAAATTGATAGATACACTGAACTTTTTTGCGAAAAGTAAACGAAAAAGTGACATTGTACATCACGTAGGTGTTGATTATTTATTTTTTCCCACAAGCCATCCAGATCATTGCACCAGGAAGTTAGTCGATACCGGTGACTATCAGACATGCCGGAGAGCAGAAAGTACCGTCAGTGAAACATGATATTGGTTAGACTATCCTTATAATTACATACACCTAGGTATATCTATGGAGTGAAGTTTAAATGTAAATGAAAATATTCTATTTATGATTAATTATTTCTTGAAGAAGATCAAGTCGTTGTAAAAAAATCATGATCTAATATTATTTAAGTTCAAAGTAGCACAATATTAACGACTAGCTGTCCCCCGCGGTTTTACACGATTTCCCGTGGGATCTTATCTTTTCCCGGGACAAAATATAACCTATGTTCATCAGGGATATTGGTGGAAGAATTTTTCAAAACGGTCCAGTAGTTTCAGAGCCTATTCAATGCAAACAAACAATCAAATATTTCCTCTTTATAATATTGACTATTTCAAGCTGCGCTACAATGAAACAAAATCATTGGAATCCTAATTGAGCGTACCTACTTATTGGTTGTTCCATAACTAAAAGACCCGGTTGTTCATATAATGCATCTGGCATAATACTGGAACTGGCTAGACTAGATGACGAAAGATACGACATTTTAATGACTTAAAAAGGCCCTCAGGTATGATTATACCTGTGCTTCTTAATTGAACAGGCGTCATGCTGGTAGCTAAGCCACGAGTATAATTGTATGGTTCAGCAGCAGAAGCTGCGCTGGCGCATATGCATTATTTCGTCTATAGTTTGTGTAATATCATCAGTTTTATTAATGACTCTTACGTGGGAAAAGATGCAGAAGGTTGCAAAATATCATGTAGGAAACCACAATGATAAAATCATATTTTAATAGCTACGACGTTCGATAGCCACGAGGGTCGCTTAAGAAGGGTTTTTGTTTACTTTGGTAACTAGGGTTTGTATTTGATTATTATAACACCATTTGTATACCTACAAATATTGGGGAAATATTTTTTGCATGCGTAATACCTAATCGTTTTAACATATCTAGATAGATTCTTTAAATTTAGGACTGATTGTGAAACTGAATTGAAGTTAATGCTTTTTTTTATCAAACAAAACAATTCATTACCATTAATAAAATAATTTATTATTATTTATTAAATTTAATGTTTTTATGTTACAAAATAATTTTATATAAGTAATAGAATATTATATTAATTATAGTTATTCTTGAGATTTTCTTTATTTTTGATTCTTCATATTTTTTCTGTTATTTTGTTTAATAGTAAGCCATGTATTTTATACCACTAGGTGGCATACAAACTTACAGCCCACTTGATGGTAAGCGGTTAACGTATCCTACGGACGCTTGCAACACCAGAGGCGTAAGGTGTGAGGATGAACTCCTGTTGACAGCGAGCGGTGCGACGACGGTAGAAAGTTGCCGTGGGCATAATTTTGACATTTCCTCGAACCACTACCTTTACGTAGTATTTATATTCTCTTTGCCACTACCATGGGTTGTACAAGCGGTAGAACACACATAAGGATGCCTTCTACCGCAAGGGATCTAGATCTAGATTTAAAGGCTTGATTGTTAGTTTAGGATCGCCAACAATTCTCACAGATCATTTTTGAAGCGAATCAAAAGGTCCAATTTGGTATTTAGGTGCTCCTTCCCAGAGTTGACAGCTACTGCTGTGTATGGTGTACTCTCCATATGGGAGCGGACGCCGGATTCAAAATAAATTCTTTACGTATGACTCAATATAAATGGTCAAATACCAAGCATCTACGTAGAAAACAAGTAACACTAAGTTTACTCTTATCGTGAGAAGTTATTTCAAAATACAATCCTAAAATCCAGTAGGCCACAAACTGACAATCTATACTCGTACAACTCAAACACGAGATAACATGCACAATTATTTACTCTTCATTGACTGACAAATTACTGACCGAGCTTTACATTATAAATTACAGTTTAGGTAGTCGTAAACAAGAATATACCGATGAAAAAAATGTTATGATTAATGCTGTGCATTGGCCCTTAGACTAATGACATTGATTTCTTTTCGGTTTCACAACTAGTGTAATAAATCTTCCCAACTGTTGGGCTTATAAAGCGGTAATTAAATGGGAAATAGGTTGGTGCAGATAAGATCTGATTAGATTTTTAAATATTCTAATAAATTGTCTGAACTTTGAAACAAACGTGGCTGTAGTATGTTTCTATTAGTACTAAATCATATCGTGTATTTCATGGAGAAGAAGAAAGTAAACTGATACAAATAGGCAAGAATCAAGAACTAAATGCTATCAATTATTAATATTATGGCATATCAAAAAAAACTACAACCAAGCTGGTTCTCGGTACGACAACGCTTGAGGCGGTGCCGATGAGTGATAATACTTCATAACTGGTAAATATTTATGATATTACGGAAGATGATATAATATGTGAAGCAGTTTTCACTATCATTATCTTTTAAACTTTAATCGAACTTTGTTTGCTATGTTACAATTTACAGCAGCTAACTAATGATCCTACTACTATTATAAACCAGCTGTCCCGGTTTCACTCGCGTTCCAGATGGATCTTATATTTTCAGGGATAAAAAGTACCCTATGTTTTATTTCAAGATATGATCCACCTCTTTGCCAAGTTTCATCAAAATCCGTTAAGTAGTTTTGCGTGAACATCTTCACACATAGGCATCCTTTAATTATTAGTAATATAGGATAAGATGTGAAAGTTTGTATTTGGATGTTTATGATAAGATCCCTCGGGAACGCAGGTGAAACCGCGGGCCGAAAACTAGCGTTGAATTTTATTAAATCTATGATTGCTATATGGTTCTATTTACATTAAATAGTTTCTAAATTCCGATATTCAGATCATAAACATAACTAAGACATTATTTGACAGAATGTAACTTATGTAGATGATACACCACCACGCGAGGCCTGTGCCCTTTGACAGACCGTTTGACCTCGTAATATTTCCCTGAAATACCTGTGGTAACTGGTAGATCCTTACGTATGTTTAAGGGTCAGTGATTTTGAAGATAATAATAATAATGTTAATAAGGTACTATTACTCTGATAATTTAAAAACATTTATTATCCTCGGATATTTACGATTATTACCTACAAAATTGGTTGGATACTGATGATAGCCAGGCCAATAGCTGTCAGGTGCCCGCTAGCTCCACCGGCGCTTGCGCACGCCTTTGCAACATGCATCAATCAAGCGCCGAGCCCGAACGGTGGAAATCGTAAAGTGACCCAGGAGTCATATCATGTTTTTATGTCAGTCTATAATAATAATAATAATAATAAATTGTTTTATTCAGACAACTAGGCCCACTTGTTAGTATTACAATTTCTTAAGGACTATGTTAGTAGGTAATTAAAATTCTATGTAATAGAAAAATATATAAATTAAATTAAACATGAACAGATACAAAATGTTTCAACATAGGCGCATCAAATTTACCCGCCAATGTCTTCAGAACTGTATTGGGACTAGACCGCATCCTTGAGAGTAGTGAAAAGGTCTTTTTTCGCATGATTGCGTAGAAATCATCAGTTCTAGCCTGGGCGAACATGGCACTACAATATCTTGGAAGTCCCAACAGAATCCTGAATCCGCGCCTTTTGCGTACAGTTAGCCCACAGGCCACTCGTGTAGAACGTTTGGCAGTATGCTTTGAACAAAGTGACTTTAGCTTCCTCACTACATTGAGTAAACCTATGAGCCCGCATATTGCATCTAGCAGCCAATGCCCTGCGTTCACGGTCAATGTCAATCTGATCACCCAGGTTTTCGGTAACATAAAGCCCTAGATATTTAAATTGTGTCACTCTTTTAAGTGGTACTCCATTCATGCATATACAAGGGTTGTAGTCAATCTTCTTTCCGGGGTCCTTAAAGATCAGATATTCACTTTTTTTAACATTATATACAAGCCCGTGACTGACCGCATACTCTTCGCAAGTATGTAGTAACTCCCTTATTGAGCCGGCTGTTGGACCCAAAAGCACCATGTCATCAGCGTAACTAAAATTATTGACTACAAGGCCATCAATACTGCATCCGACGGGTTTGCTACTGAGTGCAACAATCAGTTCGTTTATGTACAGGTTAAAAAGCTTGGTGGCTATAGTCTTGATACTTACTCGTAAATTAATGATCGGCACGTTTGATAATTTATATGCTATTTCACGAATGTAGGAAGTGCTCGTTTTGGTTCATCCGGACATAAAATAAAAGTCTAAATTAAATATTTGTTTTGAGTAGACGTGGTAGAATGTTTATTTGCTCCATTTCAGAATTGAAGCCACAAACATTTATATAAATATGTAATCTTTGACCATCTACTAAGAATTTCATGTATTCGTAACAGTACCGGAGCATGTCATTCGTAAAGATTTTATCCATAACTGGCCAGCATCAGATAGGTGGGGTCATGATTCTTTTGAGCGTTTCTGATATTTAATACATGATTTTGTGTCGACTTTTGCCGTATAAATCTCTGATGTCTCTGCTGGAAGCGGTCGTTTACTCCCGAATACCGTAAAAAGTTTTCGAAAAAGTCAGTGGCACCACCGCCGTGGTGAACAGTTACCGATAGTTTTAATCGAATCCGTCCCATTCTTTTGTAAGATCGCTATTTCTCTGGACAGATTGATTTGAGATACGTACCTACTCGTATTAGTACAATGCTCGATTAGAAGCGCGGGAAAGTTCTGTCTCGTTTAATTGAATACCGAATTGATTTTCGATCGATCCCGTTCAAATTGATTTCGAGGAATCTAACTAGCATTCTAATACTGTTACACGCCTCACTTCAGTCTAATACAATTATATTTTTTGCTAGAGTTGCTGTGCACGGCAACAACAACTATAATGAGAACTGAGATGACACAATGTGAAACAAGACTATTCTATTATGCATTCTTACGCTTCGCCGAATATAGCCTAATAGCGGTAATATTATGTATAATTTAAAATTATAACCTGATGGAAGGCTTTCAACATTTCTTTCTGAACTTTTCATAAATTTATGAGAAGAAACATGATAGAAAGTGTCATTAAAATAACTAATTCACTCAAAACCGCCAATGGTCGTGAAAACGATTGGAATGGGGCGCCAGTAATAATCCATTGAAGACGTATGCGATCACTTTACTGTTATCCAATTTGGAGCGCGGCGAGGTCGGTTTCCGCTTTTACACGGTTTGTGGCCAGCGGTTCTCGAGACACATTGTTATTAACCAAGAGCGTGTCATTGGAATGCCTGAACCGCGGAGGACGTGTGGCAAACTGACATAGATTCCATGCCCGACCTTTGTCGAGCCCAGCTGCCTACCAATACCCGTATGGTGAAGACGATATATAGTCTCAAAATAGATAGGTCACCAGAATGTCGAACTATTTATTTATAATTTCTTGGGTTGAAACTCTACCATTGACTACATAATTATAGAGATGGAATTCATGCGCTACTTACAAAATAATAGAAGTAAAAGGTAATGTATGATTAGTGTGGTCAATGAATTGTTTGTGCGGAACGTGTGCGGGTTGTGGGCTGTGGCTTCTGACCCCAATAAACGTTATACGTCTCAATCAAATGATAAGTGTTATTCATTAAATTACCATTGTTGTACGAGTATGCTCTAGTAATCCTAGCATTTATACCACATCTAATTTCTCCAGTTGCTGGTACATGAATTAGTGAATCTTCACGTCAATCAGATCTTTTATCTAAGACATTCAGGTCAGGAGCATCGTGATCAAAGATATGTTGGACACGTTGATTTTTATTTGTTTCGTGATCAGTCAGAGAATGACGAGACAGTTTGATATGATTGTTACTAGATTTGAGATTCACTTCACTAGGTCAGAACACCGGACGTATTGATTATTGACGACAGTTAATTGATATAACTAACTACCTACCTACGTATCTGATGAACACGAATTAAAATTAGATTCCATTGAATTTAATTTTATTGTACATGTCATTACTGCAATAATAAAAATAAATAAGTCTTGAACATAAGTATAATTTAAAAACTTGCCCGTTATAATAATGAATTTATTTTCGATCCTATATTTAACTAAAATTATTAAAAATTAAAAAAAAACTTACCTAAAAGAAGCTGCTTGGCAATCTGGTTCTTCACGACACCATCCTTGGCATTCGTACAGAGATAAGTTTCGCACAGTATAGTAAGCTGTTCCTGAGAAGTCCACATCTGTAAGCTTCTCGAATGCAGTCCGGCCTGAAAAGAAAACATATTTCATATCCCATACAGATTTAAAAAATATTTTGGTGATGCGATGTCTAAACTTTTTTTAAAACGCCATTCGTTGTTTGCCTTACATTTTTATAAACTCTCATTTACTGCCGAATCATGAATTAGAGCTCATCACCATTAAAGTCTTAGATAATATTGAGTATCACTTTACTTACTCAATGCGAAAGAAACTTGCAGCAGGAATAACGCTAGCCGCGCTAAGCGCAGCGTCTCGCCCCTCATTCCGATAAGAGACACCACCTGCAGAAAAATAAAATTCATTAATACATGGAGTATCTATAATAAATTGTTCCCTAGCGGTGATAAACAAGCAAACAAAAAGACAGTTTGTAAAAAAATGATGCTATAAATATGGTATTAGTGATCTAACCGTGGGACCGTTTGGTTATAAAATACTTATTTACATTGAAAATCTTCTAGTTACATTTGAGATAAATAAAATTATTTCTAGTGCAAAACATTAGTCACTGATATAAAATAAGACCATTAAAAATTGTTGGACAAGATGACACCTCCCTGCGGCGTAGAGATCCAATATCTTCCACAATAAGAATTAACAAAATTGTAGAAAGTTGTACAAAAAGCAAGTACTAAGTACCTACCGAAGCGCATCGTCCTAATTTCACATCAAGTATATTGTGCCAATGCCAACATTTCAATCAATGCAATATGACAAACAAAATCGAAAGCCAAGAGAAGCTAAGATGAGAGTTGTTAAACTTTAATAAGCTGTTGTAAAATGTATTCGATGTCTTCGGATTTATCGGTAGCCAATTGAGGAAGCTAGTGGGATAGTAAATAAATTATAGTTAGCTCGACCTCAATTAGAAATGAAATATAGTCAAATAAACATAAACTATTGACGAATAAATTAAATATAAGGAAGTAACGTAATATTTAATATCCTATCAAACTAAAAAACAATTTCCTTAATAGGTACGCAATTTCGTATTTATACTCGTATCATCACAATGTGCTGAATAGGCTTCGCTGAATGAATAACATTTTATTTTGATCATAGGTTTTGTGCTAAAACTATATTCTAAATGATATATTGTAGGTAAACATTTTGTTAGTCATCATGAAAACAGAACCTAAGCATCACGTGATAGTTAAATTATGGAATACGCGGATTAATCTCATACTTATGACAATGCATACGTAGAATTTAAAAGTGCATTAGTAGAACATGGGAATATGCAAAAAATATGTGATTGGTACTTCCATGTAATCAATTATGATGTTAATTCCACCACACCACACTCGCAGGCGCTATTATCTACCGAGCATTGACTCGTACACAGAAAAAGCTCAAGATTTATAGCCGGTGATTATCTGAATGCGGGTCAAGATCAGCGCTGGATGAGCCCACGAAAGCTAATAGGAAAGTCAGTGACACGAATTTTCATTTACTTTTTTGCATTGCTATATCGCTTTCACTAGTATTTTTATCAAACAGAAGAATGAATCGTAAACGTGAAAGTACAGCAATTGTTGTATCATGGTAGATACTTATAACAACAGCTGAAATAATTTCTTATACATGTTCAACGATTCGATCGACTTTCAATCGATTCAATATATTTCTGCTTGGTTAAACATATTCAATAATATTTAAATTGAGCGTTATCAAGCTCCTACATTTTTTATTCCTGCAATTGAAGCAATCAGAAACGGAAAGTTGCATCGGTCAATATAGTCGTAAAATTTCATAAAGCAAATTGCGGCTCAGAACATACCGCTACTTGAATTCAGGTTGCTTTCTCATGCTAAAATATCAGCTTGTTCGGTAAATTGAGTTGATAGCTTATCTGTATTACATCGATCACGTGTTGATTGATCATTAAGGGCAGTCATTTATTTATACAGCCGAAAGCCTCTAACGAAGATTGCTTGATATGTTACTGATAATCTTTATAAATAACGATTAAAGATTGTAATATCGTTTTTGCAAAAGAACCGACGGAAAACACTTTTATCTTATTTTTTTCTCACGCTTAGTAATTGATAAATTGTAGGACACACCTTTAGTAATGTTGTTGTTTTAAGCTTCGTAGTTATTTATTATTTCTGACTAATCTAATATTTTTGTCTCATACACAGAAAGCCAAATTAGTAGAGGGTATTACAGACGTGATACTTTGAGTTATCATTATTATTTCAATGGCACTATAGTACCGTTTTAGTGATTATGCATAAGAGCATGAACTATTAAGTGTAGTGAGTCTCAAAATTTACCGGAAGAGGAGACTTTGCGGTTATTTCTTGCCTTTAACGAACCAAAAACAATTCACCGGTATTGTGGTTTAGTGACAATTTCAATGTCATTAGCATTGCCTCAGATTATTATATTTATAACATTTCATTTTTTTAGCTTCATTATGTACATTCTTCTTCATCGTTGAATTTTACAACGTAAGCAAGAAGAATGTTTATATGTTATCATTTCTTAATTCAAAATTGTATTTCTTTCTAGTGTTTCACTATAAGTGTTTAGTGATTGAAGATCCAAACTTTTAGATAAGTAGGTAAAATGAAATTTGATTTGAACGTGTCGCATGGCCATATACAGTGAAACAACGGAAGGAGCAGCCAAACAGTTAGTTCACCTATAACACAACACCACCACGACACGGTCCCAACCGAGATATTCTACGAGCGGAACATTACTCCAATCTTGGCGATTGTGCACACAATAGACTATAAAGACATGCACTGTCGTTATAGTGTTACAGTTAAGACTACTGTATTGAGATATAAAATGGTTTCTAAGGGAAGGTCCAGAAGTGAGTACATGAGCTTTTATAGATTCGAATTCGAAGGGCTAATTAGAATATATGGTTCCATAAATAGTCGGTTAATAACATCTCAAGCTTTATACATACTTTATTCACCACAGTCTTATTTATAAACTAATAATATTTAGAAAGAGACAATTACCTACATACTAGTTAATATTTACATGTTTTATAAGGATAGCGTATAATGCCGCTAAGTCCCATATAATGTGCAAGTGTAAGTAATTACGTAGTAAGCACAGATGACGTGTTATGTGATCCATATGTCGCATAATGATCGTAACAGTTATATCACGATGCGCAACACCGTGTCGCAGCAGCGTGGCAGCGGGATCCAGCGCGGTGCAGCCACCGTCGTTACTATGCACTCATAAATTGCCCAATTTAACTGTGAAGCTTAAAGAATCACGTAGATCTCAACAATTCTATCAAAGCTGGGTGAACTTAATAATCACAAGAATAACAGCTATCTAGAAACGTTTAAAGTGAACGTCAAATCTAATCCTTTGTATTTTTAATTCGCTGAATGGAGGTAACGCACTGACGGTAATCTTTTCATTCACAATTAGACCGTGGAATATGTAAGATTTACAGTTCGGTATTCAAACTTGTATCATTTGAACAAATTATATTCACATTACTTTGTGTTATTATCATAGTCAAGTATTCATATAAAAATTGTGATTGAGCATTTGTACGTTTTAGGATGAGACCCTGAAGCGTTTTGACAACCTCATCAATATACAACTTCCCGTTATCTCTATCATGATAACCTGTGGTACCTATATAAATTCTCGTAGTATGACGGTCTATTGAGTCAAGGGACTTACTTAGTTTAACCATCGATAGGTAGCAGCAGCAGGTAGCTCTTGTAGGTACTCCATAAAGTTGCAGCAAGTTGCTGCCTCGGCGTAAAGTATAGCATAACCTTGATGTACAGTTTTTTAGTAGCTTTGACTTAATTTTTTTGCTGAGTGGTAGTTACGTCGGATACCACGGCCAAGGTCTCGGGTTCGTATCCTACAATGACCTTGAGCTTTCGGTGAAGGAAACCACAGCACGGCGGTAGGGTACTTTGTAGTATTCGACTAGCTGGCTGACCCTCAAGTTGAAAATCCGGTGTGGTCCGGCAGCTGCATTTGAGAGCCTTTAAGGTATTGTAATGCGGTTTACATTTACAACACATTGGGAATCCCCCTGGTATTGCCTATAGGCGACAGTAGTCACTTACTATCAACCTAGTTGTCAATTGTGGTATTAAAAAAAATAGATTAGGTATGCCAAGGAGTTCAAGCATCTCGGTTATCGGTATAGATATACTTTTAAATGTAGGAGTCAGGTTGAAAGGACTCTATTTAGCGGTAAATTGCATTTTGAAGACGTTGACTCGACCTGAATGGCTTTCAATTAGAGACTGCCTGCAGGTTCAAGTTATTACGCTCAGCTATTGCCTCTCTAAATATTTTACGTCAAAATATATCTACACA
Organism: Ochropacha duplaris; assembly: GCA_951361185.1. NCBI lineage: Eukaryota > Metazoa > Arthropoda > Insecta > Lepidoptera > Drepanidae > Ochropacha > Ochropacha duplaris. The sequence continues at coordinate 9,387,927 of OX592693.1, read as the reverse complement.
ACAATGCTGTCTGTCATCTGCATACACAAAGATAACAGACTTTAATCTTTATTTTATATCATAACTAGCTGTCTCCCGGGGTTTCACGCGCGATCCTTTTTCTTGGGATAAAGTTACCTATAGCCAGCCATTATAAGTGAAATATTTTTTTAAATCGGTAAAGTAGTTTATGAGTTGATTCGTTATAAACATACAAAAATACAAATCTTTCTTCTTTATAATATTAGTATAGAAGTAGGTATAGATTTTGCGGAGAGAAGTAGTAGTAGATCCATATTGCTGTTATTTGTGCTTTTATTTTTGGTAGGTACATACACATTATCACCATAAAACATTACAAACAGATCAAGTCGAAAAATGTTGTATTTGTTTGATTTTAACATCTCAACCTAGTAAAAATAAAAAATAGACAGCTTTTCAACCATGAATGAATATTTATATTCAGTAGAACTTAAAAAGATGAGTAAAACATAATAATAATTTGATTAAGGTAATAATAATATATCGAAGGTCTACATAAGAATTGCATTATTCATGTCAATAGGCACTTTCACCGGAAAGGTAACAAAGAAACAATTGCAATTAAAATGATATGTTACTCTCGGACAATAACCTAGTGGTTATCATGTAATGAAGCGTGATGCGCCTCCGCATTGAGAGATTTCTCATTAAGCATACAATAGTTCTATATTCCCAAGCCACTGATAGATGGATTAGCTAATTCCAATATGGAATGATTTGTTGACTTTAATTCTCATACATTATTTTTATTTCTTATTTCACGCTCATTTCAATGTTGTAATGATAATTTTGAATAATTACAATTCTTACACACAATCGATTGTAATCTCGATTTTAGAAAAAGATCTTGTAATTATATTTCTAATAATTTGGGAATACGATGAACATAAATTTAATTATTATGGGTAATTCTCTTTTCCGGTGAAGAAATAAAAATCATCATAAAAGAACTACAGATTAAAATTCATTCAATTTCACGTATATTTTTTGTAATAAAATAGAAAGCCTTCGACCTAATGCTCACTTTTGACAAATCATGCTCCTAATAAACGAGCGTGATCAACACAAACGTGTTAAAAGCCACGGCTACAAATGGCTTTGAGTCTTAATGAACCACTTCAAAAAGAGAATCAGAAAGTTAAAAGTTTAATTAAACTACACGACTCATATGTAAAAAAAGATAAAATCAACTGAACTGAGTTTTTTAGCAGTCGACAACTTCACGTAGACTTTCATGATTCACTGTGACCTCAAGTAAGAACTCGCAGAAATTGTCTAGCTTTTTTTTAAGTCACGTCACACGAAGGCATTTTATGCAGGTCATTTTATTATCTTTGTCGGACACGAACAAAGATTATAGTACCGTGCAAGTGGAAGTTATGGTCCAACATCAAGATCTTTTGATGTTCCGTGGGGTCAGAGGCGCACGTGCCTATCCGCTTTCTTTCAGCATCAGATAGACCACGTAAATAATAAGTAGGTACCTAGGTACTTATCTGGTAGGAATCTCCGCGTATAATAAAATTTATTTGCTTGCAGTTCAAATCGCAGATCTCAATGAGTAGATCGATTATATCTCTCTTTCTCTGCTCTGGAGTTTAATGAGATTTGACATTGGCAAGATTTGAAATAAAACGATTAAATTTATTATCTCAACTTTTTTCGTGGAAAAAATGTTACAGCTTAATGCTTAGAACAGAATTTCATAAACGATCCCACTTTGCTTTTATGGTAACATGATACAATTCATGCTTATGCAGCACTAGATTTAAGTATTTAATATCAGCTGATTGCTGGTAATAAACGTTTTATTTTTCCAATAATGATATTTGAAATTACGAGTATTACATAGCAAGCCACAAGAGTCTATGTAGATAAAACAAGACTCTTGTGCACTTCCGATAAAACTGGCATGGTTAAAATTTGCGAAATGATTAGTAAACATTAGAACCAATAAAAAAAATCTGTATGTCACACACAAGTAGCAGTGACGTCACAATGGGCCGAACTTGACCGAGCGCTAACGGTACCGTGCGAGTGCGGCGGTCGGGGCGGCGCGGGCGCACCGAGACGCGAGACAATGCGTGTGAGCACCGACAGGTTGCTCGCCTGACCCAATTATCTGCCGCAACTGGGCCATCTGTTTTCGAATGCGTGTGAATTTTTTAAATTCTACTTTCACGCATTATTGTTACTCGGTAAATTTGCAATATTCGAACTGTGACCAAGTAGTCAACTTATACAGTAGTGTGATATCAAAGACTTGAAATCAGATATACAGTTATCTAAGAATATGTACCAAGGACGTAATAATTGTACTGCCTGATTATGAATCACTTTTATTTTTTTTGGGGAGGACAGAAAGGTGGAGGTCTGCGGGACCATAGACACCCTTCCGCGGACTATTCGATGCGAGCGCTTAGGGCTCTCAACCGAGATGCATTTGGACGACTGACCGCCGAGGGCGCCCCAGTTGGGGCACGAACCTCGGCTCAGGGCGTCGTCAAGGGGACACAAAAAGTGGGACAGACTTCTCCTAAGCGATTTAGGGGAGTTTTAAGGGATGGTCGGATTACTGAATGCAGCTCAGGCCATTAATTACGGGGGAAGAGACTAAATCTGAGTGGAACAATTTTATCAATCACCTTGACCTATCAATTAAGTCAAAGCTTAAGCCGTTGGTGTACCTAATATAACAAAGGAGTAAAATGGCGGGTTGCGAGTTAAATACTAGTTTAAATAAACAGACATGTTTATTTATTCAAAATCCTAGAGCGCTGACAGCTCCTTTTTGGCCAAGCCTTAAAAGCAATCCTATTAAATTACTCACAAACAGGCTTCGTTTGCGCTAAATAAATTGACGTCAGAAAAGCAAAGGCCATTTTAAAAATAAATCGCACCATCCAGTGTACTTTATTTCTATATTTAGCATCGTTATATCGCACCCCATAATTTCAAAATTCTACTTATAGGATTAACAAAGCGGCTCGAATAGGGATTGCGTGTTTATCTTAGAGGGCTTGGTATGCAGAGGCTGGCCTGGCCCTTGTCGCTGTCTCTTGCTAGGACCAGAACATGCTGAACCACCGTACGGTACAGTTCATAAGCATTAGCGGCATTCTTTGTTTTATACTCAACTACAATGGAATAAAATTCACACGAAGATTGAGAAACGTTTTCACACGAGTTTTAATAACCTCACTCTGCAATCATTAGCATTACGCATAATGATGCAAGCTCTAACATACGGAAATGTATTAACATTTTTGAAGTGTTATTGTGCGTGGGTTTGAACGGTGGGTTGAACTAATAGTTGTGATAATGAATGTGAGTTTTGTTCCCATCTATCTACTAACATAAAAATATTAATTTTCAGGTGATTTGCCAACCTTACAAAGAAAAAAAAATTTTTTTCTACCATGGAATGACCTTGTAATGTTGGTCATCATCATTCATCAGTTTCATCTGCAACGATGATGATATATATGTTTTCTTGTTGTTTTCTATGTATTTCTGTGTCATTTTAACGAAGTACACACATCAACATGGTCTAGGGATATTTCAATTAAACCTAAATAACTAAAATTCTACTAACTTTTTGTTAAGACACCTAAACATTAAAATAAACCTTGTTTGATAGCCTAATATAATGCTTCAGAGAAGAGCTCTTAGGAATTTCCCTGAAGATATTGTGCATGAAAACAAGCTTTTCTTGCATCTTAGCAGGACTTGGGACTGTAGTCCACAACAGGATATTGACACCCTTGTTTTGAGTATGCAGAACCGCTGCAGATGTGTCAGGAGAGTCTTAGATGGATCCACAAATTATTTATTTTAAGTTTTCAACGTTATTTTTTTTAAATAGTGGTTTTGTTTAGTTTTTGCTGTTTCAAAAATAAAGTTAAGATTGAAATTTTGTCTGAGTTTTTCCTGTTCTTCTAAGTTTTTTTAAAATTTAACTTTATCTAAAAGTTTATTAGATAGGATATTAAACAAGGTTTATTTTAATGTGTAGGTGTCTTAACAAAAAGTTAGTAGAATTTTAGTTATTTAGGTTTAATTGAAATATCCCTAGACCATGTTGATGTGTGTATATGGTTACAATCTCACTAACTGCCAATTCTCTCAAGGTTTGTGCCAAACAGTAATGAATGCACGATGTCGTTAACAGGCGCCGAGGACCGGCCAGCCGGTCGTGAAACTACAAACACGCCGATACAATACAACCCGATACTAAAACTCTATTGCAAAAAAAACACAAGCGACAACGTGAGGAATGTTTGCCACCGTTTCAGATATCGAAAATTTTACACTCAAAGTAACTAATAAGATAATAATAAATGTTAATAATTCAATTGCAAGTCTAACATAGATGAAAAAGTCTTAAAAAAATAACTAATACACCAAAGAAAACTAATATACTAAAATAACTAATTAAATCGTACTGTATACCTATTAATATATTTATTTATGGAACCATTTAAAAAAAACACATTTCTTTAATGTTGCTATGTATTGCTACTAAACCTACTTATTTAAAATGCCGTTCTGTTTTAAGCGGACAGGAAATTATCCGCCAATCAGTGTTATCGTAGTAGGCGCAAACGATGTGAACGCTCTAATCTAAACTGAAAATCGTTGTAATTGGTATTCCCTGACAACACACGGCGGTGATAAAGTTTAATATTGAATCTTTAATTTAAATTCAAGCAGTTAAAAACACATACATAGTTAACTGTATTCAAATTTAGTCTTGATACGACATTTTTTTACTACTAAGTGGCAAACAAGCTTACGGCCAATATGATGGCAAGCGGTTACGACTACTGAACTTAGTTCTCTCCTATAAATTGCCACAACAAACTATAGTACGTAAAAACTAAGTACTTGATATCAAATATTTTTATGTGTATAGATACGCAATGTCAAGAAAATCTAAAAACAAACTGTTCGTACATAATTTAACGTTTCCTACATCTTTTATTTACAAAACATGTTAAAGACCATTGCACTGACAATACACGCCCATAACGAAATGTAAATTTATGTTTCTATACAAGTTACTTGCAAGCAAAGCACTAACTTTCCATAACATGAAAGACACTAACAGGGAAGCATGGAATAATGACCGGAATCCATGCAAACTCGCCGGGAGAGCTCTCACGCGTCCCTAAGGTTTTACTATTTTATTCAAGTCTTAGAAGGCATAATTATCGCTCCTCCTTAATTATACCGCGCGAACCGACAACGATATGACACCTTGTTAGGAAGTAGCGATTCTATTTTCACATACAAATAGAGGATTGCATGGGAAACTTATGTACCTACCTACTGTCTACATTGAATGTGACACTGACACTGACATTGAAGCAAATAATCAGTAATTTATACTCAAAGGGTGACTACGCCTCCAGTAACTGTACTCGAACGGTTTATACTACCCACATTATCACAAATGCGACGTATTTACAGACATTGTGTCGGTGTCAATTATGACATTGGCCATTATGTGGTATTACCAGGCCATTTCTCTGGAAACAATTCATCGGAATCGACTGTTGAGTGTAAGAATTTTCTCGACCTCGGGCAAACCGGATGGGCGTGGAATAGATACTGTGCCTGTCACTCATGCTTACAGAAGTTGCATGTTACATCTCAATAGCTACTTATTTACCTAGAGAAGTCTATATTAGCTGCAATGTCGAACCGTTCTACCGATTTATCGCAGCATCAGTGTAAAACTACCTTGATTACAACTTGTTGCTACTTGACAGTTAAAGGTCAAATAAATTGCCGGCAATTGTTCATCAACTTACCTGGAAATACTTGAGAGTGATGTAATTATGTGATACTTTGTGACAGTGCGTATGTAGCCTAGCTACGAAATGAGATGGGCTTTCCTATTTCAAATTGTAATCATTCAATCCAATTTACAATCTGGAAAAATAAATCTTAAAGAAAGATATAGTGAAGTCCTCTCTGTTGAAATTATTTTATCGATGCGAACCAGCTTCCAATTGCAACTCTATTATTTATTTGTATCGGCACTTTCACTTCAAACTTTAAATGCATTATTTTTAAGGCGATTTCTTTTCGAACAATCATCATAACAAAAGAATCACCTGTGCAAATTCAATATCAATAAATCATACGACCAATGGAAGCCGTGTTTCACCGCCCACGCTATGCTGGCCTTAAACGTTCATTCAAATAAAGACTGCGATAAATCATTCAAAGTCCCTTATTTCACCAGAAGGGTTTGTAGTGGGAGTGGTAAGGTAGATCTTATTATACTGGTCTCTACGTAAGTTACTACATGCAATTTAACCTCAAGTCGAACGCTAGTTAGTGCAAAAAGTGCAATCAGGCAGAGTTCACCGACGTCTCACGGACAAGTATTGTTACTACCACTTACAATCATGTCAACAGCTCTCTAATAATAAACTACTTCTATGTCTGTCCCAGCTGTATTAATTAAATACACTATTGATTTATTTATTAACGAGATCTGCTTGTATGCCGGCAGTACATGACTATTGTATGATATCGAGAAGCAACAAACAGAACATTTATTATTTTCCGTCAAACATAACTTTCTATATATAAATACTTGTGAGTTACTGGTTGCTTACCTGTTGTAGTTTTTAACGATCAGTTGTCTTTGACTCAGGACCAAAATCCTGTAACAAATGAAAATTGAAATAAATACACAATACAAAACAAAAATATCAGATTAAAATGCAACATCCAAAGTAAAGTAAGTGTATAGAAAGTGTAAAAGTGTAGTTGGCAAATTTAAACAGCTTGTACCGTTAACATGAGCAATATTTGCCATATGAAGCTTCGAAGTAATTGGTTTAAAAGCAAACAAGCGACTACTTTCTTCGTTCCAAATCGATAATGAATCAACTGCTAATGAGGTGGTTCATAAACGTATTTTGGCTTCAATATTTACGATAAAATTCAAGAGGCTGCATCAGATACACAGAGGCCATGTGATAGTACGACTGGCGCCAAGTCACTCGGGTAAGTAATGACTCGACATCCGTTTTGTGGTTGACCCACCACAACAGGTAAGCTGGCACGCGGAATTCAACACTCCATTAATTACGAGTACCTAAGGGAAATCGTAACATTTTACCGGCTTCTTTAAAGCCTTATTAATTATCATGGAATGTGTTATGAAGAAAATAATATGTATAGTGCATAATGGATGTTTTGATCGGTATCTTAGTTTTTTATTTAGTTTTAATGAAATTATGACTATTCTCTAATATGTTAATGAATAATCACGTCTTATATCGATGCTTAAGCAAATACAAATTTAATAAAGTAGCTCAAAAACATTAACATTATAAAGTTGTTCAACTTATTATTATTATTAACGGAATACGAATTTTATACTTCTTCTGAATTTTTTATAAAGATAGAAATGTTTGCAAATCGCGCATAAACTGCTAATTTATGACAAGGGGCCGGTAAAATGTGGTTTGGTCGCGTTGACCACGCTATTAACTACGACTTTATTTAGTCGTTTAGGAAAACTATAACGGTCACAGTGTGAAACCATACATATTATCGATATTTATAGTGTAGGAATTATTCATAAACTTGACGCCTGCTATTATTTAAAACTAAAATAATCGCTTTATGAGTAATAAGTGCCAATATACTACTACTACTTAGTTAAAAGTCTCTTGCAACAATTTCCAAGCAGCCCTAGCTAGGAGCACAGATATTGTCCAGGATAAATGCTAGCCAGAGTAAGCATCGTAAATAAACCACGACACGGCACGAATAGCCTTTTTCTTTGTAGGACCTTAGAAAATGGCGTTAGAGCGGAGGAACAATACCGCCGGGGGCGTTCGTGCTCTCCGAATGGACGGGCAAAATAGAAAAATAAAAGATAAATTCGCATTGAAATGGTTCCTACAGCCTTTCGGTCCGGTCGGTTCCCCTTTATCGGCAGCTGATCGCACTAGGTGGCACTAGACAATGTGGTGGTAGGTGCGGAAGAGGGTGGGAGGCTCTGCGGCGCCGGCGGGGGCAGGGGCGCAAGCGCATGACCGCGCAGGGCGCAATGACCTTGCGCGCACATTCCACCCGCTCTTTCTAAGGCTCTCGTGCTTCCCCAGGCTCCACCGGCTCAATTTGAGTCTCTATTAATCCACTGATGGATTGAACAAAATATCTCCCTTATTAGCTTATACTCGTACGTGTGTGTATCCCTCCAGATAGTCTAAACTACGAGTAAAATCTACACTAATATTATAAAGAAAAAATATTAGACTTTTTTTACCCGAATGCGGCAGAAGAGGGTTATGTTTTTGTTTATTTGTATGAAGCGAAAAGTTAATACTCGTATCTAATAAATTAATTAACGAAAGCAGGTTATCTCGATAGTGTCATACAAAATTGTAACTAAAATAAAGTTTAAAAGCAACTTATCTCGGTTCTCATTAACTCATTTCATTATGCAAGAACCGGTAGAAATGGGACATTATTTTGAATGTGGTCTCAAACACTATTCAAGTGAGTGCTATTATAGTAAACCAGTGGTATAGTTAACCGACAAAACTGGGTCAATAACCTTTGAAGAAACACACAAGTGAGTATAGATCTAACAAGCTGAGTAAACATGAAAAAGCATTCTGTTCATACTGTATCGACATTGCATAGAGTTAGTTAATGTGTAGATGAAAGTAAATTTCATTCCATCTATAAAGACAAATACATTTCAGTTATTTTGAAAAGAAAAGCTATTATTTTTATTTGATTAATATACATAAAAACTTTTAATACAAAAATGTACGCACATTGATAAACTCTACTAATACTTACTCTATAATAATAACATAAATGTAGATAATATGTTCGCGGGTTCGATACCTAATCAGGTCAAACATTTGTGTGCATGACCAATGTCTGTTTGTCCTTAGTCCTCAATATACCTAAGTGTATAGTAGTATATTAGTTAAGTATCTGGTTTCCATGGTACAAGTTTTGGTTTGCTTAAGAGCAGAGTGTGTGAAGTATGTCTCAAGATATTCATTATATTAATTGTTTTAAATAGTCTATTCTATTTACATTTCTATAATTATATTCTTGTAAGCATTCACTTGATACTGTAGTTTCTAGAGGTACGACAAACAGCACCTAGTAGGAAAATAACGGGTTTCGAACCAAATTATCGGAAAACTGCGAAAGTACGTCATAGAAACCGTTCCGAATGAGTCCGAACTGGCATTAAACCTTCACGCCCACGGTCGAAATATCCACGGAGCGTAACATAAACAAACATACTTAACAGTTCCTTTTGTATTTGTTGAAACTCCTCCTACGCGACCATACACTTATAAGGTTCATGCATACAATATGCATATCGACAATTTCACGTCTAAACCACCAAAAAAGCTTACGTTTAAAAATAAACTCTGATCGGTTTCAGATCGCGCCGCAACTTATCTCAGTGAGAGTTACGAGTATAACCAAATGGGTTTGAAAAAAGATGCGACTAAATAAAATAAAATAAAACTTTTCCCTACATCTCGCCTGACAGCTGTCAACTTTTATAAGAAGGCACAGAAGAGCGACCGAGCCTCTTGAGAGTTTACTTTCAGCATATGGCACATATTGTTGCTATTGAATTCTTTACAATGGCATTACTTGTGACATTGAACTCGGACTATTATCAAGTGAGTTAAAATAACCGGTATATATTACGTCAATTACGGCGCATCATGTATAATTGCTAGACGAGTGCTCCGAGTGAACTCGTTGTGCCTTATAGAGTCCGTGGTGTGACTGTGAGTTGTTTATGTTTTAATATGACGCCATTTTGTGTCAATGTTTCGGTATTTAAATTTAAAACTTGTTTTATAGATTTTACAAAAAATGTAAAGCAATCTATTCTTCTGCTTAACCAATACCCAACTAGGTACATTAAAGGCACTTTCTCAACTAGGATAACTTTGCCAATTAAAAAAGGTGCCTACTTCGGGTTAGGTTAGGGTAGATAATTGTTTAAACTAAAATTCCCCGAGTGTTAATACTGCGGACACAAGGTATTTGTATTATTTCAACTTCTGTCTTAGAGACAGACACTAATCTTAAAATATCTCATTTTTGGAAAAGAAAACGAAATCTATTGAAAATAACGTGTTTGTATGCGACGAATAAGAAATACATTTATTCTTATTAGAAATACCCATTGTTCTTGAAAGATTACAAAAGCAACTGTATAAATTTACATGATACAAAACACTAGCTCTACACAGAAACATCTAGTATTGTTTTATAAACAAAAGCGTCTCACATTTGCTTGGTCTATTAATTATCACCTAGTTTTTATCAGTACGATAGTGAAATCGTAAGTATAACTATACGAATAACTGACGCAATCTTATGGCAACTCTGCCATAATATTTCCTGAGAATGTCCTATTATATTTTATACAGAGTTAATTCATTCTTCACCAAAAGTTTGGAACTTTACCTAGTCATTATTCTGATTATGTTTAGCTACTTAAAAAAAAATACATATATAAGAATATTAGTGAATCTCATCTCAAAAAATATTGTGATCAAAAAACATTTCACACAAACAATTTTATACCGTTGTTTGGTAAACATAAGGTAATTTTCTCTGCCTATGGGTAATTAAAACAGCAGTAATAGTGATTGTTACCGTTAAATGGATCGTGTTGTTCCCGCGCTTATAAAAATGTATGCGTCCCGTCATAGCGGCGCGCGGCGGCGGCGGCGCATTCGTTTAATGCTAATCCCTGAGAAATTCCCCAGTATAACCTAGCGAACGTCACATAAACTAATGAGTGCTCCATTACCATGCAATTACTAATAATAATAATGTGGAGGTTGCTTATGTTAATGACAAATGTAATTTGCATAGACATCCAGTTTTTGCATTATTTATTTTATTACAGACATATCTGTAACACAACGACAATAATGCAAAAACTAAAATCACAATAATTTTAAAGTTCCGTTAGCATTCACTTGTTAATTACCAATGATATGAATAAAGGGAAGATGATAAACAACACCTGGTTAGTGGTAGTCGCTTTTGAACGTCAGTAATACAAGGGAGGTTGAAAATGTGTTGCCCACCTTTCACAATCATTAGATGGTTGGTAACTGGCTTGCAAGTGCTTAGCGACAGATTTAAGTATTTACTTCACTATACTTTTTCGGGTTCCGTAGCCAAATGATAAAAAATTCAATAATCATAATTTCGTACAGTCCGTCCGTCTATCCGCTCGTATGGCACAGAGCTATTTCATATAAACACTATTGGCAATACATAGATAAAATTTGGTACTTAGTGCATTCTTTCATACAGTGTGAAAACCGACACGTAATTAGCCGTTTTTATCTGACTCTCGAAATAGTAACACATAGTGGACTGATTGTTGCGGTTTTTTTATGGTATTGTGATTGTAAATTGATTAGTTATCTATATTTTACGAATTATACTATCAATGCATTTAATGTATTAGGTATGAGGGAGGTACAACAAAAATCCGTTCCAAAAGCATTCTCATACTATATAGGTAGGTACTGTTTAGATTTCTGTCAAAATGTATTTCCACATAACAGACTAGCTGCACCAAGAGGTATAACATAGAATTCAAAGTGGTGACGTTATCACAATGTAACTGTTTTAATATTATATGCGGTTTATATAAAGATTTTATCGAAAATATGCGCATACCGTTACGTTTATGTATTTATTTATTCCTAAGCGTTGATAATGTTCGGTAGTATTTATTATATCCGTATTAATTTGAATCGTGAGAAAAGATGCCTTTAAATCGCTGTTTTAACTAAACTTGAGAAATAACTTGAATCGCTTATATACCTATACTAGATTCTATTGTTATCTTATTGTTTTTCTGGGACATCTGTCCCTATTATAGCCAACGGGATATCCACTTGACTTGTAAACTACTAAAACCTATAAGAGCATCTATTAAAACCTACCGTTGAGGTGTTGGTAAAAAAAATTGAACTTCAGGGTAAAAGCCAATCAACCGATTAATACAAAGTATTCTTCAACCGTGCTATGGTCTCCTCTAAGCTCATGTAAGTAGCCTGGAATAAAACATAGGATACTTTTTATTGCGAAAAAATAAGACGCGAAACTGAAACTTATTTAAGTCTTTTAGTTTTAGTTTGTAGTATATTTTCTCACATCATAGCTGTAGAATGTGTTTCTAAGTTAATTAAATTATGTAGTATGGTTTACTTAATTACCTACTTTTACATTTTTTACGCAACGTAAGCTTGCTGCCGCAAAGGCGTAAGTTTTCTTAATTAAAAATTGCTCAGCTTTCAGACTTTTCAAATACTCAAGCGCATACCTTGTCGTCGTATAATTGCATTCGTTATTTATAACAAACAGCTTTAGATCCTCAACAAATAATACGGGCTTACGAGGTCCATATCTCAGTATCATTTTAATCTAAAGTCTTTATCCACTAGAAAACAAATAGTTTTTTTTTACTGTACTAGCAACGCACTGAAGGAATTTTCACGTACCTCTCAAATGCAGAATATGGTAAGACTAAAATATTATGTATAAATTAAGTAATTAATTTGCTGTTGTAGTTGTTAGTTTGTGAGTAGCATTCGTTTAGCATTTTATAGTTTACTAGCGGACCCGGCAGACGTTGTCCTGCTCTGAAATTAAAACAAAACTTAAAACCCGATTCCAGCTACCGGGTCCAATTTTGTTTTCAAATCATCGAAATCGGTTCTTTGTTACCATACTCCTCTGAAACGGCTTGACCGATTTTGATGAAATTTTATATTTATATTCAGTAGGTCTGAGAGTATGTTGTTATCTATTTTTGGTACCGCTAGATCCCACGGGTACGCGGATCCTACGGGAACGCGGGTGAAACCGCGGGGGATAGCTAGTAAAAAATAGATAACAACCTATTCTCAGACCCACTGAATATAAATATAAACTTTCATCAAAATCGGTCAAGCCGTTTCGGAGGAGTACGGTAACTAAAACTGTGACACGAGAATTTTATTTATAGTTTATATACATGCTGTGTTTGCCTATCATTAGCTGTGTAGGTATATTAGACTTAAGAGTATTATTTTTAATTTTACTTGCATTGAAGTACCAACTATTGGAAAATATTTTAAATAAAATGTACAACCTGCTTTGAACCCTGAATTCTGTGTAAATAAGAATCGACAAATATTGTAAATTTTGAATATCATGTAATATTGTGTCCTTTCCTTTTTCAATTCACTCTGAAATACAATAAACAGATCAACATGACCAGATAAACCGTGGCATAAATACTTATTAAGATAATTCTTTTAAAGAAAAGAAATGTAACAGGATAGCTAATTCATTGTCGTAGCCATGACAGACTTTTAATTTCGCTTGGAGTGAAGAAAAGTTTCATGGTCGGTCGATCGTTCTTGCTATCTACCATCAAAGTGAGTCTGGGATGTAACTCACAAATAAACTACGACCAACATGGAAATGGGCCCGTTAGCATTCTTTTCGCAAACAACTGACAACCGACACGGTTCGATACGCTATTATACCAAATTTCACGCCTATAATTACGAATTAGAGGCCACCAGGTACCGGTATAACAATGCTATTCTGTGGAGAGTTAACACAATTTTTTTTTATTGATAACTTTTATAAAATAAATGAATATAGTATATATTCTAGCGAAAGTGAGCCATGATGTAAAAAGTCTATTATTTTTAAAATAAAATTGTATCGTCTGGGAACAGGGCTAGACAAGAGTCGGTAATCATTGACACTTGGCATAAAATGGTCGGGTCTACTTGCTAAGATCGACGGGGCGTGTGTACCTCGTCTAGAAAAACGACAAAAAAGCACGTATCTCAGAATATGCTGCATTATATGATTCTATAGTACTGTGTGTGTTCTATAAATACAGGTGTGACAATAGGGATGTTGCCTATATTCAATAAAGATTATCTAACACTAACCAGTGTATAAAACACCTAAAACTACTCCTAAATAGCGAACACTTTGTAATATTCAACCATTTTATGATTTTTAATTTGAAATTTAACAACAAAGAGTAGATCTTTTACGATGGTGTATTTATGTTGTGACATCACAAGCAAGTATTCCATACAAACTTCCATATAAATTAATGTTTTAGGCATAGAGATAGTTTAGAAGCTAGAGAGTGACATAAACTACTTTTTAACCCGAGTAAAAACCACGGAGCAGAATTCACAGAAAATAATAAAAAAATATTATGTGTTTCCCCTAGATTTATTTCTGATGGTTGTATAGAACGTGAATCCCATACAAACCTTATAGACAGAGCTTATATAATGACTACCTATATTAAAAAAAACTTTAGGTACGTATAGAAATTCCTATCGATATATTAAACAAACTAAATAAATCAGAACGTAAACTCATCAAATGTCACTAAAAAGTTACATAAACTAAGTAGAGACGCTCGTTGATGTCTAATACAAAAGCCGTAGCAACACACTGCAATTTCGTAGCACATATCCGATTATGAAGAATCTTATTCACTGTGCGTTGTTCGATTCTCAAAATAATTATTTTATTGCAATTTTAATTAAATTTTACTGAACGTTCTTAAAATCATTATACCAATGTTTCAACAATAAATAATTTTAACAATATTATCTATCATAAAAACTGATAAAATAAATTAATAAAGATTTAGCACTCAACCAAGAATGTCCATTATCACTATAATGACACTCTCTGTCGATTTCTTCAATTTATCAACGTATATGATTGCCATTTAATAACAGCATAGAAAGTACCGTGGCTTGCGAGCTTTCGTGTCTAAAGAGGGTAATGTCCGTGTTTCAAAACTTGTCAAACAATTGATCGGAGACGTGACTTATTTCTTCGGTAACAGCGATCGTTGACAGCGTGAATAATGTTATCTCAGTGTTTTCTCATCAGATCGGATGCGCGGGAGAGGCGACTAGTGACGAGCGATCCCGATCAGAGGCCGACAGGGGCGGGGGAGGGGTCAGCGACCGCCGACCACGACGTCCCCACAATTATTATGTAATAAAAAACAATAAATGCGGCGTCGAACCCAACCACATGCTCACCCGAGATTGCTAGCTAACACAACTATGCACTGGATACATGCACTGCACTATTTCTCTGTCTTATATGGAATATAAATGATTTATTTATGTCGGTTGCGACAAATATTTATTGTTTTGTTTCTTTATTGGAACTGCGTTCCCATAGTTTCTCATTGATTCTATCTAATACAAAATCCTGGAATGCCTGGAATCTAATAAGTGCAGTACAAATCCTGTACTGTTTATCACTTATAACAATTATCCAAAGACTTGATCGTGAAAACAAATGTGTTCCTACAATTATACAGGATGTCCAGTAATTAGTACGACAAACTTAAGTGGGAGATAGGTGGGCGAGTCACCTACCAAATATACAAAATTGAACTTAGTAAAAGTGACACTTGAAAATCGTGACACTTTTACTAAGGTCAATTTACTTGTATATACATCCTGTATATTAAGGAAACATTATACAAAAACAGATTCAAACAAAGAACCAAAATCTTCAATCGCGAGGATTGTTTGCAATACCAAAAAGAAACAAATGTTGTATCAATCGATATCATATAGAATCTCCGATATCGATATAAGCTTATCATGTTTATAATCGATTCCATGTCTCGCTCGGTGAGCCATCACAAAACAAAAGCGCCTATAACGGGCGGGGGCGAGCGCAGCGTCAGCGTCACCGACCGGCGACCGTTCCACTTCATTTGCATTTACAATAAATAAACACGGTTATGATTTGTTACATCACTGGCCGGCGGCCGTGCAATGCGACGGATGATCTGATATTATGTCTATTATCATGTAGATTTTTTAAATAGTGACATATTCTAATACAATAAAATTATACTTTGCTTAGTTAAACCGCATAATTCTCAAATAGCTTCATGTCTGCTTCACTCAAATGTTCAATAACGATCCAAAACTACACCTACAATCAATCAACTTTACGTAGCAATTGCTTGCAATTACATGAAGTTTTTTTTAACAGTTTAAGAACCTGATAACTATTATTGCTTTCAGAATAGGTGAGTTCTGTAAGGTCTGTACCAGGACAGAGGTCATCCGGTTGACTTTACGAGAAGCAGATTTATAGATTAGGAGCTCGGCTCGGACTATTGACTTTTATAACAGTTACTGTTGATATAAGTAGAAAATGTGTATCGGTCAGTAACTCGTGTCACGGTCGAGCGCGCATTGTCGTGGTCGCAGCACCCGCGCCCGGCGCCCGCGCACCGAGGATTCAGGTCGCGTTCATACGACGAGAGGGCGGCCCGGCCACTCGGCATGGTTCTCAGCCACGCGCCACTGAGAGCCACTGCAACGCGTGTGAACATACTACTCCACTTTAAGGGAGAAACGATGAAATGGGTGATTCTGGTATAATCCAATAAAAGGAAACAGTTGAGAATTGCTATTTTTTAAATTCATTTCTATTGCTACGAGTGCCTTGATGAGTGAACAAATATTTGATATCGAACGATCCCAGTAACTAACAACGCATTCGTACTTACTAATTGTCTGATAGAAATTTTATATCAAATAATAAAATGCTGCATTCATGGTCATGGAATCGACAGGCTCGCCAATTTTTATTGGTCACTTGGCATCCAAGCACGCGGAGTCGTAACGTGTGCACTTTCTCGTATGATCGCGTTAGTGGGTCGTGGCGATGCGACGAACGTGCGGCCGCTGCGCACAGGCCGCGGGACACTGTGGCAAATTCATTATACCTCACAATACACCACTAATGTTTCTTCCACCAGCTACGTGATCCAAACTGTCAGTGAAAGTTACATTCGTGTCGTTTTTGTCAAATGAAACAACCGTTATAAGCCTACCAGAAATGTGTTGGCAGACAACGTTTATTATGTTTGTCGATAATAACACCATGAGACCAAACTATCATAATACCTATATGTGTTTTATTTGATCATTCAAGTATGTAGTGAAATTAACAAAGACATTCCGCATTCGCAAAGCTATTTACATATAGCAAACCTAAATTACCATTAGCATATACATAAATCAAGCGACCGCATTTATGTATGTAGTCCACAACATTTTGCATTCTATCAACACAAATTGCATAAATAAATAAAACAACCAGGCACTATTTTGTTGAGAGACATTAGATCACTGATTAAGGTAGTGTCCTGGGTCAATAAAAATGAATTCTAATTAGTCCGTCGGTGAGATTTATCAAAAAATATTGGACACGTATTTTTTGCTTTATCACATCAATAAAAATATACAAAGTTATAGCGCATCAAATTATAGGAGTGGGGGCTTGTGACGTCACTTCGTGGTAAAATTTGTACCACGGTGTGACGTCACGCGAAATTTCAACGCACTGTATCCTCGTCATTTTTCGTTTACGGAACAAAATAATAAATACGTGTCCAATATTTTTTGGTAATCTAACTGACGGACTAAATAGATTTTTTTAGGACACAACCCTATTCTGTAAAGACATTGACATCGGAAAAAAATACACTTTGTATATGGAGGACACGCCCACACAAGTTAAGTGCGTCAGTTTAACAAATAGTGTGGAATGTTAAAAATTTCGTGTAACTGTTCTCTCGCTGCTTTAAAATGAGATGCATATACGATAACGTCGCAGTATTTGCGTCGTACTATTACGATGATATCTTGGTCACAGGAATAAACGCAGTCCTACCTTTTACATAAAACGTATCGCTCATTTTCAAGAATAATCCTGTATTAGGTACACGTTCCTAGGTAAGTTCTAATACGCTCATTTCCATAATTAGGTACGTTAACAACAACGGCATGGTTATGCTGGAGATAAAATTACTATCAAGTGGATCGTCTGTCATTTGACAACCAGTTGACATACAAAATGTATATTTCACTCACACTTTTCATTTACAAGTATTATTTATTAAATTAACTAATATCTACATTATAAAGGAACACTATATAAAATCAATAAAATATTTACATTATTATAACTATATTAAAACTAATCTAATCTAAAAACTACCTAAAATAAACTATAAAAGTGCGTCGAAGAATTCCTCCGCATCGCCGTCGACTGGTAACGTTCCCAAAAGACTGGCAGCATTGCCACGTTGAATGGCAATGCTTAATCTTTGGTCAAAGTAAAAGCCAGCCTTTATATATTGGTTTTAGAAATTACAGAAGCAAAAATTACAAAGTTGAACCGCAATTCCTAGAATTTCTTTGTAATTTTTTAAGTGATTTGGAATGACTAAAATCCAATTCAAATATCATCTTCAATTATATTTTATTACGTTTCTAATGGAGGCTTGGTCAATTGCTATTCCGCCGCGAAAGAAATCATTTACTTTTTCTCTAGCCAGACTAGAGATGCAATTGAATTACTGGAGTCGGGTATAAGAGCTAAGAGCACATTCGGAGAAGCGCAGACGTACGTGAGAAGGCTTCATTCGACTTGCTCGTGCATGACGAACACGTATAGATTGATCTGTTGCATCAAATGGAGTTGCAATTTCTCTATATTTAATAATAGGATAATAATTCTTATTATCATACTTACAATGAATATTAGAGCATAATCATCAATTATGCCAACGATTGCAGGATGATGACCCATGTATTTTTTATATTCTAATAACATTCCACATAAAACCTTATCTTAATGATATAGCGTAAGTAACCATTTAATATTATTCCATATTTTTTAAGAAAAAAGTTCTAGGTCACTGGAGTATTATAAATGAAATATAAAAGATTAAGTGGTTTATACCAAGTCATATCTTTATTCTCATTCATCAGTCGTAGCTAGGTCGCAAAAATGTCCACAAAACCGTTTTTATTCGTCGTAATCCGTTATCACACCACGAATTCGTGACAAAAGCGACCGCATAAACGCTACTTACGATCAATTACCGCGCGATATGTCAGCATGGACAATCGTTGAATAGAGATGTGTTATTAGATATAGCTGTAAAAAGGCCGTGTAATGAGCCGGCAAATCTCGAATAAAATATAAGACATTGCGGAATTGTATGATTGTGGGTCGGGTGAGTCGGCGCAGGCGCAGGCGCGGAGAGGGCACTGGGTCGGGGGAAAGTAGTGGGGCCATATGTAAGCGTGCACGGTGCATGCCACAATTACACTGCCCGAATATGCAGTCACATTATATCGCTAGTCGCTACCTGATTTGTTCACAACTTTTCCTGAGAAGACATAAACATGGAAAGCATCATGTGACCCAGAATTATGGATCTTATCGTACTCACTAAAAGTACTATCTATCCATCATGCCACTTTCACATCTCTGTGAGTTATGTGTGTAATAAATATTTTTTGGTGCAGGCAGTCATATCGAAATTATTTCTCACTAGACAACAAGACATTGACTTTAAAATAATTCTTAATTTATTTGTCAAAATTATCGCTCTATGATCTGATCAAATACCTATTCAGTAGCCTTTTAAACACAATAATTATATTTTTATACCATTTCCGGTCACCGGACTCCATTTATAGCCAATTCTATAATATTATTATGTATAATGAGTTTATGCCTGTAGTATAAGCCAGTTGCCCATTACCCAAAGGTACAATTTACATATCTCTTCATCGTAGCCTCTTTGGTTGGTGAAATGACAAGGCTTCGCACAGAAATTACATTTAAACCAACAGCTTTCAAGGTCAAAGTCGCTAGAAGCAATTAGCAGTAGTAAACTATTTACCGTCGAAGTAGAAACTTCAAGTAGTAAAGTATAGTTATTCATAATACGGGTTTCTTATAATGACAGAAATCTGACAAGCTGGCAGGAAGATGATCAGGTCAACTGATGGTAATTTATTACCGTCGTCTATAAACATTTGCAAATAGTCTCTAGAAATTCAAAGCAAATAATAATGCAATTAATATTAATAATAATTAATTAATTTAAATGGTACCTACCTAAGGTTAATAAGATCATGTATTATATCAAGAAGAAGTGACGTCGGATACCGCGGCGAAGCTCGTGGGTTCAAATCCTACAATGAGCTTGAGCTTTCGGTGAAGGAAAACATCGTGAGGAAACCATAGCACGGTGGTAGGGTACTTTGTAGTACCCGACTGGCTGGCTATCACCCTCAAGTTGAAAATCTGTCGCCAAGCACCTATCGGTGTGTTCCGACAGTTGCACTTGAGTGCCAGTTCCCATCTAGGCTCTGTGTGCTTACCACCTTCGGCCACATCATCACTTACCATAGTGAGATTGTAGTCAAACACAAGCCTATCCAGAATTTAAAAAAAAAGAATATCACCCTCTGGTCTCACATTCATCCAAGGGTCTCACTCACCCTCTAAAGGTCTGCTTGAGTTTGTTGTTTACTAAGTCATACATACCTTCTTAATTGAATTGTTTACAATTTTTGTCGCCATAATATGCAAATATTGTCAGTGAGACTAGATAAATAACAGTGGAAAGGCCTATTTGAATAAAAAAATACTTCATTTAATTTCACAGACGAGAAATCATTGTCGCAAAATGAAAAACGATTAATTTTGGAAGTAACTAAGAAAACGTTTAGAGTTGTTACAATGTGACAGTTACAAACATTACACTCATGTTAAAAACATGACAATGACAAGCAAATTAACATCAATCGATTAATCATACCCGCTACGAATAATTGCAAAGCAACTTAGCTATTAATCTTTGTAAGTAGACACGGATGATAAAAATAGATGAAAAACTCCACACCGGACGTAGACCTTACTTGTTTTGCTAACTTGCATGCATACTTTATTTCTAAAGATGTCGACGTATGTAAATGATATCAAAGTTATAAAACATTCACAGTCATATCGAATATGTATAGGTCAATTTAAAAACATATATCCTTTACTTGTATGCACTTGACTGATATTTATTTAAAGTATTACATAATGGTCACCGCCGCGCCGTCGATGGACATTTGCAATACCAGGGGGATTGGCGATGTGTCACCGAACTTTGAGAGCAATGGGGAACTTATTCCACATTCTAATTGAATGCCAAAATGTCTAGGAAACAAAAATATGTAGAAGTTTTACTAATAAATATTTTAATTTATTAAAACTCATTGAAAAAAACTCAATACATATTAAAAGTAAGTAATATGTGAGCATAAGTGTGCCGATCCAGTCGTTTCGGCACCGGAGCGCACCCGGTCAAGGCCGCTTGCACTTGTTCGCAAAAAAAACTACCAACTGGTTATGCGCCCACGCATGTGGTTATCATAGTCGTTTTTTTTGCGGTAATACCTTACAACATACTGAACGAGTCACTCAGGCCATTGATCGCACTCGATTATTTATACCATAATTATTGATGAAAAAGAATGCTTATTATATTATTCAATGTTCTTATTTGTCACGTGCTAATATCGACCTATACAATACAATATTAGTTAGCAACGAAAATAATGTTCGTTTGTATATTAGGGATATCCGTATCCTGAATATTGTTAAATATAAAGCTTATCAAAACTAATATTAAACTAAATATTACTGCTTAAATGAACTTTTTGTTCTAGCTATATGAAATAAATCAAAGAATATTTTTATTTACTTCTAGAAAGCTACATTATCAACGAGTTACTTTATTTTATTTTAATCCCCCCCCGGAAACGCGGGTGAAACCGCGGAATCGTAGGCTAGTATATTGTATTTTTATGAATTAATTAGATATTTAACTTTTATTCATTTTGTTTTTTCATAGTTGAGGTACGCTACTGCACCTGCACTTTATGGGGTATATTCCCTTCTAAGCAGAACAACTCAAAAAAGTCATTTAAATATTGTCATGGTAACCTTTGCCATGGTAGCCATTGCTATAGAAACTGTTGTTATAACCCAGAATAAAAAGTAACTATATAAAAACACTCTCCTATAGAAATGCAACGTAGAGTAATAAAATTCAAGCCATCGACAAATTTTTCGAGTTTTGCGGACACAACGCAGCCAACATTTTTACATAAAAGTAAAGGCTCTATGAAATCTATTTCTTATTTGAAATAAAATATGAAATAACTAGACTCCTTAGTGTATACAAAAATACATAACCACAAAAAAAACTTAAAGCACTAATACAAAGTATTTAACTCCAAATAAAGATAGTAATAAATTTGTCTTAATTTATCCGTAGAACCAAAGCCCAGTAATCCCGTCTTTACCTACTTACTGACTGGCTTATGTCGCAGGTCACAAAAACAAGAGAGAAATTAGGACTTACTTACCTCTACAGACAATTAAAAACTACTTTGTTGTCCGTACAACTATCTACCATGGACAATTCCAAGGTAGATAGTTGTTCTTATAAAAAAGGTTCCTCATCATTGTGCATAATATTTTAGTCGGTACTATTATTACTAGTAAGGAAACTTTATAACGAGCATCCTGTAGGATCAGCTACATCCGTCCAAGTAACTAGTTATGAATATGTCTTGATCACAGCTCAAACTTTGGTACTGATATAAGCCATAAAAAAGAATGCTATGTAATTTTAATTTGCTGTTTTTAGAAATAAACACGAGCGAACCTTACAGTAGTAGAATATGACGCGTAACATCTGATATCTCACCTTAGTTATACCATACATTTACCAACCTCTCGGAAAATGGGTTGGTACCTGACAGTCAACTCTACCACCGCACGTGCTCATTGGTCAAATGAGTTTTGTTTGAGTTTGAGGTTAAGGCTGTATGGGCTGAAACTCTATATCTGCACAGCAAAAGGGGAAATAAAATTAAACACTTCCATCCCTATCTGATAACCCGGCTTGCTATTACACAATTCTGTCCTTTTTCACGAAACCACTCACTCAGATTGCAGAAAAGAGAAAGTTGTTACACATAAAAAAAAACAGTAGTAGATACAATACCGAGAAAGTCATATTGTGTGAAGAAACAAAAACGCGACAGATTCTGTATTCAATCCGTCACTATCAAAGCGAATAATATAATTTTTTTTAAATAAAAAACCGGAAATCAAAAGTGAAGCGAAGTCTATCTCATGCAAGTGCATATAATGGTCTTGAAGACCGCCGAGCAACGACTCCTTCATGTAATTCACCAGTAATGTAATGACGGTAATCATTTTATCATCTTCGTACCAATAACGTGCGTTTACCTAGTGCAATGGGGTTAGATTGGCAGAACCGTGCGAATAAAAGATCGACGTCAACCAATGTATAATTTAGTTATTACGTATCCCTGGTATTACCTCGTACTTAAGGTCCATATTACTTAATATTGTCGTATCAAGATATTGCTAATATTATCAAAGTGAATATCTAATATAAAACAGTAGCCATGGGCTAAATTTTGCGTAATAAACCTTTACAAGGAGGCCGTAATTAACATTTTATTTCTGCACAACATGCGATTATACCAATATAATCATTTTAATCTCACTTGTGCTTTTCAAAAAAAGTGGATCTAAAATCAAAGATCAAAGCGCTGCAACGAGTTAAAGCTAAGAATAAGAATGTTGGGCTGTAAAAGGGACGAATGAAAGATGATTGCATGCAGCACAGATGAAAATGTTGAGGTGGATGTCTGGTAAATAGTATGGATAAGCTTAGAAATGAGTACATAATATGAGGAAGTTTGAAAGTGGTACCAGTGACCGAAAAGTTGAGAGGGAGTCGTTTGTCGTGGTATATTATGTGGAGGATGATAGTTCTGATAGATGATAGATAGAGAAGAGTTATGAATATGGAAGTGGATGAATACACGGGTAGAGGAAGACCGAAAAAGTTATGGATTGATTGTGTGAGAGATGATATGAGTAGGAAAGGAGTGAATTCCGATATGACGGATAGAGACGGGCCGAATAGAAGAAAAGCTCACATTGCGCCGACCCCAAATAATTGGGAACAGGGCAGGCAGATGATAAAAAAAAGCCAAGAATAATTTAGTTGAATAATTTTTAAAGATAATTGAGTGTAGTATATTACCCAACTAAATAATCTTGAAAGTTTACTGAACGTTTTATACGGCTGTTATAATGATAGCGCCACAAATAATAAAGTAGCAACCATACCACCATTGAATTTATATTATCATATTATTATACCCAGCCACGTTTATTTACAGTTCATAAATTCTCAATTACTAATTTGACTTTGTGGTATTGTTTTGTGATGTTCATTAAATAGAAGCACAGAAATAATAATATGGAATGAAATTTTTACTATTAGCTTTTATGAAGAACGCCATTAACATAATTCTTTGAGTACCAATACTTTTTATTAATATCCAGTGAAACAGCTCTTACGGCTAATCAGGTACAAAACAACAAAGAAACTGCATCTTGTAGATCTTAAGAATGGCTCTCGGGTAGTTATATCTGATCTACATAATATACTCTTTAACGTGTCGGTGTATCACTATGAAAATCTCTAGTAAGTTTATTTATATGATGACAAGTTGAAAGTATTTTATTACTTGCATGCAGGTATACCGAATATGTTACTAGGGAAGTAATAAATTATTTAAATGAATGCATTGGAGCTTCTTCTGCGTGGAGCTCTTAATTTTCCATTATGACTTATACCATCGTCCTTTACCTAAACTTCATGACTATTCATTAAACAATATAATTATATAGTGAAATCATGTAATTGCCTTGTTCCAGATACACATAGGTACTCATAGGTACAATCGCCACCAACCTTCTATTGCTAGATCAATGGCCCGGGAAACGGTCACAGCACCGTAAGGGCGGTGGAAAAGTATACTTTCCATAAATATGACTTTTGTGGAATGTCATTAAATAAATGTATATTAACTATAAGTAACTAAGCCAGGTTAACATAGTTTAACATCCCAGGTAGAGCATTACAAGATATTTATTGTATATTCTTTATTCAAATATCATTTTGTATTTAAGAATATTTTATAAGGTTAAACCACCATCATCATCATGTGAAAAACTTAGTGTACCTAAATATTAAAAACTTGTAATATACCTGAGTTATGCAGACGCTTCTCTATCTTCAATGACTGTTTCACGAGAAAATGTTCTAGTGTTCACAAGTAACTGAACTGTGTCCCGGGAACTTTGCGAGCACTGGACCCTGAACGAACGAGTGAGGATTATAATGAACGAGACAAGTTCGTGATCACCGGCGCGAATGTTCGGATCCGGTCACTGGGCGCGTGGACATAGGGGCACGCTGCCAGCCAAGCGTCTCAAACGGAATGAAATGGTGAAGAAGACGCCGCGGTCTTATATAGACGTGGTCGTAACCTGACGGCGGATAACGGACTCCCGCCCGCGAGCCAAGCACGCGACTGTCTATCGTATTGCGCACACGCAAGGTTTACAATCACGTTCCAATGAGGGCCCTTCTCACTGTAACAGATAGATCGAATTTTCAATAAAGCGCCCCAAGCTGAACACTGCAATTTGCCAACGCTAACGCTCGCCAACCTTAGATACTCCCGAACAAGACGACAGGACAACGGCACTCCAAATGGCATCAGGGTACGGCATCGATATCGACCTATAGAGCAGACCAACATTCCAGCGAGAAAATGGCGGTGCCTGTGCGGACAGAAAAATCACAGCGATGTAAAAGCATTTGCAACAGCAGAGCTTTTACATACCGGTGGCTATCAATTATTTTCCTATGAAATCTTTCGTCGCCACATAGGTGTACAATATTGATAAAATTTACACTATCTCTGTCAACGTAATTATTTTTAAATTTTTCCGTAAATTACTATCAATGTAAAATCATTAGTATCTAGAAATGTTTTATATCCGCGATCAACGCGAATATTGTGCGTGAAATTTTTTGTTACTAATCAGTTCTATAACGACTGCACGGATTTGCAATATGAAATTTGGCACATATGTTTCATACCCTGTGTTGCGGCGATTCCAACCTCTGCAGACGAGGAATGACAGGCTGACTATTACGGACAAAGTTTGACTTGACATTTAGACGAAAACATTAAGGGACAATTGAAAAAGACGAGACTTAATGACGACGATTTTACGACTTTCTTTGTAAATATTTAAATAAATCATTAATTCAAAAAAGCGGGATTCATTTCACCCCTTCACCCTGGAATAACATTATGTACATATGTACCTATACTTTTACTTCGGAAAAACATAAAATCCCGTACGAACGCGGGTAAAGCCGTGGGGAGGAAGCTAGTTAAAAGTATAAGGGTAAGGGAGCAGAATAAGATTATTTGACGTTTAAGTTTTACGCAGGTGAGGGCACTAGATAATGAATATGTTGTAAGTCCTAAATAGAGTCATGTTTGATCGAAATGTCGC
This sequence comes from Ochropacha duplaris, assembly GCA_951361185.1. Lineage (NCBI taxonomy): Eukaryota > Metazoa > Arthropoda > Insecta > Lepidoptera > Drepanidae > Ochropacha > Ochropacha duplaris. Next base: position 9,361,491 of record OX592693.1, on the reverse strand, counting down.
AGGTAAATTGTCTACACAATTGGTAATAAAATAAAATTAAAACGGGTTTCTTATGTACTGAGCATACAATGTGCACGCACTTCTTGAAACAGGGAAAAGTACTTAGACCAACAGCACAATACAGCAATGTTACTGTTCCGTGATAAAAAGGGGTAATTAAAAACGTGAATTAGCTCATCGCACCCGAGATGAATGAAGACTTTACGCATGTGTGATGTAAAAATGTTATATGAAGCAAAGCACCAGTTGAAACACTTCGCGCTCGCACTCCCTCTTCTCACGCACACATTATTACATTGCACATGGTACGAATAAGTATTTGCCGATTGCATGTGAATGTGAACGAGTCAAAGGAATGACAACAGCACAAAGAAAGCATTTTATGTGGGAAACCCTTTTCTTATAGGAATGTGAACTTTGACGCTTCTTAGTGATCTATATAGTAATTAATTTTATCATACACATGATAAGTACGTTCAAATCAGTATACCAGAGCTAGTAAAATATTTTTTTATATCAATCATTAATAATGTTGATAATATGAAATGAAGTGTCACATTTTGTAATATTTGGTGTTATAAGTATCAGGGAAACCATATCCAACGTAGATACAGAAAATATTATTTATGCGCTTAGAGGTAGTGTACCTGCCTACCAAATGTCCTTGCTCTTTTTTTCAATTAAATTTTGACCTTTTACTATACCGACTTTATTCACGAATAAGGGTTGACCAAATATCCGAAATTGTTTTCTCCGAAAAATGCATTAGGTACCTACATGCCTTTAACAAACATTTCCTTTAGTGTAGGTATTTTCTAGCTATCTACTAGTATAAATACAATAACTTTATTTACAACAAATGTACAAAATATACAAACAAATGTAATATATAAAAAACTTCTTCGAGGCTGCCGCTGCTGCCGAACGGCAAGTTAAGTTGAACACACGAATAAGTAATTATTACTGTTTTCTTTTTGCTTCATGTATCCGGAAATCAATACTAAAAAGCTTAGGTATGTATCTTATTTACTTTGACGAATAGGTAGGCGAACGCAATACAACCTGAAATACAGGTTATCTAAAGAGATCTAAAGTAGTAGTAGCTTAGGTTCTTCATGCTCAATTATTAGTTAATGAGTAGTAATATTAAAAACAAACTGTATAAGAAGACGCCGCTTTAATCTCACTTCCTGCGGTTTCCCAAAGGAGGCTTTAAGGCCAGCACGGAGACGTTGATACAACAGTGAAAGTTAATGTTGATTCGCATTGGCTCACTCATTATCTACGCGATGAAAATCTTAAATTACACTGCACACGGAATGTCTCGAACTATTTTTATCTGTGTAAGATTCAATTACTCGGTACCTAATGATGTACATCGCCGAAGGCTTCGTCTAAGAAAATAACAAGTTGTCTTAGCTGCCGTGTAATGAGCGTTCGCACTCCGTCGCAAAAGAAAACAATTACCTAGACGTGCGACCACCGAGTAATGAACAAATGTAAGGAGCCCATCTACATAGCGATCTAATGTATAAAGGGTTGATATAAAGTTATTGTTTGTGATACCCTGCCCTATCCTATAAATATAATATGGCTTACCTGCCTACCCACCCTACCTAACCCTATAATAAGTTATTAGAATAACATGTCACTATACCTATTAAATTATATTGATCATAATTGCGAAGACCTATATTAAATGTATAATAATTTATTTATTACCAAAACATGAATTTATACATATGTAATCTTAATCAATATTGCATTATACATAAATTTAATTCATTCACTTGACTAAAGTGCCCTGATCCTCAAACTAGGTCAAACCTGTATCTTGAGAACCAGGTTCCTCTCCATGTGGCTAAAATATAGTAGGTATCTAATGTAGTGGATATCAATTTTGAAATCACTTGAAGAAAGTAATTTTCCGTACGATATTAATGCACTTGATCTGGGTTATTGTGTTAATGTTGCGTGCACTTAATCCATTATGACATGACATTATGGGCATTACAACAAATGTCAGAGAAACACTTGGGTTATACGACTTCGGTGAGCATCAATTTAAGGCGATGATAGCTCAGTGGTAAGTGACGTCGGGATACCGCGGCGAAGGTCGTGGGTTCGAATCCTACAATGAGCTTGAGCTTTCGGTGAAGGAAAATATCTTGAGGAAACCATAGCACGGTGGTAGGGTACTTTGTAGTACCCGACTGGCTGGCTACCACCCTCAAGTTGAAAATCTGTCGCCAAGCACCTATCGGTGTGTTCCGACAGTTGCACTTGAGAGCCAGTTCCCATCTAGGCTTTGTGTGCTTACCACCTTCGGCCACATCATCACTTACCATAGTGAGATTGTAGTCAAACACAAGCCTATACAGAATAAAAAATAAAAAACAACGAATATCAACTATTAGCAAAAATCTAATTCGAAATTTCAGGATATTTGAAGGTGTTTTAGAAAATCAACAAGTTAATATGAAATAGGTATTGCTTGTATTTCTTTTATTTAGTTAGATTTCTGAAAAGTATACAGGCTGGCCATCGGACGTAGTCAATGTGTTGCGGAATAGGTACCAATCATCAGAAAACATCGTAAGGATAACATGGTGGTAGGGTACTTTGTAGTACTCGACTGGTTGGCTACCACCCTCAAGTAGAAAATCTGTCACCAAGCACCTGCCGGTGTATTCTGGCAGTTACACACCATTTTGAGATTTTAAATGTGCGGCAACACATTGACAATGCCCCAGGTATTGCTAACGTCTTGAGGCGTCGACGGTAGACTTGCATGTTGACTCGCCTGTCTGTAGATATTGTCAAATTAAGTTAATGCAATCGAAAACAACGTCCTGCAAATAACCACCGAGATTGAGTGAGGTTTTACAGATGGAATCCGTCGACCCGTCACCAGTCACTTAGTACTGACTGAACCAATAAAATCTTCCACAGAACACGTCGATAAAACTGTCTTAGCTGTCCGTTCATTATAGAACTGAACCGAATATCTTGATTGCAGCAGACGATCTCAAACTAATTAGTCACGTAGATCGTAGCTTCAAAAAGCTTGGCTATTGATTGCCTCCTACATATATTTCTCCCCATCTAACAACAATCGGAACTCATTGTTCATTGATTGTTTAGTTTTAGGTACTGATGCAAATGATGTAATATATATTTTAATAAATATGTCTCATTTCGTTCTAAGTGCATTTGTCATTGCAGGTAGGAAGAGTGTGCGCGACGCGACGCGTGCGCAGCCTAATCGTCGCGTAACGGTGGCCAACTGTAAAGCTCGCCACGGACCGCGGGCCGCGTGCTAAATTTGCCGAAACACCGCGATCACTAGCGGGAAAATCTTAAATCACTCTAATTCGTGTCGATGCCCGCCTATAACTGAAAAAAGACAATTATAAAACTAATCACATCAATGTTATTTCTCTTATTGAATTATTATTATAGTAATTTACATTATATGTGGTACTACGTCCTGCAAAGGCTTATAGTCGATACAAATCCGGCTTGAATTGGGGTCGTTCGCCGCCTACTGAACTTGGATGGATAATAATGTATTTTCAAATTAGATCACCGCATGGAAAGCTGCATACTCAAATGTAAATTGTCCAAACGCTTAAAAGGAGGTTTTGTATTGAAATGCATTACAGTTTCGTACTAACCAGAATATTTAAGGTTATTTACCCTTTATAATAAAGATAACAAAAATAATATCATTAAAGTAGAGAAATGCACAAAAAATACCTAATGAAACCTCGTAAATTTATGACTACGTTACCTATACATTTTGACCTCACCTTGTCATATCTAACATGGTTGGCAAACTATTACATTCTATGACTTTCTTACTTTCAGGTTTAATAAAGTAATAGTTATTTGTTATACAAGAGTGTAAAGTTGTTTATTAACCGCGTGCTCAATTTTCATCAAAAGAGCACGAGGTGAAAAATCTTTGCACTCGAGTGCAACACGTAGTTTTTCATCCCACCACAGCGAGGAAATGACTAAATGCAAAAAAAAAAAAGAAAATGCCGCGCGCAAAGCAAATTAAAAAAAAAGAAGTTTCCGAGTCTGAGTTTTTGACAAATTAAAAAATGATTCTTTAATTTCATTTTTTAATTCTTCATATTTTGAGTGTACTTCATGACTGGGTGTACTTGCAAAAAAAAATACACACACACACTTTTTTTTATTATTCAGCTATTATTCGGCGGCGCGACTATGGGCCGTCCTACCAGCCAGTCTTTATTCAAACAATATTTCCGTTCCATTTCTTTGGCGCTGAACACTAAGATGTTCCAAATTCAATAAATGCGCGGCAAAGATAATTGCGGCGCACTTATAAAATAAAGAGGATTAAAAACTCATTACTGCCTGCTAAAAGATTCTTATAGAAGTTACAACCTTTGGGTACACTTTCAAATAGATGGGATGAAAAAACTCTTTCCGAGATGGGGGGATGAAAAATAATGTTATATCATTTAATTAATAAAACAAATGATCTATTAACCTAATTAATATCTTTTCTCGTTGTTCAACGCGGTCAAATTAAATCAGGTGAACGAATAAGTTAAGTAATCTGTAGTCTTTGATATGAGTATGGATACCTACCTAATTTTGTAGATCCGAGTTGGCATCCAATATAATTTTAATCGCGTGTCATGTAACGACCGACGCAATACCTTGTACCGCAACAATAAAGAACATGTAGACTTCGATTCAATCACGTCACGCCATGAAACCTATGAGATTTATCCCATTACGGTACCTGTTGATAGATTCTATTCATTCACACATTATAAATTCACGCGTTTATAATCAAAGAATCATGGCTTCGTTTGTACTAAAGATATGTTAAGAATAGAGAATTTGAAAGTAAATTACGATGAAAATTTACGTTATAAAACCCTTGGTGCCTAAAGACACGGTATAGATATAACTATTGTGTGATATAAGGTTGTTGTTAAATATTTTAGATCCCCGTAATAAAATACGAAATGCTAAATAAGTACTATTTTGCCTATTGCTGGCCCGAGTGCCACAGTTAGTTTTCTAGACACGCGGGAGCGTGTCAAGCCAAGTTCAAGAAACAGAACAGGCGAGCCGCACCGTGTGTATTATTACACGAACCATTTGGAGCCACTTTTGACCCCCTCATAAATCAAAAACTATTTTACATAAACGTATCAAATTTGGCTCATATATTGAGACTTGCGAGATACATATGTGTTCTAAATTTCATAAGCTTATCTCAAACGGTTATTTAGATATTAATGTCCAAAATTCCTCATTTTTATCATTGACTGACCTATAGACCAAAACTCTAACCCAGTTCCAGATGACCTAGAGAGTTAAAATTTGGTATGCAGATAGGTAATTAGATGAATACAAAGGAATAAATAAAAAACTGGCAATTTTTAAATAATTAGATTCTATTATGAACGCTTAACATAAATACCTAATATTACTTAGGGTACCTACGTTATTAACTGGGATTAATTATTATTTTTATATTTAGCGCACATCAATATTGTAAAATCATTACCTACTCATAAATAATGATAAAATAATAGGCATTTAGATTTTCGGTATTTACACGACGCGCGCGCGCCGAGTGACGCCGGAGAGGCGCGGGCGGGGTGGGTGGGGCGCTGTGACAACCGAATCGAACCGTTGACGCGAACGTGGACGAGCGAGTGGCAGCCGCGCTCATAAGCGCACGCGCCCATACGAATTATATAGCCTTCGCATGTTCTAAACCTGTTACCTTTCGGTTCTTATTTTATTATTCCGAAAATTGGGCTTGCTGGTAGAAACTACCCATCGAACATAAGGCTCTTCCATGACTGTGTAAAAGTAGGTACTTAATAATAATTCGTATGGGAAAACCAGCCAAGTCAGCCCTTAGACTACATATTTGGATTTTGCATAGAACTTGGCACTCAATCTCAGATCTCCATTCTTTTTGCGGCGAAGCCCACAGCAGAGAATAATTTTTGTATTGAACTTGGCTCTCCTTTTTTACATTTATGTTTTTGGTGGAATTATAAATAAATCGATAATCTCATAGAGCTAATAAAATTGAGTACGAATGAAACTTAGTTCCTTTTTCGACTACAGAATTCATCGAAGATAGTTTTTTTAATCATTAAAATAAAGTCTCTATTGCTCACTACACAAAACATGTAACTGCATTTACATCGCACTGGTGCGCTCCGACAGGTGCACTTGAGAGCCAGTTTCTTCAATAAAAAAGCTGTTAGGATACTTATTTGTTTAAACTTATGTGTAAGGTAAGCTTGGTAACTCCTATTATATATTTGTTATATAATATTATAATTAGTAGGTACTTAAACTTTAATACTGCATTATTGCCGCGTGGTCAAACGAAGAAAAAAACATATTTAACATGTACTTACATTATTCTTAAACTAGCTTTCCGCCCCACGGTTTCACCCGCGTTCCCTAGAGATCTTATTTCTTTCCGGGATAAAAAGCCTATGTACTATTCCAGACTATAATCTATCTCTGTGCCAAATTTCATCCAGATCCGTTCTGGCGTGATTGAGTAACAAACATCCATCCAACCATCCATCCATCCAAATTTTCACATTTATAATATTAGTGGAATTTCAATGTAAATTTTGTTAAATGAAACACATTTACTATAATTTAAAAACATGTAGCACTAACTGCCTCATTCATAAATACACGAAACTTTCCTAGAAACCTATCAACACCGCCTGTTTAAATAAAACTTTAGAACTTCGACAACTATTCTTCTTTAGTAGACGCCCACCAGTTAACACTTCGAAATTAATAAATATTTAACTGATACATTTCTGCCTGTGTGACCAGGTTTATTTGTGATCGTTAAGTGAAAGCAAAGGTGTAAAGATGTCAGGCTCAACGATTTACGAAGCTAAACGTGAAATTGATAAATCTCTAATTCTTAGCACATTTTGTATGCGTCGTATTGGCCTCGCGTTCGAGAATCCTGCAAATGCATCCTCTTATGTGCTCCAGAAACTCATGTTCATAGCATCCGTCTGCAGTATTTGTTACCATGTTTTTAGTGAAATTGTATACATAGGCCTTACTTTATCAAATTCGCCACGAGTCGAGGATGTTGTCCCACTCTTTCATACTTTCGGGTATGGTGCTTTGAGTAAGTAAATCGTTTCAACCAACCAAACCAAAGATAGTATATTACCTTTATTAAAATGGTAGTGAGTGACTAGTTATCAATTCTTTTTTGCGGTGTGAACTATGAATCTACTAAAAAACCAGTCATACTAAATATGTAGCATTGTATTTTTTTTTCTAAATTTATTGTATTAATTTCAGGTATTGCAAAAGTATTTGTACTGTGGTATAAGAAAGATGTGTTTCGTCAACTTCTAAATGAACTGGCTGGTATTTGGCCAATGCCTCCGCTCGATAAAGAAGCTCAAGGCATAAAAGACAAGAGCATTGCTGCCTTACGGATCGCACATCAATGTAATAAACAATCAAATTTGAATTGAAAGGAAGTAGGGCACTACTTACCTTTGTCGAACATTTTCATCGTATTTTTGGTCCCTCAAATAAATCTGGTTAATTACTATTAAGAGAGAGTCTAAATACTCAATACAAAATAAATTATAGTTACCAGACGAATGAGATACGCTATTTTTAATTTGTGTAGAATTTATGCTTTAGATAATATTAACACGTAAAATACGTCGATTTTATCACTCACTCATTCTCAGTCTTAGAATCACACATCAAAGTAGGATCAGCATACAGGAAACAAAAAAAGAGTGGGTTGTGAAGAAAGGAACTGCAGACGTGCCAAAAACAATAAAATAACTAGGACAAATCACTAAAAGATACTGTCATCGTTGTAAATTGATAAATGGTATCCACAAATATATCATGTAGTTGTGTACCAAGACTAACAAGCTCATAATGTTTTGACTATTATAAAGTTATCAGATCTCATATCAAAAGTATATAGTATATAGTCTTGGCCGTTTCGTCACAACCTTAAAGACCAGTGACTTAATTTCTTTCCATAAATCCATGGGAGTGTTTGGATGAGCGGCTAAGCCATACTTTTCGACCAAGATTAAGGGTTTGTAGAGTTAGGGGCTTGACTGTAAACTAGACATGATATGATAACTTTTTTTAGCAGTGAATCGTTTCGAGCTAGTAAGTCTTGGCCTACTCTTCATAAAATGTTTTTTTCCATGGGTTTTTTTTTACTGTAAGGAAATAATTACCATGTATTACACAATAAAAATTAGTGATGATTGATCATGCCATGCAGATTTTGCAAGTCATAGGCATGCTTTTATAGATAATCCTGACCCACATTTTTCAAATATTCATTATCTCCAATTTGTTTGCAGGGTATTTTGCTGTGAATGTATCAGGAGTATGGTTCTACAATTTAACTCCTATAGTCATCTACTTTTATCACATGTGGCAGCAACGAGATGCTCAAATTGGTTACGTCTGGGTCTCATGGTATCCATTCGACAAGCAAAAACCTATCGCTCATATTGCTGTGTATCTGTTTGAAATATTTGCAGGTAGATGATATCTAATAAATCTTGAAATTTCGTTCATAGAATATGTAAGTGGGTTAAGATGATACTCATATCATCATTATTTTAACTCAAACATTTAATGTTAGACTTTCACAAAATATTTCTTTTAAGTCTTAGGTGTTTGAGTCCAAAGTAATGAACACAACTATTTCCGTGAACTAAATGTTCCTTTTATTGACACAGACGGAGCGAAAGCTCTGATGATATAGCATCAACTTGAATGACTATTATCACGTTGAGAGTAACACTATACTTTAGACGTAGTGAGTAGCAATTAATCCAGTTTAAATATTTGATTGTACGCTTCATAAGGTCCCAAAAAAATAAAGCACTGATACAATAATAACTATTGCATGATGAACTCAAAACAAATATAATGTCAGTGGTGCCACTTTCGGTGGCAAGTTTATATTCTTCTTTATTACTATTATTACTTAGTTCTTACTTAAATACAAATTTAATCTTACAAAACCAAAACGTCAAAGTAAGAATACTGTAGATTATATTAAATTAATTAAAACTTTTTATTCGAACGATATGCATTTTAAGCTGAGCGATGAGAGATGAGCTTTTCTCCTATAAAAAGTACAATAAAGTATTTATTGCCTTGGTAAGTTTGTTTAACTCTAACGTCTGTAGAATTGCATATTAAAAGAGCTATAAAAACAAGATATGTTTAACTTATTTCAAGGTATACAAACCCAATTTTATCAAAATACCTTCAGCCGTTAACTGCGAAAGACAGATAGACAGATAGAGTTACTTACGCATTTATAATAGGTATTAGTATGGATCTCTTTGTTGATAGTATTATTATAAAGTTTACCAATGTAATGTAAACTATCCAGTTATTTACTCATACTGTTTCACATTTTACAATGGCAGAGAAGTCTCAAATACTAAATGAGGCGCACAGTGAAAGAGTAGTCCAAATCTACCTATTAACTTTTATTTTCCTAGGGCAAACCTGCGTGTGGATAATGGTGTGCACAGACCTGTTGTTCTCAGGCATGGCAAGCCACATTAGTCTGCTGCTGCGGCTCCTACACCGAAGATTACAGTCACTCGCTACGACTAAACAAACTGACGACGAATACTACCGAGAGATATTAGCAAATATTAAGTTGCACCAAAGACTTATTGTGTAAATACATATATTTTAAAATATCCTTTATAGCTACGAGGTCTACAATTATGTACAAAATTAACAGATTTAATATTCCTGAGATTGATGTCTATGTTTCTGCAAGATTTTATTTACCTTCGGCTGAAGTATGTGTGGGTCGAATCTTACCTCTGATTTTTAAACCAATTCCACCCAACCAATTGAGATGAAATTTTGCACACACTTTTGGTGCTAGTGTCAACACAATCTTTTAGTTAAGCGATGATAGCTCAGTTGTATTGACGTCGAATACCGCGGCAAAAGTCATGGGTTCGAATCATACAATTTCCTTTCCTTCAACGAAAGCTCAAGCTTTGGATGAAGGTAAATATCATAGGTAAACCATTTTTTTATATCACAAGTGACAACCAGGCAGGCGGGTCATCTGATGGTATGTGACTTCCGTCGCCTATAGACATTAGCAATACCAAGGGGATTGTCAATGTGTTGTACACCTTATTGCAATGCCTTAAAGGTCTTTGGACACTATACCTAATTCTTAATTATGTCTGTTACAGTTACTGCAATGACTTAGGGGATGCATTTTCACTTTCGAACTTGGTGAACATTGTGATGAGCTCTTTAAACATTTGCTGTGTCGTATTCGTTATTGTGGTAATTATTGTTCTTTTTTAGTCTATTTTTAGAATGAATTCTTTATAATAAATATTGTGTGAAAAAATATTAACGTTGATGTTTTTTTCAGCTGCTGGAACCTTTTATGGCTATTAGTAATAAATTATTTCTAGGTTCAGCCTTGATTCAAATTGGAATGTTATGTTGGTATGCGGATGATATTTTTCATGCGGTATGTATGTTTTTTACGTTACTAAAATACCTAAACCAGCTGATCTTTACGTTCTTGGGATTTTGATAAAAAAAATATTTTTATTTTCTTAATCTCTCCGCAAATTTTGTAAAATCACGTTAACATTTAGGATGTAATAAGTTTACGTATAAATTAAAAATGAGCTTAAAAAAGGACTAAAGCAAACAAAAAGAGCGATTGAATAAAACAAACAAAAAATATCATAATACTTAAGTTATCCATAATTTATTTGTTAATCCATAATCGAATTCGAATTTCCAAGATTGCTATGCCATGGTGATGAATTTAAAAATGAAAGTAGCCTATGTATCCTTCCTCCGGGTACAAGTTATCAACTTTCACATTTTGTATTAAGTAGTACCTATGGATATTTACAGAATGCAGACGTTGCAAATGCGGCGTACAACAGCGGATGGTATAACACTAATCCTCGAAGTCGACGAGCCTTACTCTTCCTTATTATAAGGTAAATAATATTATGTAAGATCCTATAAAATCATTTACATAATACCTTCCACCCCGCGGAATATTCCCAAAATGAGATCTAAATTCATAGGGTAGGTACTTTTAAACTTCTTTATTCTTTTATTCTTCTTTTTTTTACTTCTCGTGGCTCTAACAATTTCAAAGACAATATGGATATTACAGGATTCCTTAATTTAATATATGTAGATAGAAGAGTAGATATTATCTTCAAATGTTGCAAATTAAATTATTGTATTTTTTCAGAGCTCAGAAGCCTATCGCATTTACTGCAATGAATTTTACTAATATATCTCTAGTCACGTACTCTGCGGTAAGTTATGATAATACTTAGTACATTTTAGTACTATACGATTTAATTTATTTATTCTATGGTTATATCTATAAATCCCGTTTCAGCACATTTCGGCCGCAGCGTTAAATTAATTTATTATTTTCCAGATCCTGACGAGGTCCTATTCATATTTTGCTCTTCTATACACTATGTATAGTGAACATTAAAATTACAAAATATTTATGAGGAACATATGGCATTTTGTCAGCTTTTGGGTGTACAAAAGCCACCTGAAATTGACACTACTCCGCACTCGGGAAAACCGTGAGATGTAGCTGCACGTACCTACAGTCTTTGCTAGTGCTTTAACAAGGCCTACGCTGAATTACTAAGTTTGAGTCTGAATAAGTAAATAATTATGCGAAATCACAGTAGGTACTTATACGAAGTTTGCTTACACAGTAAACAGGTAAGGTAATTAGGTAATCACAACTACCGCGTATGTTATGTACTTATGTATAACTTTTGGCAATTCACTAGATTGATAGGTAATAAAATATTTTAGAAAATAATTCGGTGTTTTAATTTAACTTCTTACTTTTAAAAACATGACAGAATGTAAAAATTGACGTAAAGAAAACTTCACTACAGGGATAAGTCATCTACTCAAATACATATTATTATAATAAATATTTTAGCTTGTAAATACTATTACATAGTATAAAATCGTTAATTTCATAAGAGGAAACTTATTTATCTTGCAAGATAATATTGGACTGATATACATACATAGGTACCTACTGAGACTAAAGAAAGAGAGATATCGAAATTCTGTAATGATTTTCATTAAAGCTTACTAATTCCATTTGGAAAATAAGACAGTAGGTACCTATGGTAGTTTAGCTTTCTTTTCGGGTCACTGGCTTAAATGGCGCATAGCCCGTGGGCAGTTAAATAAACACGTCTGACCTTATCAAGAAACGTCTCGTCATAAAATGATGTCATCAATGTCAACCATAACAGATTCAATTGAATATCATACTTTGCCCAGTATCAAGGAACAGGGTAAAGAAAGTGTAACGAAGAACAACAAACAAAATCAGCCGCCTGAAACAACAATTAAACCAACTTCAAAACTTGACACAAGTAAACAGAAACCAAGTATTAGCGTTCTGAAAGCAGCTACCAAAACTTTAATAGAGGACCAGTCTGAGATGATTATATCTTCTAATATATTATTACAAGCCAAATCAAAAGAAATGCATCAGCACCGTGATATGTATTATGGAACTAATAACAGAACATCCAAAGATGCGACCACATCTTATATGATGAAAACAAAGCAGCTTAAGAATATAGAAAAGGTTAATCGTACCTCTGTAAATTATGACAGACTAGAATCGGTAAATATTTTAATCAGTAGATATTTTATGGTCTTTTACATATTTCCTTTAATTAATAATTAATAACATTAAAATAAACACTGTTTTGTTCGTTTAAAGTCTGAAGTGGAAATAAGCAATTACAAATATGAAGATAAACAACTCATATATCTCCCAAAGTTGCAATCAATTGAAAAAATATTTTTGGAACTGGTTGCAGACAACAATTTTAACTCAGTCACGAAGTATTTGGAGGAACATCCAAACTTAAACATAAATTGCACAAACTTTCAGGTAAAATATATGTTAATTTAAGTCACAATTATTATTAGGTATATGTTACTTAGATAAATAAAATGTAGCGTGAATATCGATAACTCGCGAATTTTTCGCCTTATGTAGGGCGTCTCGGCACTCCACATAGCCGTTCATAACAAATCCGAAGCAATGATTGAATTTCTCTTGAAGCATCCAAATATCGAAATTGGTGACACCGTATTGCATGCCGTACGAGATAACAGTATTAAAATTTTGGGTAATAAGTTTGTTTCTTGCTACAGCTTTTGTACCGTTTACCTACAATTCACTGATGAATTTATGATAATTATTTCTTGCAGTAATGTTATTGGAAGCTCGGAAAAAATCTTCTCCTGGCTTAGAATTTGCTGGAGCGGTTCAATCGGCAGATTTCCCGGCGTTTGTAACACCATTGATAGTTGCAGCTCAGTCGGGTCACTACGAAGTCGTGACGTTGCTCGTCGCCCGCGGACATACCATCACTCAGCCTCACTTACCCGACTGTCCTTGCGTTACTTGCAAGTTAGTAGTTTTATTTGTATATTGTATATTCTTCTTTAAATTAGTAAATAAATACTTATACATTTATTCAGTGATTAAAATATAGGCGAATCGAAAACTGCGTCGCAACATAATGTTCGCTGAATGATAGCAAATGTGTTTTGTAATGTTACCTGTAAAATTGTATAAACTCTAATTTTATTACATCTACCGTCATTCTACACACCAACGCACATGACCTATATAGATACCTAATGTGATGTATAGTTTTATTGCTGTGACGAATGTTAAAATGCATTCTTTTCTAAGAAATAATCTGGTGAGTGATGATCCTCTGCACGCGAGCAGCGCCAGGCTCGCTGTGTATCGGGCAATCTCATCGCCTGCTTACATAGTCCACGTGTCCTCGGACCCGATCCTGAGCGCGTTTCGGCTGGCAGAAGAATTAGATGCCAACGCTGCAGCTTACAGGCAACTGTCGGCAGAGTACTTGCTACTTAAGGATAATGTTAGCGCATTTGCTGTGGATCTCATAGGTAAGGAAATAGGTAGAAAATATTACAATAAACTTCAGGGAATTGTACATAACTGATTTTATGTCTTGTATTGTTAACATGGCCTGAACGTACAAGTTCAATTAATTTATTATGTATTATTAGGTTTTTGTCGAACATCAGAAGAAGTAGAGTTGATACTGAAACAAACGACAGGATGTCGAGGACGACGACACTTTGTGTTACCTCGCCTATTGATGGCTGTCGACTACAGACAAAAGGAATTTGTTGCACATCCTAATACTCAACAGGTACATAATAAAATAAACTTTATTGTTAGTAGTATGATTGATTGAGTGATTTATTATTAAATATTATAGCGGGTGCGCTATAATATTTAATAATAAATCACAAAGAAACATTAAGTCAGAGTATTATGTTACTCCATTATGGATGTTTATTATATACATATAACAGTATTAAATAAAATATTTTTGGTAGATCTTTTGCCAATGATTAACATATGAAGAGCCAAGCCCAAAATTATTGAGTTACTGAGCTCCTTAATACATTCGATGCTATCCATTAAGCGTTCGTTAACTATTTAGAATCAAAATGTCATGGAATTTAAATAACTGTCCTTTTATTTTTGGACGATGATAATAAAGAGTCGTCATGTTGCATTTTTAGGTGCTAGAATCTTATTGGATAGGCGAATGGTACGAATGGAGAAGAAAATCATCGAGCGCAAAGGCTTTCATTATTTTTACGCGAGTGTTCACCATGCCGTTAATACTTTTGATGTGTATGGTAAGTGTACAAAATTCACCTTGGTTAAATTATAGTCTAATAAAATATACTATTTCATTATCCCACTCTCATGGAATCATTCCCTTGAGGCCATGAATATAAATCTATCGAAGACCATACTTGGACGTCGTAATGGCATCTGTCACACCGGATCATCGGGTTGTAACCAATAAAACCAGGATCCGTGGCTTCGGCACTGTCCTATTCATAAACTTGAATCGAGAGCCGCAGTAAGCGATTGCTTTACAAGTTTACACGTGATATGTATGTGGACGTATACTGAGCTCAAGTTGAGTTAGTATCTAATTAGAGTGTTTGCAGATAGCGCCGCGGCACTGGCTCGTTAGACACTGGCAGATACCGTTGAACAAACTGATTACTCATGCTGCTGCGTACTTCGTATTCTTAGCCCTGGTCTTCTACATCTCCAATCAAGATAAAACCGGACAGAAACGCGGACCGCCAAACACTGGTTCGCGCTTTATTCGCTCTCGGATAACTATGATGAGATGCGTTGTCGAGATTATCACAATTACCTATTAATTGTGCACGATCCACAGATCATTATGGTTATTTATATGTAGAAGTATTATTGCAGCTACTACGTACGTTCGATGAGTTTTAAAAATGCTTATGTAGATACATTCTCAGCAGGGAAATAATGATAGATACATATTGTTTCAATAATTTATTTAATTACCTTCTGAACCATGGAAATTTTGTCAGATTTCTGTCAATCAGGCAGGCGGATAACCTGATGGTAAGTGACTACCATCGCCACTGAACTGAACATTAGCAATAACATTGTGATTTCCAATGTGTTTCCGACTTATAGATAACCGTTGCCTAGAAGTCAACTGGCTCTCAACTGCATCTGCTGGAACGCACCCTGAAGCGCTTGGTGACCGATTGTCATCTTCAGGGTGGTAGCCACCCAGTTGAGTACTACAAACTGCCTCACCACCGTGTCATGATATCTTCACTATGTTTTTCTCCACGAATAGCTCAAGGTTATTGTGGGATTCAATCAAACCCACGTTCGTACCGGGATTCGAAGTCATTACCACCGATCCATTATCGTTTCAAACCTTATTTGTATTATTACCAGGGGCAGAAGCTCTGCTCGTCCTCTATGTATGCGGATACAGTTGGTCAGCAGTACGCATGTGCGTGATGCAAGGTCCTCGAAGATATTTCACGGTCATGTGGAACTGGGTCGAAATTATTATGCTTGCACTCTTCGCATTGACTTTTTCATTCTGGATTGCCGCAGCGATCGATATCGCTACTAATGATAAAGAAGATTTAGGCAAGTGGTTATTATATAACTACATAATTAATACCTTGTTATTGCTACAATACAGATAGGTATTAGGAAGAGAGAAATTTCGATGTTACTTTATTGAGTACTTTTGGTATCTACCTATGTAGTCAAATTCCACCCCTGAGGGGGTAAAATGGGATTTGAAAGTTTGTATGGAAGTCCGCCATTTTTGAAGCTCGAAGCATGAAACTGTGTTTTTAAGCTAACAATTAGAAATAAAGTAACACGTGTTTTAACGTTTTCTAAACGGGTGTTCAAAGATGGTATGAAAATGAGAAGGCCTGACTCACTGACTCATCAACGCCCAGTCTACACCCTTGGACCTAGAAAGCTGGATGTTTTCACAGGTATTGTTTTTAAGATGTAGACGAAGAATAAGATAGGATTTTTCGATCTCTAAATGGATAAAAAAGGGGTGAAACCGCGGGGCGGTTACTTTATAATATCCTTTGTAATTTCATAGAGCGCAAATATTGGAACCAATATGACCCGACATTGCTAGCTGAGGGCACGTTCTGTTTGGCGACGATATTTGCTTACTTCCGACTGATGTACTTGTGCCAACTCAACTACCATCTAGGGCCATTGCAGGTATGGAAATTAACTATCTAATACCGTATTACTATCACGTAAGATTGACCTCGTTAGAGAACATCGTGAGCTTATAAACATTATAGTGTTTGCGTAGGAGATATAGGCACTATGTCTAAACTGATATTATTAAAAGAAAAAGATTAACTATGTATGTTTTTTGTAATGGATAAACTCAAAAAATACTTGTGCAATCTTAAAATAATTGCACCTTTAGAAAGCTAGGTGTATATAAATATAAGCAAGTAAAATATTTCATTTTAATTGACTTGGGAACGCAGGTGAAACCGCGGGGCAGAAAGCTAGTAAATAATAACTTCATTCAGTATCTGACAACGATTTGTCTCCTAGAGATAGATAGTTTAGATATATTTTTATTGAGACCTCACTAAACAGTACTTCCATGTTAAAAACCAAATATCATAACAGCTTCTACATAATCAATCTTCTTCAGGTCACCTCTATCACCCTCTGCTAAACGCTTTTCTTCCCTTGTACAGGTGTCTTTAGGGAAGATGACTATAGATATTTATAAATACATAATTGTATTCGCTATTATAATCTGCGCCTTCGCCGCCGGGTTGGCACGCTTTTATCAATATTATAACGGAATGGTGTACGAAGATGTATTTGGAATGAAGACAGTTCAGGTAAACCTCAATATAAATCGCTAGAATAGGAATTGACCAAACGCCACTGATACACTTTTACAAAGTAGGTCATAGTCGCACTTCCATGGAATGGAGAACGTTGTTATATAATTAAGCCTCGAAATTAATTGAAATGAATCTTTAATTAAAAAAAAACTATTGGTAAGTAGGTATAATGTACTTTAGGTACTTTCAGAAATATATGCACAAACTAATAATGAAATAATTTTTCGCTATAATAAGTGGGTATTGATTATTTTATTTTATTTCAAATATAGATAGGTCTATGTAGTTAACAGGTTGTTAAACTTCATGTTATTTTGTCCAGTTTGACAACCTTAGTTGCCTCAGTTGAGGCTTCCACAGACAAACCTACGCAGAAACATTTTTATTTATCTTGTTCTAAATTGCATTTAGGAATGATGACCCTAACTTGAACTGGTTGAAAAAGTACCACAATAAAACTGTTTTATAGTGGAACTTATGGCCTTTTTATGGCTTAGTAGGCGTTAGTAGTAGAGTTCAAACGCAGTTTTAGGCACCCGCCTTTATTACATGGACAGGTCAAGATCAGACAGACAAAGTTTGCCGTGTAATGTTATTGTTTAACGACCTATAGTTACCGTAGAATTTCTATAAGTAGGTCGGAATTTAAAGTCCTAATGAACTATTTAGGAAAGCAATTATGTAGGAGGTACCTACTACCTGCCTAATCCCCACACTATGTTTAGTATTGGTTTTGTTATATTTACAACGGGTAATCAGTTAACATTGTCTGCAATTCATTTCACGGATCACTGGAAGTTATAATGAAAGAAATACTGTTATGAAAAACAGATACAAAGTAAGTATTTAGCTTATGTTATACATATGTACCTAAAAAAGCACCAACCATATATGTACCTACACCAACTAGCTGTCTCCCGCGGATTCACCCGCGTTCTGGTGGGATCTTATCTTTTCCCGGGATAAAAAGTACCTAAGTCCTATATCTTATTCCAGGATATAATCTACTTACGTGTGTGCCAAGTTTCATTAAGATCAGTTTTGGAGTTCATCCCAGACCAACATACCTACATACATATATGGATGATAGCCATGTATCCAAAAGAGTTATGATACACTACACGGGTAGAGGAATACCAAAAAAACCGGCCAAGTGCGAGTCGGACTCGCGCACGAAGGGTTCCGTAGAAACGGCAAATAAAATCATGTTTGTTGTATGGGAGCCCCCCTTAAATATTTATTTTATTTTAATTTTATTATTTATTATTAAAGTAAAAATACAACCGAGTATTTTGTGAATATTTCAAGTGCCTACCTGTTGCCATTATTGATATCGAGAAAAAAATAGCGTTTGTTGTATGGGAGCCCCCCTTAAATATTTATTTTATTTTATTTTTAGTATTTGTTGTTATAGCGGCAACAGAAATACATAATTTGTGAAAATTTCAACTGTCCAGCTATCGCGGTTCTTGCGATACAGCCTGGTGACAGACAGACGGACAGACAGCGAAGTCTTAGTAATAGGGTTCCGTTTTTACCCTTTGGGTACGGAACCCTAAAAAGAGATGATATGAGTAAGAAAAGGAGTGAATTCTGATATGACGGATAGAAGAAACGTGGATGAAACGAATGGAAGAAAAGTAGGAGGTAGGTACACATTGCGCCGACCCCAAATAATTGGGACGAGGGCAGGTAGACACCTTGTTATTCAAACCTATATTACCTATGAAAAATATTGGTTTGGTACCTACTTACATATCTGTTATTATAGTAGGTATCTACTTGGTAACGAAGTAATTCTTTTTCATTGACCTTTACAGATATAAGTTATTATTTGCTTTTACCTAAGATCAGTTACAATTTGTATCATTCTCAAGGTATCATCTTTCACGAGCCTAAGCGATACATTGAACACCCTGTTCTGGGCGTTATTTTGTATGGCACCACTTGAAAGTGCCGACGTTGTACTGGAAAATACAAGAGACCCGAAGACTTCCGATAGAAGTCTAGAAAATCGGCATGGATACACAGAGCGTGTTGGATACTTTTGCTTCGGATGTAAGTTAATGTTAGTCATTAAGTATCAGTTAGACGACGATTCTGTAGCCCCAAGCATAACTAATACTTAACTAAATGTAGTTCAGTCTCATCAAATCGTTGTTTCCTATTCGATTTCCGTAAGATTATAATAGGTGCTTGCTTGGTGACAGATTATCACCATGAGAGTGGTAGGTAGCCAGCCAGGTGAGTAGGTAGGTACTGTAGTGTTTGTGCTTACGTACCTACAGGCCACTGATAATTTTATTTGATTTTAATAATGAAAATGATAAAAAAGTAAATTTTTAAAAATAATTAACGTCTGTAAGGAGAAACAGATGGACGTGTCGTCTGTCATTAAAAACTCAAATAAGTATTTAAAATAATAGGTATCTAATAAATAATTTAATAAACAATCAAAAGTTTATCTCAGTAATTACTACCATCATCACAGAACCTACCACAGAGTAACATACTATGGTATCTTCACCGAAAGCTCAAGTTTATTGTAGGAATCGAATCCACAACATTTGCCATGGCATTTGACAGTGACAGCTACCTTAAAACCATGCTGAGTATTTTAGAGACGAATCGAACAAGGAACCTAAATGTCAGCGAAACCGAGACCCTTGACGTAGGTACCTATAGTGTGACTTACCCGTAGTTATCTACTTTGTTTTTTTTACAGGTTTTGAAGTTATATCCGTGATAGTAGTGCTGAATATGCTCATAGCTACAATGTCGAACACCTTTCAGAGAGTCACTGATAATGTCGCCATTGAGTGGACTTTTGGAAGAACTGAAGTTTGTTTATTTCACTAATGCCCTGCTTATCTTACCAAACTGATATGATAAATACGAAAGTAATTATATTTGTCTGTCTGCCTGTCTCTCAGTTATATAAATGTAGGTAACTAACTCTATGTGCTTGGTTTTCACGCCTTAACGGCTGAACAAATGTAAGACATAAACACAATACCTAATGCCATAATGAGCAAAGAACACTTGTAAGTTTAGGCAACACATAACTATTGTCATGGAAGAGAGAGGTGGTAGATTCCTTCATTTAAAAGGAAAAATCTTCCGCCGGGCTAGGATCATTGCCCGGGGACTGCAGTCTATAATGTTTCTTATTCTTTTTTTTTTTTTTTTTTGGGGAGGACTTAAAGGTGGAGGTCTGAGGGACCATAGACACCCTTACGCGGACTTTTCGGTGAGCGCTTAGGGCTCTCAACCGAGTTTACAAATTTTAGACGACTGACCGCTGAGGGCGCCCCAGTTGGGGCACGAGCCTCGGCTCAGGGCGTCGTCGGGGGGCACAAAATAGTGGGACGGACTTCGCCTAAGCGATTTAGAGTTTCTTATTCGGAATTCGAATAAGTATATACCTAAGTCCTAAGGAAACTTCACCAGCGCGATGTAGGTTTAATGGCATCCATCTTCCGTTGCCTTGATAACGCACTTTTTTATTATGTAATGTGCTGACAGACGTCGCTTCACTTGCAGTGAGCTAACTAGAAGGGATCTTTCATACAAGTGCATACCGGAGTACACCGGTAGATAATGCTTGGCAACAGATTTTCAATTTGAGGGTGGCAGAGTAACCTAAGGACGGCTTTCCACTAGAAATGCGTTGCGAAGGAATTGTTTGAGCCGGGACTGATTAATTTAGACAGCATTCCATCTCAAAGCTAACGGATTGTATGCCTTAAAAAAGTTACGCCTTTTTTGTTTATATCGCAGGTATACATAGACTACATATCGCAAACCACTGTCCCCTCGCCGTTCAACATGATTCCCACGGCTTCAGGCATGAGTAGCGTGGTCGATTGGATTCGCATCAAGATAAGCAAGCCTGCGGGATCATACGCACGATGGTCGCCCTCTTTCTGTTGTTATATTGTAAGTCACTGGGATGTTGCCTTGTTGCCTATATTATAAAAAACTACCACTAACGAGTGTAAAAAACGTCTAAAAATACTCTAAAATAGCGAAGACGTTGTAAAATTCATTCTTTTAAAGATTTTTAATCACCAATTGAACGACAAAGAGTAGATCTTTTGATGGTGTAGGTATATTTATGACGTCACAAGGCAGTATTTCATACAAAACTCCATATAAACGACATATAATAAACTATCGTTTTGACAATTAATAAAAAGAAGCTGATTTTATACCTATGTCAGTCGACATACCTATACTGGGTCTATTCGCGCACAAAATATTATCATCAACATATATATATTTTTTTCAAATTTCAAAATATGAATGTCCAAATATTTAAATTTTATTCTTCGGTACTTCCTGATTTATCATACCTACCTACTTAATAATCAAATTTGATTATTAAGAATACATGATGACTATGTACATTTATTTGTTATAGGAGCATGATCCAGAGGCTACCATAAAAAGAGACTTTCCAGCATTGATGTCGGTGATCGTTCAGCGATACTTTAGAAATAAAACTACTAACTATAGTTCACAACAGTAGATACCTACTTCGGCTGGGCACCTTATGCTTGTGCTCCAATACCATACAAACTAAATAATCGAAAGTCTACAAAATAAAACACTCAAATATATCTTTGCATTTTATTTATAAAGAATATTAACAAAAAATCATAATTTTATATATTATTATTACATATATGTATATATATAATTTATCTCACGGAGTCGAGTATAATATTTTTACCAGGCATTGTTTTCACGTTATAGACAAGGCTGGACGACATTAACATACAACGTCTATAATCTTGTTCTTGTATTACGTACATTATATCTAACATAGATCTCCAAATTATGCTATTGGCAATAATACATAATAATAATGTTACTTAGTATACGTATATAAACACTTTACATAAGACTGCGAAATATAATTTTATACATTATATATAATTTACTAACATAGTTTGTTTTTGTTAGGTGGCGCCATTACTCATACGTTGTTTCAAATCATTATTTCCCATTATCCCCAAAGAGGTAGACAGAAATCTCTATACCGAGACCTTATGGATTCAAGCCTTGAAACCCGGTAAATGTTCAATACTAATCAACTACTAAATGAACGCTTAAGGAATCATAGCATCAATACATTATTTTGTACCTACAAAAAAAACATTACCATCAAACTCACCTCAATTATAGGTCAAAAACACACCTATGTTGCTCAGATAAACGGAATCTGGGTATATTCGTAATGAGCTTGTGAGCCTTAGCAACTTACTTTTCATGATTTTTTTCAGCGGGTTTGAGATTCTCTAAAGATTTTTTAAATAGATAAATATTTAATTTTATTTATTATGATTTAAACTGTTAGGTATCAGATTAGACTGCTGTCCCACACAAACAATTGAACTTTATAAGCGATTCAAGTTATTAATAAATAGTTATTCCTTGGGCACAAGGATCAATTTACGTCATTCCAAGTGTTTTCAAAATCTTATTTTTCAAACTATATTCTTATACAAATCTTGCAATGATTTTTCTTGCGCGCTAATCTACAAATACCAAAAAAATGCCGAGTATATGGTACCGTAATCAAAATAATGTATAGCCGAACTTAGCAGCTCTTTATTACGAACTATTACCGAGGCGAAACAGCTAAGAATACGCTTTATTCCGTTTATTGTGGTCTGCTTTGAACCTACATTAAAGTAGGTACCGGCGCCACAAATACACAAACAGTAGTCTCCATTACGAGACTAAATACCTAAATAATTAATTACAAGAAAATAATTATCCTTTATATCCGAATCAAAGAATCCATTGTATCAGATAACAGATTATTTTCAGTTTCTAAATGCTTGCAACACGTGAACGAGACACGCAATTATGTTTTGACGAACTTCACAGACGCAAGCTTATTATAATTGGGACTGCCTTTATTGTATGTAACAGGATGATCACAATAATTAACAATATTTTAATTTTTAACATTCTCCCATTCGGAGATATCAGGCAACCGTGGATAGACCCAGGCACCTTCGTCGACCTCCAATCACATTCTCACATGGAACTTGCCAGCTTTGGTGACGTATTTGACGCCTTTGAAAGGTTTGTACTTAGCTCCGTACATGTCGAGTCGACTCACGCGCAGCCCACTCACCGCTAGCTGTGGTATCGTAAAATGCACGTTGATGCTCGGGTTTGCGCCTGACGTGTCCGCTCCGGATGGCACTGATATCTGAGAGTAACAAGGTGAGGAAGTTTTGTTGGATTTTGTACAATTCTTACTCCATAACTTTTTTTTTTAATTGATAAAACAAAAAAAAATTTACATACTTTTTTCTAATTTGACTTTGATGTTGAAATTCGGGATTTTTTGAGAAAATACCAAATTTCTCAGTAACGGTCAACATTTTTATTAGGCAATATTTATTTATTATTTAATTTCGTAGCTTACAGTCTCTTCTATCACGCCCTTAAAGGAATGTATCGAATTTAAATTTATACTCACAGTTCCTTTAATATTTGGTAATTTCGGTAGCTCAATGCGTCCTATATCCCATAGAAGCACCTTACTAACGGGATCATAGGAGTATTTCCCTTGGTTAGCAACTAGAGAGCAATTCAGAACACACTTTGGCATACAAATCTCTAAGGCTACATCTGAAAAAGAAAACTACATTTGTATAATGGATCAAAATTGTGAGGAGCTAGAACACACACACATACAAACTTTCGCATTTATTATAATATCGAGAGATTTTAATTATCAATAATGTCTTACATTAAAATAAATTAAAAATGACATCAGATATAAAAGTTTGTATCATAATTAAAATGAATAAATGCACCACTTGATAGCACATCTACAAATGATACAGATACTATTGAAAGATTCGCCGTTATCAATGCTTTAAAAATACTATATAGTTACCAAACTACAAAATTTGTACGGAACCCTCGGTGAGCGAGTCCGAATCGCACTTAACCGGGTTTTATATAATGAGTAACAGATCTATTATTGAGCCCGATACTATAAATATTATTTGTATTCATCAATTATATTGCTGCATCAATAGTATAGATACTATCGATAAATAAGACCATCGATAGCGTAACATTTCTAGAAGTTCAACTATCGATAGTTCGGCGGTACAAATTCCATATCAAACTCAATCCATGAAGACCTTACTACACCGATCGTGGGGCAATGGTCAGGCAACAGATTAGATAATAGTTACTACTTAACATATACATCACTCCTATACAAAAGCTAAAATACCTAAGTTATATTACCGTAAAGATTATCTCGTACACCGCTTTAGTGAGAGTGTGAAACGTGCAGTATGCGCGCTCAGTCAGTCCCTCTCACGGCGCCATATACCTGAAGACGGCTGGCTAGGCACCTGAAGACGATGGTACCATATACATCTACCAAGATTGTTAACAATAATACACTTACTTTCTAATGTCCTCCCCATAGTTTGTTTGGGTCCCACAGTCAGATCTAGCCGACCCTGGTCTCCGTTCGATCTCAACGTAAGGTTGTGCCGCACATATATAGGTATTGCAACTACGCTCTGCGATCCAATGTGGTACGACATCAAACGGAAGTTACCATCCGGCGGTATGAACGATAGTATTCTTTCAGACTGTAATTACAAAAATTGTATCCTTGTTACATTAAACTCTATAAAGTAAATAAATATCGGTCATTTTCACACACGGCTATCTAATCCCTAACTAAGCAGAGTTTGTGCTATGGCTACCAGACTACTGAAAACACATAAGTTTTTTTGTATTATTTATTTATTTATTTATAGATAACTACACCCAGACTCGGGACATACAGACATGATCATGCACACAAATGTCTGTCCTGGATGGGAATCGAACCCACGACCTGCGGCGTCAACCAACCACGCCAACCTAAATAAACAATAAAAATATGATCGATAAATAAATAAAGTTCAGTACTTTTACCTCACTGTATGTCTTTGCGTGTGGTTTCCTCACGATTTATTCCTTCACCGAAAGCTTAAGGTCATTGTAGGCTCATACTACCTTCGCCTGGGTAACCGACGTCACTACCACTGAGGTATCATCGCCTATAGTCCGTTCCATATTGCTATTTTTTAATGCTATTGTGACCACCATTTCCAAATAAAGATCTGCCAGGAGAAGAATGTTCCATATGGATTGGCAATAAAGGTCATTGACCTTTGTGTACCTGTAAAGAACAGTCAATGACCTTTATTGCCAATCCATATGGAACATTCTTCTCCTGGCAGATCTTTATTTGGAAATGGTGGTCACAATAGCATTAAAAAATAGCAATAAGATGACGTTCAATAAGTGTACCAAAATTGAATAAAACATTTTGATTTGATTTAATTTGAACGGACTATAGTTGTTTAATAGTTTCCACTTATAGGTATATATGTAGAACTTAAATTCAAATCTTACCTCCCAACGCTTAAACCTAACACATGGGTGGAATGATACGTCGTCAAATAGACGTGGATTAACGAAGGTTAGAGTTAAATCCGGCATACCACTCAATTTAATGCAACAGTCAATCTGAAACAAAGTTTCATAAGGAGTCTTAATAAATTTGTTCTATAGATCTCAAATTTCAAAATAATGTCACATACATAACCCTGTATTTCAGCTGAAACAGTGGCCCCACTTTTATCAATGATAGCGTCAACCTCCTCAACTACATCGAAATATGCCTCATTGTTTGCGTACTTTACACCGGAGCGTCGCCAAGGCACATTCGACAACTGTCCAGAAGGCAAAATTGACGATACACTGAAACCAAACACATTACACATTTGAGGAATTGTTAAGTTGATTGAAAATTTAAAAACACGCTTGTAATAGCACTAATAAGAACACTGAAAAATATAATATGTTTTGGAAGCAAGCTTGTTTTATTTTAAGTTCATAGTACCCATGCTAGGCTTGCATAGCTACAATAAAAATGTGTTATTTTAAAATGCTATCAATCAATGTAATGCTTAAATTACTTATATGTGGGAGTCCAGGTAAAAAGGGTCAAGTAGTGGGGTATTGAGTTAAGACTAGATTCGGTATTTAGAATTTCACTTGATAATAGGAATTAAAAAAAATATCCCGTTTTTTTTTATTACTCTTGTTTAAGCTTCTGTTTGACCAATCTCACCATGCTAAGTGATGATGTGGCCGAAGTTGGTAAGCACACAAAGCTTAGAAGGCAATTGGCTCTCAAGTGCAACTGCCGGAACACACCGACAAGTGCTTGGCGACAGACTTTCAACTTGACGGTGGTAGCCAGCCAGTCAGTTACTAGAAAGTACCTTATCACCATGCAATGGTTTCCTTATGATGCTTTCCTTCACAGAAAGCTTAAGCAAATTTTAGGATTTGGACCCACCACCTTCGCCGTCGTATCCGACGTCACTATCACTGAGCTATCATCGCCTTAAAAGTGTTCTCCTTTAAAATATACTAGTTAAAAACATGATATCTACAAAGTCTTTTACTTTATGAAATTGTAGATAGTTGAACATTAAATAATCTTTTCTGTTAATACCTAT
This sequence comes from Ochropacha duplaris, assembly GCA_951361185.1. Taxonomy (NCBI): domain Eukaryota; kingdom Metazoa; phylum Arthropoda; class Insecta; order Lepidoptera; family Drepanidae; genus Ochropacha; species Ochropacha duplaris. Next base: position 9,334,504 of record OX592693.1, on the reverse strand, counting down.
GTTGGAAAATAAATGCAGACCACTGGACCCTTTTTGCCTCCCACATATAATGTTAAAAAAAAAAATGGCCAATAAATATATATTCTATACATACTTTGATTTCCCAGTAACAGTATTAGCTATAGTCCTCAAAATATTTGGTGGCTTAATCAATTCCTTTAAAATATTACTCTCTGTGGCCAGAGGGAAACCATTGTCTAGCATCTCATCCAATAGCTAGAAAAAAATATTAATATTATAAACGTTATCCAAATTTATTATTCACATTGATTTACCAAACCAAAGGATTCAACATTAGCATTCTGTAAACTAAGACCACTCAGGAAAATATTTTAAAATTTATAGTTTTGTAGTAGGTAGGACACGCACAGAGGGTTCTGTACAAATTTTGTATTTTTTTGAGATTATTTTTATTTTTTTGTATTTGTTATTATAGCAGCAACAGAAATACATAATCTGTGCAAACTGTCTAGCTATCATGGTTTAAGAGATACAACCTGGTAACAGACAGACAAACAGACAGACGGACAGCAGTCTTAGTAATAGGGTTCCCGTTTTTACCCTTTGGTTACAGAACCCTAAAAAAGGTGAAATCCAGTCTCAATTCCTAGGATGGATGAACTATCTACATGCATAATTAAGTGTGTATGCAACCCTCAAGATCTTTACTACTCACACTTTTTAGGAACCCACTTATCATGCAGGCCACATGATAGCAAACTACTTTTCAGTTTTTTATTTTAAGTCAAGTTCCAAACCATAAAACCATTGATTGATGTTCATATTTTTGGAATTTAAAAAAAACTTTCAGTTTGGTAAATCAATATTTAGTTGTAAAATTAAAATAACTTGTTTGATTCTCTTACCTCATACACAACAACATAATTTTCTTTTATTATAGTCTCAGTACAGTCTGAAAAGTAATCCTGAAAGACCAATGTTACAAAATATTGATGTTAGCTCATTATTTTTCAGTTTATTTGTACCATAATTTTTCAGAAAATATTGTAGCATACCTATTAAAATTTTAGTAGTTAAGAGTACATCAAAAATCATGCTTAACATTTCAAACTTTACTTGGCTTGCACTTTTATCTTCATTATTTATTTATTTAATAGGTATGTATATAAGTGCCATACATATATTAAATGCCTTATTTTTATTTACCTGGAATGTATCCACTACCCTGTGCAAAAACTCAATAACAAACAAAGGAGTGACCTCCTGCTTGCAGACAGCCACAAGAGCCACCCCTCTTCGCTGTATAGATATCAAGTAGTGATGTGGTGCTGCCAGAATAGGTGGGACATCCTGCAAACATTAAATAAGTAGAGATCATGTTGGATAATATATGATTTTAGATTTTATTAACATTATCATCATCATGTCATACGGAAAACGTCCACTGCTGGACTAAAGCCTCCCCCAAGGATCATTTAACATATTTTTGGACATACTTACCTCCAAATTCAGTATATGTATGGTAAATATATGTTTTAGTACTTACATTAGGTGATGCCCGTTGCGCTTCCAAATAGTAATCACATACTGATCGTGGTATAACACTCCGCCAATGTTTTTCAAGGAATACATCACTGTAATAAAGACACAACAACATACAAATTTAGGAAATTACGGCCAGTTTCATATGACTAACATGCTTGATTACATGAATCCTTACGTACCCCGACGGGTTTATAATAAATAAACTATGTATCATAGTCTCGTGATATAACTATTTCAGTAAAAACTAAAAACTTAATAATTAAAATATTATGTACTTCGATAAACTTTCTATATCAGCAGACAGAGACTAGTTAGTTAGACAGCTGTCAGGCTGACAGACACTAGACATACTTACTAGAGATTTTTTTATCTGTGTTCTATGCGGTGCGATCTGGGTCGGCTTCATGGACGTAATATAATAAACTAATACGTCCATGGTCGGCTTTGACTGGGCTAGCAAAGTAAGCCCAAAAATGGAAATTTCTGTATGTCAAGTAAAATTTTATATTATTCCTCTTTTATGCTAGTTACGTTATATTACAATTTATCACATTCACAGTAAAATTACTCATCACAGAGTACTATATAAATAATAAATATGGTCAGGTTTTAGTGAAATTGGTGGCCGTTCGTAACGTAAGCGATTGTTTTTAGGTGTCGGGGTAGTTATTCTTTTTTAACTAGCTGACCCAACAGACATCGTCCTGTCCTATCCAATAAAAATCCCATACAAAGCCCTTAATAGATTTTTCCAATTTGCGGAAAACTTTTCCAATTTTTCATTTCAACCTTTGGTCAGACTATTATTTTAAAATAATGATGTACCTAGTAGGCAAATGAGTTCAGCCGTTCTGAAGTGATGCGCTTATATGCCAACTAACATAATTTAATTTTTATTTACATATACCTAAGTATCACTATTTTAGCTAATGAAGTTTCAATAAATTTTGTACCTACATACAAACAAACTTCATGTTTCTAAAATTGTTATTTTGTTTTTAGAAAAATTCAGGATTTAGTAATAAATTTCAGAAATTATTATCAATAATTTATTTAGATACTTATTATCCTGGGACATTCTTCACACTATGTAATCTTATCCCTTAGAATATATTCTAAGTCTTATTCCAAACTAAGCAAGGCTAGTACCTACTACGGAAACGTGGTAACTGATATACCTACTACATAGACGAGTTTTCAGATACCTACGATTTATAAAATATTTATGTAAGTATCATAACATCCGGACTTGGTACAAAAATGTTAATATACAAAAAAAGCATATCTTAGGTAGGAATTGAACCCACTACCTGTGATACATGACAGATAATGTTTTACCAACCACTCCGTTAGTAAATCCTAATAACTCATGACTATGTAGGTATTGTCTAATTTTGTAAGGAAATACTGTATCTTTTACTTATGATTGTTGAAGCAAAGAGAATAAAAGCACTAGTGTTGAAGCACAATCAACACTTTTATGACAATAGGTATATATTTCATTTCTTTTTTCATTTAAATAAGATACTTTTTTTTGTTATACCAAAATACAATTGAGGAACAACTATGGATATACAAATTACTAAATTGTTTGGCTATTTAAACAAAGTAATTCTGTTGATTACTGATGATAAGTAGGTATTATTATTGTATACATGAAATATATCATATAAATTTAAAATAAAGAGTCAAAACAATACTCAATGGAGAGAAAGCAGTTGACTGTCAACAAATTCAACAGTTAATGAATTTACTGTTTACATTTAAATAAATAATTATGTTATTGAATTAAACTTTGCAACTACTAATATTTATAAAATTACATTAAAAGTGATTATGTGAAAAGCAGCTATTTTAAATAGCACACAAAACAGCCTCAAATAATACTGTGTAATTTTGTTACTTACTAATTTATATATTGTATCAAAATTATCTAATTCAACAAATAAAACTATATTTAAATTGTATAAGTATTGATTTCCTATTAGAGTAAACTTTCTACTAGAAGTCTTTTATTCCTCATCAAAGCAACACTATAAAATAAAACAATGAATTTTATTCTTTTTTTTATTATTAAATAAAATGTATTAACGGTTGGATTTTGCGACACGCTCCAACTCGTCCTTCTTCTTGATAGCATAAGAGTTAGATGAACCCTTAGCAGCATTGATGAGCTCATCAGCTACACATTCGGCAATTGTCTTAATGTTTCTGAAAGCAGCTTCACGGGCTCCTGTGCATAATAACCAAATAGCCTGGTTCACACGTCTCAAAGGAGAGACATCCACAGCCTGACGACGGACAGTACCAGCGCGACCGATCCTAGTGGAGTCTTCACGGGGGCCAGAGTTAATGATAGCTGTCACCAGAACCTGAAGAGGGTTCTCTCCAGTTAACAAGTGAATAATTTCAAATGCGTGCTTAACAATACGCACAGCCATCAACTTCTTGCCATTATTGCGACCGTGCATCATCAAGGAGTTCGTCAACCGCTCGACAATAGGACACTGAGCTTTCCTGAAACGTTTGTGTGCATACCTTCCAGCGGAGTGGGGAAGATACTTAGCGTATTTCTCCTTGACAGAGATGTAATCCTGAAGAGACATGTCCGAAACCTGAACATCATAACAACTCCATCTCCCGAACAGCTTGATTTCGGGAATGTCTGCCGCTTGGGGCAGAGACATGCTTTCGACAGCCACGCTGCCCGCTTCAGCGCCTTCTTCAGTCCAGTTCTCCTCGGCCATGGTTAAGACTACAAATGAACAATAATTCAGTTAAACACCCACTTATAACTTTTCATTAAACAAAAGCTTTTAGAACAATATAAACCGTACTTTTCTATCGCGAAATAGAAATTATAACCTCGTGTTGTCAAAGTACACGAGAAAAAGGAAGTTCGTTGGAATTGCAATGTTGGCATTATTGCTTCGGTACTACCAACAGAAAAAAGGATCGAAATATGAGGCAAATTTAAAAAATAAATAGCAAATAAAAATAAACAAAGATACAAAAATAAAGCATTTTTCGGACTCTATTTTTACAACGCAATAGTAAACTCCACAAAACTGTTGTCAAAATAATTTTGATATAATTAAATATTTTTTTACAATAAAAGCAATTTTTCTTGTATGGCAATAATTTCAAAGATTGTAAATGTTGGCTGCCTGCAAGAATTATCTATTCTAAATGGATAGGTAACTCTAAATACCCACTCCTAATTGCGAAAAAGAGAAAGATAACAACTACGTTGGGACAATCTCTCTTTCTTTCATTAAGGGTAAGTAGGGTTAGAAAGAGAGATTGTCCCAACGTAGTTTGGTATTCAGAGTTACCAGTCCATTTAAAATCATAGTTACATAGTTCTTGATCAGTTTATATTTTTTATAATTACGAAAAATCGCGGAATATTCATGGAGTGATACGGGAACCTCTAAAAGTGTTCTACCTCTGGGCTTCTGCTTGACACTATTTTCTGGGACAATCTCTCTTTCTTTCATTAAGGGTAAATAGGGTTAGAGAGAGAGATTGTCCCAACGTAGTTGTTATCTTTCTCTTTTTCGCAATGAGGATCCGTAACGTTTTTAGTTAAGAATGCAGATTTATAGAGCTAAGAAATCTTTAACATACAGTGCAAAAATTTTTGTTCTACGACAAAAATTGACGAAGTTATGACCGAATTACTAGCGAAGTGCGGTGTCACAGTGAGGGTCGCCGCCAGTTAGCCGTAAGGCGCGCAGTGGGCTGTTTCTTTAATTGTGAATTTTAAAACAAATAAGTGTCCGATTTGTGTCTAATTTATTTTTTGAACTATGTATAAATATTGTATAGTGCCGAAATGTACAAACAATTCTATTCAAACGCCAGAAAAACCAATTTTTTAACGTGCCGAAAGACCCAAAACTTCGTAAAACTGACCGACTGACTGACTGATCTATCAACGCACAGCTGAAACTACTGAACAGATTTCGCTGAAATTCGGCACGCAGATAGTTATTATGACGTAGGTTTCCGCTAAGAAAGGATTTTCCAAAATTCACTCCCTAAGGGGATGAAACAGGGGTCCAAATTTTGTATGTAACTCAGTAATTTTTTATTTTAAATGAATAAAATTTGGTATTTAGCCTCTAAATATAAAATAATAAAACATGTATTTAAGGATTTTTTGAATTTCAACCCTTGAAGGAGTAAAAAGGGGTGTTAAAGTTTGTATGAAAAATAAATTGTTTATTATCAGAATTACTCAAAAGTTAGTATTTATGCTCTTCGATCAAATTAAAGATCCAAATTTACGGATTTTTTAATTTCAACCCTTAAAAGGGGTGTTAAAATTTGTATGAATTTTCTATACAAATTAAAAATTTTGTATTTATGCTCTTCAATAAAACCAAAGAAACATGTAGGTATTTAAGTATTTTTTCACTTTCACCCCTAAAAGGTGTAAAAAAGGGGTATTAAAGTCTGTATGAAATAAAAATATGTTTATTATCAAAATTACTTGAAGTATAGTATTTATGCTCTTCAATAAAATAAAGAAACATGCTTTTAAGGATTATTTAAATTTACCCCTGAAAGGGGTGTTAAGGTCTGTATTTTTCAAAATACTTACGCTTACGCAACAGCAACAGCTTAAAAATACTGCCCGAGAATTAAAGAATTTTAACTAAGTGTTATTAACTTTGAAGTGCTTTTTTAAAAAAAATGCATGGTCTTATTCGGCAAATAATTTTAAAAACTTCTACGTCTCTTTAGCTATTCAAAAAGGTATAACACTTGCTATGAAATCGGCAAAACATTGACCAAATACCAGTTTACCAGAAGTAAGTGCTAGCCGGTCGCGCTCGTTCCCTCACAGTGACGTCACACGCACCCGCGTGTATTGGCTTTCAGCGACAGGAACGGCATATGTTTATTACTTAAAATCTTCGTAAGTAATGGTCCGATTTGGATAATTCAAAAAGATATATAATTCTTAAGTCATAAAGAACAACGTGGAAACTAGTTCTATTGAATTTGCTATAACTTTACTGATCCTCATTGATAGGTATTTGCTTTAAATAGGTATTTAGAGTTACCCATCCATTTAGAATATATCATTCTTGGTCTATGCTATATAGTATATAGTGTATTATCTATGCTAGCTATATATTAGATCATTCATGGACTTTTTGGCGGGAACTTGCGAAGTGACGTTGCTTTTTCATTTTATTGGTGTATTTTGAGTTTTATTCAATAATATTGGTGGCGTTTTATCCAATAAAGATCAATCTAAGTGCACAAGTGAAGTGAAGTGAAAGTGTGTATCGTGACTTTTCAGGTTGTCCCAAAAAGTCCGTGAATGTTTTATTGGAACTGCCGCCAATTTCACTAAAACCTGACTGGACATGTACGGGCGAGGACTAGACATTACAGTGAATGTGAGAATGTGACTAGTAGGGTTATTACGTAACTTGTTTCAATCAGTTTCAATCGTGCAAACGGTTTATTAAAACAGTGTTTTGCATTATACATGCGTGCATATACAAACAGTAGTTCATTGCGAATGGAACCAATATTGCCATTTTAATGTTTCTATTGATTTAGAGGCTGTTTTCAAGATTGAAACTCTTTGAAACAATTTACGTAATAGCCCTATAGAACATAAAAGAAGAAATTAAAACTGAAGAAAATGTATACGATTGAAAGACTTAGAATCTATGGTCATGACTAAAAATTTTAAAAAATAAGAGCTTTGTCTTTGAGTATTAACCTAGGCCCGATTGCGTAACTTTACTGAAACATTGCAATACGAATCCACTGATGAGGACTGAAATATACTTCTATCGATAATTTGCGATTGCGTAACTTAGGTTGCAGTGATCCTCATCGACAACTTGCGGAGTGAAGTTGCTGCAAGTCATAAGCTTATCCGACCAATTTAAAAAGTACTTTTTATGTATGAAATTTCTCAAAACGAAATGCATTTTATAATCAACCGTATAATATATGAATTTATGTGATTGCAATCGTCATTTTTATATACTTAGGTACCTACCTATAGTTATTTGTTTTTATTGAAGTCAAATTGTATTTGCTAGTAATTTCACGCATTTTTGTTGGCTTTAGAATAGCTTTAGTAACTAATTGCGAAAGTGAGAACCAATACCTATTGATGTGAAATGAATTCATGAATTACATTGTAGGTGTGTGAGTGACTCATGGTGGGACTCCTGCTATTTCTAATAGTGTTATTTTGTTTCAACCATCCCATATAACATGCACAAATAGGTCCTTCTATGTCATGATATGTACAAGTAAGTTTTACAAAATATCTTATATTTTAACTACTAATAACCATTATATTATCCTGACATAAAGTGTGGATATGTTTGTTACTGAAATCATTTTAATAATTGAATGGATAATCATAAAATTTATTCAGAGATAGAGTACATTTTGGAGTGGTTAGTTTGTACACAAAAAACCTATTAAAGTGTAATAAAAGCAATTTAAATTATTGATTCTATTTCATATATGTATTTTTGATACTAATCCTATATGACTACCGAGGATTAATGTGAAGATGTTTGTTACTCTTTCAAGCAAAAACTATTGAAAGGATTTAGATAAAACTTGACACACAGGTAGATCATATTATCCTGTAAAAACTGGATACTTTTTACTGGAAAAAGATAAAATGCCCTTGGGCTAGTTTGCATTATAATATTGTTTAATTATTAGCTTATTTAACTTTTCATGTGTTTCAGGTACACAAAAAAAATTGAGGGACCAATGGAATATGTGATTGCTTATGAAATCAATTCTGTTTCTGGGCCAAGTAAGTAGGTACATACTTATTAATATTTTATAATTTATATCACCCTATAAACATTGTAATGTGCATATTAAGAGTATTAATAGGTATTTGCCACCTGACACTTCAGTACTAAAATAGTAGTATCCTTTGTCAATAAAGATTTTTTTTTGCAGATCATGGTAATAATGAGCCACACTGGGCATATGAGATAAAAAAGAGACGCATCACAGCCGAGCTACTTTTGGACAAAGATTTTCATGCTTGACACAGATTGTCTGCTCACAAGCATAAGTTGGCAGCTTTACATCAACCTATTTTGGAGCTCTTTAAAATCATTGCACTTGAAATGTTGTCCTTAAGTCATACTATAACTTTTTTTAAATATCTATAACTAGCTGTCCTCTGCGGTTTCACCCACGTTCCCGTGGAATCTTATCTTTTGTCGGGATAATAATATCTGCCTATGTTACTCAGGCATAATGTGTCAGATCGTAACAAACAAAAAAAATCTAATCTTTCCTCTTTATAATATCAGTTTAGATGAAATAGGCATATTTGTAATTGACACTTCACTGTAGCTTGTTTATACTGATACCTAAGATATATTTTCTGTGTCCATTTATTACATTGGGTACGTATAAAGTATTTATTTTATAAGGAGCAATAAATTATTAACAATAAATACTGAAACATATATTTTTATTAATTCTCCTTTCCTGCCCACAGACTCTGTACAAGCATATTTTTCATGTCAGATTCAGCATTGCCACCAAATACTAAATTATGCTGACTTTGTTGGATAGCCTGTTGATCAGCGTCAGTGAGTTGAGGTACTGGAATGTTATATGGATTAGCTATGTTTCAAAATGCATATGGCATTCACTATTTTCTCAACCTTGGTAGGGTTATTATAGTCAAGCATGCACCAACGAACGCCGCCAAGGAATTCCATGCTTATCCATAAAACTGAAACATAGTAAAATTTTATTATGAAAACACCAGAGACATTTCTTGACACAAGGCTATCTAACTTGTATAGATAATAAAAATATGTGTCATACGTTGGAATTAAACCCACAAACTGTGACTTGAAAAATACTATGTGCAACTTGTTCAACCTGCAGTTTCATCTGCATTACCTACTAGGATAAAAGAATCTAACTGTCTATCTCTAGAATCCAAACTACAGTCACTCGGTAAATTATTAACAAAATTTTAAACATCTACAAAAATTGCAAGTTTAAAAGGATAAAGTAAATGTTGTATTATTATAATTATATATAAAATTGTTTGTACTACCATTAGCATCTCTCTTTTTTCCATTCCCTTCTCTCCATTTGTGATGGAAATTTAATAAACTTGTAAAGAATTTCCTGGGAATTCAGTGCATTGGTGACAACATCAAGGCAAATTGATAGGCTGGTGGAGACATAGGTATTGTACAGACAGGTAACATCTACCACACCGTTGGTCTTACCCAGCTGTAATGTAAGTACATAAGAAATCATTTACTAATGGATCGTAAAATACAAAGAAATATTCGTAAAGGCAGAAATGTGTGCAGACTACTGGGTATGGAACTTACTTTGAGTTCATGGTGAATGGGAGTGGATCGCCTGCCGGTTGGAAGATTTGGAATTACTTCCCGACACAATTCTTCAAAGGCGTCATTCAGCCTAAACTGCGCAACTGAACTCATTCCTATTGGGCAGCCACAGTGGGTTACTGAACATACACTCTCGCTACATACACGTCTCACAATTTAATAGTTTTATTGTTTTTGGGACGTTCCTCATCCACGTTCCTTCATAACAACGTAACATTAACTTCGAACTAAAACAAAATTGGTCATCAATAATAATAGTTGATATTACTTATAATAAAAGACGTAATCGCATACCTATATCTATATTAACTTTCAAATCACTGATTATGAATGGATAATCAACATAAACTCAATAAAAAACAACCTTTATTGCTTGATGAAACAACGCAAGACTTGTTTCAATGAACAATTGAAGTTCTTGAAATACCAAGCTGTCATTGAGATTGAAGTCGAGTTACGTGATCGCATTTTACGTTTATCGATAGAAATCGTTATACCTAAAATGGTTGAGGTTGCAATGGCATTTGTGATACAATCACTGCTGTCATAATGGACTTACGCAATCGCAAATCCGCCATTTTATTCGGTTTCAAGTGACTTCAATGATAATTTGATTGTATCAAGAGATACGCAATAGCCCTGCTGTTGTTTGACAGGTTAATGTCACAGATTACTGATATGTCGCGAGTCAACAGATTAATAATGAAAGGATGACATGGATCATTCAATTCATTCATTTGGTCATTACTTTCGCTAGAGTATAGTGTTCTATGATTACTAGCTAGCTACATATCAGTAATCTGTGATGATTACTTTACTCTTTGGATCATTCCATGATTCATACGTTCATACGTGTGTGTGTGTTGGTTTGGTAATATTATGTGCAATTTTTAAGTAGAACATAGTGATAAAATATCGTTTGATATTTTATTTTCAAACTTCAACCAAAGAGAATATTATCTCTCTATAGTATAAACTCGAAGATCCTTTAGTGGAGAGTCCTTTTCTTTTAACAATTAGGTTATCGAAGTGTACTGCGTAAGTGACCAAAGTTCGCTATGGCAGCTATAAAGATAAATAATAACTTCAAGAAATTTACAGCATTGACGTCTAAATATTATCCCCAAGTTCATGTTAAAAGAAACCTCAATCTCCAGGAATATCACAGCAAAGATCTGTTACGGAAGTATCAAGTTTCAATTCAAGATTTTCGTATTATTGATTCGAATTTGGATATAAAACCTCTTTCGGGTTTCAAGGCCGACGAGTACGTGATTAAAGCGCAAATACTAGCCGGCGGTCGGGGTAAAGGTCATTTCGATAATGGCTTCAAAGGTGGGGTGCATTTGACAAAAAAATCTGATGAAATTCTAAGTTTAGCTAAGAGTATGATCGGCCATAAATTGATTACAAAACAAACTCCAAAAGAAGGTATACGAGTTGATAAAGTGATGGTTGCCGAAAGTGTCAATATTAAGAGAGAGACCTATCTGAGTATTATTATGGAGAGAAGTTACAATGGTGCTGCTATAGTGGCTTCCCCAGCTGGTGGCATGGATATAGAAGCTGTGGCAGAAAAGACACCACATCTTTTGAAAACTATACCAGTTGATATATATGAAGGTGTTACAGATAAAATGGCTGATGAGATTGCTGAGTTTTTAGAATTCAATGGTTCATTAAGAAAAAAATGTGCTGATGAGATTAAAAAATTATGGGAGTTATTCTTGAAGGTAACAAATATTAGAGTAGAGTTATATACACTGAGGGGTTCTAATAAGATACCAAAAATATTACTACAATATGACTATGCCTTATATTCTAGGTTGATGCAACCCAGTTAGAAATCAACCCTCTAGTTGAAACTGATGATGGCCGGGTGGTTGCTGTGGATGCCAAAATCAACTTTGATGACCATGCCAAGTTCAGGCAGCAAGAGATATTTGCTCTTGATGATACATCTGAAACTGACCCAAGAGAAGTAAGTAATGGTTAAATCCTGTCTTCCTTTTAGGGGTAGATATTTTTTTCAATGTGGCTGGAGTGAGACTGTAACATTCAGGAGGGGCTGTTCTTTCTTACCTACATGCGGTATTTTAATTTTATTATAATATTGCATATAATTGATACTATTTTATTTGTTATCACTAATGAATTTAATGGTATTATAATATTACAAACAAGAAACTAATTTATCATAAAAAAAGTATTTTTACTTTGCTTATCTTGCTGAATAACAACCTTTTTAACCTTTTCTCTGTTATCACACCAATTACATTTATTTACAGACTTTATTTATACGTAACTAGCTTACTGTGGTGGTTTTATTCACACTCCTCTATTTTTAAATGGGTTAAATCATTAAAATTGTATACAATGTGAAAATTTGTGCCACACAAGGGTTCGCTTATAATTTCCAATGAAATGGCTAAATACAATTTTTTATCCCTTTAAATTTCCAGAAACCTGTTAGTGCTTGCCTACATTATGAAAGGAAGCCTTGTGGAAAAATTCAGTTTCCTATTTACAGTAGTTTGGGCAAAGTGCTAATTAATGCATCAGTCAGTCAGTTACTCTTTTATATTTTTACATAATGATTTTAAATATAATTGCTACACCCTCATGGAATTTCAGGAATCATGATTTTTCACCAATTTGTCTATGTTGGTGCAAGTTTCCATACCAAATTTCATCTTTCAATTATGTTTGCTGTTTAGCTTGAGTTACTTTTACATTTGTGATGTTATTAGATTGGATTTATTTAGAAAAGTCAGACTGTTTCCTTCTTAAATGAAAAATGACTATGATGTGACTTCAAATTTTTGAGGTACTTTGTAATTACCTGTTACTTTATCATACAAATGTCATCGATCCATCCTCTTATTTGATTGCTTCTTTACACTTTAAGGTCATAAAACTATAATGATACAATATTTTACAGAGAGAAGCAGCATCTCTAAACCTGGTGTACATAGAAATGGATGGCAGTATTGGTTGTATGGTCAATGGTGCCGGTCTCGCCATGGCAACCATGGACATCATCACCCTGAATGGTGGCAGACCAGCAAATTTCTTAGATCTTGGTGGTGGCGTTGGTCAATCACAAGTCTCAGCTGCACTGAAAATACTGGAGTCAGACCCCAAAGTCAAGACAATTTTTGTTAATGTTTTTGCTGGTAAAGTTGTTTCTATTCTATATAAAATACGAAAGTTTGTGGATGCTTGGTAGTTAATCACGCTATAAAGCTAACCGGATTCGGACCTTGGAATGTTATGTTCCCTCGGGAACATATATCTATATACAAGTATGGGCTACATTTGGACGACATTGAACTTATCGCTTAAACACTTGCAGAGAGGCAGACAGAAGTTTTGCTTTATTATTATGGAAATATTCATTACATTGGTTTACTATAGTAGTGTAGCAAAATCTTATTCTATATTACAGGTATTGTCAACTGCGCTACGATAGCCAACGGCATTGTAGCAGCGTGCAAGATAAACCCACCGAAGCATCCAATGGTCATAAGATTGGAAGGCACTAATTCTGCTGAAGCAAAGAGTATACTGGAGAAATCAGGATTGCCTGTTACTATGATTAATGACGCCGATGAAGCAGCAAAAGCAGCTGTCAGATTGTCTAAACAGTAAAATAGGTGCAATAAGTACCTAGTTAATTTGTTGGTAATGGTGCTAATATTGTTTTATAGTTGACAGCAAATAGCGTGCACAAAATGGTAATCTGCCGTTCAAGCAAGCTGTGCCTTTATTTTAGAAGTTATAACATGTTCTTAGTAAGAAAAAAAGACAGGATCCCAGTTGCCCAGTCATACAGTTGAGTAAAAGCAATAATTCCAATAGCCCCAATTCCATTACAAAAAACGATCACTAGACGACCTAAATCTAAGCCAAGGGGATCCCCCCTCTTGGATCCGCCCCAGAAAAAGATTTATCTTTAGATAACAGGTCCACCCCGCCAGTTAATTTTACTGCAGCTTCAGATATTCTACATATGTATATTTTTTGCAACAACTTGATTCTAAAATGTTAATAGGCATTACCGTTCCTCCCAGTGTAAGGAGATACAGAGGAATGACCTTTGATCTCGTGATAAAAGCCGACAAATTGTATTTGTTATCACTGTAGGTCCCATACTGCAGAGGCTAGTATGGATCGCCCCCACGCCCCTCACGATTGCCATGTCTAGACGGCTTCGTTGTATCGAACGGCTCTGATCAACGTTCATCTCTGATTTAAGTACTGTTACCCACTGTCAATTACAATATAAATGTCAATCATTAGTTTTCATTAGCATTAGTAGCAAATTACTGCATTTAATTACCTGTTACTTAAATTGACATGTTCCTTAAATAATTTTAATTGTTTCTTTTTTGATTGATCAATAATCGAATTTATTTTTGTTCCTAAGTTCTAGCTATTAGTCTACTCTATGGCAAGGCTACTCTTATAAGTCACATGAATATCAAAATGTTAAAACTAATCAATTAACCCCAAACTTGCTAAGACTGAATACTTGTTATTTGTTACTAAATTTTTGTTGATATTGTATTTGTTTGAAAAACTAAAAAATATGGAATGTTATTTGCAAGTGAATTCTTCATGTCATTGATAGAATGGTTATTTTAAGTGTTTTGTACATAGATTTTAAATATAGCTGTAAACATGTTAATATATGTAGTTTTATTTCATCATGGAAAGGTTATCGCGTAATCTATATATATATATAAAATTCTCGTGTCATAGTTTTAGTTACCGTATTCCTCTGAAACGGCTTGACCGATTTTGATGAAACTTTATTTTTACATTCAGTAGGTCCGAGAATAGGTTGTTATCTATTTTTTACTAGCTGTCCCCCGCGGTTTCACCCGCGTTACCGTAGGATTCGCGTTCCCGTGGGATCTAGCGGTACCAAAAATAGATAACAACCTACTCTCAGACCTACTAAATACACATATAAAATTTTATCAAAATCGGTCAAGCCGTTTCGGAGGAGTATGGTAACAAAGGACCGATTTGAATGGAATTTTGTGTGTATTTCAATGGGTTCCTCGATGATTTGAAAACAAAATTAGAAACGGTAGGTGGCGCTGGAATCAGGTTCTAAGTTTTGTTTTTATTTCAGAGCAGGACAACGTGTGCCGGGTCCGCTAGTTCAATATAAAATATGTAATTAAAATTTGTTGTTTAAAATTGTACCTAATTTTGTGATAGTGAAACTCGAGGACATTATAAGTAAAAACCTACTTAACTACTCATTGGTGAAACTGTTAACTTTGCTTACTATCAATCAATATAACCTGACGATAAGCACTGGTGGTGAACATCAGAATATCAACTAGATAGATATCAAGGTATAATCTAGTTACACTAAAACTGAACCTTGCTTTGCAATCAAAATATTTTTGTCTTGCATTGATTGACGTCTTGGTCTTGTCGACAACCGTACGATATGGAAGGAAGCTTTATTAAAAATAAGTAGTCTTATCAACTATCTGGTATCCATAGCACAAGCTCTGCTTAGTTTGGTTTAGATGGCCGAGTATGAAGAATGTCCCGGATATAAGGCGATGATAGCTCAGTGGTAAGTGAAGTCGGATACCGCGGCGAAGGTCGTAGGTTCGAATCCTACAATGAGCTTTCGGTGAAGGAAAAACATCGTGAGGAAACCACAGCACGGTGGTAGGGTACTAAGTGGTACTCGACTGGCTGGCTACCACCCTCAAGTTGAAAATGTGTCGCCAAGCACCTGTTGGTGTGTTCCGGCAGTTGCACTTGAGAGCCAGTTGCCCTTGCCCTTACGGCATTGTAATATGGTGTACAACACGTTGGCAGTCCACCTGGTATTGCTAACGTCTATAGGCGACGGTAGTCACTTACCATCAGGTTACCCGCCTTCCTCGTCACTAGTGACAAAAAAATATATATATATAACCCGCTGAAATTTCGTTCATGCAATTTTGCACCTATGATGTACCATCGCGGAATTTTCAGTGCTACAGTAGCACGCACGCACCTAACTTAATAGATAATTATAGTAGATACAAAACACTGACATAAATAAAAACCTTTTAATTTTTAACAAATTAATGTATCACTACAATAAAACGAACGATAATTCCAATTAAATTTAGGCGCGGAATAGATTGAGTCTTCGTCCTTGAGATGAGGCGTCGCTCTTGGTCAGTGACATATTGGCTTGGATCTCCTCAAAGGTTGGTAGATGTGCTAGTTTGCCGCGAGCTGCTACCGCTGGTCGTCCAGCCAGCATACGTCGCGCTACACGAACGATGTCATCAGCCGTGATTTTCTCTAGAAAAAGAACATTAAAATCTGTTAATTTAACCAGAAATTACGATTACGAACAGGCAAATAATATTAAAGAGTTTACTTAAACTTTTGAGTATTATACCAATGGTTTATAGCTGTTAACTTCCAAGCTATGTGTACTTACTTACTCATCCAAGACCACATCATTGGTACAGTAAGTAAACAAAAAATCAAAGCCATTAGAGTAACGAGGCGAGGTATAGTGAGCTAGGCGACATGGGATCAAAGGCGAGGCACACTGCCAGCCAATTTATCCCACTAGGTGTCCTCAAGTCACATAATTTATTTATCTAGTTAAATAATTTATTCAAACAATAAGCCTTCATGTAGTGCATAGCAATGTAACAATAAAATTGTACACCCTCTTCATGCTGATACGAAACGGAAAAAGCTGCTGATCAAAGCTTTAGAACTAAAATATTAGGGTGTCATTCTTAAACAACTCTTCTTTAATTCATTTTTATAAATTAGCAACAGTAATCGAGGAATATAGTCTTTATGTATGCTTACCAATTTCATTGATGAAAAATGATGGTGGCTTTCTTTTCCCAGTTGCGAGCACTTGTCGGCCGACGTCCTCAAAAACAACCGGCCTTGCTTCAAGATTCATTAGCAACATCGACTGTAGTTGAGTCTTGGCTCTCTGTATAAAATATGGTAATATTAATACAAGTTTATGGCTTTCAATTACACTAATAAACGCATGTGGTGGCTGATCTGCTTGAGTTTTTGTTTACTAAGTCAGTCATAAAAAAATCTATTTATATATTTTTTGTCGTCATAATAACACGCAAATATTATCAGTGAGACTAGAAACAATTTTGAATGTAATAGGTCTAAGTTGATTTTGAAACGAGTAATTGCAGAGTTTATTGCCGGCTCTTTTCAGCAAAAGTAACCTTCTGAACAGTGCATTAGAGTTTAGACTATTCACGTGCTTGGAAAGGCCTATTTGAATAAACATATTTTCATTTTTACCCAAGAGTCATAATTATTTAGTAGGATAGATGCTTATAAATTGCTTACTATTATTAAAATTAAAAGATAAATGTTTGATCTATACATACTTTTAATTCGATCTCTCCCACTTTTCCCGCCATATTAGCTAGTTCTCGTGCGATCACCAATGTGGTGTCATAAATGCGATTAGGCGGTGACGCGGAATGTACGCAGAATAGGCCGGTGTCGCCGTATGCGTGGTTATATGCTGTGGCGTTGAACATCCAGTGATATCTGGAACGAAAATAGAGAATATTAGTAATAACCTAAATCAATATTAAAAAAAGAAAAAAAATGTTGTATGTAATTAATAACAATACATTTTTTTATACAACAAGTGACAACCAGACAGGCGGGTCACCTGATTGTAAGTGATAACCGTCGCCTATAGACATT
The DNA here is from genome assembly GCA_951361185.1 of Ochropacha duplaris. Classification (NCBI taxonomy): domain Eukaryota; kingdom Metazoa; phylum Arthropoda; class Insecta; order Lepidoptera; family Drepanidae; genus Ochropacha; species Ochropacha duplaris. Next base: position 9,316,853 of record OX592693.1, on the reverse strand, counting down.
AGCAATACCAGAGGGATTGCCTATGTGTTGTGCACCTTATTATAATGCCTTAAAGGCAACTGGCTCTTAAGTGCAACTGCCGGAACACACCAACAGGTGCTTGGCGACAGGTTTTCAACTTGAGTGTGGTAGCCAGCCAGTTGAGTACCACCGTGCTGTGGTTTCCTCACGATGTTTTCCTTTATCGAAAGCTCATTGTAGTAACCCACGACCTAAGTCACGGTATCGGACATCACTGCCACTGAGCTATGAACTAAACCAATTAAAAAAAATCTTTAACTTGGCCGAAATAATTTTTTAAATGTAATAAGGGCTATATTTTATTTGAATACCTTCGGGAACGCGAGTGAAACCGCAAGCGGAAAGCTAGTCCTACTAATATTATAAATGAGAAAGTTTGGATGTTTGTTCTTCAATCACGCCAAAACGGCTGAACTTTGATGAGGATTTTGATGAAACTTGGTACGCAGGTAGATCATATCCTGGAATAAAACATAGGATACTTTTTATCCCTGGAAAAGATTAGATTCCTCGGGAACGCGGGTGAAACTGCGGGGCGGAAAACTAGTATCTAATAAATAATGAAATAAACTAGTATCTAATAATATTGAAAAAAAAAATGTAATCAAAATATTTTAGATGTTAATTTGAGTAAGGAATAGAGTAACATTACCTGTTGAGGACATTAGTGTAAAGGCGCGTGTACATGCCCTTACCGGGACCTCCGGCGGAGAAGGAGCCTCCGCCGCCCATCATCATGTTCAACACACACGTCGCCACGAAGTCAGGGTCACCGTGTGAACAACCTATATCAATTGTTATATTATTATTCATACATCATTATTTCAGCCGAAAGACGTCCACTGCTGGACATAGGCCTCCTCCAAAGTTTTCCACATCCACCGATTCTGAGCTAGGAACCGCTAGACGCGAGCAGCTTAGGATCGGTCAGATAGGTGAATAATTTTGTGCCCCTTTTTACGAAAATTACGCGGACGGAGGAGTATGAAATTGCCAAATTTAAGTTGTTAGTTATATGGAGTGGAGAAGGAGTGCAGAATTCTAATATAATTAATATCCATTAGAAATTAAATTAATAAAAAAAATATAGGTGACAGCTATTAACGAGCTTTATTTAGAATTCGATTCTTTATGGTCGAATTTCTATATGTGGGCGAACACTAGTAAATATAAATATGTTCCTGTTGGTCAATATATCGCAATTTCTAACAAGCAAGTAGGTCCATCTGATAGTAAGGGGTAACTGTTGCTGACCTTTACAAAGCCTAGATGGAAACTGCCTTTAACTTATTGTTATTTATAACTTACTTTCTAATCCAATAACAACATGCGATAATTCTGGTAAATCAGATCCTGGATATAACGGGATTTCACATTCTTCCTGAAAATTAAAAGAAACATCAAGCTCAATTTTATATGAGATTTTAAATATGAGAAAATACTTTACCCATAATACACCCAAACATACATACATACACACACATACATACAAACACACACATACATACATACACACATATATACATAATTACACACATAAACATATTATACAGATAAGTATCTACAATTTAAAAAAAAAACTATTCTAATTTCTTTCAAGTAATATCCAAATCCGTTTAAATTTTTATTACTTATTTATTTTATTTTTTGCTCCAAGTTGTTCGAATTATTATTACATGTAAGGGGGAAGACACTGCAGCCTGTAACACAGTTTTATAATTAGCACAGGCTGCAGGGCTTCATTTCTGTTGTTAAACCATTTTTTTTTTAACAATAAATTATTATTATTAAATTATGATTTAATTTAATCAAAAGTTAGTCTTTATCTTATTAAACACACATTTAGTACGAAATTTGCCATTGCACACTGTTAACTTTATTTGAAACTAAGTTACCTGTTCTAATCCACCTGTGTATTGTGCGGTTGAACTGTCCACTTTTGGTACAAAGGTATCACTATCCTCCGAATGCCATGTTGGTTTGCTATCAACAAAATATTTCTGTACGTATTCCACGAATGGCTTGTGATCAACCTGTAATTAAATCAGCTCGATTTAAGTAGTATAAATAAAATAAAATAAGCCTTTATTGCTGTTTGATTTCAACTTATTTGACAAAACGTTATTTATAACAATAGAGGTAAGAAAACTATAAATTAACTTAAACTAAAACATATTTTCGGCATTCGGCTTATCTCCCCTCTTAACAGCTTGTCTTTCGACAAAGGTCTCCTCTAAACATTTCCACGTATTTCTTTCCTTTGCTGTACGTAACCATTCTTACCTAAATACCTTCTATTTAAGTAGTATGGACTTGTACAAATATATATTAATCTGAAGCATATTATATGGCACAGAAAACATTAACAAGGTTTTTTTTTACATTAGGATAAGCTTTTGTTTGACCAATCTCACCATGGTAAGTGATGATGTAGCCAAAGGTGGTAAACACACAAAGCCTAGATGGGATCTGGCTCTCAAGTGCAGCTGTCGGAACACACAGATCTCACCATGGTAAGTGATGATGTAGCCAAAGGTGGTAAACACACAAAGCCTAGATGGGATCTGGCTCTCAAGTGCAGCTGTCGGAACACACAGATAGGTGCTTGGTGATAGATTTTCAACTTGAGGGTGGTAGCCAGCCAGTCGGGTACTACAAAGTACCCTCCCACCGTGCTGTGGTTTCCTCACAATGTTTTCCTTCACCCAAGCTCATTGTAGGATTCGAACCCACGACCTTCGTCGCGGTATCCGACGTCACTACCACACTATTTAGTAATCTGTGCTACCACTGAGCTATCATTGCCTTTGACAAGGTATTGTTTAAATAACAAAATTGATATAGTTCTTACCCCAACGGCGGCAACGACCATTCTTTTGGGAGTATAATGATTCTTCAAATAGTTCAATATTGTATTACGGTCTATTTTGTTGACATGTTCTTGCGGACAAATTTTTGGTAGGCCAAGTGTGTTTCCTTTATATGCAGCCTGTAAACATTTATTGATGAATCAATTACAAAAATAATACTGGATAGTTAATAATAATTACGCCAAACTTGTGGTATTTGTGAGAACAACAAAAGAGAAAGGAGGGGAACAAACCGCGTGAATCATATCCATTAGAATGGTTTCTTGTTCCGGTCTCATAGATAGTGTTTCCAGTTCAAATGCAACAGCTTGCCTGGCCGCTTCAATTTCTTCTTCAGATAATTGTGGGCGCAGTGTGACCTCCGCTAAAACCTAAGAATTGTATTTGTATCAATGAGAAGTTAAAACATAAGCTTAGCCTATACCTCAATACAGAGAGACAACGCACACAACACATCTGCTTATTATAGTTTATGACTGATCGCAAATTATAAATGCAAAAAAAAACCATAATAACAAATATAACATTACAATCTAGAAGAAAATTAGATATAGAGTTGAAATTAATGAAATTTTAATGAAATATTTATTCATCAAATTAGGCCTTCACAGGCACTTATGAATAGTCAGACTCTAAATGCTCGGTTTGGAAGGTTGCTTTTGCTGAGAAGAGCCGGCAATAAACTCAGCAATTAATATTTTCAAAAACAACTTACACTTACACCTAATTCTTTCTTACACATTCAATCATTATAATTTATCTAGTCTCACTGACAATATTTGCGTGTTATGGCGTCAAAAATAGTAATCTATAGAATTTAATTATGACTGACTTAGTAAACAACAAACTCAAGCAGACCAGCCCCCACAAGTAGAACTTGTTCACAAGTATGACGCGTGTGGCAGCCACCACCCTCCTCGCACATATTATAGGGAAGTGAGCGACCCGCCATAGTTAATAAATAACCCGTCACTAATGTGCGCAGCATACAGAATCGTGTGAGCGAAATAGAACCAGGGCATCAAATGCGCTTAGGCCCATAAGATTTTTTGAGAAATAAGAATCTGGTGCTTCTTGAAGCGAAATCCCATTAGATCTGTTATACTTGCTATATGTATAGTAAGCGAACCTGTGTCACAGCTTCAAGTCCCCTAGAGTCCGCGCTGGTGGCGTATACAGTAGTGTCGCGAGACCCTTGACAGTCACATATACCGCCATGTCTTTCAAGTTCCCGTAACATCACATCACGAGTGGCAAATTTATGGGTGGCCTGTAATATTAAGCAAAAAACAGTACTATGAAAACAAAAACTTTACTAATAATGGAAGTATTCTCACAAACCAACCATATAAACTAGATAAAAACTAGATTTTGGTCTCAGAATAATAAATCTTCCAGCTTGTTAGTCTACTTTTCTTTTGTTTTATTCTGGATTAGCTTGTTTGACCACAATCTCACCATGGTAAGTGTTGATGTGCCTAAGTTGGTAAGCACACAAAGCCTAGATGGGAACTGGCTCTCAAGTGCAGCTGTCGAAACACACCGATAGGTGCTTGGCAACAGATTTTCAACTTAAGGGTGGTAGCAAGCCAGTCGGGTACTCTAAACAAAGTACCCTACCACCATGCAAAGTAAACATATAAACATTCCTTTTGATGTATGGAGCTTTCTACAAACACAAATTGGATACTTTTTACTTACACCAAAACTTAGTTTTTCAAGAAAATGGCATATGCCATTTGGGTATGCCACTTCATATCTCGGACCGGAGTCAATGACCACTGAAATTAAATATATGTATATGAAAGTTTGGATGGATGGATGTATGTTTGTTACTTTTTTACGCCAGAACGGATATGGATAAAATTTGGCACAGAGATAGATTTTAGTCTGGAATAGCACATAGGCAACTTTTTATCCCGGTAAAAGATAAGATCCCATGGGAACGCAGGTGAAACCGCGGGGAAACAGCTAGTATTTTAATAAATCTAGAACTCGATTAAAAAAATATATTTAGAATCCAAAATTTTGGTTGTGCTTGACAACCAAAATTTCACTGCCAAGGAAATTCCCTCAATATTATTTGACATTATTAAGAATTCTTCTTATTATCATTACTTGAGAAATGTGGTGAAACGCAAATGTTAGCCATTGAAATGTTTGGTAGCTATATTATCATAATGAACAGTTTATTATAAATTTTCATGAATTTATGCGATTCACCAGGGAGAACTTTTTATTCTATATCCTGGATCTAACCCACATCAGGAGTGCAGGGAGAAGTCGCTAGCCAGACAAGTTACAGACATTATATTAAATATTAAATTTATTTTGAATTCCTCAGAGCTAATGAAACAATGTCAGTCAATGTAACATTCACGAAAAGACAAGAAACCCATCCCCCTATTAAATTAAACAACATACAGGTCCTCAAATCTGAACATGTCAAATATACACCCGGCCAGGAACCTAACTTGGCAAAAGCACATCTTCAAAAAAAGGGAACAACTTGGCTTGAATCTCAGAAATCTTTACTGGATCATTGGCCGGAAATCTCAACTTCACCTGCATAAAAAACTTTTAATATATGGCATAATCAAGCCCATTTGATTGATAACCTGAATGGTATACATATATAATTACTAGGACATAGTACAATAATTTTGTAGAAATACCACCACCAAATATAATTCATATATAAGTCATAAGAAACTGAGAGCCATGATTGCTGTATGTATAAGACTGTCAGTTGAGCTTGGGTTGTGGGTTGTATAGGCCCTTTATATGGGTTTCCAAACTGTTTATATGGGCTTTAAGATAGTGTTATAAATGAGTAATATAAAAATATTTTTTCATCTAACCTCCAGCTGTACAAAATTGTCCAAATTTCTTTTCTGATGCAACTTTTAGACCATTGCTTAGTACTGTGACTTCCGTAAGGCTATCTTCTGATTGAGAAGAGGAGTACATCACAGGAGGCAAGTTGGGCATGGGTTCTGACAATGGAGGCAGAGGAGTTACACTACAGCCTTTAGATAATGGTTGTACTGTTTTGTCAACATCTTGACAAAATTTTCGTACCCCCCAATTAGGAGAAATTAATCTGAAAATAAAATCATTGATAATTAACATTATTCTCAGTGAAGGTACACTGAGATGATGAGGCTGTTGTGCAATATTCAAATAAACAGGTAAGATTAGCGTAAATTACTAATTACATATTCGCTCATATTATCATGAAATATATGGTATGAAGGAGCAATGAATAAGAACTTGTTTACTTATAGGTTTATGGTTCTATATTTTAGTCAAAAAAAAATTATACCATGGGTCACACTTTGAAATGTACTAACTAATTGATTATTTACTGAATGAATTTTATTTTGTGTAAACTTACCCATTCTTCATAGAAAATAACCTAGTAAAGAGATATTTCACATCAGTAAAGTGTGACATTGTTCCGTATTTGTTACCGAAAATCAGTATCAATATACTTTACTAAAAGGTGTATGGGATCAAAAATATTTCCAATTGATTTTATTTCTAAATAAAATCATTTACTTTCATTTCAATACCTTGTACATTTTTTTAAATTTTAACCATTCTTTCTTTCTTCCAATTTTATTTTTTCAAAGAAACCCAATCACCATTTATTTATGTATTATTTTTTCATTTTGAAGGCTTTAGTTACAAGACTATCAATCCTAAACCATTTCTTTATTACCCGCCTACGCCAGAAGGAGGGTTATGTTTTTGCAATATTATTCTTTTATGATAAAGTCCCGTTATATTACATTCACTCACAGTATAATAAAGTCTAGTCCTGATCCATACAAGTACCGTCAGGTTTTAGTGAAATTGGTGGCCGTTCTACTATACTCTATGGATATAGAGGTAGAGGAAGGCCGATGAACTTAGAGTATTAAGCCAATGGACTTAATAATAGTAATTAAGCCAGCCGAAGTTATGGATGGACTGTGTGAAGAATGATATGATACGGTTATATACTCTTTGGATATGATTATGAAAAGTGTGAGTATTGAGACAACTAGTGATAGAGCGGAGTGTAAGAGGAAAAATGTTGTGCCGACCCCACTTAGCGTGGGATAAGGACAGGAGAAAGAAAAGTGGCCGTTCTACTAAAACTTTTTAACTTGTATACGGACTTTTTGTGACAACCTGGAAACTTGCGAAGTGATGTTGCGTTTTCGTTTTATTGGAACGAAGTTCCTTATCGCGCGTTGTGAAAGGGGGCTAGACGGAAAAAAATCGTACGAAAAATTGACACGACACTTTTTTATGTCACTATGTATGTTTAAGCTGTGCGGCGTGCGCATGTTTCTCTGTCTGTCTTTCTCTCTCTCTCTCTTTCTCTCTCTCTCTCTCTCTCTTATAGAAAGCAAGCCATATTTTTTTCTCTCTCGACTTATATAACTTCGTTCCATCTCAAGTTTTTTTTTTTGTGAAATTTGAGTTTGATTTTTATTGATTAATATCGGTGTTGTTTCTCCAATAATGATCAATCTCAAGTGCACAAGTGAAGTGATAATGTAATGATTGCGTATATAATAATATAAGCGTTCAGTTTGTCCCAAAAAGTTCATGAAAAGTTTTAGTGGAACAGCCACCAATGTCACTAAAACCTGACAGGTACGGATGAGAACTAGACTTCACAGTGAATGTGACAATATAACGTGACTTTAACATAAAATAAGTATATTGAAAAATAGTTTAGGCTTGATAGTCTTGTAACTAAAGCCATTAAATAAACAAGTAATAGTAATAATAATAATAATCCACTGTCACTGTCAGATTCAATGTGTCTGACTGTGTGTAATAGCTAGCTACATATCAGTAATCTGTGGTGTGTATGTATATCGTAGTCGGTAGGTATTTGGTATTATTTATTTTGTTTTTGTACCGTTTGAAAGTTCGGTATTTACTTGTTGTTTTGCACAAACTGCAATTTTGTGCATAGATTAATGATAACAGAATAATGACAACAAGTAATCAATCTTATAAAGTAAGTTGGCTGGCATGTAATAAGTTCAAAGCTACGTGATAGCTACCAAGTTACGGTTACGAACCAAACATGTTCCAAATGCCACGAGTAAATGAGAAGCACTTTGCGGTCACAGAGTATTTAAATTGCGCATAAAATTGCTATGTATTTTAAAATTTAAATTCGACTATTGAGCTGAGTAAAACAGAAATATACTGCCACTTGGCTGTATCTTTGTAAGTTTATTTTGTGAATCAATTTTAAATAGGTAATGATGAATAAGTTTGCTAAGATAGTATCGAAGAATTTTGTAACATCAGCCTATAAAAGAGTTCCACAAGTATGCATAGTGGGAGCAGGTCCAGCAGGGTTTTACGCAGCTATGCACTTGATTAAAAACTGTCCAAGCCTAAATATTGACATCATTGAAAAGCTCCCAGTACCTTTTGGCCTGATAAGGTAATTTATTTTCATGTCAAAATGTAACTTCATTCATCAAATACGATTTTATGTTTAAAGAACTTTATTCTCATAAGATTTTGCTACTAAAGAGCTGAGTACATCTTTTTACATCATTGAGCAGCCAAGCTGTACAGTACCTTTTGGCCTGACATGGTGGCTTATTTACATCTTGGAATATAATTTCTTTCATCATATAGGATTTTGCTACTAAAGAGCCATACAAGTATACCATTGTGATGGTTGTTGGTTTGAATCCTACAATGAGCTAGAGCTTTCGGTGAAGGAAAACATTGTGAGGAAACACTACACAGCACAGTGGTAGTGTACTATGTAGTACTCTTCTGGCTAGCTACCTCCCTCAAGTTGAAAATCCATGGCCAAGCATGGGTTGGTTTGATCCAGCAATTGCACTTTAGAGCAAGTTGCCTTTTAGGCATTGTAAAAAGATTGATATAAACACATTGGCAATCCCCTAGTATTGCTAATGTCTATAGGCAACAGCATTCACTTGTCATGAGATGACTGTCTGCCTGACTTCCGGTATTACAAAGAATTCTTTCTTCCTTCCCATGTTAATCTCATCTTGAAAGTCATATTGTTTTTGATTTAGGCATATGTATACAATGTATATTTTTCATTTTTAGATATGGTGTGGCTCCTGATCATCCAGAAGTTAAAAATGTTATCAACCAGTTCACTAAGGTGGCACAACAACCAAATGTTAATTTTTATGGTAACATAACTTTGGGTAAAGACATCTATGTACACCAGTTGCGGCAACATTATGATGCTGTTCTTTTGGTATGTATTTATGCTTTTAAGGTAAACTTGATAGTTTTCACTGTATTAAAACTAAGTCTACATAGTAGAAAGAATAATGGTGTGATAGTTGACCCTATTGATAAAGTATTCAAATGAATTGATTATACAGTATTTATTTAAAAAATACTTGAGAGAGTAAAATTAAATAATAAGAATGAAAATGTTGTGATCACTGATTGTGTTTGTTAAGTGATGTAAATAAAGGAATTACCTATATTTGATATTTCGTTTTTTATATCTGGTATCCGCCCTATCTAAATTACTAGGGACAAAAACAATACAAAAACGAAATATCTAATTTAGGTAATTACTTTATTGACATCACAACAAACACAATCAGTGATCACAACATTTTCATTTAACCACTTAGAAAATGAATTAGTACCTACTCATACTGCACTAAAGGAAAATTATGAGGAATGTATACTAATTTATCTGCATTTAAGAGGTAACTAGCTGTTTCACTTGTTTTCATAAACAGGGCCTGCTTCAGAAAAAAGTATTTCACTGTACACACTGCTGCAGGGTGCAGAAAGATAGATTTTGGCAAACTTTGTTTTTGTGTATTGTTTTACATTATCTGCTCACACAAATATAAGGGTCATGACTGTGATCAATAAGCATTGACTAAAAATACTTCAAACGATCGTGTTAGCAATCAATTCAATGAAAAAATGCTAACTTCGCTCATGAATGAAAAGACACGAAGACCGCCCGATCCATAGAACACTATTGCTCTGCCCGATCGTTAGTACGCCACCTACGCAATTTAGTTTCTTGTTGGTTTCTTGCGATGCACCAAACGGAAATTTTCCGCCAGATATCCGGCTACAAGGTTGACTGAATATCTGGTATCCGGTCAAACAGCTATCCGTTTCATATCAATTTTTTATCCCGGGAAAAGATATGACCCCTCAGGAACGCGAGTGAAACCGCGAAGGTAAAAAAGAAAGCTAGTATTCTATAACACTGAAAGTTAGTAATATTATTATGGACCTGATTGTAATTTAGAAATAAATAGAATAGAATAATAAAGAAATATTGCATGTTTCTCGCGGGTTTTTCTCTGTTGTAGCCTGACGATGGTGGTAACATCTGTAGACCTTCAAAAGTGCATTGTCTCAAACTGTTACTTCGAAGGATCTTCGAAGATTTTAGGAAATCGTAAATAGTTGTGCGGCCTTCTAGGTGTTATGAGCAAAAATTATTTTATTAATTTACATAAAATTGTTTACAGACATACGGAGCTGAAGAGGACAAGATACTAGGTGTCGAAAACGAAAATGCAAGTAATGTAATTGCTGCTCGAAGTTTTGTGGGATGGTATAATGGCCTACCAAGTGAAAAGGACTTAAAAGTATGTCAAAGTATTTTTTTATATTAAATATCTATAGGTACTAATATTATAAAGAGGAAAGATTTGATTGTTTGTTTGCATTGACTAGGCTCTGAAACTACTAGACCGATTTAAAAATTCTTTCACCATTAGAAAGCTACATTAATCCCTGATGAACATAGGCTGTATTTTGTACCGGGAAAGGATAAGATCCCACGGGAACGCGGGTGAAACCGCGGGGAACAGCTAGTGTATATATAAGAGTGAAATATCACTCACTGATTAATCACAAAATCTCAGAAAGTATAAATGCTACAAACCTGAAAGGCTGGTAGATTAGGTAACCACTAAGGGCATTTGTGCACTACAGCTGTCCGGCAGTCCGATATTTTTACGGTTTTACATAAAGTAGTAGCATATACATCTATGGCGTGCCATATCGTAACGTAAAAAATCGGTCGTAAAGTAAAATTCCTTGTAGTGCACAAACGCCTTAAGAAAGGTTTTTTTTTAAAGTTCTACCGTTGAAGGGTTACCTCGGAAACGGGAGTGAAACCGCGCGAGACAGTTAATAGCAGCAGTCTTTAGATAAAGAACACACACAGTCAGCCGTGATCGGCGTTGAATTTCGAAGTATAATTAAACTTATTTTTATCATTATTTCATCATGTGTTCAGTATGTGATTGAATTATGCGCTGCTCATTTGAGTGCAAATTTATACAGTAGTTTAAGTACCTATTATTTTGTTGTTCTAATTGTATTTCATAACTTTGTATTGTGTTGCTGTGCCTTATTAAATAAATAAATATTACACAGAAATACCATAATTTTATCTCCAAGTCGACGAACCGACTTGTGTTATTGGTGGGGTAGGACTTTTTAACCGGTTGGTTCTGAAGGTGTACGATCGTCCCACTTAAACAATAAGATAACAATTGAATCAAAAATTCCGCGAGGCAAGTTTTATCTATTCTACAATAAGAAAATTGTGTACAGTCTAATAACTGTATTGGATTTATAATAGCGATGACTATGAGCTTTATTTGCTTACGCTCGAACAAACAAGCAAAAAAAAATGTTGCCGGATGGTCTTCACTTCAGACGTAAAAAAAAAAAGTTCATAATAAATTGTTTGTTACAGATTGATTTATCTTGTCACACTGCTGCTATTCTTGGACAAGGTAACGTCGCCTTAGATATCGCAAGAATTCTCACGACGCCTATTGATGACCTAAGAAAAACGGATATCACTGAGCATGCACTTAGCACATTAGCCGAATCTAAAGTGAGAGAGCTCTATTTGGTTGGGAGACGAGGTCCATTACAAGTTGCTTTTACTATAAAAGAACTTAGAGAACAGCTGAAATTGAAAACTTGCAAGACTTTATGGAGAAAAGAAGATTTTCTTAATGTTGACAAAGTTGTTTCAGATTTGGCTCGACCTAGGAAAAGGTTGACTGAACTCATGTTGAAATCTGTAAATGAAACCCTTGAATACGATAATAACAATTCCGATATAAAATATTTGAAACCTATATTTTTTAGGAGTCCAAGTAAGTTTCTAGTTAACAGTGACAATCAGTTAACTGGGATTGAATTAGTTTGTAACAAATTGGAAATTGAGAAATGTATTCCTACCAATGAAACAGAGACTATAAATTGTAATCTAGCATTTAGAAGTATAGGTTATAAAAGTATCAATGTAGATAAGGATCTTGTGTTTAGCAATGGATTAATTGCAAATAACAAAGGAATTGTAGAGAATGATCACATAGAGTTTGGAAAGTTGTATGTGGCTGGGTGGTTGGGCACAGGACCAGTTGGTGTTATATTACATACTATGGGCAATGCATTTCATGTCGCCAAATTGATTTGTGACGATTTAAAAAATATTGACGGAACAAGAAGAGCTGGTTTCGAAGAAGTCAAAAATATAATTCTAAAGACTAACAATAAAATAGTAGATTGGGCAGGCTGGGTTAAAATTGACAAATATGAAACTGAACAAGGCAAAATAAAAGGTAAACCTCGTGAAAAAATATGTTCTGTTGATAAAATGTTAGAAGTTGCTGCTAGTCTTACAGAATAAAAAAATGCATTACAATTATATAATTTGGTATTGTAAGTTATTTGTTTCGTCGAAACAAGTTTCGGTGTTCCGATTTATTTACCAAGATTGATTACATTGTAGGTATTAAGAATAATAATTGTTACAATAAACCGCAAGTTACTTAAAAAAATACCTTAAATTATCCTTAGCATAATTGTTGTAACATTATTGATAGGTTACAAACTACTGAAACTAAGTATAACCGATGAAACAAGTTAGGGGCCGTTCACTCAGAACAAATAACTAGCATGGAAGCCGGGCTAAAATAAAAACCGAGTACTATATAGTTTATTCATTTCTGTCAGTTAGCATATCGTAATGTGTGAATGAAACAAAACATGGCTGTTTGTTTTTATTATTTTTGAACGTGTCACAAGCAAAATGTCAAATGGTCACCTTTGGTTAACTTATAATGCTAACAAATACAAAAGTTCTATCCAAGACGTCAAAATACTTATGTTGGCTATCAACTTAATTTTGTAGTTTTGTTTTGTTGATACGTCGGGAGTTTGACGAATTTACTAAGTGAAAAAAGCGAGTTAATTATTAATTTCTGTCTGAGAACGTGGCCAGAAAGTATATACGAGAGGTGTACAGTGCCCTGGACAAGAATGTCTTGTGTTGTTGAAGGGTGTAAAGCCCATAGTTAAATGAGAACGAAACGTTAACATTTCATCGGTGAGTTTAGAGATACATTTTTCAATATTGGAAATAAAAAAGTGATAGACGATACATAAAAATAGTACTTTATGCCTATCTACTCAAAAGAATTCACGTATTTGCTTTATTTTATGATTATTCTGAAAAATAAAATTGTCGCAAGTATAGGTTACTAGTGATGTAAAAATGGTTATCGATAATCATTTCAATACTGTTGCAGATTTCCTAATGATGGTGAAATGTAAATGAAATAGAGTCAGTGCATCAATAGGTTTTTTTCATACAAACTTCCACCCTAGGATAAAAACTATCCTTTTTTTCCGGGATTCCAACAATCCCTATACCGAATTTCATCTAAATCGGTTCGGTGGTTTAAGCGTGAAGAGGTAACAGACAGACAGACAGACACACTTTCGCATTTATAATATTACGTATGGATTTTAATGATTAATAAAGACATTTAATTAATAATTGTAGTTTCATTTATACTTGTGTCAAATTCTTATCGTCTCTTTCCTACCACACTTGACGGATATTCCGACGCCGAAGTTCCGTCGTGGTAAATCCGACCATAGCCACACTTGGCAGATTATCCGTCAACAGCCAGCGCCTATACGGTGTGTTCGTAATGGATCCGTCGCTGCGTGTTATCCGCCGAATGTGCCGCGATACATATAAATACTCGAAATGCGTTGTAGCCGGACGGAGCAGACGCTGAGTGCGAGCGGTCCGCGACAGAACGACCGATTTTCCGCTTGGTGTGCCCGTTAATAAACATTTTGAAACAATCCGCGACGGAATATCCGTCAAGTGTGGCGTAGGCATGGTAAAGTCTGGAGGCGCGTTTTCGGGCCGATAATAAATTAATAATAACATGGGAATGTTAAGAAAAGGATAAACTATATGAATTAAAAAATATATAATAGAAAACTATTCTATCTATAAGTACATATAATAAAAATGTAACGGATCGCTATCTGTACATGGAAGATATATGAGAAAAAATATTATTGGGTCCTTTATCAACGCAATAGCACCCAAAACAATGATTGTTAGAATTTTGTCTGTTTGTGCAAGCTAATCTCAGAAACGGCTTATTCAGATGTGGTTTTCACTAATATATTGTGGTAAGCTTCACTTAACATTTAGTGTTTGTTTCATGTCAATCGGTTCTTAAATATAAAAGTTATGTCAATTTAAAGAATCACGTCGAACATTTGTTAATCCAAAATAAACCAAAAGATATGCCCAAAGTCACTATTCCACGCGGACGAAGTCGCGGGCACAGCTAGTACTAACTATATTTACCTGTTTGCTTTGATGACTTATATCGACACGACAATGTCGATGATAAGCCCATCATTAGCCAAAAAAAAGCTTGTGACTTGTACGGGCCGGACAGCGGACTTGTACGGCGTACCCAATCCGCTAGTCACAACAGACGGCCGAATCTCGCAGTAGCCGCGTGGTGTGTGCACAGTTCAGACGTCATGCCTCCGACGTTATCCAAGCGCGCTAAAATTGCGATTGATGTTGCGGCAACAGTAATGCCGCTACAAACCTCACAAAAAAAGGAGTGGGCAAAAACGTATTTAAAATACGTGTGGTGACGTGGGACACCAGATAGGAACGAAGTTTTATAAAAAAAAAATTCAAGTTATATTCGATAAAGAAAATGTGCGTGTCAGCTCCTTTTTTTTTTAAATACATACTTAAATAGATAATTACCTACACCCAGTCACAGGACAAACATACATCTTCATAGACACATGTCTGTCCTGGATGGGAATCAAACCCACGACCTTTTTTTTTAAATACATACTTAAATAGATTATTACCTACAACCTACGAATAAGTAATCAGTACAAACAGACATCTTCATACACACATATCTGTCCTCGATGGAAATCGAACCCATGACCTTATTACGGAGCGTACCGAATCCGCTGCCCGGACCGTACCAAGTTCGAACGTCTGTTAATACTATAAGGAAATTAGACGTTCGTTTTGTTGACAATAGTCTTCTATTCCTTTCACACTGTTATTTGGGTAAGAGGGATGGCCGATAATGTGGCCCCAGGGAAGATGATGGCGACAAAGTGCAAATCTTATTCGACGAGCTAGCTACATATCAGTAATCTGTGATTCGACGACTGAAACAGACTCACTCAATACCTCGGAACAATAACTAACATGGAAGCCGGGCTAAAATAAAAACCGAGTACTATCAACTTAATTTTGTAGTTTTATGTTTTGTTGATACGAGTCGGGAGTTTGACGAATTTACTAAGTGAAAAAAGCGAGTTAATTATTAATTTCTGTCTGAGAACGTGGCCAGAAAGTATATACGAGAGGTGTACAGTGCCCTGGACAAGATGTCTTGTGTTGTTGAAGGGTGTAAAGCCCATAGTTCGAGAAAAGAAAATGAAAACGAAACGTTTACATTTCATAGGTGAGTTTAGAGATATATTTTTCAATATTGGAAATAAAAAAAGTGATAGACGATAAATAAAAATAGTACTTTATGCCTATCTACTCAAAAGAATTCACGTATTTGCTTTATTTTATGATTATTCTGAAAAATAAAATTGTCGCAAGTATAGGTTACTAGTGATGTAAAAATGGTTATCGATAATCATTTCAATACTGTTGCAGATTTCCTAATGATGGTGAAATGAAAATAAAATGGAGTCAGTGCATCAATAGGTTTTTCTCATACAAAATTCCACCCCCTTTTCACCCCCTTAAAGGGTGATTTCTAGGATAAAAACTATCCTATGTTTTTTCCCGGGACTCCAACAATCCCTATCCGAATTTCATCTAAATCGGTTCGGTGGTTTAAGCGTGAAGAGGTAACAGACAGACAGACACACTTTCGAATTTATAATTATAATATTAATTAGTATTAGTATGGATTTTAATGATTAATAAAGACATTAAATTAATGATTGTAGTTTCATTTATACTTGTGTCAAATTCTTATCGTCTCTTTCCTACCACACTTGACTGATATTCCGACGCCGAAGTTCCGTCGTGGTAAATCCGTTAGTAAACCACAGCCACACTTGGCAGATTATCCGTCGACAGCCAGCGCCTATACTGATAATAAATTTCAATAACATGGGAATGTTAAGAAAAGGATAAACTATATTAATTAAAAAATATATAGTAGAAAACTATTCTATCTATAGGTACACATAATAAAAATGTAACGGATCGCTATCTGTACATCAACGCAATAGCACCCAAAACAATGATTGTTAGAATTTTGTCTGTTTGTGCAATCTCAGAAACGGCGTATTCGGATGTGGTTTTCACTAATAATTGTGGTAAGCTTCACTTAACATTTAGTGTTTGTTTCATGTCAATCGGTTCTTAAATAAAAAAGTTATGTCAATTTAAAGAATCACGTCGAACATTTGTTAATCCAAAATAAACCAAAAGATATGCCCAAAGTCACTATTCCACGCGGACGAAGTCGCGGGCACAGCTAGTACTAACTATATTTACTTGTTTGCTTTGATGACTTATATCGACACGACAATGTCGATGATAAGCCCATCACTAGCCAAAAAATAGCTTGTGACAACCTGCATAATAACGAAACAGAACGGTATTATATGTCTCTTTCCCACGCATTATTAACGTCGAAAGTAAAAAAAGGTAAAGTATATGCATTTCATTTCTTATTTTAGCCCGGCTTCCATGTTAGTTATTGTTCCGAGCTCAATACTTTGATTTGGGCATATCAGTTGATCACCGAGGAGGCCACTCTGCTAGGAGTAAATATGTTCCTTGGAGGAGGCCAGGCCACACAATAACACAAAACCTAAATTATCGATCTGGATTTTTGAATAAGCCTCATCCTTCCACAACCTCAGAAAATAAAACAAGATTCCGGAAAATGGTATCTTTTCTAAATGTTGCAAGGAGTGTTCTATAGATGACAGTATTTTATAAGTGGAACGCCCACCAATTTCACTAAAACCTGACTGGTCTTTTACGGACTAGAACTAGACTTTGCTGTGTGATTTAACGTGACTAGCGTAAAATAAGAATATAGAAACGATAACCGTGTCATTTTCGGCGGGAACTTGCAAAGTGATGTTGCATTTTCGTTTTTTTTTTTTTTTGTTTATTGAGTTCTATTAAATAATATCGGTGGTCTTTTGTCCAATAAAGATCAATAGCATTTAAGGTCCGTAGGTCGTGAAGTTCAAACATTAGGGCTTTGTTCATACAGTCTACATTTTCTACAAAATCGTATCAGTAGTTAGCAAAAAGAATGGGACCTGTACTAAGCTCCGTTTAAGAGAACTGCGTGGTCTCGCGGTTCTCCATGTTTCGACCGCGCGGCTGGTTAAACCTTTATAACGCATCTGATGCCAATCTAACAAGAAGTGAAGTAAACCTTTATAACTTTCTGAATATAGTAGTAGTAAAGTAGATCCAGTCTACGAATTTGCGACTTTCATTATTAGTGTTTTACAAATTCCTACGTAATGTTGACGTAGTCGTTTTTCTTCTACGACGCTGTGTCCGAGCTATCAAAACGGACACAAGTGACATGAAATGAAAGCGTGTACCGCGAGTTTTCAGGTTGTCCTAAAAAGTCTGAAGTTTTAGTGGAACGACCACCTATTTCACTAAAACCTGACTGGAAATGGTTATACCAAGCCAACAACCTTTAAAAAAAATTTTCTTTGCTAGCTACCTAAGCCCTGACTTTTTGGCGGGAACTTGCAGAGTGACGTTGCGTTTTCGTTCTATTTTCATTAAATTCGTGTATTTTGAGTTTTATTGAATAATTTCGGTGGTGTTTTATCCAATAATGATCAATCTAAGTGCACAAGTGAAGTGAAATGAAATGAAAGCGTTTATCGTGACTTTCCAGGTTGTCCCAAAAAGTCCGTGAATGTTTTAGTGGAACAACCGCCAATTTCACTAAAGCTTGACTGGACATGTATGGACGAGGACTGAATATATTACATACTCTTTGGAGGACTGGACACTACAGTGAGTTTGAGAATGTGACTATAACATAAAAGAAGAAATTGAAACTGAAGAAAATGTATGCGATTGAAAGACTTTGTATTGACTAAATACTAAAACTGTGACAAATAGACCAAGACCATTTCAAATACTTTGACATTGGCAGAAATATCCTAAAAGGACGATTGCCAGCAACAAAAAAAAAAAAAAAACCTAAGCCCAAAGAGTAGGTAACCGCCTAAACCTAACCAGCTAGCTACATATCAGCATATCAGTTGATATCAGTAATCTGTGACCTAACCTAATTAGGTAACACGTGGTTTAAAATCTGTCAGGGGAACATAGAGTACCTTTTATATACTGAGACATACTTTTTGTTATTAGGTAAGGCTAGGTACCTCACGTACCTAATTTAGTTTATTTTGTGATCACAGAGGGCTTTTTCAAGTTTTCGATCTAATAATGTGTGATTCTAATAATGTGATTGGAATTGGTGATTATATTGTCATTCAAAGACATAACTACAGGAAACTACATAAATATATTAAATCAGACTCGTGCATCACTTTGGGACGAGACACAATTAACCTGAGTGGTGTAGAAGGCTGTCGATATTTTTCAGTATTCAAAACATTGCCTAGAAATAAAAAGTCTAGAGATTATCATGTTGAACTAACTAATGAAGCTGTTTATCTCAAAGACCAAATAGATGTTAAAACATCTGGAAATGATAATAGAAATATAGTTGATGATGGACATTCTCAGAAGTTAACAGCAGCTGAAATTGAAACACTGAAGTCAAACAGTAATAAAGCATGTGATATTGTTGAAACTTTGATAACCAATTCAAATACATTTCATAATAAAACTGAATATTCACAAGAAAAGTATCTAAAGAAGAAAGAAAAAAAATACTTTGAGTATATCCAAATCCTAAGGCCTAGCCTAAGAATTATAGCAGAGATAATGTACAAACTTGATCCCAGTAAAATACAATATTTACGCATAGATACACTGTCTCAAATAATCACACAAGCAAATGTATATTCAAATGGAAATCACTTGTTGTATGATTCTGGTTCAAATGGTCTAGTTGCTGCAGCTTTGTTAAGTGTCATTGGACATCAGAATAATGGAAAGCTAATACACATGCACCCTGGTAATATGTCCCAAAAGCAAGCACTTTTGGCTATGAACTTTAATGAAGAACAAATTAATAGATGTATCTCTGTGAATGTATACTCTGCATTGAGACAGTATTATCAGGGTTGTGATATCAATACCATTGAAAGTGTTGAAGATGAAAACATCACTGAACATAACCCACTAAAGAGGAAAAAAGAAGAATGTCACGAACATGAAAGCAAAAAATCAAAGAATATTGATACCTCGGATATATTTGATAGCCAAATCAGAGATGAGTTTGATGATGCCAAAAAAGGACAACTTAAAAAGCCTAAATGGCACTTCGATAATATAGCTGCTTCAGAACTTTTAAGTGGCAAACTAGATTCATTGGTTATAACATGTAAAGAAGACCCTGAAAATATATTCAAAGAGTTGATGGTATTTGTTAAGCCTGGCAGGCCATTTGTCATATACCACAGTGCGGTTGAACCACTTCAGCATTTGTATATGGTTCTAAAATCAGAGAGTAATGTAGCTGCTCTTAGACTTTCATGTAACTGGATGCGAAATTATCAGGTATGAGATTATTTTAGATGTACAGTAATTATACTAATGGTAAATTTATTTTGTTTAGCAAAAAATAAGTTTTAATCCATATTCTGTAGGACTCTAAATTCCATCCTCCTATTTCCAAGTGATTTGCTTGTAATAATAGAATGAGTTTTACAATGCCTTGAAGAAACCAATATAATATTAATAGATATCTACCTATTACCTAATATCTAAAATAATATAGTTTTATTAAACCTAAATCTTGGAGTTTATTCATTTCATAAAGTTATTAAAAATCAAATATATGCAAAACTTTTAATGTCGGATGAAACAAATTGGTTCTCCTCATCTCCTAGAGTATATTCCAACTGTTTTTATTCTTAGAACAAAACTGATTTGTATTATTTCAGGTCCTACCAGAAAGAACACATCCTGAGGTTATGATGAATGGATCAAGTGGATTTTTATTAACTGGCTATATATTAAAATAGTACTAAGAACTTTTATTTACTTTATAAATAAATAGGTTTACTGTAACAATAGAACAGATCTTCCTTCCTAAATTTGCAACTGTGAAGCTATGGGTCAATGGTTGAGTAGTAGCATTAAATCCATATTTTGAATAAAAAAAATATACATATATTATGGTTAAATTGAGAAACTCCTCCTTTTTGAAGTTGTTTAACAATGGTAAAATGTGTAAATGCAGTGGACTAGTTGCCCCTGCCTCTCATATCTCTCTTATATTTAACTAGCTTTCCGCCCCGCGGTTTCACCCGCGTATCTTTTGAGATTGAATTTAAAAAATCTTTATTTGTTAGCCTAAAAACAAAGTTTCATGGTTCTAGCTTCAAAAAATGGCGGACTTCCATACAAACTTTCAACCCCCGTTTCACCCCCTCAGGGGTAGAAATTTAAAAACGATAATACACGCGTTTCTTTATTTTTAATTGTTAGCCTAAAAACAAAGTTTCATGGTTCTAGCTTCAAAAATGACCGACTTTCATACAAACTTTCAACCCCTTTTTCACCCCCTTAAAGGTTGAATTTCGAAAAATCCGTTCTTATTCCTCGGTCAAGTTTTAAAAACAACACCTGGGAAAAAAAATCAGCTTTCTCGGTCTATTAGGCTGGGCGTTGATAGATCAGTCAGAACTTATCCTTTTATATATATAGATAGATTTTAGTAAATATATAACCCAAAGCCTAACTTTGCAGTGTCTAACTTAGAATTGGCATATTGTACAAAGTTTTATTTTATCCCATACAAATTAGGTTTTATGTGATATGATTTGTCTATCACTGATATTTGGTGCCATAGTTGCACCCAAGCAAATCAGATAATGAGTCACTTGTGTAAATTTTATACAATTTTACATTAAATAAAAAATAAGACAAATATTGTATTGGTCACTTTTTACTTTTCTGTTACTGGAATAATGATGACAAAAATAAATCAAGATAAGAAGCAATGGTAATAAATGGCCTTATGTCTATTAGCAATTTATATTACAGTACAAAAACTACGATTAATCTTGCTTCCTACACTTGTAAATATTATACAGGTGATGTTTTTCAGGCCAATATGGGGAACTCTTAAACTGTATAACAAAGATAAAATTTGCAGAAGGGAGGCATGAGCTCAATTAAATAATGTTGTGAAATATGACAATTAGGCTACATGCCCTTTGAAAGCAAACATTTTAATATATTTAAACTAAATTGTCTAAAATTCAGTAACAACCTTATATTTTTCACAAAATTGAGTGCATGGTTTAATTCAGCATTATTTCTGTACGACAGTTTATAATTTCTCCATACTGACCAAAAATAAATACCCTGTATATTTATTGAAATATTAAATAAGGTTTACTCATATATTACATAATATCATCGTAAAATAAAAACATTTCTTTATAAATATTATAATATAACTCCTTTAAACCTAAAGATTTAATCTAAAACTGATAGGCTAAGAGAAAAAACCTTAGAGATCTTTTATAATTGTCCAAGAATTTAGTATCTATGAGAAAAATTACATAGAACAATACAACTCAACCCCGGCGAAAAACAACAGTAGAAAAACGGTGAAGCAGCCATCTGTTCTATGTTTATTGGAATATAAGTAGATCTATGTGTGAGCCTGCAGTGGCAACAACTTCAAGCTCGATATGGAACTTTTATCATTAATTTAATTATTATTATAATAATAACGCGGCAAGCCGAAAGACTACGCTATTACGTCGTCACAAGCTGCATCGAAAACATTATTTTCAGTCTCTAAAGACGCGCCATATAAATATATATTCCGATACTGTTCCTCCGACGATTATATCGGTCGGTTTTTTTTTATTCAGAGCCACCTGGACCACAACAAACGCGGCCTAGTGAATACAGATGAGTTGCGTAGTAGGTATATTTTATTAAATAACTTTGGTATGGTTAACATATAGTGCGGCGTATATCGGTGCGGGAAGCAACACTGAATAGTGACCACTGTGCGCTGGACTCGCTCGAGCCGGGCACGTCGGGGCGGGTCGGGGCGGTGCCGAGCGCGCCCGAGCTGGGCCGCTACGACGAGTCCTCGTCGTACCACGTGCGGAAGTCGCAGCTCTCGTCGTAATCATCCTGTCATATACACACCACATTTAATCTGTTGACTCGTGACATTAACCTGTCAAACAACTCGTCAACTCGCGCGCAGTTTTCAAAATTTCAAAATTCGCGCCCAATTTTCAAGTAAATGTCATTGTCCCGATTGTCCCATTTGAGAACCAAGTGGTGCGCACTCTGAAACCCCTACTGTCCCAAGAAAGACCTGACAGGTTAAGCACAAAATCAAAATTCATTTATTCACTTTAGGCCCTGGTATGGCACTTATAAACGGAATACACTTCAACTGAGAAAGAAACTCAGCAAGGCATTTTTTTTTTCAGCAGTGGATCTTTCTTAAATTTATTAACATTTTCACAGAATCACAAGTCCACTCTCACCGTTCATCCTTGAAAAAATCTATGCACTTATTTAATGTGTGCTTTGCTCAACGTCTTTTAAGTTTAAGGAAAAACTCCTTTAGAATGATTTAGATAATATTGGAAAATAAATTTGATACATTTCATAAATTTTCATCCAAATTGTTAATATTGTTTCTGAGAAACCAATACATTACTGTAAACGGTTAGAGTGATTAATTTCAATACAATGTTACGTGTATGTGGTAGTAGTATGAGCACAAACCGCCATCCAAGCGTGGTCGAGCACATCCTCGGCTGCGAAGCGCAGCTCCGGCTGTGGTCGCAGCATGTTGGCGACGAGGTCAATGACCGCCGCCGACACGCGCTCCCAGTGCGGTGCGGGGAACTCGAGCCGCGCCGACAGGATCGCGTCGAACAACTTCTCCTGGTCGCCGTCCGCGGAAGAGAACGGCGGGAACCCGCACAGTAGGATGTACAGTATCACGCCCGCCGCCCACACGTCGATCTAACACATTCACATACTGACTACAGCAAAACAAAAATATTGGTGGTGTTTTGTCTAAAAAAGATCAATCTAAGTGCACAAGTGAAGTGAAATGAATGCGTGTATCGTGACTTCAGGTTATCACTAAGTCCGTGAAAAGTCTTAGTGGAATAGCCGCCAATTTCACTAAAACCTGACTGAACTTTACGGACGAGGACTAGACTTTACAGTGAATGTGACAATATAACGTGAATATAACAGAAGAATATTAAAACTGAAGAAAATAGACTGAAAGACTTTGTATCTATGGTCAAGAATAAACATTATAAAAAAAAATGTGCAGAATGCTTTAGCTTCATACCTTAAGTCCATAACCAGTTTCTAAGAGAATCTCTGGGGCTACATATGTAGGGGTGCC
Source organism: Ochropacha duplaris (assembly GCA_951361185.1). Taxonomy (NCBI): domain Eukaryota; kingdom Metazoa; phylum Arthropoda; class Insecta; order Lepidoptera; family Drepanidae; genus Ochropacha; species Ochropacha duplaris. The sequence continues at coordinate 9,293,020 of OX592693.1, read as the reverse complement.
GCAAACAGCGTGAAGCGGCCGCCACACTTCTACGGCTAAGCCAAAGTCAGCCAACTTCAAACCACGTATACAGCCATCTGGACCTATCTCCACCTGTAAAAGCAAATAATAATCGTGAATATGTTGTAAATGTATCCTTCTATAACTTTATTCAGCTCTAGATTCCGCACCGCGTTTTCGAGATAAATTATCTCCTGCATAAAAAAAACCGCCTAAATGTAACCTCTACGGGGCGTAATATGTGTACATGTCAAATTTCAAATTCGCTACTTCAGCAGTTTTGGGCCGGGCGATAATTACCCAAAATACTACTTCTGCACCGTGATGAACTCCAAAACGAACGAACAGATTATAATGAAATTTTCACTGTGTGCGGTTTGGATAGTATTTTTTTTATGTCACAACGAGGCAGGCGGGTCACCTGATGGTAAGTGACAACCGTCGCCTATTTTTTATTTTTTTTTATTCTGGATAGGCTTGTGTTTGACTACAATCTCACTATGGTAAGTGATGTACTACAAAGTACTCTACCACCGTGCTGTGGTTTCCTCACGATGTTTTCCTCCACCGAAAGCTCATTGTAGGATTCGAACCCACGACCTTCGCCGCGGTATCCGACGTCACTACCACTGAGCTATCATCGCCTTAAAATATTACTTTGCATCCCGGGAAAAGATACGATCACACGGGGTTGCGGGTGAAACCGCGGGGGAGAGCTAGTATTATATAGCTATAACAACATCATTATGCGTGAAACATTTTATTTTTCCAATGTGTCCAATGTGCCTTTCATCATGATTGGTAGTGCCGTTGATGTGTCAAGACAAAAACAAAAAGAAAACCACATTCGCAACTATTATGTATTATTGAAATTAGTAAGAAGTAGGATTAAACAAAATGCGATGATTGAATTCGGATTGTAGGTAATTTAGATTTGTTAATCATTGGCTTACCAATAAATTTTCAGGTTTGATGTCACGATGCACTATAGAAAGCGAGTGTAGATATGCGATAGCTGATGTTAGGTGACCGATAAGCAAACGCGCTTGCGGCTCTGAAAATTTTGAAGCGGCCGCAATACTATCAAATAAGTCTCCACCTAAAAATATAAATGTACATGAATTGTTGGCCGTGTAGTAAAGCAAATGTCTCTCATTAACGAATTTATTAGTTAATTAATGAATTTGATTAAAATGAAGGTGATTTTCCACATACCACTCACTAGTTCCATGATAAGGAAGAGCCATTCTGGACTATCTTGTTCCTCGAATAGTGATACGATTCGTGGATGGCATAGCTTTCTCATTACGCGTACCTGTTTAAAAAGATCATATAATTTATAATACATGTAAAGATGCGCTATGATGACAAAATGAGTCCTACCTATTCGTAAGTCTGGCTTCATGTCACGCGGCGGAGTGCCTCTGCCTCCATTCATAAAAAATAAGCAATGATTTTGGCATATGACGTATATAGAATGTTATTAGTGTCCGACCGAAGTTTCAGTTTCGGAAAATAAAAAAAACAACATGCCGAACCATTCGGTAGCGCCGAAAAATACCCGTACTTTCGGATCTCGTTCGACTCGTCATTATTCTTTTATAAGTGAACCTGTTCCATTTTATACCACCTTTACGATTTACAAGTGGTTCATTGTTCAATGCCTAGAAATAACGGTCCACTGATATTTTTATTGGTAATATTCAACGATTTTAATAATATATGTTTCGGATTCGGCCGAATCTAAAGCCGATACCGAAAATTCGGATTCGGCAAAAAAAAAATGTTTCGGTCGGACACTAAATATTATACCGAATATAAAACACGCAGAAACAGGGCCTCCGTTGACTAAAGTCATCGAGTAACTGAGTGAGGGGACGTACGCCATAAATGATTGTTCCTAATGAGTCTAACGTTGCGTTGTTAGCTCATGTGTACTGTACACGTATAGTTCTTTTAAAATTTATTAGCTTACCTCTGCTTCCACATAATGTTCTTTGCCTTTACATTTTGCTTTATCTATGATTTTGAGAGCATATTCCTTGCCAGACGTCTTGTCTTTACATATCCGTACCACAGCGAAGTTGCCATCACCTAACAAACAAAGACATTAAAAAATAAGAGGTCGAAGTCTCTACGACCAAAGAGGATATAACACTATTCACTACGATTTAGCCAAAACCTACAAATAGCAGTTGAAGATGTTTTTTTTCCTGAGTGAGTAATTCGGAACTTGCTGGAAGAATCCTTGGCCGTAGCCGAAGGTTTGGTCGGACACTACTAAGGGAAAAACATATGTTTAAAATCTTTTCTTCCCGAGGTAGATTCGCACGTTCAGAAAAAAAAAAGTACCTATATCGGATGGATATTTTCAAATGGCATAATTTTCAAAACCTATGTTGAGTTTGTCATGCTGAACAACACTGAAACATTTTGATCTAGCTTTGAATACTATGGAAAGGGCACATAGTAAAAGTTATTCAGACTAACCTAACACAGGTTTTGTTAATGTGTAGCGCAAGGTTTTTATGTCGCCAAGCAGTTGCAATTGAGAGCCAGTTTCTATCTAAGCTTTGTGTGCTTTCCACCTTCGGCCACATCATCACTTACCATGGTGAGATTGCGGTCAAAAAGTAAAAAAATGAGGAAAAAGACCGACCATCGTTGAGATCTTTGTCCACCCAACCCAGTATAGTAGTGTTGTAGTGTAGGTACAATACCGATGATCCTGCCGACGTTGTACTTGAGTCTGAGCGGGTGTGGCAGCAGCACAGCGGCGGCGGCGGCGGCGTCTGCGTCCGCGTCCCCGTCCCCGTCCCCGGCGGCGCCCGCGCACGCCTCGCCGCACGCACGCGCCGCACGCGCCGCCGCCGCCGCACCGCCCGCCTTCACCGGCATGCGGGGCTTCGGACCCGACCTACGGGTTGGGAATAAAGTATGTTGAGGTCTCAATTCAAAGGTAGACATAGCTCCGCGCATTTTAATTGAAGCACAGTAAAGGAAGTCCGTGAAAAGTTTTAGTGGAACGGCCATCAATTTCACTAAACTGACCGGACTTGTACGGACTAGACTTTACTGTGAATATGTCTATAATATAAAAGAAGAATAATAAAAATAAAGAAATGGCTTAAAGCCAAATACCTTTTATAGTGAGGTCGAACAGGGAAAATAAACAGTAATTTGGAAAAACCCACCTAGCGTGGGATAAGGACAAGAGAAAGAAGAAGAATGGTATTATAATTTTTTTTTTACAATGTTTTAACTACTAGCACGTGTGTGTGAAACGAGGACTGCGTTACATTCACGTTTTAAACAGGCTATGGATACCATGCTGAAAACAGTAGGTATTTGGTATACTTTATTTTTGGTCAAAAGAAATATAATGTAGAGAAAAACAGTATAATTGGGAACCCTACCCTATGGTATCAATATTTATCATATCGCTTTTTGATTTATCTTTGTTATGAACTCTCGCGTATCCTCGTACTCGAGATAAAAAAATAACCTGTGTCCCTCTTCATGGCAGTAGGACTATATGCGTGCCAACTGTATTTCTCCGTAGGAATAAACTAAAAAAGCGTATTATGGTCGGGGCTGGAACCGCGGGGTAGAAAGCTAACAGCTAATAAATCAGTTCATTCGTCTCGCACACTACTTTGCACATTACTTTCGTTGGTATTTCACTTTCCTATGGTACCGTCACAGTAACAAAAAGTGTCGTGCCGGCCGACGCACGCGCACTCAATTATATTATAGTAGCCAACGATTAGCGTTTCATCATAATCTCACTAAGTAAGCCGAGTGATTATTCATAGGGTTTGTTGCCGATACAATTTATTTATGAGCCAAAGACCGACATTCAGTAGTCTATGTAAGGATAATATGTCGTTGGCAATGCGATTTAACACTAGCGTCCATAATATAGCGGAGCCACACAATTTATATCAGCCCAGCATATTTACGAAGTAAGTTTAGGTCAAATGCTTCATGTGCAGTCTAAAATCGAACAACTGTCTGTTATTGTTAAAATATAGGTATCATTTTCTATCCCATAGCCTAGCTTAAATTTTTGCGGTTACTAACGAACACATACCTTGAATTTCTTGTGATAGGAGTCTTTCTACATTGTAATACTGCTTTACTTTCTTCGAATTCCAGTTCAAAGTCTTCTTGGTTGATCCTGATTAAAGAAATATATTCACATAAAACTTATGTATTATGCTTCCTACTAACCAAATCAGATATCATAATTAAAGGTACCTTTCATTGCCGTAAGCAAAGAATACATCTTCGTCATCGAAAAATTGGTGGAGAGCGGTGACAGCATTGCCGGTCTGCGTGAACACTTTACGAACACAACCGGTGTCCAGTTTGATACATTCCGTGATCGCCGCCAACGCGTGCTCTAGTGTTGGGCTGTTACGCTTATTTAATAGTAGTCTGGACACCTGACAAATTCATACACCTGTAATTATATTGAGACTGGCAAGCGGTAGGTCCACCATGAAACATTTCATAAAACAAGTGCAGTCTGCGGTCACACATAGATATACTCGCTAGCAATTAAATCAATCTTGCGGTCGCAACACGGCCACAACTCCCTCTTAAATTACATATTATAGATATGAACTAGTATACTGATCAGCATTACAGAATCTAATCTGTTTTATTGATCAAATGTATTATTTTAGTTGACTGTTTTCCGTTTCCTAGTATTAATTATCATTTCTCTGCTAGTGATAGCTATGCTTTGATTAAACAGATGACCCGTGTAGATAAATGGTAAATAAATAAACAAGTGATTATCTTACCAACTACTTCCTACAATATAATTAATACCTAGAACATGTATCTTGCCAGGAAAATAATTACCTTTGCCATATAGATATGCCTAATATAACTGTATATTTACTATTGTATCTAATTTTAATAATGAATGTTTTAATAATTGCGGTTAAGTTACCTTTCGAGGTTTTACTCCATTTCTAATTATAGTAACTATACGCGGTCGGACCACGTTTTCACCAGCGGGGCTCACTCGTGCTGTCCCGTTGCCAGTAGTACTACTACCATTTGCCTGCAAATAAATAATTTATTTAACTAAATTTCTGGAGATTTGACAGACAAAAAGAATTTACTCCTTTAAATTTAATACCCTGGTACTGGCATAACGCCGTTTTCTTACGTGATGATTTGCGCCAGTTCTCCCTACTGTAAGCCACGTAAAAGAACTTCGTTCCAAAAAGACAAATATATTGAGACAACGAGAGATACCCTATAATCAAAGGTAGTTTATTCTAAATCTTTAGTCTTACTAATATTAAATGTGAAAGTTTGGATGGATGTATGTTTGTTACTCATTTACGCCAGAACGGCTGAAGGGATCTGGATGAAATTTGGCATAGAGATAGATTATAGTCTGGAATAGCACATATGCTACTTTTTATCACGGGAAAAGATAAGATCCCTCGGGAACGCGGGTGAAACCGCGCGGAACAGCTAGTAATTTAATAAGGTAAATGTGAATGTCAAGTCAGTTGTAGTGGGAAGCCATTCTTAAGTCTTTATTAAAATGGGATTTAGGTATGGGACATTTTATACTAAAAAAAAAAAAAAAAAAAAAGGATTCAACTGAACATCAGGTATATACGTCACCACGTACTTCAGAATACAACTTAGCCATAATACTTTTGGACATCGCACAATACTACTTTTCATAGAACCTGTTCTTTTTGTTCATTGATATAGTTCTTAGTCGTTTATAAGGCCGCGTCCTCATTAGGCGCACATTTAGCAGCAGACTATCCGCTGATTGACTCTGAGCGGCATATTGGTCGCTCGTTCAATGTCGAGTGAGCGGCGAACTGTAGCGTATTAGCCACGAATCGCTTGCGAAATCTTGAGAGGGAATACATACCTATAAGCTGGCGTAGTGAGCGAACTGCGTTGCCCACCGCGCGCATCGTTCGCTGTGAATCAGCCGCTCACTGAATGAGTCGGCAAGCGAAACGCCACAAACAGCACATTAAGCGCAGTATGGACACTCCATTTACAAATTATAGGGAGGGAAACTGGAAGCAAACAGTCTGCCGCTAACTGTGCGCCTAATGAAGACACCCCCTTAAGCATAATCAAATCCAATTTTATGACATGTACCTGCAAATACCGAGACAGTCTGTTTTGTGCTCGCGCTGGGGACGGACTTGCACTGTCGCTCAGAGACTCTGGGCCGCTCAGTCTGAATGACTGAGGCGTTACAGCGCTGGCTTCATAGTCTAACCGTTTGAACGGCTCACCAAATCCACTGCACACATAGGATTGACCATCTTCTAAGTCATCCAATTTTCCTATCTGTGTGCCGAAAGTGAATATAATTAAAAATAAAAACCATTAAATGTATTGTAAATATAAATCTGCTGTAGTGGCTTTAGTGTGGCTTTAATATGAATAATAATATTACAGACAGCTAATTTTGTTGTTATATCACATTATCTAGAAAACTGATTGTCCATGACAGTTTTCCTTATTATAATCCCAATGGTGTAATATTGATACTAGTGAGTGTCAATATTTTCAGGGAGCACTTAATATATTGCTAATGGGTTTGGGTATACCAAATACTTATAATTTCCTGATCCCAAATTTTTAAATTATTCAATTAAAGACACTAAATTTTCATGTATTTTATGAATTTTACTATCAAGCTCATAATTCCAAACCTGATCACAGATTATCACAAAAAAAAAATGGAAATGAAAGAATTTTGTCATTTTGCCTATAAACAGAAATGAAAATAGGATGTAAATAATCTATAAATGTAATTATGCACCATCAAATTACTAATATTTTAAATGTTTCTGTCATGTGTTACAATTCCAAAATTACAGATTATTTTAATACATCAATTAAAGAACTTACTTTTCTACCATCAAGAGAATATATTGCCCTCACTCCACTTGGTAGAGTGACATTGTCAACAAGCACCCTTGTCAAATCAGCTGTTAAACTATCAAATGACCTGTAATTAACACATTTTCTATATGTAAACAATTATTACCGGTTTACTATAATAATAAATATCCTCTGACATTTTTCACAAATGGCTATCTGATCCCAAACTAAGCAGAGCTTGTGCTATGTTAACCAGATAACCGATATACATCTTTATTTGTAAATACATACTTAAAGAGATTGATGTATTCCCACATACAAAAGTACATTATATATGAAACCAAAGCTGGTAACAAACATAGTCACAAACTTTCAGATTTATAATATTAGTAGGACTGTTTATCACAGAATCATATTCACACAATTAAGGTGGAAAATAATGTACCTAGCTAATCCTTTCCTTGGCTTCAAAACTTACTAAATCTCATTAAAATCTGTTTGCTCATTAGACATAAAAACCAAGCAGACATACAAGGGACATTATTTCAATATTTATTTAGCATAATAGTATCTATTAATCATATTTCCTCAGTCCCTGGTCAGTGACCCATAAAATCAGGAATTAAAATTACATATAATGTAAAACACTTATAGGTTCCAAATAATCTCCATAAAATACTTACTGGTAACATATTTATGTAGAAAATTTGACATAATTTAGTACATACTAAGTTATTCGAAATTTACTGTTCGTTTTGAACTGTAAGTGAACTACAACTAGAACTACACTATGGAAAGTGAAAGTGTATCTACAATGTTGGGTAAATCCTGACATATTACAAAGTATTACACACCTGTATCTCTCTGGCAAGACTGGAATTATGACTCCTGAATAAAATTTGTCACCATTTCTAAAAAATCTAACTCGTTTCGCTTTCCGCGCTGGTTGAGCCCGTAGTAACACGTTACGTCGATTCGTCCTAGTTTTCATAATTTCAATATCGTTAAAGTCTTTTTCCAGCTCACAAACTGAGCTCGATCGGCTGCCACTCCGGCTTAAATTATTCTCCATCTGAAAAATATAGAGAGTTGAAACCAAGTTAGGGTGTCAGAACATTTTATAAACGATTTTTAGGTTTTACCTTCTTTTCTATTGCCTAGCTACGATTCAAAGAGTTAGGTATATAAATTAATTAATGCATGGACTGAAACTCATCACTTTTAATTGTACCTCATTTTTCAACTTTCAAAAGTGAAAACTGTAAAATAAATTAGCTACAACAAAAATCGTGAATCACACAAAAATCAAATCAGTACAGCACGACAAGTGTACGATAGGCTTGTGAAAAATAATCGGTTTTAACTAGTTTGACTATTCGTAATATTTTCATTCGACTAATATTAATCGGTTATAATGATTGATGTAAAATCATTCTTTTTATTAAATGATTTATTTATATTATATAACAGTAATTATATTATATTTATTTGTATTATATTGGGGAAAAGAAATAAAGTTTGTTTTATTGTTTTTTTTTCTTTTATATCTATACTAGCTTCCCACCCGCTATTTCACCCGCGTTCTCGAGGGATTTTATCCTTTCCCGGGATAAAAGTACCCTACGAGCTATTCCAGACTATAATCTACCTCTGTGCCTTTCATCCAGATCCGTTTAGCCGTTCTAGCGTGATTGAGTAACAAACATCCATCCATCCAAACTTTCATATTTACAATATTAGTGAGATTCAATATTGGAAAAAAGTTTAAAGGTTATAAATTAAATTAATAATTCAACGTGGGCGGACATTTATTAATTATAATTATTAATTTAATTTATAACCCACGCGTCCCACAAGTTGGACCGACGATAGTTTGTGACCCACAATCTTGAAAGGGTCGCGGGAAGCCCCAGTCAGTATATATATATTACTATTTACTTTACTCTTTGGGGAAGCCACTGGATGCGAGTAGTGCAAGACTTGAAGGAGGCCTTTGTCCAGCAGTGGAGGTCTTCCCGCTGATATGATGATGATGAAATGAAAATTTAACTGTTTTTTTTTGTCTGGTAACACAGTTACACTGGGCTCGGACTGAAAACAGGTGACGCATTTATCTGTTTCATTTTATGTCAAAGTATTAGACAAAGAGTTTAATTTATTTTGTATTCTTCTACGTTTGTAAATTTTTTTGTGCGAAATGTCGTCAAGGAAAAAAGTTCTCCTGAAGGTAATCATCCTCGGTGACAGCGGAGTTGGGAAAACATCACTTATGAATCAGTTTGTAAACAAGAAATTTTCCAACCAGTACAAAGCAACTATAGGCGCAGATTTTCTCACAAAAGAAGTAATCGTAGACGACAGAATTGTAACGATACAGATTTGGGATACTGCCGGTCAGGAACGTTTCCAATCACTGGGAGTGGCGTTCTATCGCGGGGCGGATTGTTGCGTCTTAGTGTTTGACGTAACTGCCCCCAACACGTTCAAGTCCTTGGAGAGTTGGAGAGATGAATTTTTGATACAGGCTTCGCCCAGAGACCCCGACAACTTCCCTTTCGTCATACTAGGTAATAAAGTTGACTTAGATAACCGTGCTGTCTCTGCCAAGCGAGCTCAACAATGGTGCCAGAGCAAAAACGACATCCCTTATTTCGAAACAAGTGCCAAAGAAGCAGTTAATGTTGAACTAGCTTTTCAGACAATAGCACGCAATGCTCTGGCTCAGGAGACAGAAGCGGAACTATACAACGAGTTCCCTGACCAGATCAAGCTCAATGCTAATGACAATGGTCGTAACAGGGATGGTGACAACTGTGCTTGTTAGGCTACTAGAAATATGCGTCATTACTGGCAGTTAATCTTTTTTTACATAAAGTAAAAAAAAAAAACAAGAAAAAATTCACATTATTCAAAGTAATGTTTTCTTTTATACCATATAATATAAAGATGTTAGATGCCTCCCAATTTTTGAGTGAAATGTTTGTTATGTGTGCATGCACCTCTAAAATTGAGAAAATCAATATGCTTTTAGCTATATTATATTTACCTTCTATAAGTACTCATAATTATTATTTTGAAGTACAATGTATTTTGTTTTATTTTAATCACATGTTAAAGCTAAATTGAGTTAGTATTTACTGTTACTCCACTTGATTTAAAGTTATCATTTTTTTTATTAATTTCTTTCTAGTATGTTGTTCAAAGGTGTGATACCCTAATACTTCTTTAAATTGATGATTCAGTCGACATATAAATTCTTTGAATTGATTATGTTTGATAGTACTCTGATTAGTGTAGTGTTTATTCACACCACTATGGGCTATGGTTTTATTAACTTTACTCATTAAAATAACTATATGTCACACAAATTATTTTTAAGTGATCTAAAATATAATTGTGATATAAATGCAAATATGTATTATGTTAAAACTCATTGATATGGCAATCTTTGTGATTTGTTCAATAAATTCTATTTTATCCTAGTATACATACTATATCTATTGATAAATAAATATTGTTTTTTTACTGTGTGGCTCTCTGTTCTCTTAAATATTAAACTGATTGAGAACATATTTCTTTATTCACATGCAGTTTATATATAACATTAATAAATATTTCTGTATATATTTGGATCTTAAAATATTAGTTATAAGTAGTTAATGATAACAATAACATAGCATTTCCATAACACTACTACTAGTGTTATGAGAACAAAGATGCAGCAATGGATATAACTATCTACATATATATACCAACCAAATATAATGTTATGGAATGATTCATTTGTATGAGGTCATGACATGACATAAAAATCTTAGTAATTTTTGTTTCATTCAAGGAGCTTGAGATGATGGCTAATGCAAATAAACAATTTTAGATAATGTATAAATATCTTGATTTCACATACATTAAAAGTACCAGTTTATATAACACCTACTACTCCTGTATTTTTTTATTACTCACTTGCTTTGAACTGTCTATTCAATCATCAATTCATTCAGTTTTGTTTACATGCTACTAATTTATTTTATTCTGGATAAGCTTGTGTTTGACCACAATCTCACCATGGTAAGTGATGATGTGGCCGAACTGGCTCTCAAGTTCAGCTGTTAGAACACACCAATAGGTGCTTGGCAACAAATTTTCAACTTGAGGGTGGTAGCCAGCCAGATGGGTTCTACAAAGTACCCTACCACCGTGATAGGTTTCATCACGATGTTTTCCTTTACCAAAAGCTTAAGCTCATTGTAGAATTAGAACCTACGATCTTCGCCGCGGTATCCGACGTCACTACCATAGCTATCATCGCGTTAAATTTTGATTTTGTTTTATGTATAATGCACATGACCTTATCATTAATATACATTATATATCGTGATTTATTTGGATTCTCACTGTTTTACACATAAAATCCATAAAAAAGACCTATGATATTGCCTAAAAAAAGTGTAAATTAAGATCTAGTTTTAAAAAGTTACAAATTAATATGATCCATGCTGTAATGATGGTTGCTTTTCATTTTATATCAATAAAAAATCATCATATCGTATTGGTTTGATTTATTTATTATATAGGTAAGTACCTATATACCTACATAACTGAATCCAATCAAATACCCTGAAAACACAATTGTCCAGTATTAATTTATGATGTATTATTAGATGCCTACTGAATAGTGTATTGTCAATGCTACTGAACATGATACAGTTTTCATTTCGGTAGTATTAGGTACACCAACCAAAGTCATTCATTAGAACTGACGTGACTGTGTTCACGTTCGGTCAGCATTCAATTCCATGAGAATAATTTAAGTACTACTACTGTGCCCAGGGTCGGATTCAGATCATCAAAAAAATATTGAATATCGAAATTATTACTTTTCCAAAATTAAGTATGTAGGTATAGGTACAAAACTGTAGTTTTTCGCACAATCCGGCGTACCTTTTTTCGTCACTTCTTTTTTTTATGTCAAAATCAAAAGTACAGAAATTTCTGCTCGGTCGACTTGGAAGATTATGGTATCTTCGGGTAGGTAGTGCCTATAGCGGCATAACGATACTACACATTATGAAATGATACAAATACCTAGTAGGTGTAATCCATACTTACTAATATTATACATGCGAAAGTGTGTCTGTCTATTCTATTACCTCTTCACGCTTAAACCACTGAACCGATTTAGATGAAATTTGGTATGGAGATAGATGGAACCTTGGAGAAGGACATAGGGTAGTTCTTAACCCGGGAAAAGATAAGATCCCTCGGGAAGGCGGGTGAAACCGCGGGGCGGAAAACTAGTTACTTATTCTACGAAATCCATCCCTGACTGTAGTTTTACCAGAAGCACAGTGAGCATGCGCCATGCGGGGCAAAGGCTGAGGTGTGGGGAGTGGTGGTGACCGTTTCAGCCGGCGGGCGGCGCGGCGATGTTCAACGTTCGTTATTCAGTCAGTCTCGCTTGTGACATGAAAGGGCGCGATCCTTCACACGCATCACGGTGCTTCGAGCAATGCATCAACATGAACAGCCGCCAGGGAATGCATGTAACGGTGAGTACCCCACCACTACCTAATACCAATCTAACTCAAAAACTTACATCTAGTGTTCATGAAATGATGTAATATTATTTTAAGTTACCTATTTCATTATTGAAATTGGTATCGTATTTCATCATGTTTTTCTTTGATGTGTTTGTATATGCACACAATTGCCATTAGGAATCAGTTTACAATATTGCTGTGTTTTTGCAAACTAGGCGAGTTTTTTTTATTAAGTAAGCTAGGTACAAATCAAATTAAATTGCTTTGCCATGATTAAAATCTATGTCAATCAAAACAATATTTTTTTAAATAATCTATTAGATAACTTAGGTTGATCTAACGTCCAATTTTATATTTCACAGCGATATAAAGGTAATATTAATTATTATTATTATTTGTAAAAAACGAATAATTAAGTAAGTACCTACTTACTTACATAGATAAAGTTACAGTTAATGAGTAGGTATATTAAGTTTATCAAGCATCTTAAAGAATTTTGGGTCCTAAGTCCTTAAACTAGGATACCCTGTGCTATGGGGGGCTAGGTGAAACATGAAACCTATAATAGAGCTCTTTAATAAGCTGGATCTAATGAATGATAGCTCAGTGGCAATGACGTCGGATACCGCAGCGAAGGTCGTCTGGTTCGAATCCTACAATGAGCTTGAGCTTTCGGTGAAGGAAAACATCATGAGGAAACCATAGTACGGTGGTAGCACGGTGGTAGGTGATAGGAGTAGGTACCTACTCGACTGGCTACCACCCTCATACCCTCAAGTTGAAAATCTACCGCCAAGCGCATGTTGGTGTGTTCCGGCAGTTGCACTTGAGAGCCTTTAAGGCATTATAATAAGGAGTACCTACAATACATTGGCAATCCCCCTGATATTGCTAATGTCTATAGGCGACGGTAGTCACTTACCATCAGGTGACGCTTGCCTGGTTGTCACTTGTGGTATAAAAAAAACCATATGGGTACATTTTATTTTAAAGCTTCATCTATCTGAACTAACGTTCCGGATGATTCTTATCTTGTTCTCATCGTACCTACTTTAGAATAAGTACCTCCTAAGATAAAGCCAATCCCCCGGTTTTCCATGAGTGCTTTTGCCTACTTATGTAACGGTTTAACACATAGGTTAATAATTATCTGTGGCATAGGACGATTGAGTCTGTTCAGTGGTTCTAAAGATTTTATTACCCCCTATAAAGAAACAAAAGCACAAACCTTACCTCTTTCTAATAATAGGTCTTTACCTATGAAATTGCCGTTCTGCAGTACTGGCCAATTCAAATCAAAATAATTTTTGTTTGGCTAAGAATTCTAATTTCAAAATCAAGCATCTTAAAGAATTTTGGGTCCTAAGTCCTTAAACTAGGATACCCTGTGCTATGGGGGGCTAGGTGAAACATGAAACCTATAATAGAGCTCTTTAATAAGCTGGATCTAATGAATGATAGCTCAGTGGTAAGTGACGTCGAATACCGCGGCGAAGGTCGTGGGTTCGAATCCTACAATGAGCTTGAGCTTTCGGTGAAGGAAAACATCGTGAGGAAACCATAGCACGGTGGTAGGGTACTTTGTAGTACCCGACTGGCTGGCTACCACCCTCAAGTTGAAAATCTGTCGCCAAACACCTATCGGTGTGTTCCGACAGCTGCACTTGAGAGACAGTTCCTATCTAGGCTTTGTGTGCTTACCATCTTCGGCCACATCATCACTTACCATGTGGTCAAACACAAGCCTATTGAATATAAAAAAAAATATATTAATTTTATTTAAAAAACATGGATTTTTTATTCCAAAAGTAGTCATTTGTTTATTGATTAGTGTTACATTTTCATCCCATTTCAATCTCTTTCGTCATCATGGATACGTTAAAAATTCGAGTAATTATGAAATATGAGTACCGTCGTGGCAGCAACGCGGCACAAGCGGCACGCAACATCAACGACGTTTACGGAGCTAACACTACAAACCAACGCACCACCTGTTATTGGTTTGCTCGCTTCCGTTCTGGAAATTTCGACCTGAAAAATGAACCTCGCGGTCGTCCGAAAACTTTGGTCGACAATGACGAATTAAAGGCGATTGTGGAAGCTGATGATACACAATCTACGGCTGAATTAGCAGCAGCTTTCGACGTTAGCGTCAAAACAATATTGGTCCATTTGCGTCAAAAAGGTAAAAAAGCTTGACAAATGGGTGCCCCACGAACTCAATGATCGCCAGCGCGAAGTACGCGTCGAGACTTGCCTTGCACTGCTCAACAGACACACAAATGAAGGAATTTTGAACCGCATTGTTACCTGCGATGAAAAATGGATTCTGTTTGATAACCGCAAGCGCTCAGCAAGTTGGTTGGATCCTGGTTCAGCACCTAAACAATGCCCTAAACGAAAACATACCCCTAGAAAAGTAATAGTCACTTTTCTAGGGGTATGGTGTCATTGGTGGTCTAGCGCCGGTGTGATTCATCACAGCTTCTTACCAAACGGGGTGAGCATTACTGCAGATGTGTACTGTGAAGAACTGAACACAATGATGGAGAAGCTGGCACATCTCCAATCGGCATTGGTCAATCGCTCGTCTCCGCCGCTCCTGCACGACAACGCGCGACCTCATACTGCACAGCAGACGGTCCCCAAGTTGCAAGAACTGGGGTTGGAAGCTGTCCGTCACCCGCCCTACTCACCAGACCTTGCGCCTACAGACTACTACTGTTTCCAGAATTTGGATAACTTCTTGGCGGGAAAAAAATTCAATACCCAAGAGGCAGTACAAAATGCCTTTGAAGAATTTGTTGCCTCCCGTCCAGCTGATTTCTTTAAGAAGGGCATCAATAAACTGCCACTGCGTTGGCAAAGATGCATTGATTGCATGGGTGATTACTTCGTTTAATACAAATAAAAAATACATGAAAAAAAATCGTTTAAATTTTTTCATACAAAACGGCAATTTCATAGGTAAAGACCTAATATTAGTATGCAAGGCCGTATTTAGAGGTGTGGAGGAGTGTAGGCCCCTATTTATTTTGCAAATCGGATAAATAATATTTTCACCTCACCAGCACGAAAAGGGCGGTTTTGGTGCGTAAAAATTCGCAGCAAAATCGCTTTCTGCTGCCAGCATGAGTAAAAGTGATTTGAATTTCGAATACCACAAAGAGAACAAAGATACGACAGTATAAGTAGATAATGGGATATCCTATCGACCAACCAAAAATGCTGATGTTGTATGTGTAAAGTTGTGTAATGTTGTAAAGTTTTTTTTTTTTTTTTTTTTTATTCTCGATAGGCTTGTGGTCAACACAATCTCACTATGGTAAGTGATGATGTGGCCGAAGATGGTAAGCACACAAAGCCTAGATGGGAACTGGCTCTCAAGTGCAGCTGTCGGAACACACCGATAGGTGTTTGGCGACAGATTTTCAACTTGAGGGTGGTAGCCAGCCAGTCGGGTACTACAAAGTACCCTACCACCGTGCTATGGTTTCCTCACGATGTTTTCCTTCACCGAAAGCTCAAGCTCATTTTAGGTTTCGAACCCACGACCTTACGCCGCGGTATTCGACGTCACTTACCACTGAGCTATCATCGCCTTGAAAGTTTAGTTTTTTGGTATATTTGTTTGATATGATAATGAAAAAGGGTTTTAATTATTTTATTTTGTGTTCGTTGTAGTGTGTTAAGGTTAGTTTTTGATGCTGATCCCCAGATTTCTATTAAATATTCTATTATTATTATTAATCTAAACTCTCCAATCATCCAATGTGCTTGTCTAAACTGGAAGAACGTATGTCGTTGAATTAATTGGCTCTAGAAGGGCACTAATGAATGTCAAAGGAAATCGGCCTACTTTTCCAGTGAGAGAAATGAGGAGAAATAGTAGATATCCATATACCTAAGACGACCTATGAATTATCAAACATACAAACTTTCACATTTATAATATTAGTACCTAGGACATAACTAATTAAATTGAAGCATTTTTATTCAGCAAAATCGTTTCAAGTTGAAGGCTAAAATCATCCAAGTACCACCAACTCTTATTGCGATTCAACCAGAGGTGGATTAAATGTCGAGAGCGCCCTAGGCAAGCACCTCATCAGGGCGCCTCTCTAGCGGCCATCCTATTATCATACTATAATATTAAAATGTGAATGTTTGTTGTTCAATCACTCAAAAACGGCTGAACGGTTTTTGATAAAACGTGGCACAAGTAGTAGATCATATGCTGTAATAAAACATAGTAAGCACCTACTTACTTACCTACTTAACTATTAATTTTATGTGAATTGTTTACGCACGGGCCGTTTGTAGACTTGCGCCCCTAGGCACGTGCCTAGTTTGCCTTAGGGATAATACGCCACTGGATTCAATTCTGCCTGAATGGATTCGTTTTTATGTCAAAGGACGTCAGAATATATGGATAAATTTGACAATTGACAGAAAAATAATGAAGTTTAGGTAAAGTTGAACCGTAATAACAGTTGGTGAGCCCCTGGGATTTTGTCTGTGTAAAGTTCTGAATTATCGCTTCATGAGATTACAATATATGGATCGATAGATGGCGGCCGTGCCTTTAGACCGTAGATCACTATGCCTCCGGTGGTCCTTAACTGCCTCCAGTGGCCGCCCCTCTGTCTTCTGGGTCCGGAATAGTATTATCGATAACTTAACCCCATGGGAGCAGTGGCGTAGCTACCGTAAGGCTAGGCGGTGCAGTGCACCGGGCCCCCCAAGCTTATGGGGCCCCTCAGCCTCCGTGAAAAATCTATTTTCAGCTGTTTTTAAAACTGTTTAGCTTAAGTTACTCCTAATAGCATCACCAACCTGCCAGAGAAGGTCTCGTTAAAATCGGCATAGCCCTTTCGAGATTAGCTTTTGATAGATTTGTTTTTTTTTTATATAATTACCCCGATATATATTTTCAAAAGACTTCAATTTGATTTGATTTATTTGTATAGATAGGGCCCCAATTTCGTTTTTGCCCCGGGGCCCATAGTTTCTTAGCTACGCCACTGCTTGGGAGAATACTTTACTGCCACCCCTACATAACCGTGTATGACCTATTGGATTTTTGAGTAGTTAAAACAAAATATACGAAAGTAGTAAACGAGTAAACAATTATGAAATGTTGCCTGAAAGTTATGAAAGTATTTTTTTTGTTGGAAGTCTTACAAGCAGGCACGCGTGTCACGTGGTGCTGAGTGATTACCGTTGCCTGGAGACATTAGCAATACCTACCAGGGGCATTTCCAATGTTTTAAGGACGTTTTGCAATGCCTAAAAAGCAACAACAAGTGTCTCTCAAGTGCAACTGCCGCAAGTGCCAAACTCTTAGGTTAATCACTACCTATCATTAGGTCGTCACTACTACTGAGCTATCATCGCCTATCAGATTATAAGGTAGATACCTATGTCCTTTTCCGCCTCGTCACTACCTAATATCAATTCGATCCTCGATTGCTTTGCTATAAAATACGATAATATTAATAAAACGATCGCGGTGGATTTTGAAAAAGATAATGCAGAAAGGCCGTTGTTGATATAGTTAATTACCTATAAATAGGTATTGTAGGTGGGTAAAAAAACGAGAATCGAACTCATGACAGGAAAATACTTATTGGAATAAAAATAAATAACAAACCTTTACAAAGCCTAAAATTTTTGGATTTTAGGCTTTGTAAAGGTTAGCAACACTTTGGCAATCCCCTTTGTTTTGGTAATATAATGCATAGGCGAACTGGAGCCGGTCCGATCAGGAGAATCGCCTAGTGGTTAGTCTTCTGACAAAAATAACAAGATTTTGTAATTCATATTAAATTGTCATTATTTGGTTGGTTTGACAGGTACGATTACCTACACTTCAGATCTATCTTATCAAGACATGAATCCAGCTCAGTCATCACACGTAAACTTAACTTTATACTTTAGTCTTGCTTGTAAATTAACTATTGACGCTTGTTATCCCTATATGCGACAGAATACGAGTTGAATAGTCTTTGGATGAAGGGCATATCAATTATTGTGCTAGGGCTGGAACGGAGCTTAATAATTATCATCTTTAGAAATCAAGTGGGTAACCTTGAGAGTCGAGATAATATTTTTACCATCGGGTTTTGTGACATGTCTTATATAAGTAGTAGGTATTAGTAGGTACAATATGAACATATCTATTGAAATAACAAGTAACACGTCAACCGCCCACGCTCTTGAGTTTGGGAAGACATTTGAAGTCATTGTGACGCATGCGTGAAATTATTGATTAGTCCCACGTTGATTTCTCTCTCATGCATGATGCTCTGTAAGAAGTCATTTAGTAATTTGTATCAGTTATTAGATGGGGTTGTACGTACATAGTACAGACGACCTTGAATATTTAGGAAACTTTTGAACTCGTGAGGGGTTATGAGTCAAGGAGCGTATAGGTAGTTGGTTGAGTGACTGTTGGCGCTCATGGCAGTTCAACGTTAATTATAAATTATTTACAAGGCCCCTTGTTAGAGCTGAGCGATTCATGAAAACTTCCTAATGCCCAGTAGGAAAGTAATTGTAAAGTATCGTTACTAGATAGGTAAGTATTTTATATTGAACCCACTACAGAGACCAGCCTCTGTAATGGGCTAGGTCACATGACATCGTTCGCAATCTCAGAATAACTGACGGTCGTGGCTAATTATAGTATCTATACATCTCCGGTGTTCTTTTATATCCAAACCACATTAGAAAGTTTTGATACAAATTGATGTAGAATGAATGCAGCACGTCAGCACATTTTTTTAAAGTCTTCCACATAATGTTCATTAATAAATAAATCGTTTCATATAAATATAATTTAGTTAACTCTATTTTATATTATTGCTATCACAAGGACAACATTTATTTGTAGTGTCTGCCAACTAACATTAGAGCTCGTACACACTGCAGTCGACGGCTGCCGTCGGCAAGTGCCGGCGGCTGCAGTCGGCAACATGCTGCTCGTGTGTACGAGCTCTTACGTCAACTCAGAACAATCAAAACATTTTTTGTCACTTAACAATCATTATTGGAATAGGCTAGAGCTTTTCTAACATGCTGGACATTTATCAATGTTATGAATGCAAGAAATTGCCATCTTAACATGAAGGCACTTGACAAGCCTTTAAAATATACATAAGTATATGTACCTATAATTCCTTCTTCCGAGCTCCTAAAATGCTCATATTCGCATCCGCCCAAGGTTCGCACCACATTATGATAATATTTCAAAATATACAAAACTTACAGAAAAAACAGTGATAGATAAATAAATGTAGGTTAATAGATTTATAGAAAAATGCTGAGGCTGAGCATGAAAAGTGTCACACACAAACAAAATAAACTGACCTAAATATTATCACAGTATAGGTAGATAATACTATAATTAATAATGTAATATTATTCAGCTTTACCCGTTTACATTTCACTTTTTTTAAACGCATTTATTTATAGAAACTTAAAGATTTTCTTTTTATACATATATGTATTTCTATTTACCTACTCAGGTAGGCTTAGGTAGGTACCACTATTATAAATGCAGTTAGTAGATTTGACGTCATATAAAATATACTATGAATACGATGAGTCGATGACCTTCACAATACGTTATGTAGGCTCGTAGCTAGGGGTAAAATTATACCAGCTGCGATGCTCTACCTACGAGCTACGAGGAGAATGGAAAGGTTGTTTGAAGGGCGCTAGGGGCTCCTTCAGGCGACACTATGTCTGTCAATATTGTGTAAAGTTTCGAGTTGTTCACCTTACATAGATTCCTTTTATTCGAAATAGGTATTCGTTTTGTTTTAAGAAATGTTGGATGCAATCTTGATTAACTTCAGTGAAGAAGTATTACTTTGTAAAATATCGCGAGTAGCTTATTACTGGAAAGTTAAAGATTGTGTAGAAATCTAGTTGTCCCCTCGGTTTCACCCGCATTCCTGAGGGAACCGTTAAGGGTTGAATTAAAAAAAAACCTTTCTTAGCGGAATACGTACTCCCTATTAGTAATCTACCTGCAAAATGTTATGTTTATAACACAGTGAACTGTAGTGGTACAGTGACTAGTGAGGGGTATTTCATGAATCAGATCAGATACTCGTATCGTGAAAAATTGTTATCTTTAATGAAAGATTAGGAGTTCTGGAAAGCGTGTTAACCGTGCATATGTGGTCCCTACCATTTGTCCCTCGCAGTTTTCACAGTGGATGGCACGGTCGGCCAAGAAAGTGGTGTACCACCCTAAGGTTGAATGCCGCTTGCAGATTCATAGGTGATAGAGATTAGTTTCGCTTGCAGATCAATCTGACAACTTATGACAACGTCATTCCTATTATGCATCTCTTTCAGTGATATCTTTTTAGTTTGAACCTTGTTATAATTTTCGATGACTAGGAAACTAAATCAAAACTGGCACACCACTTTCTTGGCCGACTGTACCTACCTATTCAATGTACGTCCATCAGCCGGGTCCAAGCTATTTGCTGCTTATTAGCTATTGCTAGACGAATAACTTGCCATAATCAATGTCGCGGTACAATATTGTACTGAGACAGTTCCATGGTGAATGAGAATGAGCTTTTCACCCGAGAAAATTCATCCTGTATACTTATATAATCGATAAATTAGACTCGGAACAGACAATTTCATGCACAAAAATGTATCTTCTGGATGGAAATCCTACATTTATCCATCGTCTATCGTACCAACCACGTCAACTAGTCCTCATTTTAATGTAATTTTTTTATTTTTATGTATAAAATAAATATTAAAAACAAAAATTCCGACTGCCTTAAAAACATAAACTGAAAAGCTAAAAAATAAAATTATTTTTAAAAATAAAAAACAAAAACCGACTTCAAAACGACGACCTATGCCTACGAGTACAAACATAAACTAAAAAGTAAAGAATAATATTTTAATTTCAAAGCAAGAGCCTTAAAGGACAATCAACAAAATTATTGATATTTATATATCTATTTAATATTTATAAACAGTTCTTTTTGGAGCCGGTGCCAGCCTTTTTATGTTTGTACTCGTAGGTAGGTGTATAGGTTACAGTTTTGAAGTCGTTTTGTTTTTTATTTTTAAAAATAATTTTATTTTTCAATTTTTAAAGTTTATTCCTTATTATATGTTATCCTAGGCAAAACTAGTTTGTCCTGAAATCGGGTCTGGCCGGTAAAATATAATATATGACTAGCGGGCCCGGCAGACGTCGTCCTGCCCTGAAATTAAAACAAATCTTGGAACTTGATTCCAGCGCCACCTACCGGGTCCAATTATATTTTAAAACCATCGAAGAACCCATTGAAGTATACACACAAAATTTCATCCAAATCCAAAAAGTCATGCTCAACGACTCTGTTTGATTCACTAAGGTTTATCAAACGAGATATAATTTTTTACGTTTTTGTTGATTTTCTCAAAAAGTGCTTAATCAATTTCGACAAAATTTAACCACCTCTGAAGTATGATCTACCAAACAAAAAAAGAATCATCAAAATCTATTCATAATTGGCAGAGAAATCGAGTAACAAACATACAAAAAAATAAAAACATACAGACGAATTGAGAACCTCCTCCTTTTTTTTGAAGTCGGTTAAAAACAAATTATACACAGCCGGCTTGGCTCGGATGCCATATTAAAATTTTATAACGTTCGTCACTCCAACAATTAAGACGAATCTAATGTCACGTAATACAACAATCCGTTTAGTTAGACTACAGAGTATGCCAAATAGATATACAATATATACACGCATACATAAAAACACGCTCGAAAAACATTACCCACCTTCGATAATCTATTTTTTTACTTTTTGGATAAGCTTGTGTTTGACCACAACCTCACCATGGTAAGCGATGATGTGGCCAAACTGGCTCTCAAGTGCAGCTGTTAGAACACACCAATAGGTGCTTGGCGACAGATTTTCAACTTGAGGGTGGTAGCCAGCCAGTCGGGTACTACAAAGTGCTATGGTTTCCTTACGATGTTATCCTTCACCGAAAGCTCCATACCACCATAGTCGGGTAATTCTAAGCAAATTGTGTTAAAAAAGTATATTTCCAGTTGATTTTAATGTGTATTCATGTGCAGTAAACTTGGATTGTGTTACAACATACCTGTACACCACAGGCTGTACAGTTGTACACCGTACACGACACACGCTCATTACAAATACTTAGTGAACGCTCAGAGACGAAGCTTCGTTTTTTAGGTCTCCTGGCAACAAGTCTTTACGTACTGAATTACCTATTATAATAGCTAGTATCAAAATCTTACCTACCTACGCGTTTTGATACACAAATAGATTTTGCACTCAATTGCGTTTTGTTGCTGATTTTACGAATAGACCGCGGTGAAAGAATTTAATAATAAAACATGTACATACTGGCGGTGTTATATCACTTACAACTTTAAAAGCAAACATAAGGGTTTTTTTCAGAAAAATGTCTTCAATAACATATTATAAGATGTAAAGTTCAGGTTTTATACCACTAGGTGGGAAACAAGCTTACGGCCCACCTGATGGTAAGCGAAGCATGCCCAATGGGACTCTATTACTATTACTTAATAGGTAGAGTTAGTTGAAATTTAATAGAATAACTCTCGATCATTAGGGCTGACCACAGTAAAAATGATATTTTTTTCTGTGGGGCTGAACCTAGGTGAGTTTAAGGATGTAGTAAGATCGAATACACGGGGCGCGGAGTTTTCGGCGAGCGCTGGGGCTTTCAACCGGGTATTGTGTGACGTTTTCGGAAATAGCGTCGCGAGTCGCGAGTTTCGTGTTCTTTGATTTGAGATAGTGTGACGGGCCCCACCTGGTTCATATTAAATTTTTCGCTTGAAATAGTTTTTCGCATTTGGCCTTCCGTTGCCACCTTGCATCTAGAGGGCCCGCTCCTCTCTCTCGCACTACAGGGCAAGCGCCGTCCATCATGATGACACAATAAAAATTACAATCTTACAATAATTTTAATACGAATAATCAGTTTTATTTGTTCGCCATATAAATAATAGCTGATCCAAATCTACCAGTTGGTATTTATCTGTGGGTATGTCCATTATCTAGCTAGTAAATCAATAAAACACATGCAGGCGTTGGTAATAATTCACAAAATACGTAAACGGTATGCGTGCTACGAACGAAGTACCTATTTTACCCACCTGCCTCGTTGTCACATGTGGCATAAAAAGAAATAGGTTTCCTAGAGTCCACTCTTGTATGTAACATATGCATTACATATCTACATGTAAAACAAGAACCTTAAATAGAAAAAAAATAATAAACTCCTTACGGATCAAATTATGATGCAAATTAACAAAAATGCTTGCAGAGTTATTATAATGGGTGCCTATCGGTGTATTTTCCCAAACCGATATCGATAAAATAAAACCTAAATTATATTTTTTATAATAAATTCTAATTATATTTTACTTGTGAAAATCCCAAGTCAATTTCACTGGTTTCGGAGATAAAGTATTCAAACAGAAATACGATAACTAAAAGTGGTCTTTTTGCATTCTGCTCTTCCTGCATTAGTTGCATTACCCCAATTAGTTTCTTTGTGAAAATACAATATAGTTTTGTAGAACTAATTTATCCCACTAAGTATATACCTACATATCTAGACACGCGGAAGCGTGTCAAGTCGAGTTCAAGAAACAGAACTGGCGAGCCGCACCGTGTGTAATATTACACGAACCATTTGGAGCCACTTTTGAACCCCTCATAAATCAAAAACTATTTTACAGAAACGTATCAAATTTGGCTCATATATTGAGACTTGCGAGATACATATATATGTGTTCTAAATTTCATAAGCTTATCTCAAACGGTTATTTAGATATTAATGTCCAAAATTCCTCATTTTTATCATTGACTGACCTATAGACCAAAACTCTAACCCAGTTCCAGATGACCTAGAGAGTTAAAATTTGGTATGCAGATAGGTAATTAGATGAATACAAAGGAATAAATAAAAAAACTGGCAATTTTTAAATAATTAGATTCTATTATGAACGCTTAACATAAATACCTAATATTACTTAGGGTACCTACGTTATTAACTGGGATTAATTATTATTTTTATATTTAGCGCACATCAATAGTGTAAAATCATTACCTACTCATAAATAATGATAAAATAATAGGCATTTAGATTTTCGGTATATACACGACGCGCGCGCGCCGAGTGACGCCGGAGCGGCGCGGGCGGGGTGGGTGGGGCGCTGTGACAACCGAATCGAACCGTTGACGCGAACGTGGCCGAGCGAGTGGCAGCCGCGCTCATAAGCGCGAGCGCCGTCTTGCTGTCCGGTTGTCTCTAGATATCTGACCTATAAGGTTGCGATTTATGCTGCGAAATTGCTAAGTTTTCTTAAGGATCCTTTTAAATGGACCCACGGCGTTACGATGATATGTACTTACCTACAAAAAGTAATGATATCCCACCAAAAACATAAATGTAAAAAAGGAGAGCCAAGTTCAATACAAAAATTATTCTCTGCTGTGGGCTTCGCCGCAAAAAGAATGGGTATCTGAGATTGAGTGCCAAGTTCTATGCAAAATCCAAATATGTAGTCTAAGGGCTGACTTGGCTGGTTTTCCCATACGAATTATATAGCCTTCGCATGTTCTAAACCTGTTACCTTTCGGTTCTTATTTTATTATTCCGAAAATTTGGCTTGCTGGTAGAAACTACCAATCGAACATAAGGCTCTTCCATGACTGTGTAAAAGTAGGTACTTAATAATAATTAGTATGGGAAAACCAGCCAAGTCAGCCCTTAGACTACATATTTGGATTTTGCATAGAACTTGGCACTCAATCTCAGATACCCATTCTTTTTGCGGCGAAGCCCACAGCAGAGAATAATTATTGTATTGAACTTGGCTCTCCTTTTTTACATTTATGTTTTTGGTGGGATTAATATTATAAATGTGAAAGTTTGGATTTATGGATGGATGGATGGATGGATGGATGGATGGATGGATGGATGGATGGATGGATGGATGGATGGATGGATGGATGGATGGATGGATGGATGGATGGATGGATGGATGGATGGATGGATGGATGGATGGATGGATGGATGGATGGATGGATGGATGGATGGATGGATGGATGGATGGATGGATGGATGGATGGATGGATGGATGGATGGATGGATGGATGGATGGATGGATGGATGGATGGATGGATGGATGGATGGATGGATGGATGGATGGATGGATGGATGGATGGATGGATGGATGGATGGATGGATGGATGGATGGATGGATGGATGGATGGATGGATGGATGGATGGATGGATGGATGGATGGATGGATGGATGGATGGATGGATGGATGGATGTTTGTTACTCAATCACGCCAAAAGAGCTGAACAGATCTGGATGAAATTTGGTACTGAGATAGATTATAGTCTGGAATAGCACATAGGATACTTTTTACCCCGGGACAAGATAAGATCCTACGGGAACGCGGGTGAAACCGCGGCGGACAGCTAGTACTTAATATGTATGACCTATAGGCAGGTCTGTGGGGCAGCGTTCGGGTTATGTCGAGTTATGATTCAAGTGGCTTTAACTCTTGGCCCGTACGAAAAAAGGTCATATTATTCCCTACTCCACGCTTAGGTATCTTACTCTAGTCACACCCATACTCGTAGTCGGGCGGGATGTCGCAATTAGCGTTGAAAATTGCGAAAGATACATTCAAGAGTTGTTTTTTACGTGAAAACGACATAAGATATATTTTTTTTATTTGACATAAAAAAAATGATATTTAAAATAATAAGTAATAAGATATTAAGTAATACTATATAAATATATAGTATTACAAAACTAGGAAAGTTTCTGTATTTTATTCAAAAATACAGGGGCGTTTGAAAAATACTTGTATTTTACATGTCATTTTCAACGCTCTCAATACAAGATCTTTTTTTTTTTTTAATATTCGATAGGCTTGTGTTTGACCACAATCTCACCATGGTAAGTGATGATGTGGCCGAAGATGGTAAGCACACAAAGCCTAGATGGGAACTGGCTCTCAAGTGCAACTGT
The DNA here is from genome assembly GCA_951361185.1 of Ochropacha duplaris. Lineage (NCBI taxonomy): Eukaryota > Metazoa > Arthropoda > Insecta > Lepidoptera > Drepanidae > Ochropacha > Ochropacha duplaris. The sequence goes on along the minus strand of OX592693.1, from coordinate 9,266,495 downwards.
CGAAACACACCGATAGGTGTTTGGCGACAGATTTTCAACTTGAGGGTGGTAGCCAGCCAGTCGGGTACTACAAAGTACCCTACCACCGTGCTATGGTTTCCTCACGATGTTTTCCTTCACCGAAAGCTCAAGCTCATTGTAGGATTCGAACCCACGACCTTCGCCGCGGTATTCGACGTCACTTACCACTGAGCTATCATCGCCTTCAAAAAATCTGGTTCCGTTCATCAGTTTGACAAAATTATATATTCCGTTTACACTCGATCATGAGTTTAGAAAATAGACATATTTTAAAATTAATTTTAGCCTTTTTTTGCTTCATTTATAAAATATCGGTACTTTTTGCAAATGGAAACAGAGATAGTGTATGAAGGTTATCGATACACAATAACTCAATTATGTTTCGGATATCAGTGTAAACAAGAAGTAAAATACTTTGTGGCAGGCAAATCATTCAGATTTGACCGTGAACATTGATTGAACAATATCTCATCGAGTGGCTAGTGTTGGGAAAATGTATTAGTTGAGTTACACTAAACAACACCTACTTTTATTTATTTATTCGACATTATTTTTAAATGAAATAAAAACAAATTTTAAATTTGTATTGAGGTATCAGATCTCGTGGCCATTGATCGGTGGGCGGGCGGCGCGGGCGGCGCGGGCGGGCGGCGCGTGCGGCGGCAGGGCGGGTAGAGTGCCCACGTGCTCGCTCAGGCCCGGAATAGACAGTCCGCTCCGTGCTACCGATATACGCTCACATCTGCCTCGAGTATTACTTTTACTAACTTTTTATACGACGGAAAAGTCGGCAACGGAATAAATATTACTTTATTTAATAAATCTCAAAATAATACTATTTATAGTGTAATTATAAAATTGCATGTAATAATATAAATTCTAAGATTTTTATGTTTTGACTTCCGCGTGTTTAAGATCCAAAGTTCACATTGTTATGGTAACGTAAGCAATATAATAACAAGTGTCCAGTCAAAGCATTCACAAAGAGTAGGTACATACATATTTGTAGATTCTGTGTTACAAGTGTCAATTTGACATTGGAGTCATAAGGATTATCCGTGGGTGTTAAATAACGAGTTACGTTACGTCGTGTTATTTTGAATCTGTTGGTTTGGCTCGGTTCGGTGTGGTTCGGTGGTGTGGTGTACAGAAGTGCGTTCGCGCTTCTTGTGTGAAGGCGAGCGACGCGACGACACGCGGACGTCGTCGTTGGCGCCGGGCGCTGGTGGCGGGCGCCAAGTATACCTAAGGGTATCAGTCAAGGTGCGCTAGGCGCATGTGCGATGCGATGCGTGAGAAACTTGCTGCATTGCTGCGTAACTCTATGCATGCGCCCGCGCACCCCCACAACACGGACAAGCTGCAGAATGGTGGAATTGTTGCACCCGTACTCGTCTTCACCGACCAAGGTTTTTAATATAATTATTTTTATAATAAAAAATACCTACATAGTAAATATGTATATACAAAAATTGCTTGATTTATTATTGACAAACAATATGAATTTCATATACCCACCCTAGATAAGACTGCCCTCCCCTCATTTAGAATGAAGGAAAAAAAGAAAGAAATATATCTTTGTCAGATACACTTCACATCAAGGTAAGCGAGAGAAAGCTTCCGTTACTGGTAGTAAATCTATTGAATGAATGTGGTCGAAGTCATAGTGGACTAAAGAAAGATTTTAAAACTGCAAATTAGCTAAATTACTTTTTCAGACAAATTTATGCTTTATTAGATAAAGCAAACATTCCCACAATTCATAAGATTTAATTCTTGTGCCTCAGATGGCTTGGCAATTTCTTTATTCAAAACAAGCCTAGATTAATTACTTAACATTTGTTAGTCTCACTGACGTGAATTGAGTTCCCCGGGCGTCGGCAAAACAAAAAATAAAAACATAAGTAAGGAAATAGTTCGTGGATTGTTATCTGCATATCGCCATTCTTTTGCTGTATCCTACAAGAAGGCGACAAGTCGCACCTTCCGATGCGGTTTATTGACATCGCCAAGACGACTGATTGCACGATTACCGAACTTAGTTCGAAAAATATCGATTTGACATACCTACATATCTACCAAAAAATGTGTGTACTTATTTTGAAAATGTTTTTGTTTTTTTTTTAATTTCGGTTACGCAGCAGTAATTTGGTTATTTATTTTCTGTTTTTCATTATTTCCAAACGTTGATCAGGAGTTAATCGATTCATTTTATCATGGGAAAATATGTAACCGATCTTTTCACAATATTTTGAGCGAGAAAGTGATGTCAGTGTGAAAGTAACATATGATTTACAAATAACATTAGATGGCTCACCTATAACCAGACAACGCGAATTCTATAGAAAAGTTCTTATTTTGCTATGACCTTGACTTTTAATCTGCTGTCTGGTTACCTTACGTTAGTATAAAAATGCATGCGGTTGTTTATGAAACTGCCTGTCTGGGGATATAAGGAATGTTTAAAATATTACCAACACTACGTACCTAAATCTTCAATATAGAGTATCTAATCTACTTTAAACAATTTTATATCGAATACACGTGGGTGTTTGTTAACTCTTTGGTAGAGGTGTTTATTTATTCGGTTCGCTTATATTATTATGGATATTTCATAATCCAAAGACACGTTCAAGACTAGTAAATGTATTACAAATGTCATTTTACATCGATCTTTATAAATTAATCGCCATCGCTGCAAATAAGGTATACCTACCTACATACTTTGTGAACTAGCTAGCATCCCCCCTGGCGAAGTATAAAATATTAGAAAATGTATCATATATACTTATTTTTGAAATTGTAAATGAATTTAAGTAATGTCCACTGCAAAAAAAGTCCTTGCTGAGTGTATTCCGAACCGGTCGGTGCTGGTAGAGTCAATTGTAAACGTTCATAAGTGTGTCCTTACCAGGGCCTAAATTGAATAAATGAGTTTTGATTTTATTTTGACTTATATAGGTTCGTTTCTTTTTTTAATTAAGTACATAAAACAAGCAAATTTTTTTTCGTACTCATTTAATTTCTCTCCTTAAGTTTAGGTCCGTAATGGCTGGCCGGCACCTTTAATAGTTACAGTTGACTCTACCACCGCGCACCGGTTCGATGTCTAACTAACTCTAATTAGTAGAGATGTGAGTATTAGGTACCTATCATATTATTCGGTATGTTTGGTATTTATTTCCATGTTCTTATTCGGCCAAATACTCGGTTCAAATGCTGTTGTGTAGCTTTAACTTTTGTGTTGTTTGTGGCTTTATCAAATAACTAATGTAAGTAGGGAATGTAATTTTGAACAGCATCTACTACTGATTTGACTCTGAAATATTTGAACAGAAATAGCTTTTCATACATTTGTTTAATAAAAAAATAATAAAACGTAGGTAGTCTTTCAGAAAATTATGTTAGGTATTACTTACCTATTTCTGATTCATAGCGACGAATAAATCTTGCTTGTACGTCAAACATTCAAGAATACTTATCTATTGCACTAAAATTTACTTTGGTTGGTTTTACGATTTTGTTATTTATTATATTAGTTTTTTGGCTCGTAGAATCCAGAATCCAGTCTTGGAAACTGATACGCGATCCCAATGAGAAGTTCGCTAATCCGGACTGTTTCCTCACTCATCACACTTTCATACCGAATCGATACGTAAGCTAAGAACTCAAGAGGTGTTGTCCACTGATTTGAACCTGCACGTTCATGATCGTAGGCGGTGAGTTAGCTTGCATCGGACGCCGATATCGGTTATACCTATATGAACCTATTCTGATCATCATGATTGTTGAAGGAACAAACGACTAGGTTAACTACAATTTTTAAATACTAATCGTATCTTTCGTCCTGCTATCATACTAAGTATACCTAAGTATATGTTATTCCATTATTTATTCGTATTCCAATAATAAATTGGAAAGTATGGCGATACATTAATTTAATTATCTATGCTTTTCCTCGACGACAAATAAAAAATATAAGGTATATATGTATACTATTCCATTCATATAGAGTCTAGATAGAGTGTCATAATACAATTACGGATTCATTGAATAGAAGTAATGTCTATTTATAAATAACTTCACACCTACAGAAAATTCACGAAAGTCACAGAAAGGACATATTTCAAAAACGTTAAGGAAAACATATTGTATACAAGCTCTGTCGAACTAGAGTACGTGATGTTAAGCACAGCGCATGTTTTGATTACTCTGCGTCCGGTGCGTCATGTGACACTTGTTAACGTCATCAACTTGGAAACTTGATCTCGAGACAGCGATGGAGGTATTCAAGATGTTAGTTTGTATGCGCTACGAGGTATCGTGCCGCCGTTTAATTATCGTATTGGGCGACATGCTGCTTTTCCAGGACAGATGTCAATTAGCTTATCCCATTAAAAAGTTTACCTTTATACTAGCTGTGCCCCGTTCCCGTGGGATCTTATATTTTTCCGGGATAATGTAGCTTTCTAATGGCTGTAGCTTCTAAAAAGAGGAAAGATTTGTTTTTTTTTGTTTGTTACGATTTAACACAAAAACTACTCGACTGATTTTAAAAATTCTTTCACCATTAGAAAGCTAGTAACATAAGCTATATTTTTATACCTCTTAGTAACATAAGCTATATTTTTATACCGGGAAATGATAAATTCCCACAGGAACGCGGGTGAAACCGCGGAGGACGGCTAGTTTATTGTATAAGTTCTGAAACCATGTGAAATTTTTGTTGCACAAGTTTAGATAAAAGATATATATAATTTTGGAGACATAAACATTAAAATAATAAGAAACAAAAAACATTGTTATAATCTACTAGCTGTCCCGGCAGACCTTGCTCTGCCCTATTTCTCTAAAACAAAGTAACATTGATTATGTTAATAGCTGCCCTGAAAGATTTCGTTTTGTTGAGGGAACTCGTTATATTATGACATGCAACCTCTAATCCACTTGAAGGCATATCAAAGACAATCCTAACGCGCCTTTGTTTTGTTTTGATTGACGTCAAATGTTTGATAGCTGGGGACAAAGTGGCTTGTATGGGAAAAGAAAATTGTTGTTTTTACTTTTTTCCTCGTTTTTTTTTACGTTTTTTCTCTCCATAAGAACCTTACTCAGACTTCATCAAACACAAAAAAAAGAAATTAGCCAAATCGGTTCAGCCGTTCTCGAGTTTTGCGCTTAGCGACATATTTAGTGATTACTGCTATTGAAATTTGCATAGAGGTAGTATTGAACAAGAAATTGTTTTCCATAAAAATATAATTTACCTTACCTAATGATTGACTAAATACCAATCAAAGATATATGTTATCATCACTTCACATAAAGATAGCATGTTATGGTTAAAAGACTGAAGTACCTGACTAAGTAACTACCTACTGTAAAAATATTAAGATCTCTATCGAATTGATATCATGATGACATACTATCGATAACGGCCATGAATGAATCATTATGAAGAAGGAATCATTACCTACTTAAGCTGAATATTGCTTATACATTACCTATTGAGAGCCACATGATTAACTGATACTGATATTGTCGACGTGATATGTAAAGCACAATTTGAGGTAGCGGTACTCGACTAACAATATTTGTATGCTATGTAACATTGTTATTGTTTTTACTTCGCAATGCATTTATAAGTAGGTAACGGTCACAGAGCAAATGAATACCTACTAGTAACGGCAATAAACGAATTCGGTCAATATAAAATAATTGATGTACTCGCTGGTTGCATGAGTAGGAGAAAACGATAGGATGTAATAAGTGCCTTCGTGTACAAAATCAACATATTGCAATGCTTGATTTTTGTATATTATGTATCTTAATATGTATAAAACTGATGTGATATGATTAACATATAAGCTGTCCGTATAGGTAGGAACACGTACCTCTTCAGCTAATTCAATTAGAAAAGTGACTGAACATATGTATGTATGTATATTAGGGGTAGGTAGATCAGACATCTACACTACTATTATAAAGAGGAAATATTTGTATTTTTGTATGTTTGTAACGAATAAACTACAAACTACTTACTGGACCGATTTCAAAAATTCTTTCACCGTTAGAATGCTACTTTATCCCTGAGTTACATACGCTATATTCTTTATCCCAGGAAAAGATAAGATCCCACGGGAACGCGGGTGAAACCGCGGCGGACATCTAGTCTATGATGAATAGATAGCCACATTTTCAAGGGACACTAAACTTCCACTAGCGTTTATTTAATGTGTAACTACCTATACATATAAACATGATTGTATATCGTTTTCATTGATCCATAGCTAGTTTATACAGACGACACGACAATGAATCGATTTTTCAGCTTTTTTTGAACAATTAAGTAGATAAATAGAGCCAGTAGTACCTAAGTATTTATTTATTAAAACCATTTGTTTGCCTGATGTTAGTGAATAATGAAACAGATTTACGCATGTGATCGTGTGAGCTTGAAGAAAGAATTGTATCTATCCATATTCACAAATCCTATAATTAGCTACTTATCACCGAAGACATTTAACTTTATCTATCTTTAACTCTCTTTGCTTATCACGAAATCTCTGTGAAGAAGAATGTGCTTTAGTAGGTATTAGGAATATACCATAGGGAGTAGGTATCCTCTAAGAAAGCCTTTTTTGAAAATGCAATCCCTAAACGGTTCTCTCGCATTCCGGGTGAAACTGCGAGAGACAGCTATAATATAAATATATATTTTTTATGTTAAATAAGCACTGTGTGTAATTTTCTTTAAACTCTGTAACCAAGGCTATTAAATGGTTCTGACGACGAAACAAAAGTCTCAATATCGCAAATAAATACAACGCGTAATTTGGCAAGAAATCCTAAGAAACAGTTCGGCAAGAGCATTAACGTTAAATTTATATCACGTTTATTGTGATTGTGACGTAAAATTCTTTTAACAACAACTATTTAAAGTTTCAGCACTGGATATTTAGATGTTTGAATGTCTCCCACGTGTAATTATAAAGTGCTGTATGTATAATGAAAAACCGACCAAGTGTGTGTCGGACTTCGTACATTTCGGGTTCCGTGCCAAATGTTGAAGGGAATTTCAATGAAAAAATCAGATTTATCAATATATTACGTACGGAACCCTAAAAACTCATCAATAAAAAATAAACATTTGGTGGGACAGTGACAGCATGACGTGTAAACGGGTGTGTCGTCTCTGTTTTCTAGATATTATGTCTTCGCATCAAAATATTCTCCTCTTGTTATGCATGACAGAAAATTTAGTCATTATGGCGGCACATTCGGTTAGATTCGGTTGTTTCTTCTAAACAGTTTTACATTATAAAACAATATTTCGTGAATTTTAGGTTCAGACATTTCAAATGGGGGCAAATAAAAAAAGTATGTAATGGCTATATTCTTTTTACTGGTTATTATTATTATGTGTTAAGATGTAGATATTCAACACAAACAAAATTATTTTAAAATGATATCGTTATTCTTGCCTGTCAATTTACCGCATCAGGGGGAAAACCATTGAAACAAATTAACACTTCATTCGATGAACTTACGGGTATTATACGTACACTTTGCGGATAAATCAGAATAAATACCTAGGTACATGTGATTATTTTTTTCCAGTAATCAAATAAGTAAGTTTACCTGTTGCTTTGTTTCAGGGAGCGCACGCGAAGGCGGATTGGTATGGCGCGGGTGTTCCGCCGGCTGCGACACCGAAGACGGCGCGGCGGGAACGCTCACCGACGGAAACGCCAACCCAGGAGACAAGGTCATTACTATTTATCTAAAGAAATCACGGGACGCCCCTGTCAATTTCCAATCAGTTATATCGGTGGGAGTATGAAGCTACAGGTAAAAATATCCCATCCCTTCTCGTTGCCTCCTGGCACCTGAATATCGAGGACTTCCAGTCATTTGTGCGTGATGATATTATACGGATTAGTAATTTTTCAAATTGGCCCTTCAAACAACACAGTCATAAGCTTTATTATAGACTAGCTTTCCGCCCTGCGGTTTTACCTGTGATTTATTCACTTGTTTTGGCAGGTAAATTAAATACAAAAAAAAACTGTGCCATTTTAAGCACTAACAGGAAAACTAACATTAGGTATGTACGAGTATTCTTTATTATGATAGCCATGCGTCATAAATTTCATCATAAAATATGTGCAAGTTAACATGGATTTTTGTTTTGAAGTAAAAATGAGTTTTCCTGTTTATTGTAAATGATTTCATTGCCTACATTGTTGATACTTATTCCCTTTTAATGTTGTATTTTGAAAAGCGTAATGTAAGCAGTTTCGTTATTTGTCATTGGCTGTATGGTCGCTGGCATATTAGTCCGGTCAATTTAGACATCCGAGGGTACAATAATTCGCACCCAGCTGAAAATTGGTAGGATTGTTCAAAACGCCATTATAAATGAAACCTAAAAAATCCTCATCGGTCCGATACCTGGAAAAAAAGTTACTCGGGGTCAAAGGTCACAAAACGGGTTTTTCGCGATTTGTAGCAAAATGGTAAGTTTTATCATAAAATTAGCCCAGACAAAAATGTAGATCAGATAATTCTCTATAAAATATGTCGAAGTACTTTTTTTCCTAAGCCACCGTTATTTGGTCTAATTTGACCGGACTATATACAAACATTGCCGTCCCTCTCTTCTTTGGGGTGACAAATAAATATGTTTGTACGGTATAGATAGTGCCAGCTATATGCATGCACTGTGTTCGCACATGCATCCCCCAAGCTGATCCATAGACTCCAAGTGGTTCAAAACCGCTTCATGCGCAAAGCCACGGGCGCCCCGTGGTACATGCGCAACTTAGACCTCCACATAGACCTCAATCTGCCCACGGTTAAGCAATTCATTAAGCGCGCTTCACGCCGCTATTACGATCGTGCCCTAAACCACGCGAACCCATTGATTGTAAACACTGCAAACTATACTCCTTCAGAGATTTCAAAAATCCGTAGGCCTAAACTCGCCCTCAGCGAGCCGGATGACCCTACAACTCTAGCTCAGATTAAGGATAGGGAGGCTCGCGCGGCCCTGAAGAAACAAATACAACACCGCCCGCGTTTTCGCCCTCGCCGGAGAGGCCCGTCGCGACGTCCCACTCAGTCAGTCTCGCCCCCAGTAGTTGGCCCGAGCCGTACCAGTAATCCGACCGTCCCTTAAAACTCCTCTAAATCGCTTAGGCGAAGTCCGTCCCACTATTTTGTGCCCCCCGACGACGCCCTGAGCCGAGGTTCGTGCCCCAACTGGGGCGCCCTCAGCGGTCAGTCGTCTAAAATTTGTAAACTCGGTTGAGAGCCCTAAGCGCTCACCGAAAAGTCCGCGTAAGGGTGTCTATGGTATGGTCCCTCAGACCTCCACCTTTAAGTCCTCCCCAAAAAAAAAAAAAAAAATAGATAGTGCCACCCACGAAGACGAGCGCTAGTCTTTTTCCTAATCCCTCAAAGTGTTGTTATGGTGTTGTAGTGCTGCATACCGACATATACCTACATACATATACCGACATATCGACAGCAATTACATTTTCTTCTTTATTTATCATGTGGGGTATGTGAAGTGGTCTTTGAAAATCTTGTTTGTAGATAAAAAAACAAGCTATCACGTCCAATAAATTTTATAGTTCACGAGCTATATGCGATCAGCTTATAGGTACTTATTAAACTACTACTTTTCGAGTTAGATAAATGATAACTATGTATTTCCTAAATTTCGTGATAGAAGCAATCGTTAAATATTTGAATATCACACACTGCTTATAGCGAAAGATGTATTATTATAATGAAATTGAACTTTTTCCTATTGACTTACAAGAATAACCTAAGTAGATAGCCTACTAACAGAAAATCTTTTTGATTTTCTACGGATGTAATACGCGATGAGAGCTTTCAAGCATTCGCAGGATACCCACACAAGTTGGTCGCCGGGAACTCTTGTATTGATTCAGGCTTACAAGATGTTTTATTTGCAAATATTTAAGATGGTCTTTTGTTAAACAATGTGGGCTGAACTTATTATACCGAGTTATTCAAATCGAATTATTATGAACTTGTAATTTGACGTGGCGACAGAGATGATGACGATGACTTAATGATTACAGTTGGAGGGGTCGGGCGCAGCTCCGGACGACCCTGTTCACCTCAAGAGACGGGTGGGACTCTTCAGTGGGGTGGCTCTAATCGTCGGTACCATGATAGGTAAGCACATTTATTTGTTCTAATCTTCATTGATACACTAATATTTGAACATGTAGCTAATATCTGCTACGATACAAGAGCGAAACATATGAAACCTTTCTCAACGAATAGACGAAAGATGCATCACGCACGACTAGGGTTCCTAACATACTTTTTGCACTACTATACTTTTTACTGTTTATTTTCCTTCTCATTTCTTATAAAAAACTAATAATATAATATAGATAACATAGGTAACGAATGCGGCAGCACAAGCTGTGACGTCACTAGATAAACGCAAAGCACTAGATAAACACACGGCATACGTATACCTACTACAACATGCACATAGGTTACAGTTTCCAAATAATGCAATATCCGTCTGCGTCTAGGTAGTTAGTAGTCGATAAATAATTATGTAGGTACCTACTTACCATCGTCTAATGATCCCAATCTTACTAATATTAAAAATGTGAAAGTTTGGATGGATGGATGTATGTTTGTTATTCATTTCCGCCATAACGGTTGAACGGATTTGGATGAAATTTGGCATACAGATAGATTATAGTCTGGAATAGCACATAGGCTACTTTTTAGCCCGGGAAAAGATAAGGTCCCACGGGAACGCGGGTAAAGCCGCGGGGAAACAGCTATATTATAAATGTGAAAGTTTGGATGGATGTATGTTTGTTACTCATTTACGCCAGAACGGCTGAATAGATCTGGATGAAATTTGGCATGGAGATAGATTATAGTCTGGAATAGCACATAGGCTACTTTTCATCCCGGGAAAAGATAAGATCCCTCGGGAACGCGGGTGAAACCGCGCGGAACAGCTAGTGATTCATAACTATAATAATAATGTACTTTTATATTGCACATGTTAGCCCGAATATTGTAGTGCCATAATGGGCCATTATCGGCAATCCTATAAAATATCAGGAGCCTGGGCAATTACAGTTAAGTTTGTCGTAGAATATGTGCTACTACCTTAAGTAGGTACCTACGTAACGTTCCGATAGACATCACATTGAAGTTGAATGTTTAGATTGCCTGGTACGTCGCGGTCGACTAATGGGCGCCAGTCAAGCGCAGAGTAGTTGGTATTGGCTAAATACACATAAGTACTATGTCGTTACAGGATCTGGAATTTTCGTCTCGCCCTCTGGGCTTCTTGACCGCACGGGCTCAGTGGGCATAAGCTTCATCATATGGATGGCATGTGGCCTGCTCTCGCTGCTTGGTAAGTCCTCAGCATAAAGCATTTTTGAAATACGTATAACCACTAATGTGGTCCTTGGCTAGTATAACTGATTGAAATTAGGATATTTTAAAAACCCCAAATTCAATTTAGGAGACTATGTATAAGTACCTAACCTACCTACCTAAATTTGAGGTAAGTGCGTGACCGTGCTTGACTCCGAGATTTCAAAAATCTTACTTTTCCTAAGTATTCCTATTTACCTACACAGGTATGTTTTCCTAACGAGTAAAAGAATAATACCTATTACATATCTAAGATATTTAATAAATCAATAACACAGTATATTTCTACTTTGTCAATAATGTAGAGTCCGATTCATTTTCTATGGGTGCGTAGTAGTGCGTAATATCGTTCAATTATACCTATTATATCTTTCAAGTGCGATGTCATATAGGCACTCCCAATTCTCCGCGCTGAGGTAGGCATGAAATGATTCCTACAAAGATTCTCTTATCAATGATAATTCCAATGAAAATTAGTTATTCTAGTACTAAATTTAGTTATTTTGAAACAGGAGCGCTAGCTTACGCGGAATTGGGAACGATGAACACGTCGTCAGGCGCTGAGTACGCCTACTTTATGGACGCGTTTGGTGGACCCCCCGCATTCCTGTTTTCATGGGTAATTTCTACACTTCTAAATTACGCGCACTGTTTGAAATCAAGTATCGAATAACCATCCATTCCGATATTCCAGGTATCGACCCTGGTACTGAAACCGTCTCAAATGGCTATAATCTGTCTGAGCTTTGCACAGTACGCGGTGGAGCCGTTCGTGTCGGAATGTGAACCGCCGGACGCCCTGGTCAAACTTGTGGCGGTCATTGCTATTGGTAAGTCGAATAATAACACTCACACTAACACAAGCCAATTTATATGTAGAGCCAACTATTTCCAAGTGAATGATTAATTATGATCGATACTGCTCAATTGATGGTGCTTCTTTTGAGTGTCGACTCGGGTCAATGCAATGTAGTAGTTATACTTTTTTTCATTGACATTATATAGGGTGAGGTGACCTAATAAGTGCAAAATAAAAAATTACAAGAAAAATGTTACAAAGCAAACAAGGAATTGTACCTATAACTTTGCATTAGTTAACAATTTTGCGGAACGATATTGGCTTCTTTCTTATATGTTTGCTACGAATAGAATATATTCAAACGTTCATGGTAGGTTAGGTACATACATGTTAATTTTTGAATGTTCTTAACTACCATGCTTGGATATCTAATAACTAGATATCAATGCTACCATGCCACATTTTTGAGTGCATCATTACCAGGACGTTGATGAAAACAAAATAGGATTAGGTATTTATGATACTTAATACATTTGAGAATCGCTTCCATGACGTTTATGATGTCGCATATTCTATATTCCTTTCAGATCCTTAAGTGACCTACCTATTACAAACCCTAAACATTAAATCCATAGTTACATTAGTTACTATCATATCTTGCAAAACGCTGTTGAGTTCATAATATAGGTAATATAAGTAGGTAATGTTACTATACTCGTACCTAGCTACGGGTAGCTGGTATCTATACCTCCGAAAATTTATGGTTAAATGAATAGTAGTAGGTAGGTACATCGTTTTATATGAAAAGGTTCTGAAAAATAAATTACAGAAGTTCAATTAAAAAAATACTTTAAAGATTCTAGTTTTTGATTTCCGCATAATACTTATTTAATGTTTTTATTGTTTTCAGTGATGATCTTAGCAGTAAACTGCTATAGCGTAAACTTGGCTACGAATGTGCAGAATATCTTCACAGCGGCCAAACTGGGAGCTATCGCTATCATTGTCTGTGGAGGAGCTTACAAACTAATATTAGGTAATGAGCTGCACAGCGCAGCGACTCCGAACAACTTCATCATCATTTTGATCATGTTACCTACTCATTTTTCTTGCTACGTATAAAAATCTCACATCTGTAACCCCATCAAAATAATACCTACACGATACCTCGTATTCACAATATTTGTGTATTTGAATCACATCTAATCATCATGGGATGTAAATATTTCGGATATCACTGACTGGTGGTTGTGTCCGTATGGTGCAGGTAATACGCGACATTTACAGGAGCCCAACTTCGCCAGTAATAAGGCGACTCTGGGCAACATAGCAACCGCATTCTACACCGGCCTATGGGCATACGACGGTTGGAATAATCTCAACTATGTCACTGAGGAAATTAAGAATCCATCCAGGTTAGTTACACCATTTAAGTTTATCAAGTGTTTATGTGAATTAAGTTAATAGGTATACTAAAAATATGGCAATAAAATTCCCTATTGCGTCAGCAAAACTTTTGTGCCATTAGGCATCAGCACATACCTACCTACCTACCTGCTCGTACAACGACTTGAAGTATAAGTCAATGAGCATATGTGGCCCTAATTTCCACCATTAACGAGATCTATGTTGTGGACTAATTCCACTGAATAACAGAGCAACATATTAGTATATATATATGTATGTAGGTAACACACAAAGAAGCGTCACATTAGGACCAAGCCTCCATATATTTGTGTCCATTCTCCTTTTAAAAGTCCAGTAAAATTTTGACAATTTACATGCCACCCATAGTAGGTACCTACCTAAGCAATTTGATATAGACCTGCAAATAAACCTTTGAAATTGTAGGAATCTTCCACTGAGTATAGTAATCGGCATACCACTAGTGACGTTATGTTACGCGTTGGTGAACGTGTCGTATTTGGCGGTGATGTCGGTGAGCGAGATGGCGGACAGTGAGGCGGTGGCCGTCACCTTCGGGAATCGACTGCTAGGTCCCGTGGCGTGGCTCATGCCGCTGGCAGTCACTATCTCCACCTTCGGTTCCGCTAATGGCACGCTCTTCGTCGCAGGAAGGTGAGTTTTGGTCAATTTAATTAAGATCTAACAATTCTTACACACTTTGTAAGGATAAAGTTTGGTACCATCATACATATGCCTTGCGATCCCCGCGATTGGGCTTGTATGACTGCAAAGTTGGTCAGGCTATGGGAAGGCAGGTGGGAATATACTTACTTAGATACCTACACACATGCTTACAAATACCTAATAATATGATTGGAATGAATTGTTTCATACACAGTGACTTCACTTTAAAATAAAGCAATCATTCTGACACTGCGCTAAAAACTGTAAAATTAAATACAAATAGCTACTTACAATAATTGTTACGGTCACCATGGGTAGTAGGTATCTAAACAAACCTAATCCATGATGAGGAAACTGACATTATGTAGGTTTTTGAAGACATTCACAAAACACCTGTTTAGGGTAGGTACCTACTTAAGACGTTATACATACGTAATTTAACAATATTATTGATTTAGTTAGGTGTAGGTATTTTGTAAATTTTGATCAGTAGGTTCAAATACAATAGCATAATTCAAACAATAGCATATAATTGCTGACCGTACCATACACATATATTCGGTTCGGATTACTTCGGATGTACCTACCTATTGTAGGTATGTGTACAAACTCAATACGTACCTACCTAGGTAGATGGTTTATACAATGACACTGCTTGTTACAGGTTGTGTTTTGCAGCATCTCGAGAAGGTCACTTACTTGATATCCTATCATACGTTCATGTGCGTCGATTCACTCCTGCGCCCGGCCTCATATTCCATGTAAATACATATTCAAAACATTATTTTGTAAAATCATAATTCAATGTGTTTATTATTAAATGTAACATCGACAACGCTTTCTTGTTCCAGTCTTTAATAGCAGTAGCGATGGTCTTGTATGGAACAATCAACTCATTGATCGATTTCTTTTCTTTTACTGCGTGGATCTTCTACGGAGGCGCCATGCTGGCTCTAATCGTAATGAGATTCACTAAGCCAAATGCACCGAGACCTTATAAGGTAACTACCTGATATTCACTCTAGTTTCTACATTCTAGAGACAGCTCCAACTCATATAAATTACGTCACACGTAAAGGGGGGAAAGGCTGTCGACGAGGGATGGGAGGGGTCCTTTGTTTGGTGACGTTACATTTCAAAATCTAATATTTAAAGAAGTGGGTTCAAAGCCCATGGACTGAATATGATTAAGTTTATAGGTAACTAACTTTTGCGCCCCGCGGTTTCACCCGCGTATACTTTGAGATTGAATTTCAAAAAATCTGGTTCTAGCTTCAAAAAATGGCGGATTTCCATACAAACTTTCAACCCTCGTTTCACCCCCTCAGGGGTAGAAATTAAAAAAACGCTAAAACACTTGTTTTTTTATTTTTAATTGTTAGCCTAAAAACAAAGTTTCATGGTTCTAGCTTAAAAAAATCGCGGACTTCCATACAAACTTTCAACCCCCGTTTCACCCCCTCAGGGGTATACATTTAAATGACGCAGATTTTTTTTTATTCTGGATTAGCTTGTGTTTGACCACAATCTCACCATGGTAAGTGATGATGTGGACGAAGGTGGTAAGCACACAAAGCCTAGATGGGAAAACAGCTGATACACGTGTTTCTTTATTATTAATTGATAGTCTAAAAACAAAGTTTCATGATTCTAGCTTCAAAAATGACCGACTTTCATACAAACTTTCAACCCCTTTTTCACCCCCTTAAAGGTTGAATTTCGAAAAATCCGTTCTTATTCCTCGGTCAAGTTTTAAAAACAACACCTGAGAAAAAAATCAGCTTTCTTGGTCTAAGGGTTTAGGCTGGGCGTTGATAGATCAGTCAGGACTTATCCTTTTATATATATAGATACCTATACTTAACTCAGATGTATAATTGCAAAAATATGTAATGTCACAGTAGTGAGGGGGGGTCCAGCTATGACAAGGACGAGGGGGCGGGGGTAAAAAATCATAAAATTTGTTAGACATAATTTATGGATGGCTCCTTATACGAGGACGTAGGTATTTAGTCCAATCAATCTCTAATCGGCAATTACTCTCAAGTGACATTAGATATTGGCAATGAATAAATAAGACTTGGCATTACTCAATGAATACTTACATATTTATATTAATTAGCATATCATATTGTTCAACAGGTGCCGATAATAATTCCGTACCTCGTGCTGCTGGTGTCAACATATTTGGTCGTCGCTCCAATAGTAGACAAACCTAAATGGGAATACTTGTACGCCACTGGCTTCATATTTGCTGGATTACTGGTGTACGTGCCCTTCGTCAAATGGGGCTATTCGTTGCCGTTCATGGGTATAATATTTTTATAACTTATCTACTTTTTTATCGAAATCAATGAGGTATTTGAACATTTCGTATGCTTCTGGTAGCTCGTGGGAACTATGATTCTGGATTAGTCAAATTAAAAAAAAACCTAATTATATCAGTCTAATGGTGGTACTTTGTTCTTATTTGTAGATAAAATGACTGTTTTTCTGCAAATGGTGCTGGAGGTGGTGCCAACGTCAACAACTTTCGAATATTAAGAATGCAGAGTAGTCCTATGCTGGACTTTAAAATAGCATTTGTGACGAAATCAGACATCGTTTCTTTTGTACCATATCTGAGCATTATTTGAGATTGTTTATTATGTTTAGTAAAAATTTAGACTAGTTTGCTGGTTAAGACACAATTTCACGCCTTCAATATGTTAAAGAAAATGACAAAACTTTGTGGAGGCGATGAAATAGATTTTAGTTAAATTCGGTTGTAATTTTTTTGACTGAAAAGTATTATGTTCCTCATCTAAAGTTGTTTCTAATGAACCGATGTTTAACTTGAACCCATGATTTCATGTAAATACAATAATTGCAAACCAATTATGTTGTAAAGTAATTAAATTTTATATGAATATTTTGTACATCCATAATAATATGTTACCTATAACTAAATTGTTGTTTTAGGTATATAAATTTGATTACGGTTTTTAAATTCTAATTTTGTAAAAAGTCGAAATGATGCTATAATGTTAAGCTAAAACTCAACTTTTATTACTTGTAAAAATATTGTAAAATCATGTTACATTTCATTAGTTTGCACGAATCATTCCTATGGGGTTATGTAGAACTAGGTACTACAGCTGTGCCGTGCGCTAAGAGCTATATTATATGTAGTTTATTGACCAGTTGACCGTAATAACAATGCATTTCATGTGGGTAGTGAGGTGAGAGCTGCAATTAACAATCATGTTTATCGGTATCTACGTGCTCTCTTTATTTTAATCACAATCTCTGATCTATTATCTCACAATATTTTAAATTAATTATAGTTTGCAACATGGTCAACTTAACTATCTCCACATGTGTGATTGGTACCGTTTATGCGATCATAGTAAAGCTTACCTTGATTACAAAGACTTAAAGCCCTATTCGCGTTACTATGAGTGATTGTGCTCAACTCATAGTTTATAGCTCATCGTCATTAATTGCCAACAGTAGATATTACCGTAGATTTATACGTGGTTTTATTTTAAATTATTTATATTGTATGAATTAGGTATTATAGTTATAAAAGGAATGGCAGAAATATTGTTTTTTTTTATTTTCAAATAATCCTTTGTAACTATGCTGCCTGCGGTTTTATCTTTAAACTTACATGTATACTTTTGTATAACTTCAGTAAAACTCTTTCTGATAAACTAACAAAAACGAGTGAAGTAAAAATTAACATATTTATTATGGTAGTATTACCTACCTATATGCGTGAGATACTTACTGCATTATGATTTGTCTTAAAAATGAGACTACACTATACCTTTATGAAGACTTGTTTGTTTTTAACTAAAATAAAAAAATTGCATCATCGGTTGAAATTTGCGATCGGTAAAATTTGGTCCTATCATTCCTTACCGGGGCAAAGAGACGCCGTCAGCTGCGCGATTTTATTGAAGATACTTATTTTTATAAATGATTGTATTTTGAAATTTTTAAAACGTTTTATAATTTTTATTTAATATGGACAGCAACTATAAAATATGTTTGAAATACTTTTCTCAGATGTTCGTGTCGTGTATCTATTTGAATTTATATTAAATATGTATTTAACGTAACTATTTTTTATGGTACCTACAAAGTAAATCGGGCCCACAGTAAAACACACCTGACGATGTGATATTGTTATGGGTAAAACTAATGGTTTTATTTTGTGTACAAATAAATATCATATTATAATACATACATATTATACTACTTACATAAATATAACCTGCATTATGTACTTATCTCTGTAAGAGAATAAATATTTATTGTTATACACTACCATTGGAACGAAATTTTAAATAAAGACAAATAAAATCAGCTAATTGTACATTATTTGTTAATTTTCTGTAAGCGAACGAATCGTACTGTTTTCTCGAAAAAAAATATTGTGATATACCTACCTACATACATATTTAATAATATCTGGAGCTAGGTAACCAACAAATTAAAACCACCCAATATGTTCAACAATTTATTGTTGTCAATAAACAAAGATCACAGATCTTTGAACATTTCGATACCATTTAAAATATTTTGACAATAAGTTTGTCAAGATTATAAATCAACACTAGCACGTTCTCTTAATGAAAATGATCATGTAGTCAATCATACTAAAATTAAAATATACAGTTGTAATGTTTTTCAGTCCGTGGCTTTGTTAGTTACTTGGTGCGGGGACACCGATCTCTGCACACAGCAGCTACCTCAAAACGAAGAGTTAAATTGCCACAAAAACAGACAAGTGTTAAAAGGCCACCAATTATCACCGTTGAGGGCAGACCTTTAACATTCAATATTTCCGCAACATAGAATGTATCCCCGCATACACGTTGACTCAACGTTTGATGCCTCACACGCCTCACATTTAGTTTCTGTCGTTAAAACTAAAAAATTTGTATGTCAAGAAATTCATGACATGGTCATTTATAGATAGTACCATCCACAGAGACGCGCCCCACTCTTGCAGTATAATGCAGTATATATATATGCGTTACAGTGAAAGTTTGCATCCTTTCGCTAGTGTTGTAGTGTTGCTTATCGCCATATATCCTTTAATTTTTCAAGTGGGCGTGAATGGCCAAATCCTAAACTAGAATAGCGAAAAATGCTAAAAGGACTCTCGGAAGGCCGATTTTGATTAAAACTAAAACTGCTAGATAGTTAGATTTTCGAAAAAATATTTTCCCAAGCCAGGAATCGAACCCGATGAATTTGAAAAAAATACACTGTCTGTATTATTACACCATCCGATAAGGTTGCTAATAAGGATCAAATTCTCAGAAATATGTAACGACATACCGCAAACTACAGGTCTAGCGCTTAACTGAGTAGGTTCCTGCGGTAGTGGAGCGGTGCGGGAGGAGTGTTCGTTACGTCAAATGACACGAGACTTCAGTCGGGCGTCGGCATCATGATTGCACTCTAAGTGATTATGAAAAAGAGTGGGGCGCGCCTTCGTGGATGGCACTATCTTATACAAGGTTCATACAGGTATAGTAGTGAAGGCAGCTCCCTTTATCCTAACCGCTTGGCCAAATAGATCGCGCTATTACCTCGGTGCCCGATAAGCACTAAGCTCCGAGCGAGCTGCCTCTTATCTCAACTTGTGTAATAAATACCATTCTTTAATTTTGTTGCAAAAATTTACTCCTTTAGTAGTAAAGGAGTAAATATTATCATGAAAATTATTCTCGACTACTACAAAATGTATGTACGTATCGTTAAGGAGATTTGGGCGGCCTTGATATCGCCGCAACTCTAGCGCAGCGTCCATTAGATAAATTAATTTAAACATACGTTTATTTAACAATGTCTACCTTTTGATTCTTATTAAATGACGTCAATTTCTTGCTTAAACGGTGATGAGTTGATCACTGATTAGTTAACCAGCTTTTTCATTACGTTTTCTGAGATTCTTAAGACTACGCGAATGGACAGAATATTCTATAAACATTATAAATGCGAATGTTTGTGAGCTAGGATTATTGCTATGCAAGTTTAAATTTTAAATATAAATCACAATGACTATTATTTTCACTTAAAACTTTTTTATTGTTATTTCGTGGAAGCCTATTATTGGCCATACATTTTGTTTTTTTTTATTTTGTACAATTGGAAGCGCTGTTGGTTTCCCAAATAAAATAAAATAATAAATAAACTGCAATACAAAGCTTAGTAAACGTACATGGAAACCAGAGTTTACTACTTCATAATTATGACCCCCTCAGTACCGTGGACTGCAAGTTTATAAAATTATATACATTGGCACGGCCCAACGCACTTCTATCAAATGTTATAGTGTGAGAAACCTAAATTAAAAGAGAATAATAAAATATTTATCTCATACAATATTTTTTACAGTTTAGAATATTTTCTACAGAAAAAAATCCCGTATCTCCTTCATATGGTCCGAGTTAATTAAAATGTATGTAGAAGTTATATACTATTTAAATATAATATCTTCAAATGATAATAAATAATAATGATTTGTAATAATAAGTATCAGGATTAAAAGCAAATCATTATTAAGGCCAAAAGCTTTTAAATGGTACGAATTGACTTAGATTCGCTTTGCTTTTAAGGCATTTTGATATTCACACGATACAATATAACTATAGGATAAAATTTTATAAAACTACAACAGACTTAGAACCTAAGATGTGGCTTATTCTTCATCATATGTCTGGAACAAGAGATTATTATACATAAATAAATAAGTAATCAATAAACGTATTGCACATAAGAGTATTGCATATAAGGCGGTGATAGCTCAGTGTTAGTGACGTCGGATACCGCGGCGAAGGTCGTGGGTTTGAAAACTATAACGAGCTTTCGGTGAAGGAAAACATCGTGAGAAAACCATACACTGTGGTCGTACTCGACTGGCTGGCTTCCACCCTCAATAGCAATCCCCCTGGTATCGCTATATCTATAGACGGTAGTCACTTAACATCAGGTGAAGCGGTGCCTAGTTGTCACTTGTGCTATAAAATATTAAACTATTTTATTAAAATTCATATTGATAGCACAACTCAAGGAAAACTTATATTAATATTCTCCTTTTATATATAGATTATCATCCATACCAATAGCACCCATCCATCCATCCATAGTGGGATTAATTAGTATGTATGTAATATAAATAATAGGTACTTGTCAAGTGTCTCCCAGAAGCCGAGTAGCACAGCGCGGTCGAGATGCCGCTTCGTGCGACTAATGTTGAGCAACGTGACCGCCCAGCGCGCTACGTTCGCGTCTAACTTCATCTCGTCGTACTTTAGGTGAAACGCGCAAACTAAAAAATAATACGACCAATATAAGCCTGATTTTAATAACTGTGTTAATACTTATTTGTTCAGCTTCAAATACACCTAAAATTGGAACACCTCAGTGTTTTTGCGCATTGCATCAATTTTCACCGTAGCTATGGCTCTGACTAATAAGATTCAATCACTAAGTTTGTATAAAGAAAACAGTTGAACTAGGCTAAGAAAAGTTCAGGAGAACAGGGCGTCGGAGGGCGGTGTCGGAGAGCGGCTTACGGCAGACTCGGGGGAGTCAGCCGCCCTTTCACAACGGGCTCGAGTAGTTTAGTGCGTGTTTCCACTCACTACCTATGGCGAGACGGTGAGGATACGAGCTCCGATCCTCCCGTCGCAGCAGTAGAGGCCTGCCACCGGGCTGTCGCTGCTGGCTACGCGATTGCCTCGGCGCCCCCGTATACCCAGCACTAGCAGCGACCGGTAGAAACACCGTGTGGTTTTAGTCAGTAGGAGTCTGACATAACCCGGCCAGCTGCCCCCTCGAGCGGCCGGGTATCCATGAGGATTTCTCCAGGTAAAAAAAAGACTAAGAAAAGTGACTCCATCCGCATGGTGGACTACGGACAGGCCTTCGCATGCAGCGTTTTAGTGCCTACAGCTAAGTGGCTCGCCGGCGAGCCGACCGGCGATGTGCCGCTTTAAGTGTGAGTGAGCCCGCACACTGCAGGTTTCTCACTCGCACTGACGCGGTATACCTACTCGGGAATCTCGATTCTCGGCGCATTATATTAGAGTACGATTCTTCTTGCAGCGTCTTTTGTAGGCTAATATGACGTAGGTATTTTAGCTTTTGTATAGGCTTATATATCTGTTACATAGTGACTGTTTTCTATTTTCTCTCTCTATTTTCTCAAAGATACCTATTTAACACTATGACTCGAGTTAAAAATGTCCAGCATGTTGCAAATACTTACTATTGGCGAAAATTTGAACTGGGTTGCCATCCCAAGGCCAACCTTTGAACTGCCAGGCGGGACCTTGTACGAAAACAGCGACTACACGGTCCCACTCCGCCGCAGATAATCTACTAGGATTGTCCACTACGCGATATGGAACCTGAAATAAACGCGTCAATATTATTAAGTATATGATATGATTACCTACAGAAATTATAATTAAATGGTCCATGAAGAATCCCTCCCATTCAATGAAGAAGCCTGCTAATGTAGTGGACGGTCTCAGTCAAATTATTAGTTTAATTACAAACTCTCAAATCGACAGCATTTCACCAACTACATATCTAAAATTAAAATTATTTTCCAATAGGCCTTTACCCACACTTATGAATAGTCTAGACTAATGCACGGTACGGAACGTTTCTTTTACTGAGAAGAGCGACCTATAAACGATCGTACAATATCGGTGTAACATTGGTGCGGATAACTTCTATTTGCTCCTAATATCAGTATTACGAACATGTTTAAATTTTTTTACCTAGTGATCACGTGATCTATACAAAGAAACCAATGAATTTGGTAGGCTATATGGTGAAATGCTGGTAATAAAATGATAGCTCGTTTGACGAAAGTTCAATGCTTATACAGTCAAATGAAGGAAGTAATTATATTTAACTGCTTAATGTAAATTTATGTCAAATAATGTCCCCCATTATGCATATAATATAATACAACCCAAGACTATAATATGACACTCTTACTGAGGTAATTAATTTTATATGTGGGTGGTGAACCGCACACCTATCTCCCCCTTGTCGTAATACTTACCGGACAAACTGTATATATAGGTAGGTACTTACAGTGATCGTCGCTGCATTATTGGGTAAATGATCTGTCGCCGAGCCTTTTCTTCTCTGCAACAATATTTCGTTTTCCCGCACTGCCCCTTCAGACTTTTTTTGCTCAACGGGGACAAATCTGCAACAGACGCATTCTTAGATTGCAGTTTTTTTTTTAATTAAAAACGTAAAATAAAGTTTATTTTCGGTTTAGGGACCAAAACTTTAAATTCCGTACTTTCACGCAGACACTGATCGACGTGATGTCTATGCATAGGGATAGTTCATGGGCCGAAGAAAATCGAGCGGAACGTAGTTATAAATGTGAATATTAGTGTTTTTGTTACCACTCAGCTCCGTGAAATAGCATTATCATATTATGACACTTATTTACCCGGAAAAGCAGGGTCAGGAAGGTGTTTAAGCTATTCATTACTAGCTTAAACGCATTCCTGACCCTGCTTTTACATTAAAAATACATAATGACTAACAAAATGAATATTTTTGTGGCTTTTAATACCAAAGCAATGTCATGCCAAAATTGCAGTTAAGGCGATACCAAAAAAATAATTGAGCTTTTTGAAATAGTTTTATTTCATTATGGCATAATTAATAGATATTTTTTTTTTATAATATGCTTATTGACTATTTGATGAATGTTCTGGTAGACGTGAAAACACGATTGGATTATACTGCCTCGATAGAATTTAATTCCGAAAAGACCTCTTCTTTCTTTTATTTTTGCATTTTATTCAAAATCATAACGAATTTCATAGCTTAACTCCATTTAAAATATGGGTATTAGGTATTTGAAAATTTTGGTCGAAAATCTTTTTGATAAATAGCGTAATTAATTTTTAATCAATTTTTATTTGGTTTGGCGCTTACGTTGTTTTATTTTGGGAGCGAGTGCATTGTTGCGCTCTCTTTCTTCGCATATGGAAGTAAATAACTCTGTCACTTTCGTAGCTCCGCCCAGTCGGCCTGCCATCAAGCTTTTTTACGTTTTTTACGTATCACCTTAAGTAAGTTAGACTCGCACGTCTGTACCTCTACTATGAGTTTGCTGTAGTAACGTAATCGATTCTCGCTAGCGACTACGACAAACATTTAGTATGAAGGTTTGTGCAGCGCCTCTAACGGCATCAGTTTTTCATACAAAGTTTGTAAAGATATTCGCTAGCGAGTATAGATTACGATACCAGAGTATACCTGGACTACTGGAGTGCTGGACTTATTCTCTTTATCACGAAAGGATCGTGTAAACGGTTCTTACTTGAAATCCTGCAGCATATCTTTGACGTTGAACATGGATATGAGTGAGGTAGCGGCTGCGGGTATGATGATGATGGGCGTGCGCGAGGGTCGCTTGCCGCCGCCACCGCCGGACGGAGGACGCGCCGCCGCCGCCGGCAGTAGCTCGCGCCGCCCTGGGGTGCCTGTCACCAGTGTCACCCCACCCACTGGACCGTTCTCTACACATTTACCATTCCATTTATGCAACAAAAACACAACATGTTCAATATTTACAGATTCAATATACCAATCTCCACCAAGATCGTGTAGAAGGAGATTGTTCTCTCCTCCTGTTAGCCACACTAATGTAATGGTAGGGGAGGCGAATAGGGGATTTCGGGATTTACTCGAGCGCGGCAGATTAACATAAGGGGGGCAACCTTGCACCTTGTGAAGTACTCTCACCAAATCTGAGCCCTCTATATAGTGTCGAACGTCTAGGGTAGCCCGTAGCAGATTAGTAAAAAAAAATCGATGGTTTGAAATACTCGAGCGCGTCAGATTAAGATAAGGTAAGTTAGTTACATGCAAAATAGTGTACATTTCAATAATCTGACAATTTGGGCGTGAAGAAAGAAAATTGGAGACTCGCAAAGTTGCAAAAAAAAAAGTCACCAGGATTTTCTCCAGCGCGATTTGTTTTTTTTTTGAAGGAAATTAGTCACGAATCGCGGAAATATCTTAATCTGCCGATTTGCACAAGCCGAAGTAGCTAAAATCATTATTAAGTGTATAGTCCAGGAATATTATGAATTTCACCTCAGAATGAGAGATAGTCAGCTATTATCTTGTATAAACCTTTATTTTGACACCCTAAAACTTGTCTCAAAAGCTACTTATCATAGGGTGCCCGCGACTACTGATTTTTCAAGGTCAAAGGTCAAAAAATCATTTATTGCAAATATCTCGTTTCCTATGGGTTTTTTGGTATATGTATATAGAATAAATACATTTTTTCGGTATCTTGAACCATTTTCGAGATTTCGATATTTTTTATATATTTTTTTTTTCAAACCGTCAGATTAATGAAATTCCTCAACATAATTGTCAGATTATGGGTCAGTACAACAAGGCCATCAAGAAGAACCGCCTGTATAAAAATCTGACGCGCTCGAGTAAAT
Source organism: Ochropacha duplaris (assembly GCA_951361185.1). NCBI lineage: Eukaryota > Metazoa > Arthropoda > Insecta > Lepidoptera > Drepanidae > Ochropacha > Ochropacha duplaris. The sequence goes on along the minus strand of OX592693.1, from coordinate 9,240,617 downwards.
CAAGGTCACAATTTTTTTTTGCATTTTCAAAAATCGGCCCTGACTGATGGTCGCGTCCAAATCGTCAGTCTTTAAAATAGGAGCTACTGGAGGGTTCACTTAACATCCCTTATCAATGTCTGACGCGCTCGAGTAAATTTTTTTAAAAAATATTTTCGACCCCTTCGTACGGCCACCCCCACCACGCAAAACGGCAGATTATTATTTTTCCGTTATCAGACAGACGTGGCGCGACTACCCTGTTAATATCTGACGCGCTCGAGTATTTCTTGGTGACTGTTTTTTTGTACCCTGTAGACGCTCCCCCCACCGCTGAAGGGGAAAATATCACATAACCTTTTTTTCTTTATTCCACCTAATCTTCAAATTCCAGTAGGTCCCAAAGACGCTCGAGTAACTACAAATTTAGCATCATTGCCTCCCCTACCATAAGTTTGTTCTGCCCTTTGTCATGCATATATTCTTTGCATGACGAGTATCACGATGTATGTGATTTGTTTATTACTTGAGAGAGTTTATTCTAAGTGTTAAAATTTACATTTATTATGTATTTTGGCTAATTGTTTTTATATACAGAAAACCGATTGTGCCTTATACCAATATTACCATTTGGAATGCTGAAGACAAAACTAAGGGGGAAAAAAGCGTTTAGTTTTTACTATAATTAAATTGTCAATACAAATATGTTTAACTTACGTGGCATCTGCCGCGGGTGTGTGGGTGTGCGAGCCGCAACGGGTACGCTCGGCCCTTCTGTCACCGACTTTAAGGTCATACCGTGGTATGTACCCATAGTGTCAATTTTGAATCCTTCCGTTTCTATAACAAGTGTTCTCAGTGTTAAATAATTAATTTGTAGTTGCAATTAGTGATGTTTTAATACACTATGCTATCCTACTATACATCTACTTTATATATGTATATACCTATATAATTTTTCTGTTCGTGTGTATGTAATTTAACTGCTTAACAGCTGGACGGATTTTGATGAAATTGTGTGTGTGATCAAGTAGATTCGAGAATAGTTTAGATTTAAAATTGGACCCGATAGGTGGCGCTGCAATCGGGTTATGGGTTTTTCTTTTCAGGGCAGGACACCGTTGTAATGTTCATGTGTATATTTGTTACCACTCGGCTCAGACTATAAAAACGACTATCGCGTTGGTTGGATAGAGGTGAGACAGCCAAACCATGATCAAACGCAAATTGAGTCAAAATATGTTTGTGAGTTTATAGTGGGCCTGTGCCGGCTTATTAAATTATAGCTTTTAAAGAGTTCATCTATTAAGTACCATCCCCAGCATTTCTATAGCAGAATAACTCGACAAATTAATTTAAAAAACCATTATTGATAACATTTGAAAATGTCATGTAAGGTATTAACCTAATATTTCATGGTAAATTTCATAGAATTATTTTTAAATATAATTAATACAGTACCTTCTTTTTGCCTAATAAACCTTTCCTGATCGTATCTGTTATACTGTGTTTGCTGTGCAGGCAGCGCTGTGGGCGGAGGCATTACTACAGGCTGAGGCCGAGGCACACCCGGTCTTCCTTCCTCTCGCGCTCTTATACTGCCTAGTAAAGCTATTATGCTCTTTGCAAATATCTGCAATACATTTGTTCATTTAAAACGGACTGCCAATATGACAGAACCCACATGCTAATCTTATACCGTGCCAATATGACAGAACCCACATGCTGATCTTATACCTTGTTAGTGTTAGTGCTTACATCAAATACACATAATGGAGTAATGAAACAATATCTGTATAATATTTTTTAATAGCTGTTCCCCGCAGTACCACTTGCCATTGTCATGACTGATGGTGTCTGTGAAACACATGACACGTCTCAAATAGTAATGAAACGCAGGTTTGAATATTCAACTGACAAATTGTAGTTTTATCATGATATCATGACGTCGGACACCGCGGCGAAGGTCGGGGGTTCGAATCCTACAGTGAACTTGAGCTTTCGGTGAAGGAAAACATCGTGAGGAAACTGACTAATTGTACTTTGTAGTACTCAACCTGGCTGGCTACCACCCTCAACTTAGGGGTGGGGCAATCCCCTGGGTATTGCTAATGTCTATAGGCGACGGTATTCATATACCATCAGGTGACCTGTCTTCCTTGTGTAAAAAAATAAAGGATTTTCCTAAATCACAATCAAAAGGTGTTAAGCTAGTCCCACTAATATTATAAATGTGAAAGTTTGGATCAATGAATGGATGCTTGTTACTCTTTCACACAAAAACTACTGAATGGATTTTGATAAAACTTAGCGCACAGGTAGATCATATCCTGAAAAAAAAACACAGGATACTTTTTATCCCGGGGAAAGATAAGATCTCTCGGGAACGCGGGTGAAAACGTGGGCGAAAAACTAGTAGTACATAAAGATAAGGGCTCGTTCACACGAGCAGCATGTTTGCTCGTACACACGCGTCGACGGCTGCCGCCGACACCGTACACAGCCCGTGTGTACATGCGTGTGTAACATGCTGCACGTGTGTACGAGAGCTCTAAGCACAATTTTATTTTATTATTGACATACTTTTCCATTACTCTGTAATACTGTAGTCCTAGTCCTCCATTGTCTCTCCCGACTGATAATATCCTTGGTCAGATCAACATCATAGTCAAGGATAGCTCTCAAATCTGATCCAACAACACCCAATGTGTCTGAATAGTCATTACTTTTAATTGTTGTCCTCTTCTTAGCCAAACGTTTAGCTTTGATAGCAGCAATCTTCTCCACTGACATAGCTTCCGATAGGGACCTGAAAGAAAAATATTTCGCGTCAAGTTTAAGATTTTCTCGAAAGTAGTCAGGATGCTGACACAATAATTTTTAAGGGCTCGTTCAGACACGCGGGAACCACACGATTACAAATTGTGCAGCTTGGAACTCGCTTCGGAACCACGCGGATCTTCTTCTTCGTATTTTCAATAAAAATATAATCCATAGGATTGGAAAATTGAGTTTTGTATTCAGACACGAGTGGTCAGAAAGTGATTGGCATGCACGGGTAGTGTAAGTTTGGAAATGGAAGTCGACGAAGAAATACTATGTTTACTGTGGGTGGTTCCTCCTAAGAATTGCATGGTGGCCCAAGGCAACTGAACGCTTGAGAGAGACTCCATAGTAATAGAATCGCACAATGTTGATTGATTTAGACCTCACTTGATATTATCAACAGTGACAGATGCCTCCTTGGGTGCATCCAGGCGAGCAGCAAGCTGTTCCCGAACCTTCTGTACATGTGTCTCCTCAATACGAGGTTTCTTTGCTGCGGATTCACCTCCATCATTGTCATGAGTACGTTTTACCTGCAAATTACATACATTAAAGACTATTAATTCCTGTTCAATATAAGGTTAATACAGACTGTATTATTACCTCTATCATGCCAAGTAGACTTTTAGTTCTTGAAATGCTTATTGAGATTTGCGAAATAATCATATTTGTTGCTATTATAAAATAAGGTTTATAAAAATAAAATAGAGCTGCCTAAGTTCAGTAGTAAAAAAATCATAAAAGTATAAGTTAAGCTACACATAATATGCATTTCCCAAAAACTATCCCAAGTAATTCATTTTACTTTATTAGGTTACTTTGATTTCTTTCTGAGGTGAAGAGTATAATTATCATTCATCCTGAGCATAATCTTTACCCTAAAAGTACATGATAAGCATAATCACTACCCTATAAGTAAATGTCTTCAAACGCAAGTCAAATTATACAAAAAATAAATACCTGAGTTGGTATCTCCAAAGGTGCACTTTTATCAATGGAAGCACAAGTGGCTGTTTCACCATTTAAATATGCCAATAGCTCTTTACGATCTGGACGACGAACTGCAGAAATATTTGCAGCCTATATGATCAACAGAAATCATGTTAAATTAATGTTTACAATGAAAGCAGCAAACAATAGAACCTATACTTACAGCTGCCTGTCTAACATACACTGGATGTGTTAGTTGTATGTTCTTAAGAATAAAAAGAAGACATTCAAGAGTATAATATTCTTTGAGGCTGCCTTCTTTACCTGATCTGTAAAAACAAATATGTAATGTAGTGTTCAAACTTCATTGACACTAAACATACAAGTACTTATGATAGCGCCATTCTACTTACCCCCACATGAGATAGTTAGTTTTGACATTTTTAGGCCAAGAAAATTCGCCAAATATTATTTGATTGTCACGTTCAATGATTTCTTTTTTATTTACGTTATATTGGCGAAGTAAACTTAGCGGGTCGGCCATGATTACGTCGATCCATCCACCAGCTTAGCGTTTTCTCTTTTTTTTGGAGCACTATTCGTTTATTCAGACACAGAACATGGTCAAAATAAGTAACAGTTATCTTATGAAAAGCGAATGACTCCTAAATAAAAATATGAAACAAGAACCTAACGAATTTATTCCAATAGCTGATGATACGCAATCGCAAAAACCAAAGAGTATAAAACTAATTTATAATAGATTGGTGAATGAATGAACATATAGTGGTTACATTCTCTTTGAATGGACAGATTATAATTATTTTTTTAAAAATGTTTATGGATTGGTATCTAGACCTTTTAAGCCATTTCTTTATTTTAAATATTCATCTTCAAGAGTGCATGTGGTTGAGATGCGAATGCTGAGGTGAATGTGTGGCGTTACGAGAATGGATAAGATAAGGAATGAGTATATCAGAGGAAGCTTGAAAGTAGCACCAGTGACTGTAAATATAAAAGGAAATAGATTAGCTTGGTATGGGCATGTCATGAGGAGGGATGAAAGGCATGTAACAAAAAGGATATTGAGCATGAGTGTGGATGGATATAGAGGTAGAGGATATAGAGTCGAAGAAGGTATGGATGGAGTGTGTGAAGAATGATACGCACTCGTGAGTCCACTCGTGACCACGGTCAATGTAACTTGATCGAAACGTCGAGGTTAGTCGAAATTATATTTTGATTATTCTGTGCGCGAAAAGACCCGGTATAATCTACGAATATGAATTTAGTTCGAGAAAGTTTTAAAAGTACAAATGATATGCATATGGAAGGTGTGAGTACAGAGACGACTAGTGATAGAGCGGAGTGGAAGAGAAAAACATGTAGTGCCGACCCCACCTAGCAAGGGATAAGGAAGAGAAGAAGAAGAAATATTAATATTTTATGTTCTAGTCACGTTTATTGTCACTTTCACTGTAAAGTCTACACAAAAACTTTCACGGACTTTTTGGGACAACCTGGGAGGTCACGATACACGCTTTCATTTCATTTCACTTCACTTGTGCACTTAGATTGATCTTTATTTGACAAAACACCACCGACATAATTCAATAAAACTCAAAATACACGAATTTTATAAAAATATATCGAAAACGCTACGTCACTTCGCAAATTCCCGCCAAAAAGCCCTGAACAGATTTTTTATTTTTATGAAGTTTTTTGGCTTGGTATCGAGACTTTTAAGCCATTTCTTTATTTTAAATATTCATCTTTTATGTTTAGTCACGTTATATTGTCACTTTCATTGTAAAGTATAGTCCTCGTCCGTATAAGTCCGGTCTAATTTTAGTGAAATTGGTGGCTATTCCACTAAAACATTTCATGAACTTTTTGGGACAACCTGGAAAGTCACGATACACGCTTTCATTTCATTTCATTTCACTTTTGCACTTAGATTGATCTCAATTGGACAAAACACCACCGAAATTATACACGAAATAATGAAAATAAAACGAAAACACAACGTCACTTCGCAAGTTCCCGCCAAAAAGTTCCTCCCTGAACAGATTATATTTCAAACAAACCACAGATAACATAATCTTAATCAATCCTCATTACAGACACAGTATAAAGATCTTTAAACTGTGTTACAGACGATGTAGAATATCTCCGTTGTATATGCAAACCATAGGCATAGAGAGTTTTATTTTCATTAAATTCGTGTATTTTGACATTTATTGAATAATTTCGGTGGTGTTTTGTCCAATTAAGATCAATCTAAGTGCACAAGTGAAATGTTTGCATTGTAAAATCTACAGTTTGACGTCATGTCCGTTTTCGTTTATCCCCTTTCTGTTTAGGAGAAAGATAACATCTATGTTGGGACCATCTCTCTTTCTAACCCTACTTACTCTGAATGAAAGAAAGAGAGATTGTCCCAACGTAGTTGTTATCTTTCTCTTTTTCGCAATTGATTGGTATTAGCTTCATGTAGGTATTAGAACCTATCCAGATAGTACACATAATTCTTGAGAAGGACAACCTCTCTTTCATTCATTCAGGGTATACTTAGAAAGAGAGGTTGTCCCATGAATAATATATTCTAAATGGATAGGTAACTCTAAATACCTATTTGAAGAAAATACCAATCAATTGCGAAAAAGAGAAAGATAACAATTCTTGGGTTGGTTGTCCCAATCAAGTGTTACTTACTCTTTTTCGCAATTGACTTGATTCAAGTAGGGAGTGGGCAATCCAATTAGTCCATTTGCCCAGAGAGAATGTAATATAATCACCACGTTGAGACTTTTTGGCGGGAACTTGCGAAGTGACGTTGTGTTTTCGTTTTATTTTAATTAAAATCGTGTATTTTGAGTTTTATTGAATAATTTCGGTGGTGTTTTGTCCAATAAAGATCAATCTAAGTGCACAAGTGAAGTGAAATGAAATGAAGGCGTGTATCGTGACTTTCCAGGTTGTCCCAAAAAGTCCATGAAATGTTTTAGTGGAATAGCCGTCAATTTCACTAAAATTAGACCGGACTTGTACGGACGAGGACTAGACTAAACATAAAAGATAAATATTTAAAATAAAGAAATGGCTTAAAGATCTCGATACGAAGCCAAAAATCTTCTTAAAAAAAAAACACCACGGTCGTTCGTTTGCCGCCTTTTTGCCGCACGTTTGCCGACTTTGCTTGCCGTTCCAGTTCGTTCCAAAGAGAATGTAATGTTTTTCGTTCTGTTCGTTCGCCGGTAGTATTTATATTCTCTTTGGTTCGCCGGTTCGCCAGCTTCGCCGCATGCCCTGCGCTGCCCGCCATTTTGTTTCATTCATTTATTGATCTTTCTTTCTTTAGTTAGTGGCACGCTTGAGTGGTTGACCTTTTCTTCGAGTATTTTCTCTGCGTTTCATTATAAAACAAAATCAATTTCCTAATTTGAAACCGTAGTCTGCTAAACATGGATGGGCCTCCTAACCGCGGATTTCGTGGCGGTGGACGAGGTGGTCCACCAGGCCTTAGAGGAAGAGGTGGTTTTGATATGCGTGGCCGGTAAGATAATTTCTTAAAAATGAATTTCTGTGTATAGTGTCTTCGTATTCTTGTATTTCAAGTTTGATAAAAAATTCGTGCCTAAGTAATAGTTGGTCCTCGGAATCGAATTGAGGTTATGTGTGACCGAATAACGTATCGATCAGTGCGTGCAATCTAATAAGGTACCAAGTTGTTACAGCTTCTTTACGAACAATTAACATCTAGGTTATTTATATACTCTTTGCTAATACTAGAAACGTGGAAATCTATCAGGAGTGTTTGCTCTAGCGATATAAGCATCTATATTTGAATTATGGTAAATTATAACACATAATACACAGTACTTCAACCACATTGCATAAGCTGGGGAATTCGCGTCGGTCCGATAGGCTGAATGGAGCGACGCAAATACATGCGAGATATTTTGTCCGATTGTTCGATCATGTTATTGGACTTGTATATATTCTTCCTATGCGTTCAGTCTATCAGACAGATCAAAGTATCGTTTGGGAAAATGACACGTGTGTTGAAGAAATCTCAATCATACCATTATTTTTAGCGGCGGGCCTGGAATGAGAGGCCGTGGCGGGCCAATGCGGGGTGGGCCCCCGATGCGTGGGGGTCCACGTGGCTTCCGTGGGGGACCCATGCGTGGTGGTGGTGGCGGCGAAAGAGGTGGTCGTTTTCCGCCGGGCCCACAAGGACCTGGACCACATCCTGTACCTACAATAGAATCCAGAGGAGCACCTCCTCCAAGTATGTGCTTTTTCTGCTTTAATTATTTCAGGGTAGCCTGAAGGGTAGTCACATCATATTTATGTGATTATGATGCTAAAATTGTAGTAAATTCTTGCTTTGGTATTACTTAATTTCCCCACAGGACATTAACCTTAATGGTGGCCATTGGGCATTCACTGTGGTATTCCTGGATCATATACAGGATAAATTTTATCAAAAATTTTTTTTTCAAGTCAGGCATCAAACCTGTTGATTTTGAGAAAATTTACACATTCAATATTATTATACCATCTAGTAATTTTGTTAATAAGGATCAAATTTTGGGAAGTAATAACTAACATACGGAAAAATAACGGAAAGTGTTAAAAATATTGATAAATTTATTGAAAAAAATTATCAATATTTTTGTATTTTCATACATTTCCTACTACATGTAGATAAGTACCTACCGTAGTTACGTATAGCTAGTCAAACTGTTCAATACAATGCCCAAGTCATGAAATTATAAGGTTATGTTGTGCTTTATGCGAGTGGGTTACGAGTCAAGTCCAACGAGTGTACCACGATAGGTGTAACAATTTGTGAGAATATACAAAAAATGTTATTCAATTAATTAAAAAAGAGCACTTTTTTTAAGTTTGCCGTATGTCATTACTTCTGAGAATTTGATCCTTATTGCTGTGTATTTTTTTTTTTAATTCATCAGGTTCGATTCCTGGCTTGAGGAAATATTTTTCCGAAAATCGAATGATGTATTTTTAGTTTTAATCAAAATCGGCCTCGTGACTCCTTTCAGCATTTTTCGATATTCCTTTTAGTTTAGGATTTGGCCATCCACGCCCAGTTGAAAAATTCACCCTGTATATAGATCACAGCTATTGTTTGTTTGTCAACAAGATCACAGCTACATGATCGATTGAGAATGTAAAAGTTGTTACCTACGCTGAAAAAATGTCTACAAAACAATTTCATTTTGACTGAAATAGTTTTGGAGAATAATTTTATTGAATTCTGGTTCTTTTTGAGGTTATATTTATTTTTACGAAAATTTCTCTCCAATTTGATGTAAAATGGTAATAGAACTAAGTCCTAATATATTATCTGGTTAGGAAAATGTAATACATTAAGTTAAAAAAAATCATTTTTTTTTTATTATAACTAAAAGCTGATGAAGTGTATATCACTGCACTTTAGTCTTCATGTATTTGTCGAGTCTATTTTTAAAAGAGTTCACTGTTGTTGCACTGATGACAGTCTCTGGTAATTTGTTCCATTCACAAACGACACGGTTAGGCATAAAGTGATGACAGGGATTGCTTGCACTGTTGGATCTTGTGATTTTAAAGGAGTGACCTCTTAGGTTAGAGTTAGTGTTTATTGTATATAACTGGGGAAGTTCTTGTACAAATAATCTTATAATATTATTATTAAATGTGAAAGTTTGGATGGATGGATGTATGTTTGTTACTCATTTACGCCAGAACGGCTGCATGGATCTGGATGAAATTTGGCATGGAGATAGATTATAGTCTGGAATAGCACATAGGCTACTTTTTATCCCGGGAAAAGATAAGATACCACGGGAACACGGGTGAAACCGCGCGGAACAGCTAGTATACTATATAGATTTTTGAATAATAGCTTAATATGGTGGAAAGATAGGGTTGATAGGGTGAATAGAAAAAAACAAAATGATTTTGTTTTTCTATGGACATACATCATTGGCCTACTACATCAGCAGTTAAAACTATAATTTATGGCCAACAAGGAATTGACTTTCTTCTTCTTTCTCTTGTCCTTATCCCATGCTAGGTGGGGTTGGCACATGTTTTCCTCTTCCATTTATAATTAAAAAAAAAAACTGAGTATAACAGAATTGACTGAATATAATGTTTCATAGGAGGTGGATTTAACAATAGGGGAGGTCCTGGTGGAATGAGAGGGCGTGGAGGCAGAGGTCGAGGAGATTTCGTACCACGTGGCGACAGAGGTGGTGCTCGTGGAGGAATGCCAATGAGAGGTATGGACTAGATTATACTCTACAGTTTTACCTTAGAACTCAAAACTATTGTCTGTTAAATTGATTGTAATCTAGGATGTGGTTTTGGTAGTAGCATTTCACCTTTGTTGACATGTCCAAAGCATCTATTCCATGCTCTTTCATGTTGTCCTCATTGTTGTGTTATATATTTTTTTTTTATATCAAAAATATTACAAGTCTTCAAATGCTTAGAAATTAGAATTCCCCTCAAAAATAATGACAGATATTTTTGTATTGGGAAGAAACGATAGCTCCCGTATGCTGTCCGCCAGTGGCCATGTTGTTCAAGAATAATATAATTAAACCTTTAATATATTCATATTTCTTCTTTCTAATATAAAGAAAGAGGAAAGATTGTATGTATGTGTAAAATTCTTTCACCATTTGTATGCTACATTATTATAGATTAGGCTATATTTTTATCCCGGGATAAGATCCCACGGGAACGCAGGTGAAACAGCTAGTAAAATATAAAAGTATCATGCATATTTTATTCCAGTCAGGTAGTGTACTACATCGTGCTATGTTTTCCTCACGATGTTTTCCTTCACCGAAAGCTCAATCTCATTGTAGGATTTGAACCCACGACCTTCACCGCGGTATCCGACGTCACTCACCACTGAGCTATCATCGCCTTATAAAAGAGGATATTTCTTTATTTTATTTAATAAGTTATATTTTTGGAGCCTACATCATTAATCTCTGTTTGATAAGAAGCTAAAATATGATAGTTTATAGGTCGGGGGGGTCGTGGCGGTCATAGCGGTCCACCCGGCGGACCTCCAGTGGGCCCCCCGGTGCCACATATAGGCCCCGGAGTGTCGGCCGGTGGTCCCACCAATGCTATACCGCGGCCGGCGCCACCACCACACCATACCCCAGGTGGACCCATGGGACAGTCACAAGGCCATCCATTCAAAAGGGGTGGTGGCCCGCCACATGGAGGACCAGGTGGTCCACCAAAACGAGGAAGGTGTGTATTATATAGTTTTTGCTGAACTATCTATACAATACATGTAGTATACATTGTTCTGCAATAATGAAAATTATGGTTAAAAACGTGTTCTTAATTTTTTTTTTACCTTCTTAGGTTCTAAATTGTATCTGTCTGTCATAGATAATGTTCTCCATTTGTACTCTAGAATAATCTGGCACATGTACGTGTTACGGAAAGGGTACAAGGTTCTTACAAAAAGGGGTGAAGATAATGTCACATATAGAATCTCCATGCAAAGTTTCAGCTCAAAATTAATTACTCAATTCATTCCTACAAAATTTTTGGTTTCTCTTATGGTAGGTCCACTTGGTTGACTAGATTCTCCGTTTCAGCTTAGGACACAAATCTTAATGGCGACAACCAGATACGGCAGTAGAATGAGCAAATCTTTATTCAATTATTATTTTAGCTATAACTTAAAATATTTTTAAAACATTGGTTTCATTCTCGAGGAAAAGACAGCTCATCAACTGCTTAGTTTTTACTAGTAGATAGTCATCCTATGAAGCCGTGTACTTAATATGGATATATCCTTTCCGTTACACATATACAGCTCATGTTATGTATTTGTATAAAGTAAATATGGTAAACATATGTGGTAAAAGTAGATGTCGATTGAACATTTCACGGTAGTGGTAGGATACTTACTCGTAGTAGTTAGTACCCACTTCATTACGCTTCAGATTTTCCCATCACGGTTAATGATACGAAATAAATAATGGACGTCAGGTAATTTTTTACAAAATACAATAGCGAAACGTTGTTTATATCGTTCTGTTGGATACTAGGTTCGAGGGACCACGTGGCGGCGGACGCCCACCACAGCACAGTGGTTACCAGCAAGCACCACCTTCTCATATCCAGGCGCAACAACAGGGCAACGGATACGGACCATCGTAAGTTATTTTAGTAACATTACTTGAAATTAGTATAATAATAAACATTGAATTTTGATTTATTTGGTTAATTTTGCTAGAGAATACATAATTTCTAGTAATATTTAGTTTTTAATACTTAAAATGCTCAATTAAATGATGATCCTGAATCACGATAGGAATGTGCCGTCTGATACATGTATGACGAAACTGTTTTTCTGATTTCTTTTTTATTATAGTAATGAATCTATTTTGTGTTGGAACAATTCTGATAATTATTTTATATTGTGCAGGCACACTGGATACCAGCCATATGAAGCACCATCTTCAGAACCTTACTTACAACAATCATACAACACAACCAGGTAATTTCCAAATACAAATTGAAGTTAATTTGTTATGTATATAATATTATAATGATGATTACAATCTATAAGATAGGAATTGCCGTCTGACACACATATGCAGATAATATAGATTCTGATATTGACTTGTTAATCAAACAATTGTGAAAATCTTGGGGATGTCTGCTACATATTTGTGGTTATTTTTAGTGCATATCAAAGTAACAGCTACTCAACACCTGCACCAGCTCAGCCCAATACCGGCTACAATTCAAGTGGGTATGGATCTGGGTATGGTTATTCAACAAGTGGGCAACCAAATTATGAAAATGATGGCTATGGGTAAGTACCTACATGCAATTATATTGTTAAAATTATGCTAGTATTTTCTATCATAATATACATAACACATACATGTCATTCATACAACAGAGATGTCATCCAAATATGTAATTAAATCCTTAAGTAATGATACGATGATTTTTAAATCCATGACAGAACGGAGAAATAATATATGCGTTGGGGGTAATAAATATATCTTTTAAGTAAACTTATTACAAGTATTTTTAATCGTCAATTTGATTCATGTTAAATTCTAACGCTCGGTTCGGAAGGTTGCTTTTGCTGAGAAGAGCACCTCATATGCAGTTCATATGTTTGTATACGTCTTACTATTGTTTTCCGAAACGGCTGGATTGATTAGTGATATTTTGGCGGAGGCGCTGCAGTAGATATGTAAGATAGATTCACTGACACACTGCAGTAATAAAATTATCAATGTCGTTTATCATTGTCGTTTAAAATGCAAAAGTAACGCTTGAATAAATGTTTCAGTGGTGGTGCGGGTGGCGCAGGCGCAGGCGATGCGGGCTACGGTCCCGCCGAACCAACATATGGCGGCCAAGCACCCTCCTCCTACGACTCATATTCGCAACCTTCCTACAACTCATATCAGCAACCACAGCCACAGTACAACAATAGTTATGGTAAGTACTAGATATATTACTTTATGTTCATGTCAAATATTCTAAACTAACCGATAGGTAGCTCAAGGATGAGATAGGATGCAATGAAAATGTAAATGTTCAAACATTTGCATAGCCATATTTATAAGACAAGAATTTAGGTATGGTAGGCCTAACATTCCCTTTATCCATAGGCTGTAAATATGCCATAATATGATAAAAAAGTGGAATTAATTGGAAAGTAATTATTGAAAGTATTATATTATTACAGTATACATAATGACAACTATTAATTCTAGGTTTTTTTTACATATATCTATCTAAGAGGTTATCATCGTCAGGCTAATAATTGCAGAGTAAGCGTTATAAAAAAACATTAACCCAAATATGGGGAAATAACCATACAATAGAAATATTACTATTGTCTAAAATTATGAAACATGTTACAAACAAAATCTATGTGACTTCAAATGGGTATAATTTATGATGATATACTGTTTAAAACTAATAATTGAAGTCAATTGAATTAAATTACCCTATAATACCGTCAGCTGAACTCAAATTATGAGCTTCTTAGAAAAGGATAAGTTCACTGATAAACATCTAGAAAAAGTAAAATGCAGATATGTAAAATGTTTGTCACTAATAAGTTTTAAGTCACTGGATTAGTTCAGTCCCTCAATATTATATGCAACTAAGCTTAATTTCGATATTTATTGTATTACAGGCAGTTGGTGATCTGTTTGACTAACAGAATAACATTTACGTCTTTTTGCCACACAATTAAAAGTAGCCGGATCAAATTATTGAAGCTTGTGGGAAATAATACTAATATAGTAATGCATTTTGCATTGTAACTGATACATTCGAGATGGCAGAAAATATATCAGACGTTAGGTGTCTATTTGAAGTACTATGATTAGTACATTTTAATTATTATTTTATTGATATAAGTGACAAATATTATTTGAGGAGTGACAATATTGATGCAAGATCTTGACAAAAACTTAAAAGAACATAATTATATGAATTATAAACTGTATGAAGATGATATGATATTATTTTCAAATTCCTTTCATTGTCAACTTCTTTTAATCATGATCTGATATCATTTAGTGACACAATACGCAAAGAAGATATATATAATTTAAATGTTAGTATTGCAAATGCAGTATTGGCCCATTGTAAAAATGGTATAGGTAGGTACCATAATGTTTTAGATCTAAGAACTCATTTCAGAATAAAATTATGAAATATATATAATGTGTACACTTATTATTTAGTTACTAAAATCTGCCAAGTAATTAAACGCATTTATGAAGAATATTCTAGCCGCTAACTGCCAGTTGAGTATACATTTATAATTAATCAGAATATCAGGTTGAAACACATTTGTGAAAGTTTAACCATGTTGAACGGTACCTATAGCTGGTAAATACGGTACCATTAAAGAGCCCTTGCTGTTAAATGTTTTTTTAGAGAATTAATCTTTTTTTGATCTTAGAACTCGTTAATACTTTTTACGTATTTCACTGTGTATAAAGATCCACCTCTAAGGGGAGAAAGGAGATGCAAAAGATAATGGAGTAAGGACTCTTTGTTAGTATGTTTTTCTTAACACGGGATACTACGAAATGGTTTTCCAAATTTCACCGCAATGGAGTTCTACTAGGGAATCGCGGGCGGAAAGCTAGTGTAGTCATAATTTAAATAGTGGTCTGAGATAGCGGTCGGTAACCTGGCAGACTAGGGCCACATAGTGGCAAAGAGGAGTTGCAGGCCGCACTTGTTCATAATTATTTTAATAATAGGTTTTTATCTATAGAGTTATTATAGGTGATAAGTATTTACTTAGGTATGTATAACAATAAGACTCATTTACAAAACAGTCGTGGGCCGCGTATTGCCGACCGCTGTTCTAAGAATGTCTTAAAGAAAAAAAAATATCTTTAAATCAGTAAGATTTAGGTAAAAGTTCTTTGAATATGCTCAGTATAGAGGCGAATACTTATGATATGCACGGTATAAGTACTAAACGAATATATCAATAATCAATTTTATAAATAAATTGATACTAAACATAACAATATGTTCTACTATGTAGCAATATCATTGAATGAGCGTAACTGGTGAGGTAGTGCATCGATTAAATGTGTTAATGAGTTTTAGATATAGTTTCGGTATTACAATAGATGCAAATTAATTTTAAGTAGGTATAATTAATAAAAATTGATTTCAATTGAGACTATTTGTAAGACCGTAGAGGAAACATCAATGGTAAACTATCACATAGGTTGCCATCAGTAGTATCAGGTAGTCATCAGTGTGTTTACCCACGTAATCTACAGATTGTGAAGAAATCTAGTATGTACACTTACAAAATGTTATTAGAAATGAAGAAACATAATATGTTAAGCACTCTCGCTAATTCGCCGGTAAGTAGGTAAGAATTGTCTTTAAAATATGGGGCCATTTTGTTGAGTACGATAAATAAATACATAACGCAGCACGTTAGGATATGGGGTCTGCCGTAATGTTCTATTTAGCTTACATCGTCGAATTTTTAAAGTAATTTCTTTTTAACACACATTTATATAGCGCTGATTAAAAATAATAAACAAACTAGTTGTAAAAAACCAAGGTTGCATAAATTAAGCCGAACATTCTTGGATGTTTATTGGAGAATGCTAATGAAAATATGCATTGATATAGGTAATTGGCTTACGTAATAATATGTATAAAACCATTATACAAGTGGTATATGTATAAGGTAAATCATCATGAGCAGTTCCAGGGCAATTAGTCTGACGATTAGATGTGCCTCAGCTAATATGACAACACGCTTTGGAGATATAATTAGAGTAAGAAATGCCAAAATCCAGGTAACAAGAATTTATATATTTCTTAGAATTTATAAGCGTTTGTAATTTGATCATGATATAATGAAGATATAAATATAAGGCTGTACTGAATCCTGGCTGAGATTTTAATAGTTTTAGAAAAGAATGGCATTGCATTTTCATAAATGTGTACAATGAACATAAATCGTCATAATGAAAACATAAATGCAACTTACAGTTATTTACAATATTATACAGCAAGCAATACAATGGGTATTGATGTGTATTCAAAATGAAACTAAACTATTACTAAAATCTAGCTAGGTACCTACCAAAAAAAATGCTTCCAAGATGCAAGTTACCGACCGTCGCAGAGACATCGTTAGCTTTAAGATTTAAATTGATGTGGCAGTTGAATTATATGATCACGTTACGATAGCACTAAGCGTTATTCATAGATATATTATTGTAAGCCTTAATTATGTGGTTAACCAGCTGCACATGTTGTTTTTCCTTGCATAGGGCGTATTGTAATATTCGTTTAATCACAGGCAAAATTGATAAACTCAATTTTATTATATTAGCTCTTGTGATATCAAAGACTTAGGCAACATAGGAGGGTAGAGGCCCACTTATATTTCGCTCGAACTGGACAAATTGTAATTACTCAGTAGTAGATTGAAAGTTACTTGTGGTTCTGCCTGCTTGATGAACAGCATTCATTAAACAAAATGTCTATTTTTCAGGATTTGGTTGAAGTTACTAACCAGATAATAAAGTTGTATTCCAACTGACTTGAATTTTGAAACAATCAGCTTTGGATACTAGTGGCAATGAAGAATAGCTGGGTTTGAGGTATGTTAAATGAATTACTATATTTACGGTCCGACCTCATATATTTATTAATACACCGTGAACATGTTCTCTATAATAACAGAGTTATTTAATTCTATACAAATCCCATGGGTTTTATATTTAGAGCAACACAGCCATCGGTGGACTGGAGGGAAGTACCCATAGCTGTTCCTCCCGTTACAGAATTAGGTGGCATTATTAAGAGAAATAAAATGTCTTAAAAAAATTGATCATAAGTACCCGTTACATCATATCATTAAAATGAATATCTTTGGAGTTATCGTAAATTACTACTGGCGTTTGCCGCGTAATCCAATACAGATTATAAACAAACATTAGCTCTAGGGCGTATTATTTTTTTTTATTCTGGATTAGCTTGTTTTTGTCCAAAATCTCACCATGGTAAGTGATGATGTGGCCGAAGGTGGTAAGCACACAAAGCCTAGATGGGAACTGGCTCTCAGTGCAGCTGCCGGAACACACCGATAGGTGCTTGGCGACAGATTTTCAACTTGAGGGTGGTAGCCAGCCAGTCGGGTACTACAAAGTACCCTAGCACCGTGCTATGGTTTCCTCACGATGTTTTCCTTCACCGAAAGCTCAAGCCCATTGTAGGATTCGAACCCACGACCTTCGCCGCGGTATCCGACGTCACTACCACTGAGCTATCATCGCCATAGTATAATATGCTCTGTTAACAGTGCGAAGCCGTCTGTCTAGCCGGCAGGTCTAGTTGATAATATAAAAATAAACAGTTAATGATGATTTTTAATTCATAATTATTTTTTTCATTTCTTACTAGGTCAGACACTTCCCTACAATGTGGCGAGAAAGGCGATGACTGCAATATGCCTCCAATTTGTGAATAGGTGCTTCATGTGAGGGCTGGTCTGCTTGAGTTTGTAATTTACTAAGACATTCATTGTTTTATTTATTTTTGGCTCCCATATGCAAATATTGTCAGGGACGCACGATAAATATTTTTATGTAATAATTTCGTTTGAAAAAGAGTGTGCCGAGTTAAGTGCCCGCTTATTAGTAAATTTTCATTTTCATAGTATCTTGGTTACAGGAAAATATTTCCAAACTTTTTTTGTCAAATCGATTTATATTTTTTTGTACAAATGTTACTTCTATTAAATACACTTGCTTACATTGAGTCGTTTTAATGTCACCTGCTGTATGCTGATGAAGTGCTAGATGATTCTGGGAACACGTAATAGACAAGACAAAACAACAAAAGTGAGAAAGTCCCTTTATATAAATCTTTATACTAGCAGGATGTGAGGGCTTGGAAACGACTGTAGGTAATAGTGGCAATTCTGTTGTACACCTAACTAAGGTATAAAACATCCTGTATAAATAAAAGCAGTATAAATAAAAGGTTCTTCCAAACATGCTGTATAAATAAAAGGAAAGTCCTGACTGACTCATCCTAAACCCTTCATATAGAAATCAGTTTTTTTTCACAGGTTTTGTTTTTAAGACGTGACCGAGGAATAAGGGATTTTTCAAAATTCAACCCTTAAGGGGGTGAAAAAGGGGTTGGAAGTTTGTATGGAAGACCGCCATTTTTGAAGATAGAGCATGAAACTATGTTTTTAATAATTAGAAATAAAAAAACACGTGTTTTAGCGTTTTTTTAAATTCCACCCCTGATGGGGTAAAACGGGGGTTAAAATTTGGTATGTAAAATGAGAAGGCCTGACTCATCAATCAACGCCCAGTCTACGACCTTGGACCTAGAAAGCTGAAATTTTTCATAGGTATTGTTTTTAAGATGCAGACGAAGAAAAGATAGGAAGTTTCGAAATTCAATATAAATGGTTAAAAAAAAGGAAAGCTAGTTCATAAGAAAATCGACGATGTTTAGCAACTTCAAAAGTATGTTACAATCATACCTTTGAAGTCTGTGAGCGCAAGTTCTGATAAATAGGAACAGTGGTGTTGCGTTTTCGTTTTATTTTCATTAAATTCGTATATTTTGAATTTTATTAAATAATTTCCATGGTGTTAGTCCAATAAAGATTAATCTAAGTGCACAAGGAAGTTAAATGAAATGAAATCGTGTATCCTGACTTTCCAGGTTGTTCCAAAATGTCCGTGAAAAGTTTTAGTGGAATAGCCGCCAATTTCACTAAAACTAGACCGGACTTGTACAGACGAGGACTAGACTTTACAGTGAAAGTGGCAATAAAACGTGACTATAACATAAAAGATGAATATTTAAAATAAAGAAATGGCTTAAAGGTCTAGACACCAAGCCAAAAACTTTCTTTAAAAAAGGACTTTTTGGCGGGAACTTGCGAAGTGACTGCGTTTTCGTTATATTTAAAAAAAAAATTAAATTCATGTATTTTGAGAAAATAAAACAAAAACGCCATTGTTTTATTTTCATTAAATACGTGTATTTTGATTTTTATTGAAAAACATCGGTGGTGTTTTGTCCAATAAAGATCAATCTAAGTGCACAATGAAGTGAAAGCCTGTATCGTGACTTTTGTATCGTGAGGTTGTCCCAAAAAGTCTGTGAAAATTGAACGGCCGTAACCTGACTAGACCTATATACGAATGAGTACTTCTCTGTGAATGTAATATAACGTGACTATAATAATATAAAAGAAGAATATTAAAAATAACATTGTTAGGCTGATAGCCGTATTATAAAATAGTCTTTGAAATAAATTAAAAAAATATTCTGATAAATACGGTGGGACGGCGGGATGGCAGAATTGGCGGACAACGTTTTCTTGGTAGTTTGTAGAGAACTCCAACCCTTGGCTCGCAGATAGGAAGGTCTCTCAGTATATAAAAGTTACTCTGTGGGAAGGTCGTCCCAAAACTACCAACAAAAAGCTATGATATATTTATTTGTCACTGCCATATTCCTAACACAAGCATGCTATTTAATCGACGAATCATCAAATAGATGGCGCTAGTAAGCATCTTTAAGCTTCAAGTGTGTAAGTAATAAGAATACATAAATTGTCAAAATGATATATTTCTTACTAGTCTGTGGCTGAAATTGGGAACTGTTTCCTAAATATGGCCGCCGGTTGGGAATAATGATATTTTGGTGATTTTTGTTATATTATTTCACACATCAGAACTTTGTCGTTTGTGGTAGTATGTCATTGTGGGTGTAGTTTTGTTATAATGACTTCAACTCCAAAGACCGAAAAATGCGGACAAGGTAAGTTAAAAGTTATAATGCGTAACATTGCCGCTTTCCTTTTGTATTTTCTTGCTCTTGTTCTGCACGGGTATATTACAAAGTAATACAATCAAATTGTTAAGTACTTTTCTATGTTGGCATTATAATTAGGCGCATATATACGATAAATACTGTTCCAGTTTCTTTGTAAATTATTACGTTTGTGTACCTACAATAGGCTGTCAACTGTTGTGAGTGATGGGATTTCGATGAATAATATGTACCTATGTATCTGTGTGCCTACAAGTAATGTTATTTTAAAATACTTACTTAATGTTAACTATATCACTAGTATCCGCCCCTCGGTTGTACCTACGTTCACATAATGAAAAGTAGTGTCCAATACCTACTCACATATTTCGGAAATTATGTGTGACAAATAGCCCTTTTTGTTTTTGTTAAAATATACAAGCTTTAAAAAAAGCCCTTATATCAAAGTCACTCGCAGACCAAATTTTCTGTAAGTATTTGTAAATAGATAGGAAGGTCTATAGACAACTATAAATGGGCGGTGGAGATCTCCCAACATCAGGTGACCAACATGCTCTTTTGCCCACTATCAAATATTAAAGAAATTATTTGTTATTATTATCATACTTTCAGTTTTTTCCGACTATTAGCATATGTTATAAAAGTTAATAATCAGGTAAGTTATTCCTCATTAGGAATAACTGAAAGATAAATATGCTACCTCAATTAATGTTGCCAAGTTATACAATCCTCCAGTATTTGACACAATATAATACATTCAGGTATGTTAAGCAGTGAGACTAGCTGGTTAGGATAGTTTTCTAAAGTTTTTTTTTAATGCAAGATAGTAATTTAACATTACAAGTGTTACAAGCTTTTTACACTTCTTAAATAGTGATGTAGAGCACATCAGAACACAATGAACACCTTAGCAACTAACTTTTATGTGTTGGTACTAATTAAAAACTCAAAAAATTATAAATGATGAAAAAGTTGTAGAGATCTAAGAGGCCCAATTTGACAGCGCATATGCAATCCTGTGACAAAAGAGACAAACATAGCAAGACCAAAAGCGAATTCTTATATTGTACCAACATTTAAATTTGAAAATATTAATTATAATTAAATTGTATTTAATAAAACCATATAAAGATTACAATAAAAAAATTGAACTGAGAAATCCTCCCTAGCAAAAAAAGCAACATAATTTTGGAGTTTGACAGACTTTTGGAGTTTAACAGGTCTTAATACCTATCCAATTACCATCTTGCTAAAGAAAACAGACCTTAGTCTTGTTTTGTATTTCTTTGCCCAAGCTTCCTTTAGTTGGATTCCATAGGTCCAGACTGGTTTGACAACAGATTTCACTGGATTTTTACTAGTAGCTAATACTACTGTATCATCCATATAGGTTGTAATAGTGACCCCTGGAGTTTGAGGTAAATCTGCAGTAAAGATGGTGTATAGGACTGGACAGTCAATAGTTCATAGGTCATATATTGGTGGAGTACTTGTCATAATAGTATTTTTCTTACTAGTCTGGCACTGTGTTCTGGTGTACATAGTCAATAGCTCTGTGGTACACCAGCAAGTAAGTTGTAAAATACGTATGTTCTGTCACCTTTTTTTGGATTTGATAGAAATAATATATTATAAAAGAAAAACCCCTCAGTGATTAAAAACACAAACTCTCTGAAAGAATAAATGAAAGAATAATACTTAAAACTTGGCAGAAAGATTCCTAACAGACAGTAGTTACCCTCTTATAAAATATTGTTTAATATTCAACCCCCAATGAGTTCCCGCGATAATGCAGGTGAAACTGCTGGGGACAACTAGTTTTTAATATTATACGAATCATATTTAAAAAATAATTATATTTATTAAAATTAAATTTAATGTTTGCTTGCCTTACATTCTGAAGCTAAATATACTATCTGCTCTTTAAAAAGTCGTGAGCTGAAAAATTAATATCATACAATTGTATCTAACAATCGATGTCCAGGTACCTACTTACTATTTTAGTATATAAAAGAAAATGTTAATCAAATGAAAATCAAAATGGTATAAGGCATTTTAATAAATATGAAATTACATTCGACAGATGCACAGGCAAAGGGCTAGTTATTTGCCTTTTCGGTACGGAATCCTAAAAATACTTAATCAAAATAAGACTTAAATTAGGATTTTCAAGACTAAAGTAGTCTTGAAAATGTCTTATTGTATATGAGAAGAACAGAAGCTCAAAAATGATTGAATCGGAATCTGTCATTTTAAATCATCATCTCATCATCAGTCCGTAGCAGTCCATTGCTGGACATAGGCCTCTCCTAAGGCGCGCCACTGAACCCGATCTTCGGCTATTCTCTTCCAGCCGCCACCAGCGACTTTGCGAATGTCGTCGCTCCACCTAGCTGGAGGACGTCCTACACTACGTTTACCGAGTCGCGGTCTCCACTCAAGAACACGTCTACCCCAACGGTTATCGGTTCTACGGCAGATATGACCAGCCCACTGCCACTTCAGCTTACTGTACTCCTTTGGGCTATGTCGATAACTGAGTTCTGTGTCGGATCACATCATTTCGGATGCGATCCTTCAGAGAGACTCAGACCATAGCCCTCTCCATAGCTCGCTGAGCGACCTTAAACTGGTGGACTAGTCGAACTGTGAGTGTCCACGTCTCGGCTCCGTATGTCATGACAGGTAGGATGCACTCATTTAAGACTTGTCTTTAGGCTTTGCGGTATTGGCGACGAAAAGACTCGACGAAGTTTCCGAAATGCTGCTCAGCCCAGCTGTATTCTTCTGCGAGCCTCTCTCTCAAAGTTGTTTTTACCTAATTTTAGCGTTTGCCCGAGGTAAATATACTCTTGAGAACTTCGAGAGAACAACTTCAAGAGGAACTCCATTAAGAGCAATCGGTTCCAGAACAACATGTTCATTGAACATAACCTTAGTTTTGTCCAGATTCATCCGGAGACCGATGCGTTGGGAAGGAACTGCTAGACTATCCAACATTTGTTGTAAGTCCTGCAACGTTTCGGCCACGATGACGATGTCGTCTGCAAATCGCAAGTGTGAGATGTATTCGCCGTTTATATTGATGCCGTGCCCTGTCCAGTCTAGAGTCTTAAACATATCCTCCAAAGCATTAGTTAACAATTTCGGGGAAATAACGTCCCCTTGTCTTACTCCTCGATGCAGGGAGATATGTTTAGACTGCTGATTCTGAACCTGCACGGTCATGGTTGCGGCTTCATACAGACTTCTAAGCACTTGGATATATCGCCAATCGACTTGGCAACGCTGCAAGGACTCCAAAACAGACCAGGTTTCAACAGAGTCAAAGGCCTCATAGTCCACAAACGCCATGCACAGGGGCCTATTATACTCCTCGGTCTTCTGTATAATCTGCCGCACTGTGTGTATGTGGTCAATGGTGCCATATCCTCCTCGAAACCCGGCCTGTTCCGGGGGTTGAAATTCGTCGAGTCTACGCGCGAGACGATTCGTGATAACTCTTGAAAACAGCTTATAGATATGGCTCAGGAGGGAAATGGGTCGATAGTTCTCCAAAAGAGTTTTATCACATTTTAAATAATTAAGGTCATTAATTCTCCACATTTGGAATTGGTTTAGCAATCGGTGACCAGTGTGACCGCCACGGATCGGAACATGCGTAAAGCTGCAATAATATTACGTAGCTAATCTGGGGGCACGGCAGTGCCCCGCCAAGACAAGCCAGCGAAACGAAAACGCAGGGGCACTACCTACCTTTTCTCGAAGCGCTTCGTCGTATTTTTGAACCCTCATAACTTCGCTTTGGATTATACCAGATAAACAAAATTCTCAGGATATGATGCCTATAGCAAACTTATTAAACATATAAAGTTTCATTTGCGTAGCTGTTATACTTTAGATTTTATTGATATCTAAAAACCCCCGATTTCGTCACTGACTGATGATCATCAAAATTCATAAATGGTACTTCCTGAAGTTCTAGAAAGCTGAAATTTGGTATTTAGGCTAATATTAGTACACAAACAACAAAAAAAAAATTAAAACTTGAAACTTTTATCCCCGAACCCCTTAAATAGGGAATGCGTCAACTATGTATGTATGGGGACACCCTTTAATTTTCAACTTTTTTTATTTTTAATTTTTTTTCCTTAGTTTGTGCTGTAAGACCTTGCCTTTTGCTAAATTTTGTGATTCTAGGTCGACGGGAACTACCCTACAGGTTTTCGACGGTTTTATCCCAGGAACGGGTGGACCTAGCAAGTTGAAATTTATACCAGATACTGAAGTCTAATAGTCCCTATTAAGTGTATAAAAATCAAGGTCTTGAGTCAACACGAGAAAAAGATATGGGCAAATTTTGATTTTCGCGAAAATTTGTAAGTACAAAAATTTAACTTAATATTCAACAATTTTTATTTTTCGGAATTTTCCCTTTACTTGTGCTGTAAGACCTTGCTTTAAACCCAAATTGATAAATCTAGGTCAACCGGAAGTACCCTATAGGTTTTGGGTCGATAACCTATATGGTAGTTCCCGTTGTCCTAGAATCACGAAATTTGGCAAAAAGCAAGGTCTTACAGCACAAATAAAGGGAAAATTCCAAAAAGTAAAAAAAGTTTAAAATTAAAGGGGGTCCCCATACATACATAGTACCACCAATTAGATAGACCTCTGAGTTGTATCGGAGCTCATACAATTTTGAGGTCTAGCTTAATTGGCACCTATCTCCAATAAGGTAATTGAAAACTTAATCGAAAAAAAATTGAAATAAATCCTCAAGACTCCATTACCGTGATGAACGAACTATTTACAAGTTTGTTCGGAACACTCCGTGCGCGAGTCCGACTCGCATTTGACCGGATTTTTATACAGCTAATAGGGACTATAGACCTCAGTATTTGGTATAAATTTCAACTTGCCAGGTCCACCCGTTCGCCCGTTCCTGAGAAAATCGGTGGTGACGCACTGACAGACGGACAAGAGAGTGATCTTAGTGTTTCTTTTTTTACCTTTTGAGGTACGGAATCCAAAAAATAATGTAATAAAATAATAATACAACCCTTTCTAATACTAATAAACAACAAAAATACAGAGGCAGTCCAAATAAGGTTTCACTTCAAAAACTAGATGGCGTTGTCTCTAATTGAAACGAGCTATGGTTTCATTCTTAGAGATTTATATAGGCAAAAAGTTTCATTTTATTAAGTTTCGTTAGTTTGTTTGAACATAGTCGATTTTCCAACTGATTTAAAAGTTAGCATGGATTGTGAAATAGTTTCACTTGAAGTAGAGCTGGGACCTCGCCGTCATCGTATGTTTCATATGCCGGGAGATAGTTCCTGCCTCTTCTATTCCTTGACATACTTAATGTATGAAGAAATAGACGTTGAGGTCACGTCGCAAGTCAGGACTGCTATCGTGCGATATGTTGTAGACCACTGTGATGAACTACAAGCCAAAGGAAGCGAAGCGCAAGGGCACTACCTACTAGGGGATGGCAGTTTGTATGAGACTTCAGTTTTCACTTCAAAAACTAGGTATATGGCGTTGTTTCGAATTGAAACGAAAATATTGTCACAAGCAATGTACAAAAAGAAGTGAAATCCCACCAAAAATATTATCATGTAAAGAGTGCTGCCAAGACACCACATGGCTCGCACTGTCAAAAAGTAAAGCGAAATGGCCAAGTTATATATTTTCACTAATAAGAGTTTGTGAAGTTAGAGCTTGTAGAGTTAGGGCGAGTAGAGTTGGAGTTGAAGCTTGGATCAACATGAGATCTGATTACTTTTTGACAGTGCGGGCCATGTGGTGTCTTGGCAGCACTCTTTACATGATAATGTTTTTGGTGGGATATAACTTACAGTTATCCGAGCTATTCCATAATACTCTGCATAGTATAGAGAGCCGTTATGTGGAACCCATTTGCACTTGCCACATGTTACCTCGATTACAAAGCTGTTCACATACTGTCAGCGATGCAAATGTTTGTTTGAGTGCATCAATTCAATCCTCTTCAGTGGATGTTGATAGCAGTTGTAAAACCGGGCGACGATTGCTTTGATTATCCAGTATCTCATATTACCTATTGTCCATCTTATCGTACTGTTAAAAGTGAAAGGAACATAACAAATTAGAATTAGGTATATTATATGCCCAATACAGTAAATATACCATCATTTACCAGCATTTTGTTAAGCCGTGCAAGTAGAAGGTCGAAGTTTCTAAATAAGTTTATGTTTGACGATGACCAATTGCTCGAAGGCAATTGGTTGGATAAGGTCGTTGTAAGTTGATGTTTTCGTAATTTTAAATCATTATGTTGTTTCTTAACTATGAAAAAAACGGCCTAGTGCTAGTCAGAGTCACTTACGGATTCGTTCAATATGTATATAATAATAAAACCGACTTAATTGTGTTCCCTTATAGAGATGAGTTACTAAATTTTGCTATGGAATCACGTGACAGAAAAATAAAATGATTGTTTTTGTTACAAACAAATTAGTTGGTTATGCACAACTTGTTGAGTTACTCAATTATTCCAAGTTTGTTTTGAACACTATGCCACAGTCTTACTTAAGTCACCTAGATGTGGTCTAAGTTTTTAGTGAGTGATAAAAGTTACAGTTTTCAGATATTATTTATTGACTCGAGAATTAAAATAGATTTATTCATAAAATTTTATTTAACATAATAGTGCGTCGCCCATTTTACCGATCTTGGCGGACACAGTGTCGTGTGTCTAGATTATAGTCTTTATTTCATAATTTCGCCAGATTAACGTGAGAATGTAAGCGTGCGAATGACTATACCTACGCCGATTATGGATAATTATTCGATTGACTACTATTGAAATTTCGACCTTCAACGAATGCTAGGTGTATTTTATCCGTCAAGGCAAGCCAAAGCAAGCAGAGCACCATGTTACCTTTTCTTGAAGCGTTTCATCGCATTATCGAACCCTCAACATTTTGCTTTCTCATTAACTAGAATTATGAAACTACTAGCTGTCCCCCGCGGTGTTCCGGAGGGATCTTATCTTTTCCCGGGATAAAAATTATCCTATGTGTTATTTCAGGATATGAACTACCTGGTTGCCAAGTTTCATCAAAATCCGTTCAGCCGTTTTCCTTAAAGAGTAACAAACATCTTCACACACATCAAAAAATACTTTCACATTTATAATATTAGTAGGATGTACCCAAATTCTCAGCATAATATGTAGTCAGTAGACTTACGCTCCAAGTTTAATTTGTCAAGCTTAAACAACACAGTTTAAAACTGTGCGATTGCCGCGAAATGGCAATTTTTTTTACCAAGATTATACCAAGGTTTTTAGAGTTAGGGGGTTGGTTGGTTCTACATGAGATCTAATAACTTTTTGACAGATAAACGTAAATGAGCATGTGAGTCTTGGACAGGTACGTTTTATGAAACTGTTTTTGTGGGATGTCTTAATACTAAAAGTGAGGTTTCAACTTTATACATGTTTGGCGTTGCTATTATATTATTAAGGTTTTATTTTTGCATCAAAATTCAAATGAACATGTAGATATATCATCCATGTACACGGAACGTACACAGGCGTACCTATATTATTTATTCTATTAAATAGATGGACAATCGAACTAAATTAAGCTATTTCGTTGAGGAATTATTTTCCTGACACTTCATTTCACTCACTAACTATTTAGTATTCATTGCTTTGGCGTAGTAATTTGCGTAGGCACTTACCCACCTGGTCCATCCTGAGTACTAACTAGCAAAAAATACAGTTACGACTTCTCATTCCATGGAAACGTGATGAGTTAGTTGGTCTTTCATTACTGGGTTCACCGCAACGTTGAGTAGGTAAATTTGACATCAAATATTTAACGATTTAGGGGCCTAGTAACATAAAGATTTAGTGTGATTGTATTGAAAATACGAAACATTTCTAATTATCTACAATGATATTATATGAAAATTAATTAGTGGGTGTTTAGTTTCCTACAATGAGAAAGAAGGTTCCTTCCTTCCGAAGAACCTTCTTTCCCCTTTTGGTGCTTGAAAGAACTAAATCTCTCAGGTAGAGGATGTGATAACTAGGTACTAACATTACTTTGGGTGTAATGATCGAACGATCCACCTAGAAGTATACGATCCCGTTAGTTTTGGTATCACGATTGCGACCAGTTTATTGGAAAGTGAGTTGCATGGACCGTGACCGGCAAGCGCGCGGCGGCCGAGTGCGCGTGAGCTTGGTTAGCTTCTTAAGTCGGAAGAAAATCCTAATCTGATAAAACGCCGATCAAAGTATTCGATAAGTACGCGGAAATTGGATAGATGTTAGTTATGAATGCTATTATACCACAATTTAGAAGTTACGTATAGGAAACATCAAATTTACTGATTTATACTTTCGATATGTTAGCACCTAATTGTGTTTTAGTTAATATAATAATGTATGTATGATCATTGATTTTACATAAAATAACATCTTTATACTATGTAAGTACATGGTATAAAATCCAGGAGTCCACACAGTAGGTAAATCAATTTTAAAACTCCTGCTCCGTCCCCTCATTTTTATGGGCCTCCTGGGCAAGTGCCCAGGGCCTCGTGGATCCATGCCCCCCTAGTTCGTGTCAGATCATCAAACTGAATAACTACCGGGGTATTAGAAGTTCCAACTATTCGTGATCATGGTTGAATTAATTAGGCACGCATTCTTATCGCGTGTATTAGAAACACTCTAATCACATGCCTCAAATCTTAGTTGCTTACCGACGACTCTTTTGTTTTAATGATTAACAAGTGAATAACTGATAGCACATTTATCCTCATGACCTTTTCCCTGGCGACCTCTTCCTTCGAAAAATTAATTATCAAATATCTTATATCTAAAAACTATGCAACCTATTTATTAAAAAAAAATATTGTACATTGCTGTCATCGTTGATGATCAACAATTATTATGCATTTCAATGCAGGTATCCTACCAGTGTGAGTTTTTGATTCAAGTGTAGAATGACCTCAAAATTTTGCGACACCTAGGAAAAGATTATGCATGTTACTTAAGTAACGGACACACGGCACATTACCGTGGAGTGGAGTGAAGTGATGTCGGACAGGTTGCGCGGCGCGGGCGCAGGCGCAGGTACAGGCTGAGATGCAGTGGAGCTGTAGCACTTTCACTCTCGGGGCCGGGTGGTGACAACACTAGGTAGTGATCGCGGCATCGGTGCCGGCCTCGTCGTCGGCAACTCGCCGCAGTAGTGGTGCCGCGCCGTCGTCGCACGCCGCTGTCGGCTCGGCTGCACCGCGCGAGACTCGTACATAATATCACCGCGATCGATCGACATCCCGTGCCCGTGTCAATATAATACGGTTCGCTGCGCATGAGCTCTTTTTCGTTGCTCTCCTGAATATTCAGATCGTGTTGTGAAAAATACGCTTATTCATTTACCTATTTTTAGATGTTAGTCTTAGCCTGTGTTGTTTCATAATACATACTAGGTATCTCGTATAAAGTCGGTTACTTGTAGCTATTTCGCCTAATACGTAGAGATGGTAAACTGTAACAGTAGTGTTATTAGATAACGGAAGAAACTGTGATAATGTATTTGTTGTGTAAATGAAAATCGAAGTCGGAGAGCCAAAATCAGCGACAGTGTCATTATCTTTACTCGCATAGAGAAAGTCATAAAATTCCGATGTCCATATTTCAGCCTAGTGTAAATATTTATCAAGTCATTGTGATTTCGTAACTTGTGGATCCGTGGTTCGTGCCTTAAACAACTTGTTTAATTACGTGAACACTGATTCTCCATGTCGTAATATTGTGCTGCTGCTGCCGCTGCCAAGTGTACAAAGAGGCGCTGTTTTTATTTTATGCTAATGTAAATTTTGAATTGTTATTTTAACATCATTTACATATATCTACCATCTGTTATATAGTAACGGTAGTGTAAATTTGGACTGGGTTGCTTTATAGCGCTCGAATGTATAGTGTCAAGGTTTGGCAGAGCAGAGCAAGCTGGACATCGGTCGTTGCGAGCAACTCACATGATGCGACGCATAAATAAATAATGATCTAATTGTATCGTATCTGCTATTTTTGCTGTCTGACTGACATAGTATCTTGACACCGGCTTACAAATTTACAAAATGAGTGAAACTTAAAGCAACTGTAGTGCCCACTTTCGAAGATTTCTAGAGGGCCCTCCTTTCCTCTAGCTCTAGCATCCGCATCGTAGCTATCTCCGGTTGCTATGTCGCGTGACCCTACTACCAACCTATAGATAGATATTTATCAACCTATAGATAGATATCTCTAAACAAACCTGTCAAAAGAGATTGATAAATAACAAACTGTATTGTAAAATAATAAGATGCCGCATTACGACGAAAGCTTCATTCATGCCGATAATCTTAACCAAAGAAGGAACAAACGAAGCTATCGAATTTACAAAAATGGATTAAACCCGCTAAGTTTGTTCGAAAACAATGAAGTTTTACACGCACTAGAAGAAAGAGGAACGTCTGTGATCAAACGTAACATAAGAAATATTAAGCATCGCGGCAACCGATACAAAGCGGACTCACAATCTGCGATGCAATCACACAATCCTGGCAAAAGTAAGACTCCAAATATAATTATAGATCACTATCCTCGAATTAGTGTTTTTGATCCTAGCAGATATAACGACATTCGGAACAATAACTTCGTGCCACTAACTCCTTGCAAGAGTTTTGATAATTTGACTTTTAAAAACAAAGTTCTAGTAAATGATATACGCAAAGTCAGAATAAAGAGTGCGTCGAGTCTCCAAAACTTGGTGGACGAAGATAAATTAAAGCACTTTGTTTCTCCGTTGGATGACCTTCTACGAGTAAAGCGGAGGGATGACGCGAGGAATTCATATTCCGTCTTAGATGGTCGCTGTAGACCGACACAGCGTCGATTTTCAAGAAGTACACCTGCTCCGGGTGTTGGAACCTACAGGCAAATAAGCAACGATGGAATTACTGGAAAAGTCTTAGCTGGTATGATATTATTATGTTATTCTGTAACAACTTCTTCATTTTGGTTGACCAATGCAAGAAAGTTTTTTTTTTCAAAAGTCACAACCAGGCAGGCGGGTCATCTGATGGTTAGTGAATACCGCCGCGTATAGGCATTAGCAATACCAGGGGGATTGCCAATGTGTTGTCGAACTTTATTATGCCTTGAAGGCTCTCAAATGCAACTGCCGTAACACACCGATAGGTGCTTGGCGACAGATTTTCTTCTTGAGGGTTGTAGCCAGCTGAGTACTACAAAGTATACTCAGCTACCTTGCTGTGGTTTCCTCACGAAATTTCCTTTACCGAAAGCTCAAGCTTATTGCAGGATTCGAACCCACGATCTTCGCCGCGGTATCCGAGCTATAATAATAATATTTAAATAAGTACTAAATGCACGTTGATATTTCTGATCCACGCGAACGCAAACCCCTTGGTATTGCTAATGTCTATAGGCAACGGAAGTCACTTACCATTAGGTGACCCGCTTACCTTGTGGTGTAAAAAAAAACGTACTTATCGAAATTAATAATACTACGTCATTTGTGTCACAGTGCTGTACTAGCACAGCACAGGTGATATTGCATATTTAACTGTAATAGCACAGGTAGTTTGGTACTTCTATGTAACATAGGTCTGTCTCATGGCAAATAAGGCAAAGATATGTATATAATTTTGTGTTGCACTGACAGACCTAATATAATTAATAAATTTTACTTTATCATGTTAATGGGTTTTTATAATAAATCCTCCCTATAAACAATGGTGGCAGTTGAACTTTGACTATTATGATGCTATGCTGATGTTGACAAAGAGAGTTCGAAACAAAAAAGGCAGATAGCGAAGTTAGCGCTTTCTAGACTATGGCTTTCTAGGCTGTGTGTCCGCAATGGTCGGAAAAGAAAATGCCGACGCACCGGCTGTTTGAAGTATTGAAGTATATTTACATGATCAATTTCGAGCTACTGAAGCTGTGAAGGCCTATTTGCATGAATAAACCAATAATACATATTTATATCTTAAACTATCAACCCTGCTATTTAAAATGTAACTATATCTAATAAGTCCTGCTAAAATATCAGGTAGACTAGTGAACTTCTTTGATATCGAATACCGCGGCGAAGGTCGTGGGTTCGATCCTACAATGAGCTTGAGCTTTCGGTGAAGGAAAACATCGTGAGGAAACCATAGCACGGTGGTAGGGTACTTTGTAGTACCCGACTAGCTGGCCATCACTTACCATGTGGTCAAACACAAGCCTATCCAGAATAAAAAAAAAAGGAAAACTGGAGCGATTTTGATTTAATCTTCCTCGTCCGTACGGTCCGTGTCGTTTGGTTTTGTTTAGAATTTAATTTAATTAAATGCGTGATATTGTATAACAAGACGTAAGGGACGCGGGAACTTCGCACTAGTGTGCCCATTGTTAACGTAATGTTAAGGCCGATCACAAAAAGTTGTTGTCTAACGACTTCACAATGATTCTTCTCGTACCGTTATTATCATAGGAATAGGATAAGATCATGTTTCTATACTATATACCATGTATTTTTTTTAATACTTAGTATAGACAACGACTTATTTTTAAATCTTGTATTTTACGAAATTAGTTAATTTTAGTTTTTTTTTTTCCATTTTTCATTCACTCGGCGGCTGTTTTCTGAATGACTAACCCATAACAAAACCTTTCAACTGTCAACTACTGTCATACATACATAGATAGTGATGTTCTTGTGAACCGTTTATTTTTTAAATAAATAGCGTTTTTCCTTCGGAACTGCATGTATTCTTTGCAAATATTATTTAATACTTAAAGAGTATACTTAAGTATATTCACTCTTTAAAGAAAAAATAATTTGAGGTAACTAAATAAATAAATATTTTAAAAATATTTTATTGGGCCCCATATTATGTAACTGAGGGATGAATAGGCTGAGGTTTCTAAATGACTTTCTTTTTGTGTAGCCAATAAATAAGTTTTTGGTGAGACATACCTAACTTCTAACTCTTACGCCATTTTTTAACTTTTTAGGGTTCAATATCTCAAAAAGAATAAACTGAATCTTTATAGGATCTCGTCTCTAGGATTTCGTGTCTGTCTGTCTGTCCAATGCTTATTTTATCCAATTTATATCTATAGAGTTTGGTGACCCAATCACGATATAAATATGTAAATTGTAGCGTAAATAAATAAATTACAATATTGCGGGTCAAATTAGAATATTTTAAAAGATTCAAGTCAATCTTCTATACAAATGAAAGACCGCCCATTTAATTAGGACAAATCCGGGGAAACATATTGTATGTATGGCGACTATTGGCTAGATTAAATTGGTATTTTCATGTAATATATGTGTAAAAGCAAGCGAAAGTAATTTATAATTTGTTTATACAAGAATGTAGGTTCACTATCATGAAATAATATTCAACTTTCGTTTTCGAACGATGCTAGTAGATATGCAGGTTTAGATGACACCTACCTCGAATCTCTCTTATTATTAACATGTTGATTAGTTAAACTTTCGTTTCTGTATTTCCATAAGACTGGCTGGCCCCTGTTTCTGAAGATGTTATCTCTATATTTCTACGCTGCTGCTGATGCGCTCTGATTAGCAAATGATGTAAACACAGCCACCCTGACGTTAATTATTATTATGTTTGTTACATTGCATAATATGTCGATCATCTCCACAATGTATTTTTTTTCATCAACAATAAATATCATATTTACATGAATACAACTTTAAGTTTGTCGTTAAAATAATAATTGATTGCCTGCGATAGGCAGGGCAGATGCAACATATGAGTGAAATGCTAAGTAGGTGTTAATATCGATATGTGTTTATATAATATGACGCACTCGATAGCTTGCTTAGGAAGCGGTAAATGCGTATGACCCGTAATGGCGGGCGTCCGTCTGTCGCGGTACGGCTCGGTCGGTGCAGGTTCACTGGTTCAGTCGTCGCCAAGTCAGTCGTCATCGCGGCTTTGGGCGCGTCCTCTTGTCGCCTTCGTGTGTATTTATAAACTCGCGCGTCACTAGTATTACATTGATAAAAGCGTTTACCAACTTAACATCTGTTAGGTGTAAGTACTATCGTACATACCACCACCAACTAGGTATTGGTAATTAATTACTGACAGCACCTAATGGTAATGATAGTGAAATAATTTACGAGCCATTCGCATGAGTATCAAAGTCGAAGCAGATATGGTAAGACCTGGCGTAGATGGTCCCTAGTGTTTGTCATGGAAACTAGGAATAGTGTTACTAAGTATCTGTTGGGTAAGATAAGCCTCTAAAATAAATCCGCGAAGAAGTTTGTCAGGTTCACTTAGCAAAGTCATATCTTTACAGCGTAGGGGTTTACTTTTGGCAACAAAACTTTAGCAGATACACCATATATCCACTACCCATATTTGTATCGTATGTATTTATTTAAGCCAACTTTCGAGGAGGTAATCGGCCACCACTGCCAATATTTTTCCATGTTTCTCCAACCATCTACTTAAGTAAGGGTCGATGTTGCAAGAAAAAGCTTTGAATCAAAATTATAATTTCTGCTCCGAGCAATATTGGCATCAATGTTCTTTAATCCATTTTGGTGTTGAATATAGCAAATACCCTTATTTGTGGGTTGTTGTCGAAAATGGTGACACTTTTACAAAGGTAATTTTTGTATATTTGACAGGTGACCCGCCCATACATAGTCAATGGGTGGACTACATATCACCATTGGAATAGGTTTATTCGTCCAAGATATCACCCCCTTAAGTTTGTCGTACTACTTACCGTATACTTTGTATAATTTTCATGCGATTTTGTGATATTATGTGTTGTAATAATATACTTGTTTATTCATATACATAGGGAAAGACAGTAGTTGTAAATGAAGTTTTCCTCATTTGTATTGTCGTTTATTGGTACATAACTCTCATTAGTACTTGTCACTCACAGTACGTATTACTTAACATGAATGGTCGTAGCTGCTGAATAAGTGTTGTGTATTGTGCTTTTTAAGTATTAGATTCAAATTAAATCATACCCACGTATAGCATGATATTGCCGAACCCTCCTTCCTAATAAGTACCTGATCAAGTCCCCGTACCGTAGTTGACGTATACTTATACCCTAGTGACATGAACAGCGTCGGTTAAATAAGAACTGAGTGATCATTGACACATCGACATAATAGTAGGTGTTCGCTTTGTCGATATAATCATTAATATTTGACATTGCTTAGTTATAGATTACATACTTTTTATTTTAGTCTGTGATATTGCAGTGCAGCAAACTGTGACGAGGTTAAATAATTTTGTCTTTATGTGAATGTTACTCCATGTTTGATAAAGATCATATACGCTGTAGTGAATATTATGGAGGTGGTGTTATAGTGATCAGTGGTCATTATAACCAGAAAGGAGAAAATCGTTGCCAACAACAAAAACAAGGTACCTACCAAACTAGCAAGTTAAGACTCGGGATGAACTACCCCTCATACTAATACATATTGTTGGCGTACAACAAGTGCTCAATTATGGAATGTTTTTCAGAAAGCGAGGTGTGCGGGGAACCCGGCTCGGGGCACCGCGGGTCGTTGCGTGGTGCCAACAAGCTGGCGAGGCGCGCACGATCCTTCAAGGACGACCTACTCGAACGCATCTCTAATATGCGCTCTCCGGCGCAGCAGCACCCGCCACACCTGTCATCCGCTATCAGGTGAATAATTAATATTCATGATTAATTTATATTTATCTTATGTTGTGATGTGAGAAGCATTTTATTTCTTTACGGTTTCCATTCAATATTTTATGGTCTCATCAAACAATACTGGTAGGCGGTACTTTAAAATAGGTACTACAGTTAATAGAGGCCTCTATTTAATCATATCATAACTTCACAACGAAGTCATGGAAGGGAAATGGAATTTACGGTAAGTGTCTTTGTCGGAAAAATGGAAATGTTGTGAAGATGGTAGCCATCCTGCCAGGTACTACGTAGTTTTTTTTATCAAAATGATTTCATAAAAATATTTATCCCGGGTGGGAGTCGAACCCACTACCTGGGGCGTGACAGTATGTATTTTACCAACCAACCAAACATTTGTTTTAATTCTAACCTACACGGCCTGCGAGCTCTGTGATTTAAGGAAATCAATTTCACAGGAAAAATATTACCCAGTTCCAAAGTCCATTCCTATGTCATAGATAGAATATCAATGAAACGTCCACGTTTTCAGGCAAAAATTACCTATACACTGACAGTATCTATTTGCTTATCTTTTTGATTTAAAGCAGAAATGCCTAATAACCATTTCGTATTTCGTTTTAGTCCTCTGCGGTTTCACCCGCGTTCCCGTGCAATCTTGTCGTCGTCCCGGGATGAAAAGTATCATATCTCTTATTACAGGGTATTAGTAGTAGTAGTTTAGGAGTTCATCGCGGACCAACATCGTGGCACGTGAATGTTATATATTAAGAAGATATAGCTCTGTAATTGTAATCAATTAGAGCGATATTAAGTACTATTTTCAAGTTCATATAAAAAGTCGTCTATCTTTGTTATCTGCCAAGTTGTTGTCGTTGCGAAGTAATCTTTAAACTGTATACATATATTGTTTCATTATCTTTATTGATAATTTACATACATAACTGTGTTATCTTAACTGTCAGAGACAAGAAAGTCGTCCCTCATTTTAACAGTTTTATCTCGACCGTCAGTGAAAGAGCATAGTACACTGTTGTTACTCATTGGATTTAACATACATACTAATGAATAAATATATTTAAATAATCACGTACTATTAATACGGACGGTGATCTTTGGATTACAATTTGTTTATTTAGAAGTGCGTAACCGTTAGTGTAGTGGTGTTTTGGATGTAGACAGATATTGCACTAAATGTGTCTGTGATTATGAGTCACGAGCCCGACCGCCGACCTGCGACTGTCGCGCTCATTAGTACATTGTCCGCTGAAATCTCATTAGGTTGGTGCGTGCAATGTTAAGTGATTACATTTTAATGCCCGACCGCGGGCTGTCAGCGTGACTGAATCGCTTTTTATTTATTGTACGACTGGTGGACACTAGTTTTTATTATGGCTGAGTGAGGTTGTTCGAAAGTAGTTTTCTGTGTATAACGCCTCTTAGTTTGAATGAGTGTTCTTTACGGTCGCGCGGTCCAGGCGAGGAGACTCAAGAGTGTCCTGCTAAATGTCGAACACGGTGCGATCGCCAGTCGGTGATTGGTTTAATAAACGCACAAATAAACTTCATCGGAGATTTGTCAACAATGGAAAACGGTATGAATTTCTAAATGTACCTATATTCATACCCAAATGTACAAAATATATTGCGGATGTTAAGGTGCATCGCTCTATTGTTTTTTAAATTCAAAAAACAAAAATAAAGTGGACACTATGTAGATGCAATGATATGAAAATGTATTTATTGTCGGCGTGTGCGTTCAGTACCTAAGTAAACATCGAAGGAACAGGATTCTGAAAACGCTATTCTTGTTTTCAGATACTAAACAGATTTGATCATATTAAGATACGCGGAATTTTTGATTCAATTGTTATCTTATTGTTTAAGTGTGACGATCGTACACCTTCAGAACCAACCGGTTAAATATATTTTGTGTCATAAGCAATGAGTCTTGATCTGGTCAATGGTAGGCTTATTATTTTAACTTTTATTTTTGTTTAGGTGGTGTGACTTGAATAACAACTACAGCGTAATCATAGAGGTACAAAAAATCGTAGCGTTGTATTTGTGTCCGGGCGTGGGCTAGCATGCAAAGCAGCTTCTTTTGAAACGCATTCCATACAGTGTCATTTTGAAGTAGTTACCTAGTGCAGACAATTCATTAGGATCGTTAATACATATTATTAATAATTTAAGTTTGGTTTAAGAGTTTAGGGTCGACTATTATCAATATTATGAACTAGTTTTCCGCCCCGCGGTTTTATCCGCGTTCCTGAGGGATCTTATATTTTCCCGGGATAAAAAGTATCCTATATGTTATTCCAGTATATGATCTACCTCTGTACTAAGTTTCATAAAATCCATCTTCACACACATCCAAACATACTTTCGCATTTATAATATTAGTAGGATTAGTCGGATAGTTGGATATTATTCAAAACATAAAGATGTCCAAATGACTATGTGTAAATCTAAACCCACGTAACTTACCAATGTTGAAATTATGATTTGTAGTTACTTACAGTGACTGTTACTGCCGCGGGGCCATGTTAGCGGTCAATATATAATTAGGTAACAGTGTTTTTTAAATTAATTACAGATCAAATTCGCCTCTTAGCCCGAAAATTCGGAACATGGGCACAAAAACTACCACCGAGGAGGGAGAAGTGACGCCAGTCAAAGAACTGGAACGACTAGTCAAAGAGGTCAGTGCATTGTCCAAGATTTCTTTTTATAATTTGTCACCGTGTGCACTCGTCCGATTAATAAGTACTTGTCACTGATACGTTACCCCTTATTTGCAGGTTACTTTCGGTTTAAAACATTTCTCTGATGTTATTACCAAGCGAAAACTGGAAATGCTCCCAGACAATGGCACTATCGTTTTTGAGTCAATCGCTAATATTCACAAAGGTAAATTAAAACGTTGTTTTCTTCCTTTTCTTTATAGGATTCAATATACTTTATTTTTACAATAATAAATTTACAATGATTTTTATAAATTAAATTAATTTGGGTACCAACACTGATGTGTTGCTTAAACGTACGCTTGAGCATTCTGAATATTTATCTTATATTAAAAAGAGAATATTGCCTACTCAAAAATCTAATGCAAAGAACCTAAATTGCGCCCAGTCAATTATCTATTCGACAATACATTTTATGAAACCATTAATATATGAAATGTGAGAGTGTATTTAAATAATCTTTTAATTTCAGCAATAAAACCCTACTGTACACGGTCGACCCAACTCACGAGTGCTGTGAAAAACTTGTGTACGGCATTGGCAATGTTGATTCGGTTGTGTGATGAGATAACGGCGGTGAGTTTGCGTGCGGATGCCGGTAATGAGGAGCTGGACACGTCAGCGGCGGCGCTGTCCCCGGAGCACGTGAGCTCGGTGGTGAAGGGCGTCACGTCGGCGGTGGAGGAGGTGGCCTCGCTCGCGCACCAGCACATGGCGCGGCCGGCGCTCTCGCCGCGCCCGCCGCTCGTCTCGCCGCGGGCCTCCACGCAGAGGAACTCATTACCAGGTATCTTATTATTTTTTTATTTCATAGGTGTAAGAAAGCATGCGGGTCACCTGCTCCTGCTGTTAAGTGATTGTTATACGGATAAATTTCCAAGAACGCTTTTAAAACTCAATTCTTCATTTTTCTAGCATCAAAAATAAGGTATTTCCCCATACGTAACATATTTAATACCTAAATTCTAAAAAGAAAATAATTATGTTGCAGAAACAGGGAAAATTTATTTCATTAGAGAGCTTCCGTTGCGTGCGCTGCGTAAACGGTTAAAGTTACGCAACAAGCACGTATGACGGAATTGTTCCTCTTGAAAAGTTCTAAAAAAGTCCGCAATAGGCACGTCTATATTTTTAGGTTGTCAAGTATAACCTTTTTGATGGTAATCAAATGTGTTCTAAAATAATGCATTATTTGCGAAGGGGTTTTTATAATCCGATCGTGATGTAACTTGGCACACCAATAGTTTATATCCTGGAATAAGGATACTTTTTATCCCGGGAAAAGATAAAATCCCACAGGAACGCGGATGAAACCACGGGGCACAGCAAAAAGTATCCAATGTATGCTTAGAACATTAAGATACTAAATTCATAGTACTTTTAAAACTTTCGCGAACTAAATTCATTATAGTAGATTATACCGGGTCTATTCGCGCACATAATAATCAAAATATAATTTCGACTAACCTCGACGTTTCGATCAAGTTACATTGTAATCAACGCGAATAGACCCGGTATAATCTACTATAATACTAAATTCATGTTCATAAATTGGTCTAGGTAAAATTTTTGGAACGAAGTTCCTTATCGCTCGTTGTGAAAGGGGGCTAGACGGAAAAAATTCTTACAAAAAATTGTCACCGACACTTTTTTGCTATAGTAAGCTATTGTAAGCTGTGCGGCGTGCGCATGTTTCTGTCTCTCTCTCTCTCTCTCTCTCTCTCTCTCTCTCTCTCTCTCTCTCTCTCTTATAGAAAGCAAGCCAGATATTTTCTTTATATATAATAAAAATATAATATAATAATAAAAAAATACATTTCTATTTTTATATGTATATATATAAATAGAAATGTTTCTTTTTTATATATATATATACTCTCTCGACTTATATAACTTATATAACTTCGTTCCATCCGGGTGTCCCTTGACACCTCTCAAGTTTTTTTTAAATTATTGAAACAGAATAACATGCACGACCTCTTTTTAGTTCAATGTCGGCCGTTAAATGTATTATTGCAGTCTAAATTCCTATAAATTTACAGTTATTACTGCGTATATGACAACCTATGAGGTTGTCTTATTTTAGAAAAGACAATTGTTATGAAATAACTCGTATCAAACTACAACTGTAATGCTTTTAATTTGCCAGTCAACCGAAAATATTTAGACTGAGACAAATTGTTAAGTATTATGATGTCAATAGGACCATGTATTGTAAATTGCCCACTTAAAAATGTGCTTTCACTTGCTGCAATGTGCATTTTGAGCCATACTCTAGTTTTGAAATTATTGGAATTTTAAAAATTGCACGCAATATCTATGAATGCGTATGCTATACTATTTTTGTATTATAGGGTCTACAAAAGATACTGAACTTATTTCAGTATTCCTCAATGACAAATTATGTTGATGACATCATCAATTTGAACCTACGTCAGCACACTAAACTGGACACTACTGGGTAGAGGCATCATCCATCTAAAGCCATTGTTTTCGCTCATTTGTCAGTCTCATCGATATTTTCCTGCCTTCTGTATTATTACGCATATTTGTTACAATGTTGTAGTAGCTTTATAAGCGTGTTGAACTATGGAAGGAGGAGGATAATTGCTTTAAAATGTATTTTGCTTCGCCAGATCCTCGCCCTGTCACGTTAGGACAAATATTTAATCCTACTATCCTGTTAATATTATAAATGTGAAAGTTTGTATGTTTGTTTGCTCAATCACGTAGATCACGTCCTGGATAAAATCCAGGATCCAAATTTTATCCAGGGAAAAGATAACATCCCTCGGGAACGCGACTGAAAACGCGGGGCGGAAAACTATAAGGCCGAAAACTGTAGCCTGTAAATATTACAGTAAATTTAATTGAAAGTCGAAATAGTCTGCTTACTTGAAGGCAATATTGTCTTCTAGCGTTTCACTGAGCGACCCATTAAGGAGCGCTAATATACAATGTAATAAAACAAATGTATCTGATATGTATATTTTTCAGATATTCCCCTGACGCCAAAAGAACGTTCTCTGTTGACGGGCGAGGCGGGCGGCGAGGGCGCTGGCGTGCGAGCCTCGCACTCCTCCGAGTCGATACTGGACGCGCCGGACTCACCGCCACCAAAACCTGCCAGGCCCAACCGGTCAGTTCACACTATTGTTGATAGCTGTTGTCATTTCATTCATTCATTCACAAATTTAAGGCGATGATAGCTCAGTGGTAGTGACGCCGGATACCGCGGCGAAGGTCGTGGGTATCCTATAATGAGTTTGAGCTTTCCGTGAAGGAAAACATCGTGAGGAAACCATAGCACGGTCGTAGCGTATTTTGTAGTACCCGACTGGCTGGCTACCACCCTCAAGGTGAAAATCTGTCACCTATCGGCGTTTTCCGACAGCTGCACTTTGAGAGCCAGATCCCATCTAGGATTTTTGTGCTTACCATTTTCGGCCACATCATCATTTACCATGGTGACATTGCGGTAAACCACGAGCTTATCCAAAAGTAAAAAAAAACATATGCTCGCAAACTCTAATTTCCCGTCCGTCGCTTAGTAAACAACTCTATTTGAAAGTGAAAATTTTATTTTGCTTAAATGGCTGTTTGCTATCATTGAATCAACCATACTTGTGAACTTAATGAGCCTTTAAATGGGTGTGTGTTTAAAGTAGTTAAATAAATCACAAACTTTCTTCTTTAAGGTCTTGCACTCAAGTGCGCTAAACTGTTAATTAAAGTTAATCGTAAGGATAAATTGCCTTCATAAATGCACATGCGAATATACAAGAAGGCCCTAAAGTTCTTACGCTTTAACTTACGTAATTATATACACATCAAGTGAGAGCAAAACTTGATTTACAGGAAAATCGAGTTGGCTCCACCATTGCCGCCTAAACGGAAGTCAGCTAACGACAGTTTCCTGGCTCTATCCATAGACAGGTAGTTTATTGACTTTCTATGAAATTGATTACTTTACATGGACCGGAAACTTTCGGCCTCGCCAAATTGGTTGTCGCTTTAATGTTTGCCATTTGCTTTCATAAATATAATCCCAGATGCTTGGCTTTAAAACTTTGACACCCCCTTTCTCTCCTTCGCTCTTTATATTATGTCTTTAGATCCATCCAAAAGGCTAAATACACATTTTAATATCCAAAGAATATCCTCCCTTTTCTTTTATCCTCCCATCAATTTCCACCCTCAGATTTTTCAAATTTGTCCATAGGAAGCCTTGCACAAAATTTCACGCTCCTAGTCCTTTTGAAAACTCTCTCCCTTTTAAGACAATGTCGCGGCATTGATTTATATGTTTTGTGTATCAATAATAATAGTGATGTTGTTAATTTTCAGGCTGTCCTTACAGTCGCACAGTAGCGGCTCCCTAGACTCAATGTTAAACGTGTCCAACGACGAGGAGCGGAACTCACATGACATTAATAACCACGACAGTGTGTTCGCTTCGCCGCCTAGCTCAGATTTAGTCGGTAAGTTCATTGCCTTCGACGGTCATCAACTCTTCAATCGATTTTATACTACATTAAAACTATTGGAATTCTTGCGGTTGTGTAGTAGGTACTTTGATGGAAAACATTGAATATAGAGACAAATGCGAAAGTTTGTGTCTGTATGTTACATACCTAAAATAGATGAATAATGGCTAGATAATGGCTTAACTATTTACGGTTTCGTGTTAAATAAAAAAAATGACTTGCTGAGATTCTTGCCGGAGTCTTCTCAGTATTAATCAGTTAAATATATTCCGAACCGATGGTAGAGTCTATTGTAAACGTTCATAAGTGCCTTCATAAGGACGGAAACCTTTTGTCATTTTGAGACATGTGAATGACTACGATCTCAGATGGTAAGCATATAAATCCTAGAGGGGAATTACCTTTCTATTGTAGCTGTCGTAACATACATGTGCGTGCTATATATTATTTTCAACTTGAAGCTAACTAGCCAGGCAGGCACATCTGTAGGTACCTTAACGTGAAATGATAACTTTACGATGTTTTCCTTCGCCAAAACTCAAATTGTATTCGAATCAACGACCTTGATCAATGCATTGGTTGTCAATACCCCTGAACCAGTTACTGTAGGTACGTGATTATTTGCTATTTATGATGCAAAGTAGCGGTTAGAATATCTTTAGTTATTTACGTAAAATAGTTTTATTACTGTCAATATCAAGATATTATTACAGGCTCTATAGGTAGATGATCACTTTTGTATATTTTCATAATAAACTATAACCTACTGATATTATTTAGACAATTTGTATGAGAATTGAATTGCCTAATGTACTCTTCATCTATTTTTAGGGCTGCATGTAGGTACCTATTATCTGTAGTTGTGTTGATTATATTTTTGTTTTCTGTACCTACGCGGTTTCACCCGCGATCTTAAAGGAATTAAAATGAATGTATAAAATCTCGGAAGTGTTTTTCATACAAAAAATCAAATCTTTCCTCTATAAAATAAATTCCTCTAATAAATAAAAAAATTGTGTAGGTCGTTATTTATTTCATGATATTCTTACCCACTTCGCACACGGCGTCGTAGCGTAAGCGTATCGTAATCCGCGCGTACGACGAGAGCAATACGAGCTTGAACATTTTCAAACAAGTCCGCACACGAAGCGGTGTTGCAGCGAATCGTAGTAGGTGTTTGTTGTCATTGCGTCGTAACGATTTGCACGGTGGTAGGGTACTTTGTAGTACCCGACTGGCTGGCTACCACCCTCAAGTTGAAAATCTGTCGCCAAGCACCTATCGGTGTGTTCCGACAGTTGCACTTGAGAGCCAGTTCCCATCTAGGCTTTGTGTGTTTACCACCTTCGGCCACATCATCACTTACCATAGTGAGATTGTAGTCAAAACACAAGACTATTCAGAATTAAAAAAAACGATACGCTTACGATACGACTACGCTTACGACCCGTGTGAAGGGCCTTAGTTAACAAAGAGACAGATGTACACTGCTAAACACTCATGTGTTAGTTTATCATAATGTTTGGTAGTGGTGGTGTGTGACGTTGGAGCGGGGCCGGGCGTGTGCAGCTGCGGCGGGGGCGCGGGCGTAGACGTGGGCGTG
Source organism: Ochropacha duplaris (assembly GCA_951361185.1). NCBI lineage: Eukaryota > Metazoa > Arthropoda > Insecta > Lepidoptera > Drepanidae > Ochropacha > Ochropacha duplaris. The sequence continues at coordinate 9,195,890 of OX592693.1, read as the reverse complement.
GGCGAGAGTGCAAGGGGCAGCGGGGGGGACGCGCGCTCCTCGGTGGACTCGCACGAGTCGCACCTCACCGCACACTCACACACGCACGCACACTCACACTCCAACCACAATCGGTACGTATCATTCTCAAGGACAAACTTAAATGCACATCTGTAGTAGTGTTTTTTGCATGATCTCAAGTGATGTATTACACATTTATTATGGTTAGTGAGCGGTAACCCAAGAGTGTCATTGGCTATGTTCGATGGTGGCAAGTAACCAGAAAAGAACATCTTATGGTAATTAGAGTACAAAAACTTATATTGGTTATCTTTAAATTATGAATAACATCATATAAATTAGATTGATTTCAAAAGTTGTTTATTATTTATTCCTCTCAACTTTTGTTTCTGAAATGTCTATCACTGTCTTACGTTAATGTTATTTATTTTATCGGTGATACTTCTTTGGAAGGTCATTCACTATCTTTTTATATATTGTTTAAAGCTTCTCCAATGAGTCTGGGTTTGTATCGGTGGGTCACGCCGAGATGTCACAAGAACACAGTTTCACGTCTTCGTTTTCGTCTCACCTCTACTCAAGTCATTCCGATAGGTAATTGGTTTCTTTTTGTTTCCCGTGTTGCTGTTTATATTTTTTGTCTAATCTACTAACTTTGCACATTTTTGAGGAATTAGCTAACATGGAAACTGTTATTGTAGAATTTTAAATATTTTCCTTTTTTGCTGTTTCCAAAAGTTTTTATATTTAATATACTTACTGTTTGCTCACCCATTTTGTCCTGTTCATTGTTAGAGCAAAGATATTCAGTATATTCAATAGAAGCACCAGGATATCTTTAATAAAGTATTAGTCATTGAATATCTTTGCCTCAAGCTTCCTGTTATTGTTTTTGCAGTATTTTTGACAGTACAGACTCTGTGAGAGAAATGAAGTGCACCCTTAAGAGTTTTGAGAGCCGCATGAATGTTATCAATATGAACAGTATAACTTCGCACCATTCTTCAAAGTGAGTGTCCTGTCCGTCCATTCACGCTTTTAACTAAACCATAGGATGGTTGGAATTTTGCTTAAATTTTCCTATTTATGTAACATTTTAAAACAGTATATAGAAAAAAGAAATTTATGCAAATTCTAGCTGTCATTTTCATTGTTATGTCTCACGCCTCTTAAAATTTAATGTTTCTGCACAATTGGATGATATCTGTTTTGTCAGTGTGGTTTGTTCTCGTTTATCACATTTTGTTTGTGCAATAGTGTAAATTACATTTAGGGAGGAAAATACTATAATACATCAGTGAGGGGAAAGTCAATTCAGCTGCCACAAAGAAAATAAGTGTTTTGAATCAGATCATTTCGAATTGGTATCGTGTCACGAAATATTCAGAAAAATGGGTTTCTAGCGAGAGTAAAGATATTTGTATCTTGTGTCACGATTCTACCTTTACCTTGAATATCATTTGCTGAGCTCGTGATACAATTACATAATTTTTCGCTTCAAACATAGCGCTTACAACAAAAACTAGTTTTGATCTGTTGTTGCACAAATAACTATTGTCACAACAGATTGGCGAGCATAACGTCGGACGAGACAGAGACGCCGCCCGAGCTGCCGGCCAAGACGCGCCGGAACATTCGCGCCGACTTACAACAATTCTTTCCTAATGTTGAAATCAGGTGATTACTTTATTTATTATACTCTACATATATATTTTTTTACTTTTAGATATATTTGTATTAGACCGCAATCTCAACATAGTAAGCGATGACGTGGCCGAAGGTGGTAAGCACACAAAGCCTAGATAGATTTATTGACAATACTTTTTCGTCATTTCAATATAGGGATTGCTGTTTTAATATAAGTGTTCGCCACCTGACATCGATATAGGTATAGACTAGATTCTGGGTCACATACAAAATCCAAGCTAATTGCTATCCGCGTGAGTATATACTTTTACAGCTACATTTGTTTATTAACAAAGGGAGAGAAATGTTTTAAAACAGTTTTAAGTTCAACCTAATTACAACCATAGCACCCAGTAATAAAGTCACAAATCTTCAAAATATTATCTAATACTTACGATCATTAGTCACATAAAACGAGCAAAGCAATAAACTACTCCTGTCACTTAAAAGAAATAGACATAAGTTAAAGAACATTTAGTGTGAAATCAACCTTAACATGCAACGAATAAAGTATGTTTTCCCGTTCTCGCCTTGAGAGCTACATCGTTTTGTTTCGTTTATTTTTTCTTCTTCGAAGTTTGTGCGTGTGTTGGCGAGTTTGGCCAAACATTTGTAGCGTTGGTAGCGTGGTTTAAAATATGTAATTTTGTTCAAAATTTTATATTATTTGTTACTTTAAAGCTTAAAATATTTCTTATTCTTTATGTTCTTACCGAAAGTAAGATACTCCGACCGTTAAATTGCTTTTTCGAGCATTATTTTTGCAACTTTTGAATACACACTGCGGCATTGTGAGACGTGTTTATATTGGCTGTGTTCAAACGAAACTAAACAAAATAAGAGCTCACTTTTCAAATGCGCTCTTATTTACCGAGACGTATTTTTTGCGCCGACCCTAAATCTAGTCTATACCTATATCGATGCCCCCTGATCGAAATTCGACCAATAAGTTTTTAACACTAATGGTAGGGGAGGCAATGATGCTAAATTTGTAGTTACTCGAGCGTCTTTGGGACCTACTGGAATTTGAAGATTAGGTGGAATAAAGAAAAAAAGGTTATGTGATATTTTCCCCTTCAGCGGTGGGGGGAGCGTCTACAGGGTTTCAAAAATGTAAAAAAAAACAGTCACCAAGAAATACTCGAGCGCGTCAGATATTAATAGGGTAGTCGCGCCACGTCTGTCTGATAACGGAAACATAATAATCTGCCGTTTTGCGTGGTGGGGGTGGCCGTACGAAGGGGTCGAAAATATTAAAAAAAAAAATTTACTCGAGCGCGTCAGACATTGATAAGGGATGTTAAGTGAACCCTCCAGTAGCTCCTATTTTAAAGACTGACGATTTGGACGCGACCATCAGTCACGGCCGATTTTTGAAAATGCAAAAAAAAATCGTGACCTTGATTTACTCGAGCGCGTCAGATTTTTATACAGGCGGTTCTTCTTGATGGCCTTGTTGTACTGACCCATAATCTGACAATTATGTTGAGGAATTTCCTTAATCTGACGGTTTGAAAAAAAAATATAAAAAATATCGAAATCTCGAAAGTGGTTCAAGATATCGAAAAAATGTTTGCACAAAAATTGTAGAGAATTTAATCTTCTACAATATTTATTAGGAATACATATACCAAAAAACCCATAGGAAACGAGATATTTGCAATAAATGATTTTTTGACCTTTGACCTTGAAAAATCAGTAGTCGCCGGCACCCTAAGAGAAGTTGCTTTTGAGACAAGTTTTAGGGTGTCAAAATAAAGGTTTATACAAGTTAATAGCTGACTATCTCTCATTCTGAGGTGAAACTCATAATATTCCTGGACTATACACTTAACTATGATTTTAGCTACTTCGGCTTGTGCAAATCGGCAGATTAAGATATTTCCGTGATTCGTGACTAATTTCCTTCAAAATAAAAATAAAACTAATCGCTCTCGAGAAAATCCAGGTGTCGTTTTTTTTGCAACTTTGCGAGTCTCCAATTTTCTTTCGTCACGCCCAAATTGTCAGATTATTGAAATGTACACTATTTTGCATGTAACTAACTTACCTTACCTTAATCTGACGCGCTCGAGTATTTCAAACCATCGATTTTCTTTTACTAATCTGACGGGCTACCCTAGACGTTCGACACTATATAGAGGGCTCAGATTTGGTGAGAGTACTTCACAAGGTGCAAGGCTGCCCCCCTTATGTTAATCTGCCGCGCTCGAGTAAATCCCGAAATCCCCTATTCGCCTCCCCTACCATAAAGCACGTCAATGAAAAAAAGTTTATCGGTTGACAAACAGATGAGGATTATGGTAGAGGAGGCGAATAGGGGATTTCGGGATTTACTCGAGCGCGGCAGATTAACATAAGGGGGCAACCTTGCACCTTGTGAAGTACTCTCACCAAATCTGAGCCCTCTATGTAGTGTCGAACGCCTAGGGTAGCCCGTCAGATTAGTAAAAAAAAATCGATGGTTTGAAATACTCGAGCGCGTCAGATTAAGGTAAGGTAAGTTAGTTACATGCAAAATAGTGTACATTTCAATAATCTGACAAATTGGGCGTGACGAAAGAAAATTGGAGACTCGCAAAGTTGCAAAAAAAAAACGTCACCTGGATTTTCTCGAGCGCGATTAGTTTTTTTTTTATTTTGAAGGAAATTAGTCACGAATCACGGAAATATCTTAATCTGCCGATTTGCACAAGCCGAAGTAGCTAAAATCATTATTAAGTGTATAGTCCAGGAATATTATGAGTTTCACCTCAGAATGAGAGATAGTCACCTATTAACTTGTATAGACCTTTATTTTGATACCCTAAAACTTAACTCAAAAGCTACTTATCATAGGGTGCCCGCGACTACTGATTTTTCAAGGTCAAAGGCAAAAAATGATTTATTGCAAATATCTCGTTTCCTATGGGTTTTTTGGTATATGTATTCATAATAAATATTGTAGAAAATTAAATTTTCTACAACTTTTGTACAAACATTTTTTCGATATCTTGAACCATTTTCGAGATTTCGATATTTTTTATATATATTTTTTTTCAAACCGTCAGATTAAGGAAATCCCTCAACATAATTGTCAGATTATGGGTCAGTACAACAAGGCCATCAAGAAGAACCGCCTGTATAAAAATCTGACGCGCTCGAGTAAATCAATGTCACGATTTTTTTTTGCATTTTCAAAAATCGGCCCTGACTGATGGTCGCGTCCAAATCGTCAGTCTTTAAAATAGGAGCTTCTGGAGGGTTCACTTAACATCCCTTATCAATGTCTGACGCGCTCGAGTAAATTTTTTTTTTAAATATTTTCGACCCCTTCGTACGGCCACCCCCACCACGCAAAACGGCAGATTATTATATTTCCGTTATCAGACAGACGTGGCGCGACTACCTTATTAATATCTGACGCGCTCGAGTATTTCTTGGTGACTGTTTTTTTTTACATTTTTGAAACCCTGTAGACGCTTCCCCCACCGCTAAAGGGGAAAATATCACATAACCTTTTTTTCTTTATTCCACCTAATCTTCAAATTCCAGTAGGTCCCAAAGACGCTCGAGTAACTACAAATTTAGCATCATTGCCTCCCCTACCATTATGATATTATGTGTGTTTGTCAAACGTAAGGTAGTGTATGTTATATCTTTTATATCAATTTAATTTATTTCTAAAGCATATTTTATTTAAATATTAGCTTTCCTCGCTCCTTCTCTATATAAACTTTAACTACGCTAAATTCCATACTCCGTCCGCGTATTTTTCGTAAATGGGGGTACAAAGTTTTTGCTTCACGTATTAATATATAGATAATTTAATTATAATGCAATTAAGTTTTCTTTTTATGCCACTAGTGATAACGAGGTAGGCACCTGCCAAATATAGACATATTGATATATATATTATGTACATATAGTTACAGATATACACATATATATATATATATATATATATATATATACATATAGACAACTCTACACACTTGCACTGTAAGGGATTAGGCACTATCTATATTATATAGTGAATGGTATAATATTATGATGTGAACAGAGGTGGCGGGGTGTGCTCGGTGCATGGTCCGGGCGACGCGAGGCCCCACACGATGGCCGATCACCACCCGCCGCGACCGCCGCCGCTGCCTCTCAAGAAGAAACACAGTCAGTACCTTTTATTACCACCATCTCTTCACTTCCCCCCCAAGTAATATTACAAACAATTGGTTCTATGTTACGGCAACATTGGGTAGTGGGATCACTAACCATCAGGTGTAAGAATTATGTATACTACCTGGATAGGTAACTCTCAATACCTACTTGAAGCAAATACCTATCAATTGCGAAAAAGAGAAAGATAACAACAACATTAGGACAATCTCTCTTTCTAACCCTACTTACCCTGAATGAAAGAAAGAGAAGTTGTCCCAACGTAGTTGTTATCTTTCTCTTTTTCGCAATTGATATGTATTTGCTTCAAGAAGGTATTGAGAGTTTACCTATCCAGGTAGTATATAATTCTTGATAAGGTGACCCGCATGCTCTCTTGACCCCTATGAATAAAAAAAGAAACAGTACTTATCTAGTGAATCTTACATTCTCTTTCTTTTTTGCAACATTTCATAACTCCGAATTTTAGTGTAATTTTAGCATTGCCGATTGGCATTGTATTGTACGAATACAACCTGAATGTATATCGGGAAATTGTATGTATGCTCTGTGACTTCCGATGGACGCATATTTCACACCACCTATATCATGTCTTAAACTGTGTAATGTTACCCTAATAATAATATAAATTGAATGCATCCAATGCTTCCCAATCACTGTAATGTTATGTACCTACTTTCCTCTTGGGACATCATCACTTTCTCTTCCTGGGTGCCTTGGTATATGAATGAATGAATTGTGAATATAATAATGTGGGGCTATAATGGCATGTTTATCTGTTGTGCCGGTGCGGCGCGGCAGTGTTCCAAAGCGTCGCATACAGCGGTGAGTGGATCTATGCATGACAAGCGCTAATTAGCTGCGAGCCAGACCGACCACTGTTTTGATATTATTGTAATGCAACATTTCCAATAATATAGACATTACAGGTCCACTCCAAGAATAGAGATATTGGAGATTCATTTGAAGCTTTTAGCGGTCAACAGCTTATGTCACTGATATTTGTTCCAAATTCACGATCTATGTACATCATGATATGCAAACTCATTATTATTTCCGATTCCATTTATTTTACAACTGATTTTCGGCAGTCGATGCAGCTATTGAGCAAATTTCTTTTGGAAATAATTTTGCTTTACTCGATTTTGTACTGTTACCAACAAAAATATGATTTTGCCTATCATAATACGCACCAAGCTTGCTTATGTGTCTATTTGCAAAAAGCGAGCATTAATTATGTTTGTAAATTGGCTTACGGCGCTTAGACTTGCGTCAGTTAATAACATCGGAATTCTATTGATGAATATATTTAGCGCTTCATTACAATCATGTTTTCTTGCTCAGTATCATGTTAATTCTGCGGCCTAAGTTCGATATACGCACATGTTTCGCACTCGCTCTTAGTGTCCATCTTGTTGACTAACATAAAAGGTGTATTGAAATTAAAAGTATTATTTGAATCATAAATTATTAGAATAGTATTATTTTCATGGGTGTTTCTTAAAATCAAACCTTTTTTGTACACTTAATACAGTAACATTTGATCGAACTATTATTTAGCACTAATAATACCTATCTACAAATTTCGGTGCACCTTAATTATATGCTAGTGTGAAAATTGTATTAATCATGGTATTATTTTGTTTAGTAATGGCGTACATGGAGATGTTTGGCAACTGTAGCCACCCGCCGAATAGTGCGGCCGTGGCACCGCCGGACATGTTCCGACACTCTATACACACTTACAACTTAGCCAGGTAACTAATATTTAATAAACAATAGAATACTTACTTATAGCAATGGATCGGCTTGATTTTTTTAGCGTAAACAGGGTGCCCAGAATTCGACGTCGAGCGGGAATCGAGTGATGGCCAAGTCATAATAGTTATCAAAAAAAATAATATTATAAATTTTAAAAATTATACAGTTTATGGGCCTAAATGTGACATAGGACCTTTTTATCCCGGAAATGTGCAATTGACTTGTCAATTAACTACTACTGATATAGTTTAGGTTGAGAACATTGTTATTGATAAGAAAGTTATAACAATTAATAATTAATATATTTCAGTGCGCAACACAGTGGCTCCGGAGCAATAAGCGTACAGCGACATCAACAAGTCCAGCGATCGATCGCTCAATCATACACAGTGCAGCACTTTGGAAACCCACCGCTTAGGTACACTATCCGAATATCATTTCAATAATGTACACTTAAAATTTTGAGTAAAATAATTAATAAATATTTTTTAGTGGGTCAGAAGATAGTGTGAATATATCATCGAGCACAAGTCCAATACCACCCGAGCCGCCCGCACTGCCGCCGAAAATGAGCAAGAAACAGGTATTTATTGACTGATCGATAACATAAACACGTAGTACTAGGGTTATGGAGTGATAGAATTGTCATTTTAGAAAATATTATGCTTACGCGTCGTTCCATAATGTAACTGAGGGATGAAAAATTTAAGAAATATGGATAGTGGAACATAAAAAAATACTGTCCCTGAAAATTTACTTCAATAAGATAGACTATGTAGTTTTTGAGAATTAAATGTTCGCAAAAATTAATTCAAATACAATCTAGTCTATGTCTGCGAAATAAAATCTTATATTTAATTGCTGATTAAATAATCTTTACTATAATTACCACTTTGTACATGCTATGGAATCCTACAGTCTTACAGACACACACTTGGTTGGTTTTTAATAAACAGATTCTTTGCTTATAATTAAACAAATATTAAGTTAAAGCTAAAAAAAAAACAAGCATTATTCATTTCTTATTTTTTAAATTTATTATATATCAAATGTCATATTTAAATAAATCAAAAAGCATTTTTACTTAGATGGCAGTATTTTGCCGTGTCTTGTTACTCAAAATCAATAAATTTTGTTCACAAACCAAACGGTTACTGTTTTATATTTCAGGTTCAGATATACTCGAGCAACGAACTACTGCCTCCGCCGTCCCCTCGGCCTTCATCACACAATAGCTCCTGCGATGAAGCTATTTTCAATAATGTGTGTATTACAACAATCAAATTACTAGTATTTTTTTATTTACACTACTTTAAAATACTTTAGCTATCGTTTGTTATTCTAGAACCCCGAAGATACTTACGTAAGTACATCAACAGTAGTGCCTGGGAAATTCCCACTTGAAGACGAGTTAGAAATGCTTGTGCAACAGCCTACACCTTCTCCAGTCCCATCACAGGTATCTTTATATTATTTTATGATAAAACATTCTTGTATCATCATCATATTCGTTTAAGTAGTTTAGGAACTACAACTGAAAACATAGGCCGACCAATGTATTTTTGTGTAGAAAATCAATACGTTTGTTGTTTTCTAAATCGATATGAAAGTTAATCGTTCGTCAATAATATTAACAGAGAAGCGAAAGTAGCGCTGAGCCAGTGCCTTCAACGACGGAGGCTCCCGCGTCGCCTGTGCCTCCCGACTCTGACGATATCATTCTACAAACAGACATCAGCTCTTGGCTGGTACTTAAGGTCCCGAGCAAAGACGGACCTGAAGTACGTGGGGGGAATTCTGACGCTCTCATTGTTCTCGCTACTAAAGCTACCAAAGGTGAGATATTCAAATTAAATGTATGGATGAGGGATATAATTAATTAATTAATTAATTAATTAATGATACAATGAAATTCATAATTATAATTTGTTGATCATAATTCATATACCTAATATTGATTCGGCATGATTGCATTTGGGATGTTTGGTTATACATTAGTAGTAGGGATTCGCCGGTTCTGGACCACCCCAGGCGGGGCGCTTAGTTAGGTCCTATGGGGGCGCTGGCTACTGGCCGCGAATCAACTTTATACCTACAGCGAATAAACTTAATACCGACCGCGAATCAACTTAATACCTATCGCGGATTAACTTCGTAGCTACCGCGGATTAACTTAATACCTACCGCGAATCAACTTAATGCCTACCGCGGATTAACTTCGTACCTACCGCGGATTAACTTAATACCTACCGCGAATCTACTTAATACCTTACGCGGATTAACTTTATACCTTAACGCCTACCGCAATATCGGAATGTTATTTACTTCATACCTACCGCGGATTATGCTTATACCTATTGTCAATTATCCATTTTGTTCGCGGTGCAGTTTCTACATTTCTCAGCTCTCGGGTTTACTTTAGTTTTGTCGGTATCTTTTGTGTCCAGGTACTCAACCTTCTTTTGTATACATTTGCAATTGTTTATTTTTATCTATTGTCTATTGCGTAGGCGCCTAAACCTTTTCTTTTATTGTTTCTTTGTTGTGTTAGTTTTTGTGCAACTACCTTTATTTAATTTTTTTACTACAGCTTTATTGCACTAGTGTTGTAAAGAACCTTTTTTTTGTGTCTCGTCTATCCACACCAGTTTTGACTTGTCTGTCCTTTTATGTACCGTGCTATAGGTGTTTATGAGTCGTACTGAAACACATGTATATTTTGATTAATCATCATTTATTTTACTTTTTTACAAAAACCTAACCCAATACTTCTATCTATATATCCAATGTAGTCTGTCTTTTGAAACTTATCCAAACTTAGTCAACATTTATTTCAAATGAAAAATAAATATACTAACCTAACCTAACCAAAGCACAATTTGAACATATTACACAACAATACATCATTTAACTCGGTGTTGCGATCGAATATTCTTACAAAATCACACATTGTGTGTCCATTTAATTTGTAGTGCAAATACATCAAGCAGTATTTAGCACATACTGAACTCCAATCATTTTGTATCCTTTTACTATTAAAATCCCATTGTCTCGAGTTCCTCTTCAAAAAGGTTCGATGGTGACCCATTGGTAATCTACCATACGAATCAAAATATTGACCAACACCATTTTCGTTTATATGCATTGCGACCCAATGAGATCCAGGTTTTGTATCAGGATCTAAATTGCTTATTAAATATATTGGAGCTTCGGCGTATATAGGCAATCGATTTGCGGCATATACATTATATTGTAGGTTCGGGTGAATTTTACTTAAATATTGCTGAATCTCTATAGTATCCATAATGGAAGTATACTAAATCTACCTACTCAGTTCAATACATAAGATGAAAGTGTAAAATTACATGTAGTAACCCGATACTTATAGTACCTACTTATGTACAAGGATGGTATAAATAATACAAGAACATGCTTCTTCAAACTTATATTTTATTAACATTATATCTTAAAACTATTACAATTAATCACTAACTACTATAGTCAACACTAACATTACGGTTTTTATCAATTTCAATAACATTATTTATATCGGTATTCAAGTTAACATACTTTCTATCGAATTCAAGTTCAAACCTGTCTGGAACGTCTATTCGTTGGTTTCTGTATAAAAAGGGTGGTTCAAATCATACAGCATCTCACTGTACTCTCTGATCTACACCATATATGATCTCTAAGTGTCTCTCGTGAACCGTTGAAATTGTTTAACTGCTGAATAATGGATGTAAGTATCTTTATTGTCTATCTTTGTTTATTGTATGTACTGTTGATTATTATAATTTTTTTTATTTATGTGTTCATCGTGTATGTTCTTTAACAAATAATTAATATGATGTATTACAATTGTTTCAGTTCTCTGAAAATACCTTCAAAAGTTATTATTATGCCGAGACCCAGGACGACCCCAGTGATGAAGAAGGTACACTTGCCTCGAAAGTTAAACAAGCTATCGCAAAACGGGCAAACAATAACATTGATGATTTTTTTGAGACACCTAAGAAGAAGAAGAAGCTCTCAAAAAAATCATCCACCGTTGGACAAGCTATGAACGGAGGTGTCGCGTACATCAGTTCCAATAAGGACAATAGTGCGTATTCATCACACTTAATCAAGATTGAAATTTACGACACACAAAAAATTAAAAATATCGAGCCGATGGAACAATGGAAGCATGCCGATATTCGTGTGAAATATTATGTGGAAGTGGAAGACAATAAGAACTTACAAAGTGTGAAAGACATTATTTTTAACATCACCAAGGAGTTGGCAACCAAAGACGATTGTGCGAAATATTTTATAAGTACTGATAAATAAGATTGTGTTTAGATTAAATTTTAGTTAAGATGTATTGTGTTTTATCGAACTACGTTTATTTTATGTGTATTGTAAAATTGTTAAACCTTACTGATAATATTTAAGTTCTTTGTAAGTTTTTAAACCTTTTGTTTTTATGATGGTATTCAGACTATTGTAATATATGTATTGTGTTCATCGCCTTTTAAAAATATGTTTATTTTGTATGCCTAAAAATCTCAAATAAATTTTATTGTATATTGTAAAAATGTTAAATCTTATCTTATTAGTCAAGTTCTTTGTTGAACCTACAATTTTGTATAACTTTTTCAACCTATTTATCTTTGTGATGGTATTTAAACTATTGTAGTGTTCTAAGTCTCTATGAAGAATATTTAAATTTTAATATCGTGGTATTTTTGTGAAATGTATTGTGTACGGACTATATAAAGCTCACAAATTTACTTTGCACCAAAACAGTTGTTGTTATTCCTCACCATGGAAAGGTTAAGCTGTGACGTCTACAATACTGAACTGGTCAGACTCGCTGAAGGTGCAGAATCATTGGATTTCATATCTTCAGATTTCGACCAAGAACTCTACGACCTCTGTGAGAAAATAGATCAGGACAAAACGTGAGTACAATTTTGTTGTTATATATGAACTTGTTGTAACATGTCTCGTCTATGTCTATGAAGAGGGGGTAGATTTCTGGGTACTTAAGAGGACAGTGTTGTGTTTCCGAATCATTCGTGTCTTGTAATTGTATTTTATTAGCTACTAAATCAGAAAAATGTATCGTGGTCCTGAAATTTACAGTTTATCTCAAAGTGACATAGCAAGTTTGGGCAAAAACCTAATTTTACAAAAATTTCATAGGATGATTCGATTTTGGTTCATAGAAAATATTTTACCGGGGACAATGATAGGAGATCCGGAAATTACTCCTTATTATACTCCCTGTAACGGGCATAATTTAATGGATCAAGACGTAATTGATGGTGTTTTACCAATGCAGGCTTATTGTTTACTGTGTAAATAATAAACATGTTAGTATTTGAGGTGTTATATGAATACTATGTATGGTGGGTTTGTTGTTAAATTTATGTTAATGTTTTTCTTTTGTTTTTCACACAGATCTATACAAAATGGAGGAGGTTTAAAAAAAAGACCAGCGACGACAACACTGATAGAAGAGGATTCAACATTGAAGAGGATTCGACTTCTTGAAGCCCCATCAACATCAACTTCGTCTGTGTCCCCATTTAATGTAAGTACAGAAAATAGAGATAAAATTGAATGTTCTGTGTGTGGTATATCAGTGTTTAAAAAATACTTTGCAAACCATTTAAAGAGTAATACTCATAAAAATAATGTTTTAAAATCTGACAATGAATTAGAAAACGTTGAAATTATTGAAAGTGCGTTCGGAAAAAGAATTATTACCTATAGAATTAAATCTAAACTAACTTTTGAACAGCCATTAGAAACACCCGAAATCTTTTTGCAAAAGATCAAAGACTTGATATATAAATTATTAGATAGATCAAATAAAGAACACACTGTTGTTAAAGTAAATTTTATTCTTAATGCTGACTTTACACAAGAAACAAAAAACATTTTTAATACGTTTGATTTCCAAATTTCTAATTATGTTATTTGTCTTGGGGATGATAAGGATATAATTTTTTCATCTATTGTTACTGAAATTAAAAATAAAATTTCTAATTTTGAAAGAAAAGATAGCGGATGGAGTTTAGTTAAAATAAAACACTTGGACATGAACGTTAACAAATTTAACCCATTACGTGGATCATCATACATAGACTTACCATTAGATATAAAACACAAAAAAGCCGTAATCAACGTTCAAAACAATGATAATGAATGCTTTCGTTGGGCAGTATTGTCAGGGTTGTTTCCGGTTAAAAATCACTCTAATAGAGTAACATCTTATTTACCTCATAAACATTTCATAAAATTTGATAAGCTTTCTTTTCCATTAAAAATTAACGATATTTATAAATTTGAAAAACTAAATGACATAAGTATTAATGTTTTTGGTTTAGAATATGAATTAATAAGTAAGACAAATAAAGTTGTAGGTCCGTTACACTTAACAAAACATAGGAAAGATAAACATTTAAATTTATTGTACATATCCCAAGGTAGTAACGGACATTATTGTTATATTAAAAATCTTTCAAGATTAGTATCTAAACAATTATCATCATCAGAGCATGAAATCTTTATTTGTGATGGTTGTTTATTAAATTTCACATCACGTGATAATTTACAACAGCATCAAAAAAATGACTGTTTTCATGTATGTACAAATTTACCATCGGAAAGTGATAGGAAAAGAAATTGGTTTAACGAATTAACTCCCTCTAGTCAAATCTCATTTAATAATTATGAACGTAAGTTAAGAATTCCTTTCGTTGTGTACGCTGACTTTGAAGCATTTTTAAATCCGATACATGGTTGTTCTTACGACCCTAGTAAGTCATCAACTAATAACATACAAAAGCATGAAATGTATAGTTTTGGATACTATATTAAATGCTCATACAATGATAGTTTTTCAGCTTACAAAACTTATACCGGTAAAGACTGTGCTCAAATATTCATGAAAACTATCAAAAAAGACCTAGAAAATATTTGTAAAAAAAATTCTTTTTATAGGTGTCCATTACCACTAACACCCGAAAATAAAATAAGTATTGCCCAAAGCGAGATTTGTTATATTTGTAATAATGATTTAAATGGTAATTCCTCTATTTCATACAATTGGTATACGGGTGTGTTTGAAGGGGTTGCTCATCCATTTTGCTCTGAGAAATACCGCTCACCTAATTTTGTTCCAGTATTTTTCCACAATTTAAGTAATTATGACGCTCATTTTATAGTTCATGGACTTAATTTTGAAGAGGGAGATATAGAAATAATACCTGAGAATAAAGAGAAATATATATCTTTTTCCAAGGTTTTAAAAATTAATAATGGAGTTATGAAATTAAGATTTCTCGATTCACTTAAATTTATGTCTAGTAGTCTTGATAACTTAGCTAAAAATTTATTACCTGATCAATTCCGTGAACTCAAGTTGCAGTTTCCTTGTGAAGATGATTTTAAACGATTAATACGGAAGGGTGTTTATCCATATGAACACATGACTTCATTTGATTCCTTAAAATTAACTTCTCTTCCTACTCGCGATGAATTTTATAGTTCTTTAAATGATAGTGATATTTCCGAAAATGATTACCGCCATGCTCATGATGTATGGAATCACTTCAAATGTCAAAACATGGGTAACTATTCTGATCTTTATTTAAAAACAGATGTTTTGTTGTTGGCAGATATATTTGAAAATTTTAGGGATCTTTGTCTTAAAACATACGAATTAGATCCTGCTCATTATTATACAGCACCTGGATTAAGTTGGGACGCTATGTTAATTTCTACTAAAATAAAATTAGAGCTTTTAACAGATATTAATAAAATAGCTTTTATTGCAAACAATGTTAGGGGTGGCATATCTCAATGCAGTAATAGACATGCTAAGGCAAATAATATATTTATGTCTGAATATGATCCAAATTCCCCATCGTCCTTTCTCATGTACCTAGACGCAAATAACCTTTACGGATGGGCTATGTCTCAATGCCTCCCAACAGGTAAATTTGAGTGGGTAGAAGTTGATACAGATTTTAACATCACCGATGATTCCGAACACGGTTTTATTTTAGAAGTAGATTTAGAGTATCCTACCCACTTACATGATTTTCACTCAGATTTACCCTTTTGTCCTGAGAATATATGTTTAGGTAGTAAAAATCGAAAACTGATCCCGAATTTAACTGATAAAAAGAAATATGTCCTTCATTACAGAAATCTAAAACAATGTTTAAATAAAGGTCTGCGTTTAACTAAAATTCATAGGATACTAAAATTTGAGCAATCTGCATGGTTAAAAAAATACATAGATTTAAACACTCATATGCGTTTGTTGGCAACCTCAGATTTTGAAAAAGATTTTTTTAAATTAATGAATAATTCCGTTTTCGGTAAAACGATGGAAAATGTAACAAAACGAGTTAACGTTAAGTTAGTAAATCACTGGTTGAATAGAGGGAAAACCCAAGGTGTCCAATCTTTAATAGCAAGACCTGAATTTCATAGTCTTTCAATATTTTCAGAAAGTTTAGTTGCAGTACAATTAAATAAGACTAAAGTTTTGTATAACAAACCAATTTACCTCGGATTTTGCATATTAGATTTATCAAAAACGCTGATGTATCAATTTCATTACGATTTTATGAAATCAAAATATCAAGATAATCTTAAACTACTTTACACAGACACAGACAGTTTAATTTATCAAATATTTACCGAAAATTTTTATGCAGATATTAAATCAAGTTTAGAATTTCACTTTGATACATCTGATTATCCACCTAATAATGATTATGGTTTACCATTAATCAATAAAAAGCGTTTAGGATTTTTTAAAGATGAAAATAATGGTAAAATTTTCAAAGAGTTTGTAGGACTACGTGCAAAAATGTATGCGATGGATGTGCAAAATAATTTTATCGCTAAAGCTAAGGGAATCAATAAATGTATATCAAAAAAATTTAACCTAAATGATTATAAAACATGTTTATTTGAAAAGAAAATTCTTTATAGTAAAATGTTACGATTTAAATCAATTAAACACGCCATTTTTACCCAAAAAATAAACAAAATATCACTATCACACAGTGATACCAAAAGACATTTACTAGAAAATTCTACCGATACGCTTGCTTGGGGTCATTATAGAATAAAGAACATTTAATTTATTACTGTTTTCTGTACTATATAAAATATAAATATTGTTGTTTTATTTTTATATTGTTTTAACCTCTTATTTATAAGTACATGATGTGTTTACCTATTAATAAGTTGTGCATAATATGTTAGATTTATTGTTTGATTTGATTTAAGAATAGTTATTGAAAAGAGTAATTGTTGAGTTTCTTGCCGGTTCTTCTCAACAGTAAGCCAACCTTCCGAACCGGTTTAAAAATCTGACTATCAATAAAGTATGGAGAAGACTTGTTTGAATAAAAAAAAATTAATTAATTTTATTTCTTTCATTTCAATGTGTGTTCAATCCTTTAAAAATATATATTTAAAAATTGTAAGTCGTGATTTATTATAAACAATATAATACATTTCATTCTAACGATTTGTTTTATTCATTCCAATACCCTTTTAGAGTTTACACGTGTTTTTAAAATGATTCATTTTTTTCATCCTTTTACTGCAATAGTCGCAGGTCCAAGTGGATGCGGAAAGTCTAATTTCGTAACAAATTTTATTAAATACACTAAAGAAATATGTAATAGAAATTTTACCCAAATTACTTGGTGTTTTGATGAAATGCAACCATTGTACAATTTACCAAATGTGAATTATCATCAAGGTATACCAGATTTGAACATGTTTGATGGAAAAGATGCACATCTTATTATTATTGATGATCTTATGAGAGAATCTGATGGACGCATTGTTGACATTTTTACTAAAGGTAGTCATCATAGAAACTTAAGTGTATTTTACATTACTCAAAATTTATTTCATCAGGGTAAAGGTCAAAGAGATATTTCTTTAAATTCAAGCTATATTATTTATTTCAAAAATCCTCGCGACAAGACTCAAATTCGTTATTTAGCACGCCAAGTTTCACCAGAAAATCGTAAATTTATCGAAGACGCCTACAGGGATGCTACTAAAGACGCACATGGATATTTGATGATGGATCTAAAACAAGATACTATTGATATATGTCGAATCAAGTCTAAAATATTACCATCCGATGGGTATTGTACAGTGTATGTCCCCACAAAAGAGTTTAAATATGTCAAGAATCGACAAATACCCATCATTTGCAAATGATGGATCAACGCTTCAAGACGTACAAAAATTTATTAAATGCTTTATGTAAACTAAAACCAAAACATCAACAAGCCCTTCTAAAATCCTGCAGTGAAAAGGAAATTAATTTTATTTGTGAGTGCATTCATAATATATTACAAGGGAACGTAAAACTTGAGGAAAAATCTAAGACTAAACTACAAAAATTTAAATCTATACTTCGAAAATTGGTACGTAAAAGTGCCAATAAAATAAGAAAAAACATAATTGTTCAAAAAGGTGGATCATTTCTACCTATCATATTGGGTGCTATTTTAAGTGGGCTAGTAAGTACACTAGTTTAAAATGGAACATGCAAAAAAAATGTTGTTAGTTGAACCGGGACTAATAGATAAAATAAATCAAAAGAGAAATGAAAATTCTACCTCAAGGTTAGATACTGAAATGCAGAACATTTTGAATAGTGATATGGATGATCGTAAAAAATGTAAATTGTATTTACAAATTTTACAACGATATCTTCACTTCACGGAAGAAGATCGTCGACCTCTTGAGATTCCAATAATTAGTTCCAATAATGATTTTGTTGAAACCACGACAAAAAATGAAATTTCAAATATAAACAACGACTTCAAAATTAAAGATTTAGTTGCTAATCAGACATTGAGTAACGAAGAGAAACAGCAAGATAATTTTAAAGTTGAAATAAATCCTCTCTACACAAAAAGTCAAATTCTAAGTTTGGTACCTAAATCATATATAAAAAAAGGTGAGTTGTTATTGGATTCGGTATCATCGAGTAAAAACAAAATCTCTTGGGATGATAACGGTACAGTTATCATAGATAATGAAGTAATTCCTGGAAGTAATATCATAGATTTAGTAAACGACTCACTTCGTCCGTTAAAAAAAAGCGATCCAGTAGGTTGGGAAAAATTTGCTAAAGCATTAAAGGATTTAAAAATACCACTAACTTATGTTGGAAACCCAAAAAGAAGTGATTACATATCTCAAATGATAGAGATCACAGAACCTACCACAAAAGAGAAAGAAGTTAATATTACACCAAAAAGTTCAGATAAGCACATAAATAAAATAAAAAAGAAACTTGATTGGGAAAAATGGACACCTTATTAGAAATAAATGATATTTATTATGATGTTTCGAACCCCGCTGGATATAGCAGTATCGAAAAATTATCAAAAGCTATGAAAGGTAAAATGAATAAAGAAGATGTCAAAAAATGGTTGCAAGCCCAAGAAACGTATACGCTTCACAAACCGGTCCATAGAAAATTTCCACGTAATAAATACGTTTTATCTAATCTTAATGAACTTTGGCAAGCTGATTTAAGTGATATGAGAACTTATTCTAAATATAACGAAAGTTTTAATTATATTCTTTGTGTTATTGATGTGTTTTCTAAATATGCATATGCTAGACCAATGAAAAATAAAAATTCTGAAACTATTAAAAGTTGTTTTGAAAGTATATTTAATGAAGCTAATACTACTCCAACACATATACAATCTGATAAAGGAACTGAATTTGTTTCTAAAGATGTACGGAAATACTTTAAATCCAAAAATATTAACTATTACACAACGAATAATCCCGATATTAAAGCAAGTATTGTAGAAAGATTTCAAAGGACACTTAAGATGAAAATGTGGCGTTATTTTACACATAAAAATACTTATAGGTATATAAATATATTACAAGACTTGTTATTTGCTTATAATCATAGTTACCATTCCAGCATTAAAATGTGTCCCAATGATGTAAATTCAAATAACATAATGACTGTTTGGAATAATTTATACGATAGAAAATCTATAAAAGAACAATCTACTATATCACATTCAAAATTCCAAGTTGGTGATCATGTTAGAATAACAAAATATAAACACATATTTCAAAAAGGATACGAATCCAACTGGAGTGATGAAATTTTTACAATATCTTCAATAATAGAAAGATCACCGTGGATTGTGTACACATTGAACGATTTGCAAAATGATCCGATTGTGGGTACATTTTATGAAAAAGAATTGCAAAAAGTAAATTATAATCCTACCTCGAGTTACAAAATAGATAAAATAATTAGCTCTCGTTACTCCGGTGCCAGAAAGCAATTGTTAGTGAAGTGGAAAGGTTATCCTGATAAATTCAACACTTGGATTTTAGCTTCTAGCTTAGAACAACAATGAACAAAGAAAGTTTTTATCTCACATTACTTAGTAATAGTTCTATGGATTACTATCCAGAAAACACGACAACTCGTTTTGCTACTAAATTACCAAAGTCCATTGTAATGGAAGGATCATGGGTAGTTGGTGTTGTTGAATTTCAATATCCATGCACAATATTTACCATTCAAGATCATGAAAATGTTATTTACATATCTAAACAGATGACAATGCCTGGTGAAGTCAAACCTTCCCTTGTGTACTATAAAACATATATACCTTCAACAAATTATGATAATATCAATCATATTTTATCGAAGTTAAACGATATTAAAGAAAATATTACATTTAAATATGATGATAAATCAAAAATAGTCTCCGTTACTGTAATGGATGAAACAATAAAATCATTGACGTTTTCAACAAAATTGTGTCTCCAACTTGGATTTGAACCTAATACAAATTTTGTTCTTCAGGGAAGTCAAGGAAAATTTCCAGCCAATTTGCTTTTAGGGTTACCATCTCAGTTATTTATTTACAGTGATATAATCGACCCACAGATTGTTGGTGATGTAATGGCCCCCCTTCTAAGAATTATACCATTGGATCCTTCAAAATATATTTATGGTTCCAATAATATGCACGTATTCTCACCACCTCACTACTTTCCTCTCATGCGTAGAGAGTTTGATACAATTGAAATAGATATAAGAACAAGTACAGGTCAAAAAATACCATTCCAGTTTGGAACAGTGTGTGTTAAACTACATTTCAAAAAACTATAATGTCTCCTCGATATGATAACTCAACTTGTCCCTATGAACATTATTATTCACATCAAGCTGGATCTGGTATTGGAGTCATATATAGGGGGGTACCATATCAACGCGGCAATGGAATTGGTAGCTTTTTAGGAGGCTTATTTAGATCTGTTATTCCGTTATTCTCTAGTGGAGCTCGAGTTATTGGTAAAGAGGCTTTAAATGCTGGTATGGGACTTGTATCGGATATGTTTCAAGCACGTCCTATGGAAGATGCAATTAAGACTCGGTTGAAAGAAGCAGCTTCTAATTTAAAACTCAAAGCCGATAATAAAATCGATCGATTGAATATGTCGGGATCAGGTTATATAACTAAGAGGAAACGGCTTTCATCATTCATTCCACCACTAACAGCTAAAGTGAAAGCCGCCAACAAAAAACAAAGATTGAAACATAATAAAATTAAAGACATATTTTCATAGAATAAAAAATAATAATGTCATTTTTACATAATCATTCATGTGAGTGCGTTAAATCTGAGTTAGATTTATTTGCTTTACCATCTACGCAGACCAGCATCGAAAATGGAATGTGGATATACTATAAACCTATTTCTTCTCTTGCTGACGATGGACCCATTGAATTTCAAATACCAGGAACTGGTGATGACTACATTGATTTGTCTCATACTTTGATTCACATAAAAGCTAAGATAATGAATCAAGATTCAACCAAATTGCTCACAACATCAAAAGTGGCTCCAGTGAATAATTGGTTGCATTCTCTATTTAGTCAATTAGATGTTTTTTTAAACCAAAAACTGGTGTCACCTCCAAATAATACATATGCATATCGTGCCTACATAGAAACATTGTTAAACTATGCCCCAACTGCTAAAGAATCTCATCTTACATGTGGTCTTTGGTATGAAGATACGCATGGAAAAATGAATTCAACTGATGAAGAAAATAAAGGATTTACTAAAAGAATGGAATTAGCAAGTGAAAGCAAAGAAATTGAAATGATTGGACATCTACATGGGGATATATTCAACCAAGAAAAGTTTTTGATTAACGCTGTTGAAATGTCTGTAAAACTAGTTCGCTCCAGAGAAGCATTCAACTTAATGTCTTCTACAAATGATTTGAAGTTTAAAATATCCATTACGGATGCAACACTTATTGTTCGTAAAGCTCGAATCAATCCATCTATTTTACTGGCTCATCAAAAAGTTTTATCCTCAACTACAGCTAAGTATCCAATCACCCGAGCCGAAGTTAAAGTATTAACAATACCTTCAGGGGTACAGGGGAAAACACTTGACAATATTTTTTTGGGGCAAGTACCGAAAAGATGTATAATTGGATTTGTTAATAACGCAGCATTTAATGGTAATCTCACAAAAAATCCATTTGATTTTCAAAATTATGATATAAATACTTTTTCACTATACATTGATGGTCAACAAATACCATCGAAAGCTATACAACCATCATTTGAAAATAAAGTATTTACTTCTGCTTACCATACCCTATTCTCTGGAACGGGCATTCATTTTCTTAACGAAGGAAATGGAATATCTAGAGAACAATATGCTAATGGTTACTGTTTATTAGCTTTCGATCTAACACCAGATTTGTCAGCTAATTCAACAACTCATTGGAATCTTATAAAACATGGTAGCGTAAGATTGGAAGTTCGTTTTGAAACGACTCTTTTGCAAACTGTTAATTGTATTGTATATGCAGAATTCGATAATGTTATTGAAATTGATAAAAACCGTAATGTTAGTGTTGACTATAGTAGTTAGTGATTAATTGTAATAGTTTTAAGATATAATGTTAATAAAATATAAGTTTGAAGAAGCATGTTCTTGTATTATTTATACCATCCTTGTACATAAGTAGGTACTATAAGTATCGGGTTACTACATGTAATTTTACACTTTCATCTTATGTATTGAACTGAGTAGGTAGATTTAGTATACTTCCATTATGGATACTATAGAGATTCAGCAATATTTAAGTAAAATTCACCCGAACCTACAATATAATGTATATGCCGCAAATCGATTGCCTATATACGCCGAAGCTCCAATATATTTAATAAGCAATTTAGATCCTGATACAAAACCTGGATCTCATTGGGTCGCAATGCATATAAACGAAAATGGTGTTGGTCAATATTTTGATTCGTATGGTAGATTACCAATGGGTCACCATCGAACCTTTTTGAAGAGGAACTCGAGACAATGGGATTTTAATAGTAAAAGGATACAAAATGATTGGAGTTCAGTATGTGCTAAATACTGCTTGATGTATTTGCACTACAAATTAAATGGACACACAATGTGTGATTTTGTAAGAATATTCGATCGCAACACCGAGTTAAATGATGTATTGTTGTGTAATATGTTCAAATTGTGCTTTGGTTAGGTTAGGTTAGTATATTTATTTTTCATTTGAAATAAATGTTGACTAAGTTTGGATAAGTTTCAAAAGACAGACTACATTGGATATATAGATAGAAGTATTGGGTTAGGTTTTTGTAAAAAAGTAAAATAAATGATGATTAATCAAAATATACATGTGTTTCAGTACGACTCATAAACACCTATAGCACGGTACATAAAAGGACAGACAAGTCAAAACTGGTGTGGATAGACGAGACACAAAAAAAAGGTTCTTTACAACACTAGTGCAATAAAGCTGTAGTAAAAAAATTAAATAAAGGTAGTTGCACAAAAACTAACACAACAAAGAAACAATAAAAGAAAAGGTTTAGGCGCCTACGCAATAGACAATAGATAAAAATAAACAATTGCAAATGTATACAAAAGAAGGTTGAGTACCTGGACACAAAAGATACCGACAAAACTAAAGTAAACCCGAGAGCTGAGAAATGTAGAAACTGCACCGCGAACAAAATGGATAATTGACAATAGGTATAAGCATAATCCGCGGTAGGTATGAAGTAAATAACATTCCGATATTGCGGTAGGCGTTAAGGTATTAAGTTAATCCGCGGTAGGCATTAAGTTGATTCGCGGTAGGTATTAAGTTAATCCGCGGTAGCTACGAAGTTAATCCGCGATAGGTATTAAGTTGATTCGCGGTCGGTATTAAGTTTATTCGCTGTAGGTATAAAGTTGATTCGCGGCCAGTAGCCAGCGCCCCCATAGGACCTAACTAAGCGCCCCGCCTGGGGTGGTCCAGAACCGGCGAATCCCTACTACTTACATTATATACATTACGTTGTACACCTCTCTTCGTGGCATTGAGCCAAATAATTTATTTACGGATCTTTATTTTCCGTGTTATGTTTATCAATTATTTGTAGTTTTTTTTTTCTAAAAACAACGAGTTATATTGTTTTCACTATAAAATTTGTCTTTTGTTTTTTTTATAAACCATGTAGCATCAACAATAAAATATTTGAATTATATTGTTTTGTAATCCCACTTTCAGAAAAAGATGCATTTACATTAAATTCTATATCAACCATAATACTTTGGCTAAACATACGAATGAGAGGGCACGTCATACCCATATTATATCAATTAACTACAATTTATCTGTCAAACTCTTTCCATTGCTTCTAACCTCTCAACTGTCATGCTTTCACTTTACAGAGACGGACGAGTGTAAGTGGTTGAAACATTCTATAATTTGGGGCTGAAAAAACACGCTGGTTATATTTCCTTAATGTTTTTGAAGCTTTAGCAAAGTTTGCCTTTAACGAAGCACGAGAATACGATAAAAAGCAATGTAGTCCTTTCTTAGGCTTATATAATTCGAGTGACTATATTCTTAAGTATATGCTATAGCGATATATTAGCTTTTGCACGAACTTAACAAGCACAATAAAGACCATGAATGAAAATACAGAAAAGGAATATAATTTATGACGATTTAAGTATATACTGCATTGGGCTTAGCATGAGCTTAGCAAAAATTGTGACATACTTTTTGAAGAGACTATAATCAAATAAAATTGAAAATAACGAAATTCCTCAAATATTCATACCTTCAAAAATATGTTACCCGCTTTTTAATTTTTCCGTGTTAACAGGTAAACTATTTTGTTTTGAACACAGCTGAAAACTGAATGATGCAACGATATCCCAAATAAAATGCATCTAGATTGCACATACATTTATTCAAACAATCTAAATATGTATCTAGTTATTTCTTAATCTTTTCTTGAATCTAAACAGCACATTTACAGTTATACTTTACATAATGGGGAGGTGAGGGATATTTAGGTGCACGAGTAGGGGAAGCGAGCTAAGATGCTTTAAGTTTGAGGGCCTAATTGATCACTTACACCCAATTAGAACTGTACTTTTCACCACTAATGCGAGGAAATATATTATCCGGGACACTTATAATTTTTTACTAGAAATATTTTTTTCGCGCAATTGAGTATTGGGTAACTTTGTCAATCAATGAAATAACTACACAAAAAATAACATTTCATTATGTATTTTTTTCCTATTATAAGAAATCAAAATTATACCTAAAATACAGCAACACAATTTGCGTTAAATTGAATGCGCTCTCTTAAATTCAACATACTATAGTATAGATAAGAGCATTAGTGATGATGACCTCTGTGTTCTTAACTAATTAGTTTACCTACAGCCAACATGTTTAGTAAGTGAATATATGTATGTATACAGACTTCGCGTACCAAGAAGCGTTTCTGGCGACATATCGCACGTGGGTGTCCCCCAGCGGTCTGATCGCTCGCCTCGTGCGGCGCGCACATCACTTCCGATCGAGGACTCATGAGCTGAGGTCCACCCTCAGTCTACTCACTAGGGTCGTTGCTGATTTGACGTACGTATATTTAATTACCTACCCGTTCCCCGCGGTGTTATTTATAACCTGCCTCAATAAATAGCCCTTTTAATAAATGCAAAGACTGAAAGCTCTGGTTAAGACTCCAAGATAATGAGAGTTTACGTAAAATCCCGTACCTATGAATTATAGAATTAAAGGAAATATGAAATGACACCCTCCATTTTGGAAATATATGTTGAAATGATAAGAAATGATAAATTATTGCATTTCTTGCCAGGATGTCGGATCTGGAATATTCGCTCATGCAGGAAATAATGGAATTCATTTACTGGCTTGTGGACGCCGAGGAGTTGGCAATAGCAAAGGCTCTACGCCAAATAATAGTCGACAAACAAAAACAAATACATTTCCAACAAGTAAGTAATTTTGTGCGTAAGTAATGTGAACATCAAACATTTATGATATTTATATCAATATCCAATACCCATTGTGAACAATAGAAAAGCCCTTACAGCACGAATAAGTACCTAATTTAGATGAAAGCAGTCAAGGTTCGATCTAAGCGTTCTAAAAATTCATACTGCAACGCACAACAATCAAATCAGCATCGCCTTGCCCTGAGACAAGACGATAATAATTATGTGGTTTGTTGTCAATTCTCCCGTCGTGCGTCGTTACGGGGATGGCACGTACGTTAGTCACGTTCTCACATATTGTAAGGCCAGGCGATGAGGCTGAGTAGATCTGATCTGTTCTGATTTTAAATGTTCACATTATGTTCTCTGCTTATATAAGTTTCAAATGTCAATTTGTCGTATAATTAATTTTGCAGAGCAATAGTAGATACGAGTACGCCCCAAGTGTATCCATTCGTCGCGACACCCTCCTAGACTTCAAGGCCAATGAGCTGGCGGAACAGATGACGCTCCTCGATGCGGAGCTGTTTGTGTCGCTTACCACTGCCGAGGTACTCTCGTGGCCGCGCGACCAATCAGAGGAGAGCTCCCCGAATCTCACTAGGTTTACTGAGCATTTCAATAAGATGAGCTACTGGGCACGATCTAGGATACTTGAACAGGTGACTCATTTTTATATCTACAAAATTACTGAATTACTATAGTCCCAGAATTTTGGTACATCATTTGTAACAGAAATAATGACTTAAGTGACCACAGAAATGTTAAAAGTTGTTCTTCCTGTTATTGTATACTAGTTTTACCCGCGTTCCCGAGGGATGTTATCTTTTCTCGGGATAATAAGTATCCTATGTTTTATTCCAGGATATGATCTACCTGTGTGCCAAATTTTATCGAAATCTATTCATTCGTTATTGCGTGATTGAGCAACAAACATCCAAACTTACAAACATACAAACTTTCACATTTATAATATTAGTAGTATAGTAGGGTAAATTCACGTCCATACTAAATCAAGAATCAATGATATTTTCCTCATTATCAGTACCTTTAAACAGAATCAGTACAAATGTTAATTGTAATATTTAATCAATTAACAGGAGGAAGTCCGCGAGCGCGAGAAATACGCGAGCAAGTTCCTGAAAGTGATGAAGGCGTTACGCAAGATGAACAATTTCAACTCATACCTGGCGCTCGTGTCTGCCCTGGACTCGCCCCCGGTGCGGCGGCTCGGCTGGCCGCGCTCCATATTGGACACACTCCACGACTACTGCACCATCATAGACTCGTCGTCATCCTTCCGCACATACAGACAGGCGCTAGCCGAGACGCAACCACCCTGTATACCTTACATGTATGTATTACTATTTACTTGACTACATTTCGTTGCGGTATTACAAATATTCTTCCGGAATAAAATTATCCTTCCCGTCCTTATCCCACGCTAGGTGTGGTCTGCACAACATGTTGTCGTCTCAGTACTCACCTTGCATACGCATATTTTTTAACGCAGTTCATCCATACCTTCATCGGCATTCCTCTACCTCTATATCCATCGACACTCATGCTCAATAATAGGGTTTGATCCTGTCTATGTAACGTTTATTTGACTTATTTATATAAGTACTGATATATTTTTTTTATTTTCAGTGGTCTAGTCCTTCAAGATCTGACGTTCGTACACATTGGTAATCCTGATTTGCTTCCGGACGGGAGCATCAACTTCACTAAGAGATGGCAACAGTATCACATAATGGAGAATATGAAAAAGTTCCATAAAGAGTGAGCACATATTTTACTTATGTTTATATCTTGTTGATAATTTAAATAAGTTATTATGAGGTAGTATAGTTATTATGAGGAGTGGATTTGTATTATTATATCTCGCTTATATATCGCAGACCACCTGGCACTACGTCCAGTCTGTCACCCTAGTCACGACATAAACGGTCAGACTGTAGTCACAGATTTCATTTAAAGTAATATTTTACCGATCGATTTCCTTATTATAAATAAAGGGAAGTCCTAACTACAAATAGCCATTCGATACAGAAAACAACCGCTCACAAAATGCTTAGCTTAATTATATGTTTTGTGGCAGAAGGCAGTACAAGTTTAAGAAGAACGAGCGCATCCAGGCCATGTTCAACGAGTTCGATGACGTACTGAGCGAGGAGGCTATGTGGCAGATCTCGGAAAGTATAAAGCCGCGGGGCGGGCGCTCGCGGCCTACACCCGCACCGGCACCGGCTCCCGCACCAGCCTCGGTGACCGCCCCTGCGCCCTCGCCCGCTCAAGCGCAGACGGCCGCATAACCTACAGCGCTTCTCAGCGCTATCAAAAGTATGTATGGACCCACTAATTAATAAAGTGATTTAATGTACATATGTTACACCTGACCGGCATGTACAGAAGAGGAGTAGACTTAACAGTGATTGTGATATAACGTGACTATAACATAAAAGAAGAATATTAAAAATAAAGTAATGGCTTAAAGGTTTACTAGATACCAAGCCAGAACCCTTTCATAAAAAACATACTCACTTTTTATGTCAAGAAGCTGACAAAGGAAAACGGTTCACGTGATGTTAAGTGGTCATCGCCGCCTATGGACATATTGGTTGTGGTAGACCTCTTGATTCTATTGTTGCAAGTTAATTTTGTTAAATAATAACCTGTCCAATCTGTTCACCCTATCATAATATGTTTTAAAAGTTGTACGCGTAATATATTTTGTTTATTTTTATAGGTAAAATTTTAAACCCAAAGAATAGAAGAAAATAAACTAACAGATCCGTTCGGAACGTGGAGGAATTGTAAGTTAAAAAAAATGTGATTATCTGTCCTAAAAAGGCCTAATTAATATTAGTGTATTTATTCGTATTGTGCGATTTATCGAGTGTGTTCTATCCGAGAGCTATGGATACGTGAGGCGTGAGGCGTGAGGCGTGGGCCGGTCGAGCGACGAGTGATGTGTTCTCATGACTCACGTCCGATGAACGCTTTTCATGTGAAACAATATTATTTAACGAAACGCAAAAGCCAAATATTCTCTTTCAGTATTTGAATCGAGTTACTGTGTCGTCTTTTACATATCAGCATGTGACTTGCATAGTGTACTATAGAAACGAGCGACGCCTTGCTTGGGTGTTTATTATAATGTCCTTGATTCTTCTCGTTGTTGTATTTGCCATTGTGTCACTATCTATATACATTATTATTAGTCAGCTTCGAAAGTTAACTTTTTAAATAATACATCGAATTAGGAGAACTAT
Source organism: Ochropacha duplaris (assembly GCA_951361185.1). Classification (NCBI taxonomy): domain Eukaryota; kingdom Metazoa; phylum Arthropoda; class Insecta; order Lepidoptera; family Drepanidae; genus Ochropacha; species Ochropacha duplaris. The sequence goes on along the minus strand of OX592693.1, from coordinate 9,166,606 downwards.
TTGAAGTTGTTAGAAGTGGTAGTCACTACTGTTTGAAATTAGTAACTTAGTCCATTGTTAAGCATTTCGAGTGTACTTATTAATTATTATAATCGGTTACACAACACTGCGTGTGATTGATTACATACAGAAATGAGAATATTTCTCGTTGATATTCGTGCATTATTATACGTGCACAACTGTACTGTAACTGCGCCTCAGAGTAAAATCTAATAAATTGAATGGGGCTTCCATGGTTATTATTATAATAAACAGCTCTCGAAATGTTATTTTACTAAGAAAATAATGTCATATTTTTATACTTACATAATTATTTTATTACAACAGGATAAACGCAACAATGCATACATATCATAAACAAGTGAGTGCCAAACGATAAATCATGTAGAAATATCTCATTTCTGTATAAATTAGTCCGGCTACTGCTAATATTTGATAGAACTTTTTGCAATATACTTAGTACAAGTAATTACTGAAATGGTGTGTGCTAATAACGGGGCATCTCGCGATTATTGTGGTAATGCCCATGGTACAAAGTTGCAGCAAAGTGATATTTTGCATTTAAAGCTGGCTCTGTCATTAATTGAACGTTGTATTAATTTATTTAATAAAAATATCTCTACTTTATAATGAAATGAGAAAGGTCTCATAGCCAATTCTCTGTGGCAGACATCTTGAATCGTACCTTTTGGCGAAATGGTGAATCAATGCGTACCTTTTGGCGCGGTTGGGATTAAGCTTTGATAGCAATTTGCTGTAATAGTGAAGTGCCAGCATAGAGCACTAGTGTGTAATGGATTCAACTTCATTCATATGATTATCAAAATATATATCGATACTATCATCTCGTAACTAACAACGACGATGCCGGTTTAATGATGCGTCAGTGCCACTTGGCATTGGAGCGATACTTACAATTAAAGCGATATTTTTGTGCCGATTTAAAAATTCAATGCGTAATAATTTTATTTTTGATATTCGTAAAATATATTTTTCCTATAGGTTACCACCTGGAAGGAAGTAAATAATATGAAAAACATAATTTTGAGATCTATACTGTTTATATTTATTCTTCACTATTTGTGTCATTTTACTCTACGTATAATAAAAATATGTAATTAGCTTTTTATTGAGTACTAGCTCCGAAGCGGTAGCAAAGTATTGTAACGAAAATTGGAATAAGTATTCATATATAAAAAGTTCATTCGACTTGATAATCTCAGATTCATCTATTAAGCGGTGATAATTATATAAAATAAAATTATTTGTAGGACAAATTAAATACATAGTGAAATCAGCGTTTGAGTTGCCTTAAGACAATTGAGTCTTCAGTGAAATAGCAATAAATTTTAATTGTTGGTAGAATCGCTGCACAATTTGTGATACTTACTACTCATGTAGCGTCATAGTGTGCCGCTTACTACTCAGTCTATTGACGTCCTCTATGCGTGTTGCGTGTAGGCAATTATATTAGACGAATGTTAGCAGTAAGCGTAATTAAACCCCAATATATCGATTAGGCCGTTATTATACATACATATAGCTCATGTCATATATTATCTACGTGAATTGTACACAAAGGTATATACATACACCTTTGTATATAATACATTGACTCATACATTTATGGGAGCCAATCAAACTCATTGATCAACAAGCAATACAGAGCGTAATGTATGTAGTTAGTTGCAGGTATTTTATAGTATTGTAATGCATTTCCATCGATCTGGTAGACTTGTATAGTTGAAAAGGAACATTTTCGTTCCGCGCAATAAATAACTAGACCAATATTTAGAATGTTTTACAGTGCTTTACTTAAAATTATGTGCTGATATTGTATTTTGTACGTAATAGTAATATTTTTGATTGGTAATTAAGTTGGTAGAGTATATGTTACCATTTTGTTGTCTGGTATTATTATTTATTTAGTATATTATGAAATTGTGTAACGGTTTGATATATGATTAAATAAAATATATTATAAAGACTGCCTAAATTAATTATTCAGTATAATTGACGTGTACTTTAGTGAAATATTGTTTGTGTCCCCATTATATGTAGCAGAATAAAATTACAGTCATGTGATACACATTTCTAATATTTAAACCTTATAACATTGACGTAAAATAAAACTTTATTTTTACGCTTAATTGTTTACCTATATTATTTTGAAAAATGACTTTTGCCGAGCTAGCAGTTTATTTGTCATAATGTCGATGCTATTACATATTATGTCATAGGTATTATAATGATCACATCTAGTGAACAGCGTACATATTTTGTTGTATTAGCAAGTTCAGTATTATGTTATAGAAATGCCATAATGTATGAAATGGATAACAATATTTTTTCGCTTTTATGGAATGCGACCTATTTTAGTTTTCTATTTGTAATGTTAAATCTTACTTTTAAGTAAAGTTTTTTTTTTATATTATATCGATATCCTTTTATTGTACATTATTATTATTAATGAGTTATACATACATTTGTCATTATATTCTGAAAAGCATGCATACATGTACAGTATTTTTTTGTGTGTCAAGATTTTTTTGTAATTATTTTGTAACATAAATATAGCACGTTATTTACAACATAAGAGTTGCTTTTATTTCTTATAATAAAAATATCTCGTTTTATCTTCTAACTATACTTATACCTATAGTATATCAGAGTTTCGTTAAATTAATAATACAAGATCCAATGCTTCGTATAAAATATTACTTGACTTCAGAATTATTTTTTCGTTTGCCCGAGCTAAACTTGATTTACTTGTGAAAAATACAATATACCTACATATATGGATGTAAGACACCAATTAATGTACTGCCACAGAATATATGTTGTTAAAACGACTTAATACTTTACAGAACTATCATACATTTTAGTCAAGGCGATCACTAACTTCACATTAGAGATAATATAAGTAGGTGCCATTGACATCCTATCTTGTAATGAATTGAGATAATTACACCTATGAAACAGTGTCCCGATGAGAGCTCAGTCGGGGTCCTTCAGAGATAACTCAAGTGGCGAAATAGAGACCATTAAATTTCGTAACAAACATTAGTAGATTACCTACCTGCCTATCTAATTAGGCGATCGATTGTCATACATCGTATCCCGTCGTTAAACAAGTGATCGAGGTATTCTTTGTTTAAAAAGCGGCGCGTGAGTAATGCGCCATTCAGTATTGCTTCAACTTACACGCGTTGTTCGTCGAAAGGTTCACACGTTGCCTTTACACAAAAATAATGATTCCCTTCTTTATAGTGGCTATTTTAGTTGTATTCACAAACTCAGCTCCTATAATGGAGAGCGATAATCTTGAAGATGTTGGTAAGTACTTTTAATTTGTAGTTTTACGTTACCTTTACTGGCTATACCTACTTACCTACATAAGCATTGAGTTGCTCATATATTTTGATATTCTCACAACGCTGCAACCGGTAAGGATAGCTTCCTAGAATTTTTATGAGGACATCACTTGTTGGGTAGACATTTAAAATTAACGGCACTTCCTAACATGTTTATTATCATAGGTGAATATGGAAATTATTTCGAGGGAGACTTGTTATTGTCGCTGGCGCAGGTGCGTGCTGTCTCCGAAGCCGCCGACACCAGAAATGGTTTGCGAGGTGGCGCCAAAAGGTGGCCAAAACGCACCGTGATATACCACATTGAAGAAGAGGACTTCGGTATGGGAGTATTTACCTATTTATAGCCTATATTATGTTTAACGAAGCTAGCCTATAGACCCTTGTGCTCTTGTACCGTTTGTCACAATATTCCTTTATTATCGTTCACGCTAGAACTGTTTGTTATAAAGTCAGTTTAGAACTAACATTACGATTATCGATTTAAGCTGTTGAGATAAATTACACGATAGTTATGTAGGTATAATACGTTTACTTGGATATATATCTTCGTAATATTTTTACAAGGAATATTTTCTTATTATTCTGACTGGTGACGCGTCTATGGGAAAACAGAAATTTACACCTTGTAGAGCATGCATGATTCTATATAATTACTGCAGTCCACGCATATATACCTAACATCGGGAATCAAAAGGAGGCGTCGGTGGAGCGTCCGGGGCTCCGGGCGCATACTTTGTTATCCCACTAATATTATAAATTATTATATATAAATAATTATAATATTATAAAGTTTGGATGGATGGATGTTTAAATACTCTTTCACGCAAAAACGGCTGAACGGATTTTGATGAAACTTGGCACAGGTAGATCATATCCCTCGGGAACGCGGGTGAACTTATTGAATGAGTGTTCTTTCGTAACATGTGGGTCATTAAATTAAACAGATGAAAAACAAATAGAGATGATTGAGGAGGGAATGGCGGACATAGCGAATAAATCATGTCTTAAATTCCAACCGAGAAAAGACAAAAACGAACACGCTGTTATCATACAGGTAAGTAGGCATTCGGTAAAATTATTTACTTTTTTAATTAATCGCTGTTGACTCTATTTTTTTTTATACCAGAAGTGACTACTACCTACTAGGTGGGCAGGTTACCTGATGGTGACTACCGTCGCCTATAGACATTAGCAATAAAGTACCAGATTGCCGATGTGTTGTACACCTTATTTGTGACCTTATTACAATGCCATAAAGGCAACTGGGTCTCAAGTGCAATTGCCGGAACACACCAATATGTGCTTGGCGACAGATTTTCAAGATGAGGGTGGTCGTTCAGCCAGTCGCGTAGGTACTACAATGTCCCCTTCCACGGTTCCACCGTATTAAAACTTCTTGTTGCCTTCTACTACTTACATAGGTACCTACTTACTTTTTTCGTGATCAATTTCCGAAGGCGTCATGCAGTTTCGAAGTCACAACGTGACTTGAATAGTCGATAAACATTGAGATTACCTAAGCCTTAGTGTCATTTTCCTGCAGGTTGACATGTATAACACGTATCTACCAACACGGCTACTGATGAGCACATTGCAGTTAGATTTCCACCTTTCATTGTAGTGATGTCTGATATGAATACGTTCGTTAATCAGGAATGACCTAGAAGTTATTATTTAAATATAGGTAGGTACTTTCTATAAGCCAGCTTTTTAAAGGTATTTCAAACTAAACAAAGTTTCGTTAATCAGGGTTCCGCGAACGGTTGCTTCTCTAATGTTGGGTTTAGTACTCCGGATGACGATGACGAAGAAGTCAGCCAAGTGCTCAACCTATCCAAGGGCTGCTTCAGACATGGCACAGTTGTACACGAGATGTTGCATACCCTCGGCTTTTATCACATGCAGAGTACGTACGATAGAGATGAATTTGTTCAAATTATCTGGGAAAATATTAGAGCTGGTAAGATTTCTTGTACATATTTAACAAAACTATGTCTAGGTAGGTATATGTAAAGATAAAAATTAAAAGCTGTTCGCTGGTAAGCGTATCACTTGAGAACGGCTGGATTCATTATACCTATAGGCTAATAATAGGATTGATATGGCATTTTCTTTTCACTGTTCGTAAATAGTCCTAATATTTTATTAAAATCTGAAAGCCCTTTTTTCTATGGGATTTTATTTGGACAAGACAGCGCTGTCGGGCGGGTCAGCTAGTTTCAAATAGGTAGGTATATTATCATATTTAATAATGAATGGACATTATTCTTAACTAAGACAACATTTTTAGAAGTCTGATGAATAAGATACCATATATTTTTATAGGTACAGAGCACAATTTTGCTAAATATAACAATGACACAGTCACGGATTTCGGAGTAGCTTATGATTATGGTAGCGTAATGCACTATCCTGAAACTGCGTTCTCGAAAAATGGAAATAAAACTATAATTCCATTGCAGGTACGTATTTATCTTAATATTTACACTGTCTATAATAACAAAATTATTATAGGTTTACGATTGTCTAAAACCATCCCAGGGTAAGTGAAAATGTAGCGGAGTGGCATGTAAACAGGCCTAGAAAAGAACTAACTTCTGACTTAGAGCAGCAGACAGCTGTTGGACGTAACAACACAACGGAGCTCGCGCTGCGGCTTCCGCGGTTACATTACCACTGACCTATCCTAAAACATAGTGTGAGGTAGGTTGTACCTGGTTGTACCAAAGACAAATTTATGTTTTAAATTTCTATTTAACAGGACGAAGCGGAGATTGGACAAAGAAATGGAATGTCAGAAAGTGATATAATAAAACTTAATAAAATGTACTGTGAAGAATCTGACGAAATTGAGGCAACGAACTTACTACATGAGCTTCTGAATTAAAAATAGTTAATGTACTTATGTAATATTTTATTTATTACATCAACCCTATAGTCAACCGTAGGTACTTTTTCTTAGGTGTTAGTAACAGTAGCTCCATGATCAAGGTAATAATTATTATTATAGGTCTACCAGAATCTCATGGCATCATAAAAAATAAATAAAAAATTGAGATATTTATATGGCAATGTCAATTTTCACTTGTCAAATCATACGAAATCTACGAGTAAGTCGGACTGAGTTGTTTTGATACTATCAATTTATTTTATATTTTTCTTACAAACTTAATTGTAGCTTCTTTATAGGGGTTTCCAGTACTACACTGCGGCGAATCGTAGGTTAGGGGACCATCCAATGATGGTGTATTTTCCACGCCTGATAAAAAAAAGGAGAGGGGGAAGAAGAAAATCAACTTGGACAGTTTCGATTTAGAGTTAATTAGGAATAAAATAAAAGAATTCTATACAGTTCGGAAGGATCTGAAATATTTAAATCGCACGGTCACGAAGTTTTAAAGCTCTTATCATATGTTTATATGTTTAAAGAACTTTATTCTCATAAGAATACATTAGATTCACTTACATGAGAAAATTACAATCTAAGTTATATCTAAGGTTAAACGCGCAGCGCTTACAAAATGTACACAATAAAAATAAAAATAAAAGCAGGTAGACAAACATTGCACTTTGAATCCCATAAAAATGATTTGGGGTATGATGAAGCAATAAGTTGCTGATAAAAATGTAAATAGGCCTGCAAGTGACGTTAAATTATTAACAGAAGAAGATTTCTCACCAATTGGGGCAGAGGAATGGCAAAATCGGCCGGCTATAAGTTAACGATTTTACTGCTCTTGTCTCAGACCACCTCGGTGGACTACATGCTGAATGAAGATGCTATTCGCAATACGAAATAGCTGTTAAATGTGTTAAAATAATCTATATAATTAAATGTGAACATTTAAAGAAAATTGAAAATGATTTCATCAAGCATGATAGAATAATTGAAACGCTGGAAGAGCAATTTATAATAAATACCTCTTTTATTTTACTAATTTCGTTTCCGTGTCGAATGGGAAGCTACAATTCCTACATGGATCGTTTTAAATCGAGCAAAGAAATATTCCGAATCTTGTTGCGAATTCAGTTCCAAAGAGTGGCGGGAAGGTATTAATTAGATTTTTTGTTTTAACGTTTGCATTATAGGTAGCGTTCATGTAAAATATTAAGAATCACCCGCGTTCCCGAGGGATCTTATTTTTTCCCGGGATAAAAAGTAGCCTATGTGCTATTCCAGACTATAATCTATCTCTACGCCAAATTTCATCCAGATCCGTTCAGCCGTTCTGGCGTAAATGAGTAACAAACATACATCCATCTATCCATCCATCCAAACTTTCACATTTATAATATTAGTAGGATATTATGCAAATCTTCGTTTCTTAAGCAATGCCTAGTTATTTGAAGCGTAACGTGACGATCCACCCAAACTACTTTTTCGACTTTTCCATTTCAAGAATAAGGGAGAGCATACCCTAATAGTTCCGTAAATCGTGATTGACTTGTTCTGTGCTGAAATTTTTCAAGTGTTGATAACGGCGCGTGTTTTATTATTTTTATTATATCTAGCCAACACGCTTTAACAAAACGCAAACAGATGACTCTATTTAAAAAAATATCAAAAGATAGTTTATTTATGTTTTTGGTATCTAATCTAACTATAACAATCTAGCAAGCTGATGACATTTGGATGAATGAATTGGATTTGTGTAGAGTCGAGACGAAGAACGGGTCTAATAGTTATATTTGATTTGAATTCATATTTCTATATGTGGGAATATAAAAAAAAGTCGGTCTAAACGATCCTCGAGAGATGAACAAGATTTTAATCAATTAATTTGATTGCGAGATATTTACATTCGCTGTGGGAAATCTACTTAAGTATATTATGAAAATAAAATGAAAGTGAACTTTCGATATCAATTTACGATTATTATTAATATTCTATTATAGTAGAGCTATATTCGTTTAGAAAGTACTACGTAAGTATATTTTATTATTTTACCAGCATGTTTAATTATTATGAAAAACGTGAATAACTTGAGTACCAGATAAGACTAGCTTACCTATTGACTAATTTTCATGGAGGCTGTAGGTACCTACCTACTTAAGAATGTACCCAGCTACAGTTCTAGAAACAAATTGCTTACATCTGCTGGTAGGTACTACTGTAGTGTTCTCTAGTTATAAGTTAAAAATAGTAAGTAAAAGTATAACAAGTTCGATAATGTTATACAGAGTGTCCGGTAAGTAGAACGACAAACTTACCTAAGGGGGAGATAGATAGGTGGGCGGGCGGGTCACCTACCAAATATATAAAAATTACCTTATTTTATATATGGATTTTTGATTTCTAGAAGACCCGACCACCTATTTCCCCCTTAAGTTTGTCATACTACTTACCGGACACACAGTATACAGGTTGTGTATAAACGGTACCATTGCTAAATTATCACCGATATAAAATTTTCCGTATAAATTAAAAAGTAGGTAATAGGCGAAGTTTTCTGACGACATAGTCATGGTTTCAGTCAAGGACGGTAAAATAAAGCGCGCGGTCAGTTTTTTGCTGCCTAGAATTGATACAGATTTACGGCATTTGGCAGTGGCATTGAATGGTTGCGGAACAGTTACAACTATCGACTTTAAATAAATCTTAGGTAGGTATTGTATAATCTCCGTCAGCAAAATTATACAAAATCTGATTTAGGTACCGCTATAATGTTAAAGGTTAAAATAATTTAATTGTCTCTCTGTTTGAACGTTTTGTAAGTATATATATAAGACTAGCTGTCCTCCGTGGTTTCATCCGCGTTCTCGTGGGATCTTATCTTGTCCCAGGATAAAAATATAGCCTATGTTACTCAGGTATAATGTAGCTTTCTAATGGTGCAAGAATTTTAAAATCGGTCGATTAGTTTTGAGTTAAATCATAACAAACAAACAAACAAAAAATAAAATCTTTCGTCTTTATAATATTAGTTTAGATTATTTTAGATGTAGTAAAGTTATTTTAAAATAGGTATGCTGTGTTCTTTTTGGCAAAGGTGTTTGTATACTTCGAGCTGTCCATCTCTGAAATTGGTTATGAAGAATTTCGCGGTAGTTTCACAAATTCTAATTTGTAAACACTTCTCGTACGCTACTTCTGTATATCTACTAACGACTTAAAATTCAAAACTTTTCTATCAAGGCATTTATTTATTTGAGTTATCTACCTATTGTTTATTTGTGTTTACAAGTAGGTAAGAAAGAACCTTTATACCTACTTAGGTATCTAGAAAATTAATAAAAATTGCATCTTGTGTCAGTGTTTTTTTCTATTGTTTGCCGGTTATAGTTGTAGCAATGCGTAGGAGTAGGTACCTACTTACTTTGATTTCACAGTTACTTGGTTTCCTTGACTGTTTCATTGATTCAATTACAAAAATTATAAATTGGAGTTATTGTTGAACTGATGTTAAAATAAGTCGCGCGAAAAGTTGAGCAATGTGGTCTTGCACGAGTAAAGTTAAGGTGGTGGTGCGGTGTCTTGCTGCTGCTAAACTGGCTGACGCAAGCGGTGCCGGCGCAGTTGCGGCCCAACACCTTGTGAAATGGTCGTATCCGAAGCTATATTATACCTCGCCCCACCCTGGCGGGATTTGTCCTATACAAAAAACCACACCGCACTAAACTTAAAAACGTAGAGTCGATTTTATTAGCATACATGAATATGACAAAATAACTATAATTATATAGATACCGTTAATATGACACTCTTTTTTCGAAAACGTGCCAGTTGATACAAACGAAGAGCATACCATATGCATTTGTATAGATAAATACGTAGTAGGTTTATAAGTTAATATGGAGTGTTTTAAGTTATTTGTGATTTTTTCCATCGTATGTGTGATTCAGTGTTGGGGCATGTCAAACGACGAATTGGAAGATTTTATGAATTTTTTAAAAAAGACTTCGCAGTTGGATCAAACTATAAGAAGTAAGTTTTGCTATCTTTAAATATTTTGAGTTCACTCAAATTTCTATAGATAATGAGTTTGATCTAAGTTAGTACTTATCTTAGTATCAGCATATTTATTCCAGAGTTTTTCCACCTGCTACTGCTACATATTAGCTTTATACCTTTTTTACTTTTCATAATCAAACACAACCACCATAATATCGTGTGGTCGAAGGGAACTGGCTCTTAAGTGCAGGTGTCGAAACATACCGGTTCGTACTGGGCAGCTAATTTTCATTTTGAGGGTGGTCCTCAACCATGCCAGTGGTACAAATTCGGGAATTTCGAAGTACTTTCTCACCGTGCCTCATGCTCAGGATTTGAACCCACGACGTTTGTCATAACATTCGACGACTCTACCACTAAGCTATCATCGCCTTGAAAACGTACAAAAAAATACAAATTTATTGAGGAATGTTAAACATATTATAGGTATATGAGTACCGTACCTGTATGTATCTCTCTACTTACATACACATACATCAATGCATTGATGTATTCTCTTTGGCATAATAGAGGGTGAGAATCTGATAAATTAATCAGGATGACACTGAATCAGAATCATTAGGTATTATTCTATTTAACGATGTAATATTTTAATTTTGAAAAAATAAACTTAGGCTTAGCTTACCCTCCTATTGATTTCACAAAGGGTATCTGTTGCACAATGCCTAGTTAACTGTTAACTTGCCATGCTGGTTGTCTACAGTGCGTAAATATGCCCCGAATTGCGGAATTATCTACCTACTTAGTAACAAGTAACAACCTCGAAATAACAGCGCAACATTATCTAATGGGCCTGTATCGTCTTGTTTTGTGTAAACGTTAGGATAAGTAAGCTCAGGTTATGGAATAAGCTCCCTCTATCGTTTTACATAGGGCATAGATAATACAGCGTGGGGATTTACAAGAAGCGTGTGAATAGATTTTTGCATGGTCGGCAAGGCGCGAGTGATACCCCGATGGTGTTTTCTATAGCCTTCGGTAACAGGCAGGCTGTACCTATGCATGTATGTCAACCTTCACCATACATGTCACCTTATTTTTTATTCATATGCGGTCCAAAATTCCAATGAAACAAAAGAAAACAAAAGAAAAGTGATGACGAAAGAACGAAGTGACAAATGGGTAGGTAACATAAGTTCATGGTTTATGAAAATAATTTAAATGAGTTGGTGAAGTAGGCATAATTTCACTTTCTTTTACGAAGAATGTTAAATAAGTATTTACATAAACAATACATGTTCATAGAGCTTGCAGTACCTAAGTACCAATCATAATTTGGCATTGCTAAAGATAATTGCATCTAGGTACATTTATCTATCTAGTCTTTGAATATTGATGATTAAAACCTTTCGAGGTATTCTGCTCTATGTCCACATTCCAAATCGTCCACTACCTAAAAATATATTTTTACAGAAGGTGTAGATCCTGATGACGATTTTGAAGAAGATGAGCGAGTGTCAGACCACGCATGGGAAGATAGCGGCAAATTTGAAGGAGACCTGATACTCAACGATCGACAGAGGCGAGTGATCGTACAAGACGTTGCTGAAGGCCTGTCAAGAAATGGCCTCAAGGACAGCACCAAGAGATGGCCAAACAATGAAGTAATTTACTATATTCAGAAAGAACACTTCTGTGAGTAACACTTTCAAAAGGTTTCGGCGCTTTAGTTGGAAATCTTTTTTTATTCACTGGTATTTTTTTTATTTCAGCTAGTGACCAAGTACAAGCTATACAAAGCGGCATAGACGATCTTGCGCAGGCATCTTGCATCAGGTTTCGGCCGTATAAGAAAGGAGATCGTGACGCCGTTGTTATTCAGGTACCTAACTACATAATATACCTAAACATATTGATTTTAATCAAAAAATTGTCCACAATATTGATTTATGTCGTTTATTATAATTTCAGGGTAGCAGAAGAGGCTGTTTCTCGCAGGTGGGATATCAGAGCGGGTACCAAGTGCTGAATCTATCGGGACGTCATCCAGTAGGGCGCGGGTGCTTCCGCCACGGCACGGTGGTGCACGAGTTGCTGCACACTCTTGGGTTCTATCACATGCAAAGTAGTCCCGATAGAGATGACTACATTGACGTGGTTTGGGAAAATATAATCAAACGTAAGTTTTTAATATTTTTTTAGTGTTCCGAAGCCGAACAAGAAATTCTTATATTAGACTCTTAATTATCTTCCGTACCTACCTACGTATAAAAACTATGAGTATTAGAATACTTATGGAACAATGAATGGAGCAACGTCGAATAAAACTCTTCGTTAGTCTTATGAAACATTATTAAGTTTACACAAAATAAATTATACTTATGAATAAAATGTAATTTACCTACTATTATATAATTATAGGTAATTAAGTAGCAATTTGCATCAGAAATCTGTGTCACAGGTATTATCGCTTGATTAAAAAAAACAGATAACATTAAATATAAATTAAAAACAATTGCAACAAAATAATTATACCTACGTAAAGAGGTTCTTTGCTAGATTCCAAGTTCAAGCATTTACAAGTTACCTATATATTTTATTTAGAAGGGAAAACGAAGCTATATAAAAATTCGTATGTCTACATGCTAAGTTGTGAGAGTCGTTACTATGAACACGACACAATTCGAATATAAATGAACATCATTGAATGTGTTGGTAATAGTAATAAATGACCCCATGAAACTAACTAAATAGAGTGCCTTACATTACCTACATTATTAATCATTAATAATGGTATGGAAATTGTTTCATTCTAGCTAAGTAAGTAGGTAGGTATATAAAATATATACAAGCTTGGATTAAAACTCGATTTTGTTGTTTATTTCCAGCGGCAAGGCATAACTTTCGCAAATACAACTCGTTCGCCGTATCAGACTTTGGTGTCGGTTATGACTACGATAGTGTCCTGCATTATAGTCGACGAGCTTTCTCCTCAAACGGTCAGGACACACTCGTTCCAAAGAAGGTGATATCAAGTTTTTTTATGGCAAAATTGGCATTGGATAAGAATATAAAAATGTGCCGTTATTATTGGGTACATCGTTTTTGTTTTTGTTTCAGGGTGGAGCTGAAATTGGACAAAGATTAGGACTGTCAGACAAAGACACTCAAAAACTTAATAAAATGTACTGTGATGCTAATAACAACGAAGCAGACGATGATTCCTCTTCAAAACCTGTGCTTAAAAAGAAGAAGCCTAAAAACAAACCTTTTGATGGTCACGGGATAGGATATCATCAAGGTAAAACTGTGGTTATAAAACTGTTACCTGCACCTGAAACATATAAGTTACCGGATGTGCCGGCATTTCATGTATTTGATTATTTTAGTAATGCGCCGCAAGCCCTGTCGACGACGGAAATTGAAGGATATCGACCTGGAAAAGAAATAATATATCCACAACATCAACCTGAAACAAATAAAATTATAACTAAAGACAAACCCATCGATATATCCTACGATGATAAAATTGGAGTATCAAACTTGGAAGTCCATGACAAATCTAAAAATATAAAGATTTTCTCAGCCAAAAATGAAAAACCAAATATATCGTCAGAAGAACGAGACGTCGATTTAAATGACGCTTTTGATAGTTTGGCAAAAATTATTAAATCCCATGTATATCCCTCCCAAATACCAGATTTGCGTGTTTATAAATTGAAGAGCAATTATGATAAACTTTACGACTCCCAAGAATATTCAGAGAATATAGACAAATTTATACCAGTAGAAACTAATGATGATATCTCAAAATCTTCAGTTGAGGCCATAAGAGACCTATATGATTTATCTGCAGTTAGAGGAACTCGAGAAAAAAACTCAAGAAATGTATACAATCAAGGAGAAGGGATAACAGAAACTCATGACCATGGAAATAAACCTAGTCTTAATACCCAACAAGATGATACAGAGCTGAGATCACCGGAGCAAAGAAAACATAATTCTTTCGATTCATCATACGGAACTTCATCGTTTCCCAAGGCCTATCAATATAAAAAGGATTCAGATTCTGTGACTAAATCATATGTTATTCCTAGAATCCAGCATAAAAATGACTACAGCAGCCTTAATCACCCAAAGATAGAATATCACTCAGGGCACCGTTTATTTGGCGATGAAGTACCACTGAACGAGGAGTGGTATAGAAAAGATATCCACAACTCAGCTGTATACGATACCGACTCTGATTCTTTAAATAATGTGTTAAAAAAAAGGAAACTATATCAGCCTGATAATTTACCGAAAGGAAACCCTTATCAGTCTAACTATAAGGGTGATGTTTTTGACTCGATGCCGCCGGAAACTAATCAAAAGTATTCTTTATTTAGATTTGAAGTCCCAGATAATGAAGGATGGTATAAAGTAAACGATCTTGGAATAAACAGAGCACCTGCATCAAATGAAGACAATAGGTAGACGTAGGTAGGTAATCGTAAAATGGGCTTTAAGAAATGCCTTATTCTAAACATAACTTTTTCAAGTTTGCAATTAATAGACACGCACACTACCCATGTTATTTCGAGCTAATAGGATTTGTTGTGTATAAGTGGAGGATCTCTATATAGATTTTTAATAACGAACGAATTTTAAAAAAGACACATCAATTTAGTTTATTTATTTTTTGCCCCGTGGCCCATTGTTTCTTAGCTACGTAGGGGAGGCAATGATGCTAAATTTGTAGTTACTCGAGCGTCTTTGGGAGCTACTGGAATTTGAAGATTAGGTGGAATAAATAAAAAAAAGATTATGTGATATTTTCCCCTTCCGCGGTGGGGGGAGCGTCTACAGGGTTTCAAAAATGTAAAAAAAAACAGCCACCAAGATATACTCGAGCGCGTCAGATATTAATAGGGTAGTCGCGCCACGTCTGTCTGATAACGGAAAAATAATAATCTGCCGTTTTGCGTGGTGGGGGTGGCCGTACGAAGGAGTCGAAAATATTTAAAAAAAAAATTACTCGAGCGCGTCAGACATTGATAAGGGATGTTAAGTGAACCCTCCAGTAGCTCCTATTTTAAAGACTGACGATTTGGACGCGACCATCAGTCAGGGCCGATTTTTGAAAATGCAAAAAAAAAAACGTGATCTTGATTTACTCGAGCGCGTCAGATTTTTATACAGGCGGTTCTTCTTGATTGCCTTGTTGTACTGACCCATAATCTGACAATTATGTTGAGGAATTTCATAAAATTCATTCAAACATTTAAAAAAAAATATATAAAAAATATCGAAATCTCGAAAATGGTTCAAGATATCGAATAAATGTTTGCACAAAAGTTGTAGAGAATTTAATCTTCTACAATATTTATTATGAATACATATACCAAAAAACCCATAGGAAACGAGATATTTGCAATAAATGATTTTTTGACCTTTGACCTTGAAAAATCAGTAGTCGCGGGCACCCTAAGATAAGTAGCTTTTGAGACAAGTTTTAGGGTGTCAAAATAAAGGTTTATACAAGTTAATAGGTGACTATCTCTCATTCTGAGGTGAAACTCATAATATTCCTGGACTATACACTTAATAATGATTTTAGCTACTTCGGCTTGTGCAAATCGGCAGATTAAGATATTTCCGTGATTCGTGACTAATTTCCTTCAAAATAAAAAAAAAACTAATCGCGCTCGAGAAAATCCAGGTGACGTTTTTTTTTTTTGCTACTTTGCGAGTCTCCAATTTTCTTTCGTCACGCCCAAATTGTCAGATTATTGAAATGTACACTATTTTGCATGTAACTAACTTACCTTAACTTAATCTGACGCGCTCGAGTATTTCAAACCATCGATTTTTTTTTACTAATCTGACGGGCTACCCTAGACGTTCGACACTATATAGAGGGCTCAGATTTTGTGAGAGTTCTACGCAAGGTGCAAGGTTGCCCCCCTTATGTTAATCTGCCGCGCTCGAGTAAATCCCTAAATCCCCTATTCGCCTCCCCTACATTAACGTAATTTTTCATTCAAATCGTTTCAGAACTATACCTACATATGGTTCAAAATAGAAAATAAAAATATTTGAAAATAAACAACATTCCCATGATAATATGCGTTCAAAAATTGATGTATCGGATATATGTACTAAAAACGCTATAATTATATTCGATATAAATTAAAAATAGGAAGCATCTACGTTAATGCATTTTACAGCTAGTAAGTGGTGATTGTCCTACAAAAAAATATGTATCTAAGTACCTAGTAGAACCTACCGGTAAGTAAAAATGGTATAGGTAGGTACGTTTGGCCAATGGCATCATGCTTCGCCATTTCTAGAAACAGCGATGCCAACGTTATTGACATGCTTATGTTCGGTATTTACCCAAAGATGAAGAATAACACAGTCATCTCACTCAGTCTGTACCTACATATGCATGACGTGAATTAAGGATAATCTAACAAACACACATTCGCATTAAGAAGGAAGTATGGATGAGTATGGAAATAAAGTCTAAAATTAATGTAGGTAATGTGATCGTCAACTCGTCCAACCTTATGACTTGGCTGGCGCCAGTCAATCGTCAGTTTAATACATTATAATCCATGCATTGCAGCACGTATCTACATGTAGATAGTTAGGTACCTACTTTAATAAATGATTTATCTTTACTTTACAGTTTCGTTTTATTTTTTTGATTAGTACCTTTTATATTTCATATAACAATATTCACAATTTATTTACAACAAATGTACAATCTATACGGTACCTATATAAAAACTTCCTCGAGGCTGCCGATCGGCAAGGTTCCCAGTAGGCTGGCAGCGTTTCTTCTCTGGATGGCCAGCCAGGATGATGTTTTTTTTTTGCTAATTGGTTCGATTCGCCATGAAGTTCTATATTTAGGTACCTATATGCAGTTACTAGAACCTAAAAAAATATCATATTCTGTTTTAAAAACCATTCTCAATATTGAAGCTGATTGAAACAAGTTACGAAATTGATCCGCAGATAACTGATATAGGTAGGTACATACTTACCTACTTTCTTGTAAATACATACTTGAATGTAGTGGGTACCAACCAGAACTTATTTAGATCGTATAGTTAAAATTGAAAATTCAAAATTCATAAAGTACGCCTGTATTGGTCCAAATTATCAATTTATGCCTTTTGCGGTTGAGACCATGGGTCCGTGGGGGTCTGAAGCTCGTCGTTTCGCAAATATTTTATGTAAAAAATTAATCGAGGCCTCGGGTGACCGGCGGGCGGGGAGCTTTTTCCGCCAACGCATCAGCTTGGCCATCCAAAGAGGAAACGCTGCCAGCCTTCTGGGAACCTTGCCGATCGGCAGCCGCGGCAGCCTCGAAGAAGTTTTTTATATATTATAGTTGTACATTTGCTTGTATATTTTGTACATTTGTTGTAAATAAAATAGTTAAATTAGTTAAGTAACAATTTATCAATATCGAAGATCTTAAAAATCGAATTGAAGGCGATGATAGCTCTGTGGTAGTGACGTCAGATACCGAAGGTCGTGGGTTCGAATCACGGAGTAAAGCTTCTTTACCGTCAAGTTGAAAACCTGTCCCCAAGTACCTATCGGTGTGTTCCGACAGCTGCATTTGAGAGCCAGTTACTCAGTTACCATCTAGGCTTTGTGTGCTTACCTACCACCTTCGGCCACATTATTACTTACCATGATGAGATTGTGACTTAGACTGAAAATGATAAAATGTAATTAATAAGTAAATTACCATACTAAATAAGAATACTACCATACTAATTATCAATTCTCTGGGTAGCAAATGGGATGGTAATTCCAAAAAATACGTACCATCAAAATTAAATCAACAAAACTTAAATGACAAGGCTGTATGGGCTAGAACCCTTTGCCTGCCGTAGAAAAGGGAAATAATAAAAAACCTAACTGTCAAACAAACGAGATAACTAAAATGATTGAAAGAGGATAAAAACAGTACGTTTTTAATGATTGTTGTGAAAAGTACCTACTGACTACAAAATAGGTTAAAACGATTTTAATAATTTGACGCAATTTGATTACATTATGCATTATTTTAGTGTTATTACTGTAAGTAGCAGATAGCACGTTTGTTGCCATGTTTTCTCAGCGTCGGTGACAGCGAACAGTAACAAAATAGGGTATAACAATATCCTTCTGCCTCCTTTAATTAATGGGTTGTGCAGTGTCGTGCGTTAACCGGACGACAATGTCGTTGTTTGGTAGATATAATAGCAGCGACAGCGAGACACGAGCTAAGCTGGAAAGGAAATTGTATATCGCAAAGGAATCCCCAGAACCAGAATTCGATCTATCCGAGTGCCAGCTCAGGCACGTACCGTCCGGTACATTTTCCATTTGCAAAGTTTACAGAAAAGAGTATTTATATTTGCATTGTAACAGTTTACAATCATTGGAAGAAGGTGGACACCTGTCTGACCTGTATCTCATCAAAGTCCTCAATTTGAGCTGCAATAAATTTTTCCATTTGCCTAATGATATAAGGTTTTGGGTGAACTTGACAGAGTTATATTTACAAGACAATCTTATTAAAGGGATTCCTGAAAACATTCAATTCTTGCAATGTTTGCAAATTTTGGATATATCAAAGAACAGGCTTAGAAGTCTCACACCCCTACTGGGCAAGGTAAAGAGTCTGAGAAAATTTAACATAACTGAAAATAAAGATTTGAATGAATTATGCCCAGAATTGTGTTTCGCTACAAATATTGTAGAAATTAAATTAGATAGTGAACAGTTTATATTCCCTCCATCTGATATTGCAGCTCGAGGCACAATAGATATTATGAAATTCTTATGCAATACTATGAACATGGAATATATTTCCCCACAACTAATAGATGGTGATACATTATCTGCTCAAACTCCAAGTTCTGTTCAAGACCCTTTTGCTAAGTTCAACACTATGACATGGGAAGAACAAGAAGCTGCTGTAATTCAACAAGAAAATAAGATGCATAAAGCAGCTAAAGAACAAAGAGAAAGATTTTTGAGCAAAGTGCTGAAAGAGCAGATGGAATTAGATTCTGAGATAGCTAAGGTTCAGGAGGCTAGAGATTTGGAACGGCAGAGGCTTATGATTGCGATACAGGAAGATGAGGAGGAAATTGAATGTTTAGTCAAAAACTTTATTGAATCTGATTATCTCAAACCTGAAGTTATACAACAACAACTTGCTTATGAACAGGCAGAACATGACCGACTGCTTGAAATCACAAGACAGAATTATGATAATGTCAAAAAGTCTGATGTATTAAAAGCTATGGAAATGCTCATCGAAGAAGATTGTACAATCAAACATTCCAAGAAGCATTATGAGGACTCTTTAAATAACATGAAGCAGAGTGTACTCATGCAAGACCTGGAGGGATCTGAAAAACTTTCAGATTTGTTAAGAGCCAAAGACCAATCACACACCGTACTAGTGGAACAGCTTCTGGAGGATCAGGACATTCAAAAAGCTATTGTTGCCTCTTTAATTGAGCGTGTTGATGCAAGAAGTTGGAGCTTGAATCAGGAAATATCCCTCATTTCCTCACATTTAGCTAAGCTTAGTGTCATTGAGCAAGAGAAGAAAAAGTTAAATATTGCTTATAATTACAATGAATTATTACATCAAAGAGTACATCTTGTACATTTACTAGATGATCTCTTTATTCAACAAAATATAAGGAGAAAGCAATTGGTGGAAACTTTAAGGGAAATGGAATGTGATGAAAACAAAACTACAGATTTTTGGTTGAAAAACTATCAGAAGTTAGTGGATTCTGCACCCAGAACATTATTAAATGTTAGCAAAGGTTTGGATCCAATGTTGGCCAATTATCTTTTGCAAGAAGAAGTTATACACTGCTTGCCCTTTTTAGTAAAATTTTTGTTTTCCGATGAATCAATTATGAAGCTATCATCAGAGAAGTTGAAACAGAATGGTGTTTCATTGACATCTGACAGAGAAGGTATATTGAGAGCTATCAATTATTATGTAGCTGCAAAAAGTCAGAATCATAACTATGAAGCATGCACATCAATAGAACCAAGTGCTCCTATAGAACCTAATTGCACAGGAGTTGTGAATACCAGTAATGAAGAAGACTCTGCATTAGATTCAGAATGTGTTATTTGTATGGACGCAAGATGTGAAGTAGTGTTTGTTCCTTGTGGACACATGTGTTGCTGTCAGTTGTGTGCTGCTCAAGAAATGGAATATTGTCCTATGTGTAGAAGTAGCATAGAACGAACAATGAAGGTTATGATGGCTTGATTAACATAGAAACCACATACCACAGGTATTCTTTGATTAATTATGCTTCAATTATTATATTATTCAATTTAAAGACATCTGTTATCATATCTATATGTTCAATATATAATAATACCTACCTATACTAACATATAATAAAGCTAAAAAGTTTGTATGTATGTTTGCATGTGCTAATCTCAGGAACAACCCGTCCTATTTGAAATAAATAGAATGTGTTAGTTATTTTATCATGGGAATGCTGGTCAAATAGCAAAACTTTCTATTAAAACTGAAGATTTTGTGTTTTTGAACATGCTTATCTTGCATGCATGCAGTAGTAAGGTTCGATTGGAAAAAATCTCTATAAGTAACCCATTTATTGGGTTAAAGTCATATTTAGTATAAGCAATGTAACATCACATCACAACCAAGCAGAGATTACCAAAAGAGCAGAGCAGTAACCATAAGCGTGACATGGGTTAATACTAGATGTATATTTATATTTATTTATTTATATATTGCACAATGTATACAAAAATAACAATAGTACAGGTAAACTTATAACTATCATTAAAATTAAGTACATGGACCCTGTTAGGGTGTAGCAAAAAAATAGCGAAATAAAATTAAAATCGAAATAAAATATATAATTGAATAGCTAAGTATTCAATTAGGCGATTGATAATGAAAATTATCAACATTAATGTATGTTTTTTATATGTTCCAGGGACTCAGGATACTACAGTCTTGATAGGACAAATAAGGTATATATTTATACCTATTTGAAACTCAAGAATACAATTAAGAATGCCTACAATTAATAATACCATTGAAAGGTGTAAAATACTGTACAGAAAGCAATTAAGTACATGATGGCTTTTTATATTTTAAAGCAATATAATATTGTGCCTCAATATTGAAAACTTTAATTGATACCTATTTTAATATTTGTTAAAAATAATAAGAACTCATAGGTAAGTTAAATTGTAAAAATTATTGGAATTATTTTAATATAAATAGGTGTTTAAGTTATGATTATTCAAAACAAGGCATATTTTTGTACACTATTACATAATATTCATTGCTTTATTATCGTGTTCTGCTGTAATCATAGTATATGTATAAAATTCCCGTGTCAAGATGTTAGTCCGCGATTAACTCTGAAACTACTAAACCGAACTTGATGCAACTTGTCACACAAATAAATTATATCCTGGAATAAGATATGTGATACTTTTTATACCGGGAAAAGATAAGATACCATGGCAATGCGGATGAAATCACGGGGGACAGCTAGGTTAATGTAAATATCTATTTCAGCTAAGTATTTCAACAAATGCTAATTGCATAATATGTGATATCTCAGGATATTATTATTATTTATTGTGTTTTGAATATTGAGAACATGCGCCCCATTCATATGATAAGTTAATTCAGATAACGTATGAGTCTGAAAACTGGATCATTAGAATACCAGGATTGATAAAATTGTAAGTGTATATAAATAATAATATTGAGATTGCACCTAAGTCATTCATTTAATTATTTGTATATAAACACAGATATGTTGGTGTAACCATAAATTTAATTTAATATTTGTTCAAAGCTTTTTATTTACTTTGTTTTTATCTTCGATGAGCTTGTGATTTCCACAATTTTACCATGGTAAGTGATTATTACAAATACAGACACATTTATTATTATACTTAGTCCGTATTTGTTTTATTGTTTGATAAATAAGATCAGATAGGTATGTAAAAAAACGCCTTTACGAAAAAAATGGAAGTCCATACGTTAGTATAACATAACATTTGTTTGTATGTATAGGTACATACTTAGTTAAGAAACTGTCAATCTAAAAGATTGTGCCTTCTAGGTGTTTGTTGTTTGTATTTTATCTTTAAACTGTAGTGTTTTATCAATTGTTTTGTGTCGGATTTTGATGTAATCGTAAATAAACGAACTTTATTGATTTATTACTAAATAATGTAAGACACGAAACTCTTGACGTACTGTTATTTTATATTGCAATCTGCCTATGTGTAACTTAAAAAACATTGGAAAGATGCCATAATACATAATAGGTACTATTGAACTCTGGAACTTACGACTGAACTGAGTAGGTATCCACAGAGACAGAGGAACGGAGATGTGATTGTGTTGTGACTGTGATTACGAAATAAAGGCGTTTTTATGCGCATAGTTGCGTCGCCAAAACCCAAACACGTGTTTTATTATTTTACTGGGACACTGGAGCTAACGGGCTGATAATTTATGCATTTTTCAAGATTCCTGACAATGTTTTTTCATCTAAATGAAATTAATTAATTCTGACATGATATTGAGACGATTTTTTTCATATGAATGTTGGTCAATATTATGGTTAATGTTTATGGAAAGTTCAAGCTTGACCAAAAACTGCAATTGCAACAAATAACAAACAAAGAGCAAAGCGCCCCAAAATAAAGTTTCCTGTATGTCTTGATTAGTTTTAACCAAATACTGTCCTGGTTGAATAAAGCATATTAAGTATCTACACAATTACACATTTATCTAATATGCTACGTACCTAATAAATTTACAACACATTTCATATATCAATTGTAAAATCGTTTGTGTGCATGTTATCTTATCTATTAATATAATAAACAAAACTGCATAATCACCGTGAAGTGATTGGGTTGAGTAAGGCTGATGTATGAAGAGTAACAATGCAAGGAGGTGATAAGATGTTTTTGTCTGTCTGTTTTTTTTATACCACTAGGTGGCAAACAAGCTTACGGCCCACCTGATGGTAAGCGGTTACCGTAGCCTATGGACGCTTGCAACACCTGAGGCGAGCCGTCACAAGCGCGTTGCCGACCTTGCATAAACATTCACAGAACACGCTAATCTTTGAAACTGCACAGATTTTCATGTGGATTTCACAGGTTCATTAAACTTGGTTTAACGCTTTCACTTGGTTTTGTTTCACAGCAGTCTGCTGACGGAAAAAAAGATATGGAGATTTTAAAAAGACTGTGCGGGCATATCGTCGATGTTGTCGTATTAAAAACCTGCTACGTGGTAGCATCTTACCTTATTGTTCCTGGCTGAAGGTAGAAATACGCCCTAAAACGAAACTGCCTCTCATGTAGGTACCTACAGCTGTAGAAACACATCAGCAATGGGTTGTCTTTCAACTTGAGTGCTAGGATACGTACCTACCTAGTACTAAAATTATCGTTTCCTCTTAGTAATTTCCTTAGCTTCATAATCAACCACAAGCTTTAAGTCTGCAAGTTTTTTTAAATCATCCGTTTCTTAAATCTTCCCGTTCTTAGGCACTACACTCACTACACAACTGCTAAGTGATTTTTGCTATCAATTAAACAATACTTTAGTTGTTCGAAAATGACAGGTCCGCGTAAATTCTTGACTTTGACTTTGGCTTTACATAAGGAATAGCATTAGGTATTAGTTGAGGTACCTACTTTTTAAGTTATGAATGTCGGTAGGGCAAAAGTAACTATTGAATAAATCTACCATCATTTTTTATTTTTATTTCCATGATATATAAAATAAACTTTTCCGAGTGTTCGTTATCTCTTATTTTTTATTTTAAATACTTGATAGGTACTCACTCGGTTCATATGATTGCCGTGATCTACGTACCTATGCCTTAAAATTACATCGATTCGTTGCTCTGTTGATGAGTAAAAAATGTAGGAAAAACGAACAAACACAGTTTGACATTTTATAATATTACTATTGAATTCTCGCTTTACAATTTTCAAATATACCTACCTACCTAAAGGAAAATATTTGATACTTGGTACAAAATTAAGATCATTCATGTGATACCCTATTTGAAATAGTAGAGCCCCATTTAACCGCCCTCCGCCCCTCATTACACAAAGAATAGTATAAACATTTTAAATGACATTTTAAATGTTTACTATTATTAGAAATCTTATAGAAACCTTACGCAAATGACTCATTTGTTATTTCGATTGATTCGTACCTATATAATTATTGACTTACCGACATATAACCTACCTAGTAGCAAAAAAAATACTAACGTATTTATAATTTATTATTTTTGAATAACTAACTATGACTAATTGACAAGTATATTACCTACCTACTATAGTAAAAAAAATGTTTAATCTTTATCATAAAATTGTAATTTTATTATTAATTAAGTACCCATCGTGTTTATGATTTGAGTTGTTTGTAATAGGTATTATAATACCGATTAAAATCAAATAGCCATAATACGTCTTGTCCTCATGAAAAAAATATCTAGAAATAAACATGTTCATATTTATCTAATTCATAAGTTTTTCTATTGTTTATCATGAATATAACATATAATGTGTACACAGAATGTATAATCAGAGAAAGTATAAAAAATTAACCTAAAGCTACTACGAGAATGATCAAATCAAATCAAATCAAATCAAAATAGTTTATTCAACAAATCTCAGGTATTATAAATATGTTAAAATAATGATTAGTTCCTTGTAAGACTGCCAATAATGGCGTATGAATATTAGTTATTATCCAAAATATGTCAGATTAATTCATTGCTATATCTAAAATTATGAAACACTAATACTGATGTGATGACACTACGTCTACACTATTAAAGAAGATACTCAAAGAAACAATGGGCATATGCAAAATACATGTCCGATTTTGAAAGTACATACCTACTGAAAGTTGATATTCAGTAATTGTGAAATTTCCATTGGTAGTAAGTAGCATATTATTATTAAATATTCGAACTGATATATGATTATGTATACTATACACTATAGATCCTATATGTAAACACACCTTTGATTGTAAGATTTACTACTTATAGGTACCTAGTTACTAAATTCATATAAAATTCTGATTCTGAACAGACTAAGCTCAAAGAATTTAATAATTAGCGCTAAGGGCTTATATAACGAGCTGTTATCAATGCTTTCTGCGAAGTGAAGTTCAAAATTATTTTTCAGTTGTTTTTTCTTTAGATTTAAAATTTATAAGTAGCCTACTCACCAACTTATGTACATGGAAAGTCCACTATGCTTCATAAAAGTTGCAAAAAGTATTCGAACAATCGATTATGTACGGTAGGCAACTATACGGTAGGTACGTAATCGATTGACCTAATGTATTGTATATTAATTATGCATTTTATATGAAAGTCTCCTTGAAAATATTTGCTTCAAAGATTTATGTGATATTGATATTTAACGTTGTACCTACGTGTGAGCTGTGAAATGTTTTGGATTGTTAATATTTATTTTGAAAATTACACTATTATAGCACATTTAACAGTTTCATTGAGTAGGTAAATCATAATTTTTGGAGTCAATGAGTACCTAAATCATAATTTTTGTGCGGCTTTGTCAGCGGCGTAAGCGTGACATCGTGATTGGAAATGTATGGAATGGAACATTCAAAAGTTACTTATCTACATCATTGGGCAAAAACTCTTAAAATAATTTGCACCTTAAGCCAATGATATTACCTACTTATAAGTAAAAAGGTGTAGATATAGGTTATAAACGGTAGGTTAAAAACTAGCTAATCAGCCAACTTGACCTGATATCGTAATGTAGTGTGATATTGCAATATTAGGTACGTTATTTATATAAGTATGTGCGCTAGTCTATAATTTTTGAGAGCGAATGCTGTATAGGTGTCCTATCTATACCTTTTTAATAATATCATTTCCTTAAGCTATGTCAATAATATAATTTACTAAGATTGTTTGTGGGTACCTACAATCGGATGGTGTTACCTACTATTAGATAGGTACATTTGTGATAGCCCTTTTTGTTAGACGCGACGCGAGCTATAATAATGGAGTTTACACGCAAATAGCAATTACGGCAAAGCCTTTCATGTCAACCCTCATTCCGTTCAGAAACATAAAGGCAATTTTCTAATAAGGCAAAGGGCTGTTTCTAAATATTTGGTGAGAAATGTTAACCGCCTTTACTTCAACACCATTGAATTGTAAAAGGAATTTCGCAGAATAAGATCCTGTACCTAATTTATTTGAGTGAACCAACGGTAGGTACTTTCAGCATGTTTTATAACATGGGAAAGTAGGTTACTCGTCAATAAAAAACCATTTTAATTAAAGCTAACTGATATAGCTGAAAACGAAGTAGGTACGAACGGCTGTTCCAAAGAAAAGTAAAAATTCTACTTTGACTGATGACGACTTTTTTATTGTTAGAGTTTGATTTTGAATCACAAGTTTTAACTTAATTAGATCCGAATATACAAAATTTCCCATACAAACCCTATTCACACCTTAACCTACTTTATGATTTTTTTAAAACTCAGAATTAGGTACATACTTCGCTTTCTTTCCTATCAAGTCTATAATTTGTCATTAATATAAGATTGATCATTGATATAAGATTAATAAATTTAGATGACACTCTTTTTCCTACAAACTAAAACCCCCTTTCTTCGCCATAAAGGTTGAATTTAGCGCTCGCCTACATAATAAAAGATTGCTTTGCGCAAAATTGCTGGTTGGTTTCTAGTAAGTCTCAGTACCTACCTAGTTTGATTTGTGCTTTTTCTTTTATATTTATGATCGACGTAAGATAGCTGTGTTTCTGTTTTTTTTATACCACGAGAGACAATGAGCCAGGTGGGTCATCTGATGGTAAGTGACTATGGTCGAATACCAGGGCGATTGCCAATGTGTTATTATGTTGTTACAATGTTGCCAATGTATCTTATTATTTAATTTGTAATGTAATTCAGCTCTCAAGTGCAATTGCCGGAACTTACCAACAGGTGCGTAGCGACAGAATTTTAATTTGAGGGTGGTAGCCAGCCAGTCGAGTACCTACTGCAAAGTATATTACCACCGTGTAAAGTAATCTGTAGTCGCTTGGAAAGTATGCATGCAGGCAGGCACTACCTAAGTAGGTATATTCCATGGTCCTACCCTACATAAGGTAGGTACAATGTGAAACTACGAATTTTACTTTATAGTACCTAGGTAGGTAGGTAGATAAGCGTCGCTGAAACCTTTTGCTTACGTCAATATTTTCTGTTTGCTGGGAACTTTTCTCTCAAAAGGTCTGAAGGCGGTAACAGGCGGTTAGTGTAACCTGCCGAATCAACAGAGGTAGAATAAATAAAGGCAACATTTTTATTCAGATCGTGTTCTGCTGAGGGCGACAACTACGCACGCTCGGCTTCCGAACACTCAGGTACTTCTTCCTATCCACCTACTTCGATATATCAAATAACTATGCTTTCTAGGGTCCATAGGTAAAACTTGTAAAAGGTAAAAGAGAACTCGTGATGCTAAAGAGCTTCCTTATAAACTAAACACCTACGTATTAAAAGTTAGAAAACCTACCTAATAAAAAATAGTACCTACCTACCTTACTAATTTGTTTGCCTGTTTGTTCTTTTCAGTTGAAAGGTTACATCCATACGATTTACCAAAATTACCATCTTATACTGAAGATATAGGTACATACCTAAGTATCTATAGCAGGGTTAGCGATAGGTACCTATAGAAGTGAGCTAGCGTTTTGCTAGCATCGACATACTCGAAGGACCAAAAAATTAGAGTACCTACACGCTATATGGTTTGACTTTCAAAAAGCAGTAGGTGTTTTGTTAAGATGAATTCACAAAATAATGATACTACGCTGTGTCCCTTTCTTACCCACCCCATTATTTTCAATCAAATGATCGATCGTGTTCTTATAATTTAATTGTTTGATGGTATGGTATGGGTTTGACCTAGATGTTATATATAACGGCGTTTAATGAACGGGCTAGCCGCCAAATCAACGGGCTTTTTTAGTTTCAGTTATAACCAAGTTGTCTGCAAAATATAGTTCGTACGGCCTAGGAATCTAGGCAAATCTGCGGGATTATAACTAATATTTAACTAAAAATCTGTGTTGTTCTATGCAAAATATGTTGATTAGTTTATTAGGCTACAATGTTTTATAAAACGTATCTCAGATGTGCCAGTTATATAAATGTCAATCACTCCGTCGGATATGTAAACAACCGAGTAGGTACCCACCGAGGAAATTGAATCGAGGAGCTTACGTATCAATATCAGTAATGAAACTGGAACCGGAAGCGCTGCTATTCCACTCGAAGTACCTACCACGAGATGTTTATGTTTCTTCTTCATATTCTATAGATGTATCTTAAGCGTAAATATAATCTGGATTCTCAACTTTCGCTGCAACAGCAGTTTGTTTGTATCACCGCATACTTTTTATGTAAAATAAATCAGTCACTAGTCAGTATTTGAACAGTACCTACGCGACTCGGTTATATCATTTACTCCTATCCACCTATATCAACCTATATCAACTTTGTCAAATTATATCAATAATTTTATATATCAATTATAGTAGGGGAAGCTGCCCCTACATTTTGATCCGGCTCGAAGGACCAACATGTAGGGGCTCTCCATTTTGATCTTGTTTGCAGATGCTGTAAAAGTAGGGGAAGCTGCCCCTACATACCTACATAAATATAACAAATGATAGTCGCACAAAAATAATCGTACTCGTAGCTCCATTAACGTGCAACCACTGTATCTCCAGAAAGTCCAGTTAAGATATAAAGTTAAAGATATATTTTTTAAATAACCAATCTAGGTCGCTATGTAATTATAACATTAATTAGTATGTATTAAATACCTACCTACTATAATAACCCCTGTACGTATCTGGAGCTACATTTATCACACTCTTCAGCCTCATGAATATGAAAGAGCCCGGTCCTTAATTCCATGCCCTTGACGTGGTGTTTCGATAAAGTCAACAGTATGTACCTAGATACTTATATCTAAGACTTCGGACACGATATATTGCGCCATTTGCCCTAACTAAGCCGGGACTCGGCCGGGACCTACCTTCGCCGTAGCCTGGGTGTTTGATATTATTTAAAGAATTTTTATTTTGGGTCCAAACTAATATAATTGTTTAACCTGTCGAATTAAGTTTGCAGCTACTTGTGTTCCAACAATCAAGGTAATTAATGAATCGAAGTAAAATTTTGATAATATTCCTACACTTAGGTACCTACATACTTTACGACTGCAATGTTGACTTGCACTTGATTGCTTCATTGAAAACTGCTCTTTATAAACAGGTACTTAGAACGAACAAACTCAAACTTCAAATAAACAGCGAAGTTTAATTTGCGGCTCTAAAGTAATTAGCAAAAGAGAAGTAAGAAATTATACGACTAACAATGAATGAGCTTTTAATTGTTTTGAACTTTGAACGGGATTTATTAGGTAACTTTTTTGGTTTGGTTGTTTGATCACAATCGCACCATTACCATGGCAAGGATAATGTAAACAAAGGTGGTCGGCATACAAAGCATAGGCGGAGTAGCAGAGATACTGACTCTCAAGTGCAAGTGCTGGAACAGCCCTGTAGGAATTTGTTGAGTGATTTATAAATTAAGGGTGGTATTAAGCTAGTTTTCAATAGATGATCATAGGACCAGGGTAATCTGCTATCAAACACAAACAATAATAATATGTTAATCCATAAATCCTTGCGAACATTGTAGTGCAAACCATAGACAGATCGTGCAAAGGTCTACTATAAATCAAAATCGCATCAACGCAACGGTCAATTTGCATACTATCCTTATTTAGTAATTACAGCTTGATTAATCAAATAGCAATCGTATTTGAATATATTTGGGCTTAGCCGACTGGAGATTACCTCTCGCTTCCTATATAACGTAGATTTGCATGCAAATGAGGCTTGTTAACTCCAAAATAGAGTCTAATAGAGAATATGCGCCCTCTCTGTTTCATTCAACAAAAATAGGTCAAGTTAACTGGGTTGTTGGTTGTTGGAATCTAGTTTCCTTGTAATTATACTTATCCTTTTAGTACTACACTAGCTTTTGGCTATGCGGTGTCACCCGCGATGCCCTATTTTATGTCCTAAGGGGTCCGCAGTGGTCGAAAAAAGGTATTCTATAAATACCCAATACTTACGGTATTTGTTTTACGTTGTGTGAATTTCTTAATAACATTCACTTTGTCATGTATGTATCTATCCATATGAACATATTTCAAGTTCTGTAATATCGCATTAAAGATATATATATTATGTATATCGAGGTCAGTAGAGTTGAAATATAGGGAGCTCCTAAAAGAGCATCAATTTACTGTCCTAAAAAAACTTAAGAGCAAACAAAATTATTATTTCGCTTAGTATTGATCAAAGATATGAGAGTATTTCTTCGAGAGACTTGCAAGGTGCATGGTAAACCGATTTAGGAGCCTTTCTATCAGCTATACGACGATAAGTATGATTGACACCTTTTATTTGTATTGAAAGTTGTTGTTGTTGTTGAAGTTAGTTTGAAAATGTAGTATCTATAGTGCTGCAATTTGAAATAATTATATTTACACGTATCCACACAAGTTATTCATTCAAAACCTTTTTTAAATGGAGTCACGCCACGATACAGGCGCAAAGGAATGATCAGAACGAAACAATTTTAGTCCCTTAATGATACCGGATTGTTCATAAAGTTGAGTTATTTATAGAAAAGCAATTACTTGAGGAAATTGGAAAAAACAAAATCCCCTCCAAGGAGTCGAAAGTCACGTACAAATTATAATACCTATCTAAGCTTTTTCCTGCGAGAATTAATTTTAAAGAAAACATTTTTAAATATTAATTTAAAATATGGTGAAAATAAGAACGCAATAAGTATTTTTCAGAAGCGAGCTAAAAGCTTTGGTTGTTATTCTGCGCACTTTAATTTCTCATAAGGAGTGACAAACATTAAATATCATACGCATATCTTGGCACTTATTTGCTGTTGAAATGAGATGAGACTCCCATTTTTGGCAAAATGCTATATTTAACATTATTCAGATATCAGAGTAATGATATTCTACTATACCTACTAACAATATTTTGATCTGAAACGGAGTTTATATTATTATAAGGTAAGTATATTATAGTGTGTATTTAATACGTTGAATATGTGTAACGTAAGTCACTTTGAGAACATGTTTTAGTTGACAACCACCTTACAACCTTATGAAACAGCTTGGGAGTTTCACAGGATTAGTTCCGTGGCTTATTACTAAGTTTATACAACATTAATAGCATAGGACAGAGTCTGTGGAAATATGGCAACACTCAAATTTTGCTGAATAAAACTCAAAGTGTTTGTAACATGGAAGATTGTTTTATTGAAAGAGGATTGTTCTTTGTATTGTGATATATATCTATGAACAGTAGTGTGTCAAATGATTTATTTTTCTATATACAACATAATTATGTACAAAATATACAAACAAATGTACAACTATAATATTATATAAAAAACTTCTTCGAGGCTGCTGCCGATCGGCAAGGTTCCCAGCAGGCTGGCAGCGTTTCCTCTTTGGATAGCCAAGCTGATGCGTTGGCGGAAAAAGCTCCCCACCCGCCGGTCACCCGAGGCCTTGATTTTTTTTTTACATAAAACACCTGTGAAACCACGAGCTTCAGACCCCCACGGACCCATGGTCTCAACCGCAAAAGGCATAAATTGATAATTTGGACCAATACAGGCGTATTTGTGATATTAAACATCCATATTGGTTCCATTCTCAGACAGTAAGGTATTGAAATACTCAATTAATCAATTCACTTTTCCCTGTCTATTTATTAAAATGAGTTAATATTGTAAAGTTTTTTTAATTTGGATTAGTAATGATAGTGTATGACTACAATCTCACCATGGTAAGTAATGATGTGGCCGTAGGTGGTAAGTACAACAATTCTAGAAGGAAAACTGGCTATAAAATGCTGCTGTCTGAACACATCGATAGGTGCTTGGCGACATACTTTCAACTTGAGGGTGGTAGCCAGCCAGTATATTACTACAAAGTACCCTACCCTACTAAAGTCTAGTTAATCCATGCAATCACAGAGCTGCCCAATGTTCGTTAGCGTTATTAGAAGTCTGGCAACATTCTAATGGTTTTTCCGACTATAGTCAGTCAGACATTAGAGCCTCGTTAGTTAATTAGTAGAGTTTCAGGTACAGGGGTTGTTAAACATTTGACGCGATAAGGCTTCGGTCACACAATTAGTTACGTTGGTAATACGAACATGTGACTCAAGCATTTAGCAACCTTGGGTGAATTAACTCGATGCATTGAGGGTAGATATAGAGTTGATTGGAGGCTTGGGATTTATATAACCTATACATATATAGGTATAATGAACACATCATTAATCAACCAATTTTCAACGTAAATTCCACTCAAAGTCAAAATCAAACCCATTTAGTTTAGGGCTACATAATAATAACTGGAGTAGAATATGGTTAACGAATATTTTTTTTTACCTACGTATATATCATATATACTGGACATAGGCTTTTCCCAAAGTTTTCCGCGCTGCGTCTTCCAGTGCGTGGTCGCCACTGCAGAACCTTTCCGCCCCATCGGCATTCGGTTCTCCGAGCTATGTGCCCCGCCCACTGATCACTTCAGTCTACTAATCCGTAGGGATAAATGTCGGTGACCTTTGCTCGTCCACGAATCTCTCATTTCGTATTCGATCTCGTAGCGAAACTCCAAGCATAGCCTGTCTATAATAGCTCTCTGAAATCCTAGTCGTTCACGTAGAGTAATCGTAACGTCCTAATATTTTTTCGTATTTATCCTGTTTTTAATAAACTCATTAACATAATAAACTAATTATAATAAAAGATCAAGGAATTCTCTTAACAAAAAAATCAATTTTAGATCTGGGATCATATAGGTAGGTAGGTAGGTATATTGGTATGAGTAGGTAAGTGTAATAGTATATTATGTTATGTGTATGCATGTTGTATGTTTTTATTGCAGCTACGTTCAAAGCAATCTGGATATTGCTTCTCTTTGATGTGCCGTTGCCTCCAGTTACTAACGATCCGATATGAAACGGTTTGTTTTTCATTACATATCCGGAGTGCATTTTCATGCCAGTTGTAATTATATAACCGGAGGTAAAGTATACTACGTTGATGTTTTAAATTTTCGTAATGTCTTTGAAATTAGCATTACGCGCCCTTCTTTGGGGCTGACTATTTACCTGCTAATACTAGCGGACCCGGCAGACGTTGTCCTGCTCTGAAATTAAAACAAAACTTAGAACCCGATTCCAAATCGGTCTTTTGTTACCATACTCCTCCGAAACGGCTTGACCGATTTTGATGAAATTTTATATGTATATTCAGTAGGTCTGAGAGTAAGTTGTTATCTATTTTTTATACCGCTAGATCCCACGAAAACGCGGATCCCACGGGAACGCGGGTGAAACCGCGGGGGAAAGCTAGTAAAAAATAGATAACAACCTATTCTCTGACCTACTGAACGTAATTACAAAGTTTCATCAAAATCGGTCAAGCCGTTTCAGAGGAGTACGGTAACTAAAACTGTGACACGAGAATTTTATATGTATAGATTATAAATGTGACAGTTTGTATGTTTGTTCCTCAATCACGCAAAAACAACTGAAGGGATTTTGATGTTACTTGGTACACACGTAGATCATACATAAAATAAATAATAAAATAAAATAAAGATCTTTTTTTTTTCATTTAGCATTTTGTATCATATATTTTGCTTTTTTATACATAGCATGCTTCTCTCCATTTTTCTTTGACATATAGCTAGATTTTCTTCGACTTTTTTCCGTATAGACCAAGTTTGACAACCATACATACGTTAAACATGGAAGAATCGCTGCTTCATAAACTTTTTTTAAATTTCTAGACTTAATGCTTTATTTTTCATGATCTCTTTCAAGCTCCAGTACTTTTCCCACGCAATAGCGATTGTTCTCTGTATTTCTCCTCTGGATGTACTTTCGAAGGATACAGACTGGCCGTAGATATCCTGGCATAAAAAATTGAATACTTTTTATCCCGGGAAAAGATAATATCCCTTGGTAACGCGGGTGAAACCGCGGGGCGGAAAACTAGTATGTTATACCTAATTCATTTTAATAGATCTAATCTATAGATACCGATTTTATGTTTTGTTTCGCTTGAAAAAGTAATCCAAATTACCCAGTAGGAGCTAATATAACTTTATTCTTCATAATCAATATTAAAATACATCTAAACCTTTTTTTTGGTCTTAGTGGACTTTTGTATTAAAAGTTGACACAATAATAGGATGAAAGCATTGCTTTTTGAATTGTTTTTTCGGCCACGTCGAGAGAATGGGAGAAGATCGTGGTGCTAAGAGAGCGTACTTGGGTCAACCAATAGGGCGTCGTCCTGTCGGTCGGCCCAGATACCGCTGGAAAGATGCAGTGGAGATGGACCTGAGGGAGCTTCAAGCTGGTGATTGGCGAGAAGTGGCCAAAGATCGGGCTAAGTGGCGTTCTTTCGTATCGGAGGCCAAGACACATTTTGGGTCGCTGAGCCAACGGAGTAAGTAAGTAAGTATTGCTTTTTGAAACCTGAATACCTATTTTTATTGGCTGGGGTTAGATTTTGATCCTATTATGCGTTGTTTAATTTTGGAACGAAGTTCCTTATGGGGCGTTGCGGAGGGGTACCCTAGCCGGCAAAAAACCTCCGTAACGTTAAGTAAGATTTGTGTGACGTATTTGCGCAGACTTTTTTGTTTTTGTAAATACATACTTAAACAGATAATTACCTACACCCAGTCACAGGACAATCAGACACCTTCATACTGTCCTGGACGGGAATCGAAGCCACAACCTCAGGCGTGACTAGTACCTAGTGACCTTACCAACCACACCAGCTAGCCCATCATATCATAATAATATGTAATATTACTGATAGAACCACCTAGAAAAATCAACCGGTGTAATGATCATTTCACTTAGGTACTTCCTTTTTCGGTCCTGACACTTGTGCTATGTATTTTGTATATTGTTATTATATATTACAATATTAATCAGGTACCTACCTATTCTGAAAATGGTTCTTTTAATTATATCCCTACTAAGTTACAGTGGGTAGTCTCATCAACTCATTTTAATTGAAATTACCTTCAAGTAAAATGATCGTCTATTCTAAATCTTCAAAACCAAATTAAATGCGTTGGAAATTAAGGGGTTTTCTTAGCAAATTGGAAATAATTTGTTAGCTACGCTTTTAGTGGGTACTTAGAAATATAGGTCAGGTGATATTTTTTTGTGCTATAGGCAACTATTACTTGCAATAATACCATAATGTGTACCTATGTTTGTAGTTCATTCGTTTTCCAAATGCATATGTGCTGACTTTCTGTTAAGATTAGTCCTACTGGTCTTCCAAATAAAATAATCATACATAAAAATATTAATTCAGGGGTAGGTATGAAAATGTACAGCTAAGTTGCTGGTCATTTTGTTTCCAAATAAATGACGAGTCGAGTATTTACAGGTTAGTTAATGACCACTTTACTGGGTCAGTTACTCGCTAAAACTTTTGGGTCATCCATGTTTTTGAGAGCCCCAACTCGGGTTCACGAAATATTACGTTTAAACTTTTATTATATTACCTACCTTATGTTTTGAGGCAATTAATTTGTACTTATTTGGTTTAATTGCTAGTCATTTGTATTTAGTGCTAGCTGACCAACGCACGAAGTTAAAACAGTGGTTAAGTTTTAACTAATGAGAATCTTATCGTATATATATACGTATTTAAAAACTCATTAAAAAAATTAGATCCCGTAAGAACAAATCTTCACTTGTCCTGAAGTCATCTCTACGTGATGGAGATGACCTAAATCAGGCATCACATCTATATTAGGTACCCATCACAACACCAAACAAAATTATAGAATTATAGAACTGCGCGTACCATAAGCGGTAGGTAATCATTCTTGGAGGATATATATTTCGTTTTATTCAGAGGTGATATAATATTTTTCTACTCAATTGCGTCGGAATACCAAGGAGCCTTTGAGGTTAAGTTACTTTGATCGCGTTCTCGTCCGTCGTTACATTTTATGAAGGCACCTAACCGATAATAAAGTATTTGGCGCTCTTATGTCCGTTCCTATATTTTTTATTCGTTGACTTTTCACCTCACATTTGCCGCGGGTGAGTGAAAAATGCTTTTTACTGAGCTCCAATTTTGAAAAGTAGCTGGTCGATCTACGCTAGGAAAACCATGAGAGGAGTCGAGATATTTGGCATTAAGTTCTTTTGCGATACGAATGTGAATAAAATCTAATGAGTTCATTTCGTCTTCCTTTTTTTTTAGACTGAATTCCGTTTTATCTATTACTAGCTGTCCTCCGCGATTTCACCCGCGTTCCCGTGGGCCCTTTTCTTTGTACGGGAAAAAAATGTAGCCTATGTTAATCAGGGATAATGTTATGTCTCTTATGGTGAAATAAATTTTAAAATCGGTCGAGTAGTTTTTGAGTTAAATCGTAACAAACAAACATAAAATCTAATCTTTTAATATTAGTTTAGATAAATAAGATAATTATAAAATGTCATATGCTGATACATATTAATAAGTGTAAGTTGTGTTTGTTAACACGATAAACCAATTTGTGCAATACCTACTAAATATTTTTTTCAGGAGAGTTAAACACATAGAACAATAAATAATAAATCTTAGGACTTTATAGCACTCTAGGGACAAACAGGGCTTCGAACGGGACATACCCAAATTTATGGGGACGCAGCATGGCTGTCTTAATTTAGGGTCATCCATTCTATTGGTGAGTTAAGGGATTCCCACGTGACCGAACTGGTATAATATATTTATTATTATTAGACTGTTGTAATCTTGTAGGTATGCACATGTACAGGGTGTCCGGTAAGTAGTACGACTTAAGATGGAGATAGGTGGGCAGGTCACCTACCAAATATACATAAATGACCTCAAGAAAAGTGTCACCATTTCGAAATTTCAGATTTTTATATAGGTATAGCTTCTAAGCATTTATTTATTATACACTTAGGATAATACTATAACAAGCGGATTATAGTACTTACTAATAACTAGCAATTTGCTCAAGATGGATTGGTAGACAGTATCTAAAAAACCTATCTCGTTATCCGTCGCATTTTTAGGGTTCCCGAGTCAAACAAAGAACCTTTATAATCTAATTATAAATCATCTTCGGAACCCATGATCAGTGTTTCTACAAAATTTTACCGGGTCCAATTGTATATCTAAACCATCAGTAAAAGTATTGTTCTTGGGATATGTATTATCACAAAAGTCGTTCTACACAAAATGTATAACAATAATAATTTTCATCATAATTTGTTTTACGTGAATTTTTTTTATAGTTATTCTGATGCTGTCAGTTTGGAGACGAATCCAACGAAGCAAAGATCATAAAAAACGGATCAGCCGTTCTTGATTTAAAATGGTGTAATTAATTCGATTTTGTTTTAAATACATAAGATTGATATAGATTGTATCGAACACATTCCTGTCATTGATGTTATTTTCCACTAGATTTATTTTTATAAACCTTGTTTTGATGTTACGTCATTATGTAACAGCTGTAGCTATTACGAATATTCCAGACTATAATATATCTCCATGCCAAATTTCATCCAGATCCGTTCAGCCGTTCTGGCGTAAATGAGTAACAAACATACATCCAAACTTTCACATTTATAATATTAGTAAGAGCTAAAACCTGATAACAATATGGAACAAAGATGGAACTTTATTTCTGTACGTAAATAAGGAGCTTTACGTTTAATTTGTGAACCTTAACATAATTATTGTTTTAATCTCCAAATAAGATACAATCAACGTTTAGACGCCAACAATTCACCGGCAGTAGGTATGGAAGTAATCCATTTAATTAGTTGGGGATTAGTCGATAGCCGGATTACACGAGTTAGTGCAAATAGTTTCAGGTTTACTGAGAAAGCACAACTTTGCTACAATACTCCGCAGACTGCTATTATTATTTTATTCACTGAATAGAGAAATTTCGATAAAGGTTCCAAGTTTCGATCGTATCTGTTGACACCTATTCAAAATACTTATATTAAAAGTATGGATATCTATTTCAGGAGTCATATTATGACAGTAATTATAGTAATGTTTAATAATTATGGTTTATTTTATTTTCGTCTGTTATTTTAAACCTATAAATCATAATTTTCACGTAGAGTGTACAATAATCCTGTAATGTATAATAATCCTCAAAATACATTTCATGGGTAACTTTTATTGAAAATAAATTGATGGACATCAAATGATTTTTTCTTACATTAAATTACACGTCAATTGCGAAAGACTCGCTCGAGTTACTTGCTAAGATTTCTTGTTCACTTCACCGAAATATGTCCGAAGAATTTTATTGAAGCAAAAATATTGCTATTGACTTTGTAGGCTTAGATGTTATTTCGCTTATTGCGTTCATTATTTTGTGTGCTTGAGAAATATAATTGTTTTTTACTTAATAATAGGTAATTTAAGTGCGATTGTTTGTGTTTGATACAATAAACAACATGCATAAAGATAAATAATATGATAAAATGACAAATTTAGTCATAATGGATACACAATGTAACACATAGTAGAAAAAATTACTGAAATGTGTTACAATGTGTGGATGTCTTTTAGTTTCAGTGTATTGAAGCATGGCTACTACATAATGAGGCTACGGAGTTTTCGTAGCCACCGTAGCTACAACTTCGTAGGCCGACTAAACCACAACAACTTAAAATATTTACTATGTTATGCCTAACATTTTGTCGAAAACTATTAACCAAATTTTTAAATGAAAAACTGACATGGATTGTTCTCAATCAAATGAAACACATTTAATTTTAGTTTTGTTTTTATTTTCTGAAACATTGTTTTTATGCGTGCATTTATCAGAGCAAAGACACGCTTTTTTTATGTTACTAGAGACAACGAGGCAGGTGGGTCACCTGATGGTAAGTGACTACCGTCGCCTATAGACATTAGCAATACCAGGGGGACTGCCAACGTGTTGTACACCTTATTACAATGCCTTAAGGGCAGGGGCAACTGGCTCTCAAGTGCAACTGCCGGAACACACCAACAGGTGCTTGGCGACAGATTTTCAACTTGAGGGTGGTAGCCAGCCAGTCGAGTACCACATACGAGTAGTACCCTACCACCGTGCTGTGGTTTCCTCACGATGTTGTCCTTCACCGAAAGCTCAAGCTCATTGTAGGATATGAACCCACGACCTTCGCCGCGTTATTCGACGTCACTTACCACTGAACTATCATCGC
This sequence comes from Ochropacha duplaris, assembly GCA_951361185.1. Taxonomy (NCBI): domain Eukaryota; kingdom Metazoa; phylum Arthropoda; class Insecta; order Lepidoptera; family Drepanidae; genus Ochropacha; species Ochropacha duplaris. Next base: position 9,126,835 of record OX592693.1, on the reverse strand, counting down.
CTTTGTAAGGCTAAAACTATTTTGTATGAGATTTTCTTTGCAAGAAGCTTTAGCAACGTCGTCTATGGGCATTGGAAATACCCTGGGGGAACGTGGGGTAAAACATATTACTATTACCCCACGTTCTCCATTTTTTTATTTTCTTTTAAGTTAAATAACAGTCATCTGGACTATAAAATGGCTTTTTGTTATAGGTACGTTCACGAATTTTTTTTGTGGATGACGTCACACTCCTAACAAAAATATATCCTGAAGTTTAGTTACATGCGTTTACATTACATTACATTACAAAAGATTTTCATGAGTCGTCTATGATCAATGAATAGGCAAGTTAGTAACGCATACCATACCTAAGGGCAAAAGATTTTTCGACGAATCGTTATTTCTGAGAAAAATAATTCAGTTATTTATATATTATTATAGTAATATTATCCCAAAGACATATTTAGGTAAATCTAAGGTGAACCATTTTAAGCTAAATTAAATGTGGTGAAAGATATTTCGGCAATGTGATGATATAAATCTTAGGTTTTTTGTTTATGTAACATAGGACGAAAGAAAGCTGCAAGTTGTTAATGGTACCTACTAAGTTCGAAGTTGAAGCATTTATTATGAGGAAGTTCGGCTGCCGTCTTTGAAAGTTCCTTCGATGATCGTATAGGTACGCTACGAGTACATGTACGAGTATATAATATGGCTTCTTCTAAATCTATAATACCTACTGAACTATTTATATTATAAATTTTAAAATAAATTTTATCTTTTTCGCTATTTCGGAACATAAAACTAATCTATTACATAATTGTTTTAATTAATTATCATTATACCCGTCTTTAGATAAAGAGGATAAGTAATTTAACTTCCATAAAACGAAGCGCGAGCGAAGAGCACAAACGTTTCAAGATCTTAGACGATTTCAAAGAGATTTTGAGAGATGTCGGGTAATTGATATCAATTAGGGTTCCACTGGTGGCGGGCTGCCGCAGGCTCGTTCACAATAGACTAGCTTGCCCAAGAAATACCCCCCGGGAACTCGTCTCCACCACTCATCGAGATCGTCCTTCTGATAAATCGTTTTTGGCGAACTTCGTTAATTCTACACCCGGCTGTCGTGCTGCGTAAATACAAGGTTTGTGGGATATTTTAATTATTAAGTTTTCTATTGGTAGCTAATTTATGTGTAACGAATCTTATGGTTTTTATAATTTAATTTATAAATTAAAGTGTGCCTTCGCTGTTAAAACATGTAGCAATGCAATACATTGGTCATGATTTTCTATACGTCAGAAGTGTGAAAAGGAGGCAAGTGGGTCACGATCGTAAGTATTATACATACAACCATTACTTTAAGAAAATGTGTTTTCGACCTTTTACAATGCCTATAAGACAACTGGTACAATGCCTATAAGACAACTGGGTCACTCACTGGCGAAACTACCGAAATACAGCGGTAGGTGTTTGGCAACTGAGTTTCATAAATTTAAAACTATTTATTACACGAATAAATTAAAAAGTTTACTGAGTTTCATTTACATAATATCTCCATAATTGTTAAGGGAAAGTAACACCATATAATGATAAGTTTTGTTAAAAGCACGTTCAAAGAGATCATGTTTCGTCGTAGGGAACTGAAAGTATGGAAGGGCGGGTACTCGCGCTCGGGCAGCTCTCGTGAATATGGAGTGGTAGTTACGGAGTTTTAACGACAAGGACTTAACGGCTCCGGAGAGTACTGCCGCATGTAATCCAGAGGAAAGTTTGTAAATGTTCCTTTAAAATTTTACTGCACTCCAATGTTAGAGCTCGTTATTGGTAAGCTTAAAAATATTTTTGAACATCTCAATTACGGGTGAGTCCATTTCCGAGTATTCTTTATAAATCTGGGGGAATCATGTCGGCCGGTCGAAAAATATCGTAAATATATTCACTGACTCAATAAAATAAATAAATATAGCTGCTTTTGTAGATACCTATATCAGATCGTAATATCTAACTAATATTATAAGTGAAGAAGTCAGTTACCTATCGATGGGTTCCGGCAGTTGCACTTGGGAATATTTTGATAATATTCTCACTTTTTACATTTGTTTGGCGTGTTAAATAACAAAGGCTTTTAGTGTACGATACATATTATAGAAAATCAAAACTTATATGTATAAATTATGCCACAGGCTCAGTGGCTTTACCAAAATTAATTATTTTTCTATGCAACTCTTTATGGAGCCATATTCACGCTGATTGATATAAAAGCAATTCACTTCAGGCTGATTTGAAACGCTATATGAGTATTGGTTCTTTTCAAGTTTAAAACTGTACTGATCCAATTCTACTGAGTTAAGTTCTAACTAACGTTTTAAAATTAAAATACGGACATAAAACTCATACAAAATAAACAAAACGTTCTGCGCAACCGTGAAACGGAGTGGAAAATGAAATATTAGGAAAGAAGGTACTTAGAAGTAAGTACCTAATTTTCTCTGTTATTTGTCTATTTCTTGAAATCAAAAAACTACTTCTTCATATTTATTTTGCTGTTTATATAACAGCAAATAGAAGAGTAAAACTCATATAATTTTAATCGATATTCATAAAGATACCACTCTCATGATGCTCATCGCACTATTTTGGAACATAAATAATATAAAACCCTTTCAGATATAAGCTGTTTTTCGCTGAAACACGGGTACGTGCCTTATTTGTTATAAAATACACAAAATATTTTATTATATCTCCATAGTGTATTGTTCCTTGTTTTTGAAACAATATTGTAAGAAATTGTACTATTTTACGTACGGTTCTGTGCAATTTAACCTATTTCCTGTTACTTTAATTTGTAAATGTATAGTTTAAGATCCGGAAGGATTATGGACTTCCGTCACTTATGTCAATTTCATTTCGGCATTTATTTTATAGTAGGAATCTACTTTTAATTTAATTATATATAACTTTTAACACAAATATCTAAAATATAATAATAATAAATAATCAGACTAAGATTGTGTAATGAATGTATAAATTAGTGCTACTTCCGGTATTATGGCCAACCTCACTTTTTACTGACTTCCGGGATAAAAAGGAGGGTTGGTGGGAAGTGACACGAGTGCTAGAGGTTCAGTTACGTTATATTTGTTCTCTAGAGTTGAGTTTTAGATTCACTTTTGTAGTAAAAGGACGAATTGTGCCAATAAAAGATTGTGATTGAAGTTCAACGTGTTATTATTTCTTCGAACTATTATAATATGTTGTATGGGATATGGGTCGGGAGGTTAAAATCCTTAAAGAAGGTTACTTTAAGGTTATTAACCTCCCGACCCAAAACATGTTTAATTTAGGCTGTTGTAATGAAATGACGCGTTAAATATGTAAATGTATGTAAACTATGCTGAATAATGTTCATACCTATTTGTTTACGAAGAATATTTATTATTAGGTAGGTAAGTACCTAAGTATAATCAATATAATAATTTCAAGCAAAAATTAGAAAAAAGCTTGGCTGTAATTATTTATAATGAAATTATTTTATTTAATCTAAATGTTTCCCGCAGTCACTCGCGTTCCAAGGATAAAAAAGAATCCTGGATTAGGTACTACCTACGCTCTGAAAAGTCTACAAATTTGGTTAACGACATAATTCTCGAACTTAGTTGTAGGTTGTATTACTATTATTTGCTACAAAAACATTCATATGAAACAACAAGTGAGTACAATTATTATTCCTTAATTTATATTCCTAGAATTGAAACGCACTTCCAAGGTAATTTTTACTATGTGTAAAGAAGAGCCGATACATATGAGTACACCTCAAATATACCTACTAAACCATTAGAAATAAATAAAAATATGCAAAAAATAAAATCTCGTAAAGTTCTTACTATGTTTTATTGCGGTAAGCCACCTCAACTAGGTACATATAGCAATTATTAAAAATAAAATAGGTAAGTCTGCGATTCGAAAAAAACTAATTTTATGTTTTGTATAATATACAATAGTGTTTTATTAGATTATTTTGATTTTTGAGAATTATTTTTACATCGTGCAATTTTGTGGATGTTCTTTATTTAAATATTATTACTCTGCTTCAACACCCAAATATTACTACCATTGTTAAAGTGTTTTTTTTGTGTTCTCTAATTCCCTGTCTTTATATACCTTGGGTTTGTTTTATTCGATGTTTAGTAAAGTTACGGGCCATCGAAAAGCTTCTGCTCTTTAGCTAGGAGCCAGGATATTCTAAGCTAATTGTTTCTCATTAGCTAACAAATTGGAGTTGCGATTAAGGACTGCCTGGACAATTATTTGGCGCTCAACAATCAGGAAACACTAGCTATATCCCGCACCCCGAGGTCTTACCCGCTCCCAAAGGATCTTATGATGTCCTTATCTATCTTTGTACATAATTATATTTTTACCAGGTTTCATCCAAATCCGTTGAGCCGTTACGGAGATGATTGGAACATACACACAAATATCGCAATTATAATATTAGTAGAATACGGTGACACAAAAAGTTTTTTTGCTTCGACTTGTCATGGAAAATATTTATTAAGCCTTACTTTAGATTAACATGTACAAGACGTACCTACATAAGTTATGTCAAAAAAAGACCAGGAGTTTTGCGGCAATACTGTTGTAGGAATATGACAAAAATGTTCATGATAATTAAAGTTTGTTTTTACCGTTAAAACATACGAGTCGTGAAAAAGCTCAAGAATGATATATTGGCTAAGTAATAACGTATATTATAAACGCACGCGTTGAGTACAACACATGCGAACCAAAAAGGCGAAAGTGTTTACGGCGGTAGACTTTATGAAATTTTGTTGAAACTTTATGTGGAGGCGTTGTCGGTAACTTTCTTTTGACAAGTTTAGCCGATATACGCTCAAAGCGCTGGGTTCAATCGAAAGTTCCCGTCCCGCGAGGCGATGGAATATTTGTTATAGGTACAAGATAATTTTTAATGTTGATTTTGTAGCTGTCATTTATGCAGACATAAATCAATCTGACACTTGTCAATTAGCAAAAATACCTAAAATATGTGAAAAATTGTGATATGAATAGCAAAATTGAATCTCATTTTTTTTAAATTTATATAAATGTTGAATATTTTCACCAGAAAAGTAGTCATTTGCATATCGTTATAATTACTAAAACCGCTTTCTTTATTGGGAGTACGTAGGTACATAAGATGACGGTCTAGAGTAGGTGGAATCTACCAAGTGCTTGCTATAAGGGTGCTGATTGCCAATATACATAGATACACATATTATTATGTAACTAGCACAGAATGTTATCCACTTGACTTGGGATTAGCATCTCAAAGCTTCATGTAAAATAATTCGAATTCCAACCTATACTTGATATTGTAATCAAAACTAGATTGCCTAGAATAGCATAACTATTATTCAAAATCAAAACTCATTTATTCAGTTTAGGCCCCGGTGAACGTTAGAATTGACTCTACCACCGATTAAAGTATTATCATTGTAAATATATTTTGTAAGTACTATAATTTAATTGATTAGAAATATCAGTGTGAGCACTGAGTGTTCGTCTGAAGTAAAATTAACAGCTCAGCTGGCGTGAAAGCACTTCAGTCCACGTTCACGTTCGCCCAACTCTGCGACTAACTAAATTGAGTATTGGAAATAGGATTAGATTAAAGGCTTTTATATTTAGCTGCAACTGTGACCCAAGCTGGTTCAATCTAGCCGGTTGGTATTCTTATAGGACTTCATTTATTTCACCGAATAAAAGTGAATGGTGCTCGCATCTCCCTCCACTTGTTAGTTAACGAAATTTAATATTAGTTCTAACCTTTTTTGCTTTCAAACTTATAAGCATTATAAAAGTAGCCTTTAAAATGTTTTTATAATTGTTTTAAGAGTGAGTTTTTCTATTTTAGGTACCTAAGTTTTAAAAATGTTGCACTATTCGCAAAACGTAATAGATGTGTCGTGTTAGATATTTTGTCACACAGTAAATATTGTTCTAAATTAAATATGTGTGTCAGATTGTACGAGTAGATAGTGTTCACGTTGTTGTGACCAGATAGTCACGCTCGTAACATTAATAATGTGGTGTCCGAAACAACATGCCTCCAGAATATTAAAGTAAGGACCGGCAATAAAGGAAAATAATAAACTTACACGATTTACTTATAACAACAATATGAAGATATTGCCGCTATTCTATTTCCTTTCTGTGTAATATTATTTTGTTATTTAACACTGATGCATTTCTTAACTAGATGTGAAGGGCCCGTGGCTAATTCATCAGGGGCCCTCCCTCTAATAGAAGCTCAACTAACGTTCAAAGTCCAAACCATTTATTCAGTTTAGGCCCTAGGAGCCCTCTAGAAGTTACTACCGATTCGGAAGTCAGTCTTCAACTGAAAAGAACCGGCAAGAAACTCAGCAAGGTTACATTTTTAAATATTTTTGGACCATCTGACTATTTAGTATTTTCCAAACGTTGTATTTTCCTTTCTATAAATCAAATTCAAATTCAAAAATCTCTTTATTAAGTAAACTCATTACAAGTATTTTTAATCGTCACATGTTAGATATATTACAAAATATTTTTTACTCTAATGCACGGTTCTTAAGGTTGCTTTTGCTGAGAAGAGCCGGCAATAAATTCAGCAATTACTCTTTTTTAAAAAAGCATCTTAGACTTATTACATTTAATTCTTAAAAATAGTTTCACATAGTACAAAATATGAAACTCATAAAATAGCTTGTGAAGCGAGCAATTCATTTAAATGCATTCTTGTCATCTACAAAATCAGAAACTTTATAGTACCCTTTCAAAGATAACTTTTGTTTAACTAACTTTTTAAATCTATACACAGATAGTTCTTGAATTTCTTTGGGTACCTTGTTATAGAAACGTATACATTGCCCCTTGAAAGAGTCCCTAATTTTGCTGAGCCGAGTTTTTGGTACAGCAAGATTGTCTTTATTTCTAAGTGTTCAGGCTCATCACCAAATAAATTACGTTTTTATTAATTAATAATATTTTTTTTTAATGGTTTACTAACTCCAATTAATCGGAAAATAATAAGTAGATAAATATATTATTATTGGGTCTTTTAAGAATACAAATACTTACTTATTTTATTTTCCTGAAAGTGGCCGAGTGTTGATAAGTCTCCCAAAGTAAAATTGCCTGTATTTGTCTTTTGTAATTTTAAAAGTGAGGCCGCTGCGAGTACAAAGAGACGCTGCAAATAACGACATTGAAAGGGCACCTCCAAGTTTTTTAATACTGAAGTTTCTACTGAAATTCCGTTAAAAAGTAAATCTCAAAAATAAATATGACAACCCAAATTAGGGCCACAAAATTAGATTGATGCTCAATATTAAGTATGGTTCATTTATTAAAAGACTTTTGAAAAAAAAGTACGGTCGATTCAGCGCAGTCATTTATTTTAATATAACTTTTTTACGAAGATAAAAAGAAAGAACAGTTAAAAACTTTACTTTAAACATTATTACACGAATGATTGGTAGATCAGAGTAAAATAAATAGGTCATAGTCTGTACGTACCACGTACGTACATATATCTATAAAAAAATCACATGCCTAATTTTGTTGACTAGATCTTCAGCACCAAAAATACCACCAGTGTTCTCAAAGTATCTATAAGTAGGTACCCATAAAAAATATGTAACTCCACTTTATACATTGGTAAAACTAAAATTATTGGATGGAGTCAGCACTTAGATTTTATAAAATCGCTTGGAAAAACCGAACATGCATCGTCAGCAAAGGGAGTAAATCGGCAATCTGTGTCGGACACCTATTCCAGCTGGCTGTTACAGCTGTAATTTGCTTGAGTGGAGCTGGGACGTGTGGGTCATTCGATTAGTTTCGTGTACTCGCCGCGAATCTAGACCAGGAGTGGTTCAAGTACTTGCGACGGATATGCTGATTAAGTGATGGGGATACTCAGGTAACTCCGCCTCATAATTTTCTTGATTGCTACATAATTATCTATCTCAACTATTTTAATGTCTTTTTGTAAAATAATTAATGGTAATTCGAATGTGGTTTCGATAGATGTCATCTCGCTGAGCGAAATGCTCATCGAAGATACTTGCAATACAGTGTCATTTTGTAGCAATTTGAGGTGGTATACACTTACATATTATATGTATAAAGGCAGAAGATCTGAAGTCTCTATAGTCTCGTTACCTAGATAAGTCTAAGGATAAGATTTATCGATTAGCAATTGGTTACGAATTGAAAATGTCTTGTGGTTAGATTAATAGGGCGTCACGTGGACCCTTTCGCTATGGACCGAGGCTAATTAAGAAGTTTCCCCTTCGATCGGCATAAATTTTATTAAGCCAGGGATGTCGCGAAAAGTTCATGCCTGAGAAATTAAATTAGTTTTAACGATGAATTGGATTTCTAATTATAAGGTTAGGACGATAACGAGCTTGAGAAACTCTGCCTGTAATAAGCTCAGTACCTTCTAATTTAAATTCGGCGTTACAAGTAATTAGAATATTTCTTGTTTGTTAAAAGTTGTTGGAATAAACATTTAAAAGATTTAAGATTCAAATGTAAGCCGAGAATAAAAACCTTTTTTTCTTTATAATTTTTTAAATTCTATTTTGTATTTATGTAACTTTAATTATAATATTAATTAATACCCTTATAATATTTTTAATAATAGTCAGAAACTAAAGACTTTTGGTGGGAAATTGCGTGGTATGGTAACTTTTATGATACCTATATATACCTTTTATGGTACTTTATATCGTAACTTTTCAGGTAGTCGCAGAAAAATCATTATAGAATGGCCACCAATTACTTTAAAACCGACCTGACTTTTATTGACGATGACTAACTGTACTGTGAATGTGATATAACGTGACTATCACTTACATACGTAGAATAATATTATCTTAACATAGGAAAGCCAACTTGCCAGAAAGAACGATAGAAAACGAACACAAATAACATATCTAATAGATTTAAATAACATATCTTTTTCCGCCAACGCATCAGTTTGGCCATCCAAAGAGGAAACGCTGCCAGCCTTCTGGGAACCTTGCCGATCGGCGGCAGCGGCAGCCTCGAAGAAGTTTTTTATATATTATAATTGTACATTTGCTTGTATATTTTGTACATTTGTTGTTAATTAAATAAGTTGAATCGCCCAATATAATACTCTGATTGAGATGTGAGAACGAGAATCTTTATTCTACCAATTAAAATTTTCTCTTAAATAGAAGGTCTTCCCAAATCTAAGTACAATAAAAATAGAATTCCAGGAATCGAAATTTAAATTAATACATTTAGGTATTCATTATATTTAAACCGAGTAATATTATGTCGGAACTATCAAGCGTTCATAATGAGTGAATTGGTATCATTCTCACAATTTACTTAAATAGCGAACGCAAAAATGATCGGTAAGTCAACACGCAAAACGGTATTCGCTAATTTTATATTGTAGGTAAATCTTTGCTATTCTCTTGAAGCTACCTGTTAAAGCTTAGCGCACAATTTAGGTTGATTGATAGAGTGGTTCATTCATCAACGTCATTTGCCGAATCGACAATATAATGCCGTTGGGGAGTGGCCTCCGGTTCGCTCTCCTTGTTTTATGAGACCGAGGGGCTCAAGGTTTATGGACAATTTAAATAAATTATGACGTGTATTGTTTCTTGATGCCTGTAAAATTATAATATCCTATATACTGGTACCAATAATGTTAAATATTGTGTCCAGCTGCTATTCATCTACAATGGTACACTTACAGCAATATCCAGCATCCTACACATGTAAATTTGAAAGTGCTTGGTAAGTCTTGGCCTGAATCCATTATAGCGAAAACACTCGACTGTGGTCGGTGGAATTTTTTATCAATTACCATTTTCAATGTAAGCAGCCTAATGTCGTATTAATGTTATTTACGGGAGGCTTAGTCAGCATTTCTTTAAATTCTCTAAAATGTTTTATTATTCTTCCTTAATGGCGTAGTAGATTTGTAAATCCTCTAATTTTATGTTCGTTAAGTAAATGCATGATATTTATAAAATGTTTTAATATCTTTAATATTATTATTACTTACATTATCCATCCATAGGCCGGTTTTCCTACATTATCCATCCATAGGGCGGGAAGCAAAACTGTATGAAATATATGGTTCGTTATTTCACTCACCGTACCCAAGAAGGGAGATCTTAGTCAGTGCGATAACTGGAGAGGTATTACGTTGCTCTCAATTCCTTCGAAGGTTTTCTGCAAGATTATCCTGGATAGGCTGTCAAAAGCCGTGGATCCTCTTCTACGTAAGGAGCAGGCTGGTTTCCGTTCGAACCGCTCGTGCACGGACCAGATCAACACTCTTCGTATCATCCTAGAACAGGCATCAGAATGGCAAAGGGAGATTTACCTAACCTTTGTCGATTTCGAAAAGGCCTTTGATACGCTGAAGTGGTCCAGCATCTGGTTCCGCCTTCTGGATATCGGAGTGCCGCCGAAATTTGTCCGTCTCTTGGAGAGTATCTACAAGAACTATTCGTGTAGAGTGGCTCAAGACGGCCTCATATCGGATGATATAACAGTACACGCAGGTGTCCGCCAGGGCTGCCTTCTCTCACCGCTCCTCTTTCTTGTCGTTCTTGACGGGATTATGCTTCGCATCTTCGATAACAGGCGCCGTGGAATAGAGTGGGGATTATCCAACGTCTTGGAAGACTTAGATTATGCCGATGACCTATGCCTGCTTAGTCATACTCACGCCGACATGCAAGCAAAATTGAACGACTTACGTCAGGAAGCGGCAGGAACGGGGCTGAAAATAAACATCAGGAAGACCCAAGAGTTGAGAACTGGTGTGAAGAATGCTTCGCCGATGTTGATTGGCATAGAGGCAGTGGAACGCGTCCACAAATTTACCTACCTCGGGAGCGTCGTCTCAGAAACTGGAGGTAGTGAAGAGGACATCGCTTCAAGGATCGCCAAAGCCCGAGCAACCTTCGCACAGCTGAGACCTGTTTGGCAGTCGCGGAAACTGACCCGAAGGATTAAACTCAAAATTTTCGGGTCAAACGTCAAGTCCGTGCTGCTCTACGGGTGCGAAACGTGGAAGGTTACAAAAGAAATCTCACGCCAAATCCAAGTCTTTGTCAACCGCTGTCTTCGTCGCATACTCGGAATTTACTGGCCCGAGACCATCTCTAACGTGGATCTGCTAGAGAAATGCCACGAGAGCCCGATCGACCACCAGGTCAAGTGTCGCAAGTGGAGTTGGATTGGCCACACGCTCCGAAGGGATTCTGATCACATACCCAAGCAAGCGTTGGATTGGAATCCACAAGGCAAAAGAAAACGTGGCCGTCCCCGTCAAACCTGGCGACGCACCGTGTTGGCAGAAGCGACGAGCATCGGAATGACGTGGAGTGAGGTGAAGCGAGAAGCTCAAGACCGATCGCGATGGAGGACTACTGTGGACGCCCTCTGCCCCATCCAGGGGACATAGGACATTAAGTCAAGTAAGTCATTTCACTCACCGGCACCGGCGTACCTTCCCACCGACGCCGTCGCCTGTGCCGGTATAGCAAGCTTCCCATTCGGCAGGGACTGGGCCGGACAGGGGCCGGCAAAACTGCATGTGTATTGTTATATGTATTTGTAGCTGTGTACGTGTGTGAGTGCGCGGGCTACTCAAAAAGCCGGCGTAACCGGCATTGGCACCGGCGCAGTAGAAAATCGAAGCCCCGGCGCCGGAGCCGGTCTAGAGCCATGCCGCTGCCGGGCCGGTATCGGACCGGCTAATGGAAAATCAAAGAATTTGTTTGTTTGCTTGAACGCGCTAATCTCAGGAACTACTGGTTCGATATGAAAATATATTTTTGTAATGGATAGACCATTTATCGAGGAAGATTATAGGCTCACGCACGCATCACGCTATGACCAATAGGAGCAGAGCATCAACGAAAAATGTTGCATAAACGGGGAAAATGTATTCATTTGAGAGCTTCCACGGAATTGTTCCTCTTAAAAAGTTCTAAAAAAAAGTCCGCCATAACATATATCTCTATCTTTTTAGGTTGACTCACTATAACCTTTTTAATGGTAATCAAAATTGTTCTAAAACAATCTTAAAATAATGATTTTTTTCGAAAAGGGGTTTTTATACATAGTATTAATCCTTATCCAAATAAATTCGTTATTTAAGTATATTTAAATTATCTTCGGAGATATAACAGTTTTAAAATATTTCCGCAGCAAAATAATGATCAAGTATCGCACGCGTATGGCGGGCGGTCATGTCATGGGTATTGGATATTGGGGTCGGCCGGTAGCTCAGCGATATACTGGAATAAGGATACTTTTTATCCCGGGAAAAGATAAAATCCCACGGGGACGCGGTCGAAACCGAGGGGGACAGCTAGACATTCATATTACTGTAGATTCGATTCCCATCCAGGACAGACATTTGTGTCCATATCATATACCTTTAAACCAGCAATTCTAGTATATATATAATAATCTGAATCTCAGAAACTGCTGCAACGATTTTCATGAAATTTAGTATGCTGGAGGTTTCGGGGGCGAAAAATCGATCTAGCTAGGTTTCATTTTTAGAAAACGTCGTTTTATCCGTGTTTTCAGTCAATGAAAAACTGCTACAATATCATTAGAACACGAAGGTAAATTTCACTAATATTTAATAGGTTATAATTGCTCAAGGGGGAATAGAACGGACTCGAAATTAGTAGACCCCGGATCGAGTCCACATGAATGATTTTATTTTCCCTTTTTTTTCAAGTTCCTTCTTTTGTGAGAAAAACTATTAAAAAAAACGAGCAAAGCTACTACTATTTATGTGCCTATATTATGGGTGACGTTCAAATACATATATACCAGGTAAAATAACGAGACAAAATGATTAAAAAATGTCTACATGAAAAAACGTTTCTTATTGCTCTCACGAAGTTAAAGTGCTAAATTATGAAGTTGTAGTAGTTGAATATGCATTTGAAATGTTTCAATGAGTGAGTGAATGAGCGGGTTGAGTGAGTGTAAGTTGAAAGCTCTTGACTCTATGCTGTTGACGTCGTGCACGGCTGTACGTAGCTTTATGATTAAGGGAACTTCTTTATAGTACAGAATATGGCTGTTGCATTCGGCTTACATAGTAAATATCTGGTTCTCATTGAATCATTTTAAATTTATATGTAGTTATTGAAAGCTTCAACGCGTCATACTTGTGAACAGGTGCTGCTTGTGGGGGCTGGTCTGCCTGCACCTAAATTCTATTTATTATTCTGTTTTGCCACCATAACACGTAAATATTATCAGTGTGACTAGAAAATAATTATTGAATGTAATACTGAGTTTATTGCTGGCTCCTGGCTGGCAACCTTCCGAAGCGTGCGTTAGAGTCTAGCTAGACTATTCATAATTACTTGTAAAGGCATATTACAATAAAAATATTTTTATTTACATTTTCAACCATAAACGTATGTAATTATGTTATACCATTTTCAAGAGGAACATTGTAGGTACCTTATTACATTCATAAATTCATTCTGTTGAAAAGAAAAAAATAATAACAAATTACTGTTTGTACAATTCTAATAGGAAACACCGATTAGCTCTCAGAATCAGAATACCTATTACACTTAGGTACAGAATCAGTTTCGTAACTATGCTCGTTTAGATTATTGATCAAAATATAGGACGGGAGGCAACAAAGTCTTCAAAGGTATTTGTACTGCCTCTCGGGTATTGATTTTTTTTCCTGCCAACATGTTGTCCAAATTCTCTGAAAAATTGTTTGTGGGCGCAAGTATGGCGAGTATGGTCCATGACGGAGAACTCGTTCTAATAATTCAAAATATTCACAAAAACAAAACTGGTAGTTGCCTGTACTAAACAACCGTGTGTATTATAAAGCGTAGTGCAGATAAGTCTATATCCCAGCTAAGGACTTTCGTGCCGAGAAACGTTGGTTGAGATGTTCAACTCGGAGTCGGTCTCCAAACTGGAATAGTTCTCGACGGTTTTGAGTCGTTTTCAAGATCTCAAGCCCTTCAGACGCAGATGCAGTCACTTCTATTGTGTCTAGCTATACCAGCTCCGAATGCACAAGTTTCGAAATTCATACTATTTGGAAATAAAGCTTGAATAGTGAGTATCTTATTAGTATTTAATTGTGATTTCCATTTTCTTAATAAAATATAATTATTACTTTAATTGAAGTGGCTCCGGGCGATATTAAAGTTTTAGCACAAGATAAGGACAGTGTTTTTATGTAAACTATATCTTCAACAGTGAAATACGAAATGAAAACGTTTGTTTGTTCAAAATGCACTGTCACGTTTTAGCGAACGACCGGATTTAGTTAAAACTTTAGATAGGGGTGCATTAGGACCTGGAATTGGACACAGGATAAAAGTTTTCCTGTAATTTAGTTCCGTTGTGAAAATACGGGTTTATGCTGATGGGGTTTAAATGATATAAAGAACACAATTCTATTTGAATTTGTGTGTTATATGCAAGTTTTAATTCCTTAATATCACGATTATACCTAACTTAATACGAGCAGGAAATACCCAAGTTAAATAAATAAAAAATATAACGTCTTCCAAAGTCGGACAATACATTTGGGAAATTGGACAGATGCCATTTTTAAAATACAATGTCAACATGGAAGACGAGACCGATTCGTGCAATGATATTAAATTTTACCTGAGACTTGATTTATGAAAGTCGAGGGAGTGGTAATTTCCTCTACGGAAGCGTTGCCATGCCAACATGGTTACTTCGCTGCGAGCGTGAAATCTTGAAAATATGACCCTAATACGATGATCTTATTATTACAATATTTTTACACGCGCGTGTGGCTTGAAGGTTATCTGGGTGGAATATAATACATTTAAGGTAAATAAACATATTAGGTATATGCTTAAAAAAGATAGGTTAGGTAGGTAGGCGTTCTTTCGTTGAACGTCGTTTGTACAAGTCGAATTTGTAAAAGGAAGCCGATCGCGTTCCTTTGCGACGCGAGTGACGCGGGATAACGTACGTGCAGGTCGCGCACACAGTTTCGTGCACGTTGCTTCACTTCATTGGAGACTATTGTTTACGTACGCTCCTTCTACCTTTTTTAGGGTTCCGTACTCAAAGGGTAAAAACGGGACCCTATTACTAAGACTTCGCTGTCTGTCCGTCTGTCCGTTCGTCTGTCTGTCACCAGGCTGTATCTCAAGAACCGCGATAGCTAGACAGTTGAAATTTTCACTATGTATTTCAATTATGTATTTCTGTTGCCGCTATAACAACAAATACTAAAAACAAAATAAAATAAATATTTAAGGGGGGCTCCCATTCAACAAACGCAATATTTTTACCCTTTTTTGCTCGATATCAATAATGGCAACAGGTAGGCACTTGAAATATTCACAAAATACTCAATTGTATTTTTACTTTAATAATAAATAATAAAATAAATATATAAGGGGGGCTCCCATACAACAAACGTGACTTTTTTGCCTTTTTTACGGAACCCTTCGTGCGCGAGTCCGACTCGCACTTGGCCGGTTTTTTATTTGTTCTGTGCTTTAGATAAGAATTTAATTAAATGCTTTCTTAATACCTACAATTTTACACACTTAAAAATAACAAAACCTTCAGAAGATAATCACCCCACCTCACGTATTTTGCGTATTTTGTATGGGGATGAAAAGTCGGTGAAATGAAAAGGAAAATATATTAAATGCTATCACATAAATGGAAAAATATAAAACGAAACGTAGTTGATTTCAAAGAAAAGCAATCAGATTTACCTGAAAATATAAATGATCCTGATAGTATAAACGAATATTTTCTTAAAATTCCAGGCAGGGACAATGTCAGTATTTCTCAGCTCACTTACCTTGAATTCAACCGGTTCAATAACAACACATTTAATTTTAAACCTGTGGATGAAGAAACAGTGTCAAAAATTATCACTAGGATATCTACCAATGCCCAAGGTGTAGATGGTATCACAAAAAGTATGATACTGCTCACATTGCCGAGGACGCTAAGCATCATAACCTCCATTGTAAATAAATCTTTACAAACTGGCATATTTCCGGATGTGTGGAAGGAAGCCATTGTCAAGCCAATCCCTAAAACTAATGATCCTATTGAATTGAAAGATCTCAGGCCAATAAGTATTCTACCCTTTTTGTCTAAGATAATTGAAAAAGCAGTGTGCGTGCAGCTTACAGAGTACCTGAATGTTAACAACTTATTACCACTTAAACAATCTGGCTTCCGTGCAGGCCGCAGCACTTCGACAGCGTTGTTAGATGTAACCGATGATGTCCTAGCTGCACAAGATGCGGGAGAGGGGACAATCCTTGTGTTACTGGATTTCTCTCGTGCTTTTGATAGTATCAATACCACTTTACTCATATCTAAGCTTGCATATTATGGCATTGATGGCACTGCATTGAGATGGTTTTACAGTTACTTGAGTGGCCGCACGCAAAAAGTTGAGGTATGCTGTGGTAAGGGTATAAAGAAGTATTCGACCACCTCCCATCTGACTAGAGGAGTACCGCAGGGATCAATCCTGGGGCCTATTTTGTTTGTTTTGTACAGCGCCGACATCACTCGTTGCATTCAAAGTTGCAAGTATCATTTGTATGCGGATGACCTGCAAGTTTATATATCATCCAGGCCTAATGGGGTATTGACAGCAGTGAATAAACTAAACCAAGACCTGGAACGCATAGCCGAGTGGTCAGATAAAAACAGCTTAGTTTTGAACCCCACTAAGTCTAAATTTCTTGTAATGGGGTCCAAAAATCTGATAGACCAAATTAAGGGGCAAAAGCCTAGGGTCAAAATAGGGTACAGTGATGTAGAACAAGTTCCAGAAGCCCGCAATTTAGGCATTTTAATGGACGGCAGGCTGAGATTTGAAAACTATATACTGGAAATAGTTAAAAATTGTTACTACAGGTTGAAAGTTCTGTACCAGATTCGCCAATATTTGAGTGTGGAATTAAGGGTTTACTTCTGTGAGTCCTTAATTTTATCTAAATTTAATTATGCCGATACGGTTATTGGTGAGTGCCTATTAGTTCGTACAAAAAAACTCATTCAACGGATTCAGAACTCTTGTGCTCGTTTTTGTTTCCCTATTCCACCAAGAGCTCATGTGACCCCGTACCTCAATCAGGGTAAACTGATGAATATGGAGACACGACGACAACTTCATTTTGCTAGTTTGCTCTTCGGTACCATTAAAAACCAAAACCCACCATATTTGCATGAGAAGCTAAATTTTTCACAGCGACCCTTAAGAGAAACTTCCAGACTGGCATGCCCAAGTCATCGAACCGCTGCATTTCGTGGTAGTTTTCGGTATGCCGCTACAAAATGTTGGAACAATATCCCACCACCGATCAGGAATAAAATGACAATCTTCTCATTCAAACGTACCTATAAGCAATATCTTCTTGGTCTGCAGAATGGCTGAGTTTCTCCTTCTTTTTCTAGATTTCTGTTCTTGGTTTTGGGTGGCAATATGTGTTTTTTTTTTTAAATTTTGTTTTTTTTAATTTTATTATTTTATTTTTCTTATTTGAGCATTTTCTATGTAGTTTTATTTTTGTATAATATATATTAGTTTGATATATATAGAACGCATTTATTATATAAATATATGTTTATTGTTATTATAAAATAATATGTTTGTTATTAATATATGAGTATATATATATATTTTGTAACATGTTATCTATTTAGTAAATCTTTGTATAATTATTATTATGAATAAGTATTGTGTGTGCTAAAGTAGTCTTAATTATCTGGTTCCCACTGAAAACCAGCGTCGTAGCAACAGGTCTACCCTTGTGCTGCGACATTATGCTGAGTGGGATACCTTTTCAGCTCCTTAGATATAATAAGTTTTATGTTGTTATTAAATCTCTTATGAAATTTCCTGTATTGAGCTGAATAAAAGTTTTTCTATTCTATTCTATTCTATTCTAAATATGTAATGTAATATTACTAATTTACTCTGTGTGTAATATGTAGTTAGATATCATCTTTTTGTCATTAGGATCACAAAAGGAGCCGATATGAGCTCTTGACACCCAATTAATATAGCGAAGTAATAATAAAGCATGACTTTTACTTGGCCAATTTGTAAGAGGTCGGTTGTACCTTCGTCTTGGATCGGTATTGGGGCCTATGTCATGTGTAAATTATTGTTATAGTTCCCTTCCTGTACCTACGGTGTGAGGATAATAACATTGCTTTTATTATGGTGCCTATCAAATACGATTTAGATTATGACTGTATTTTATTAGCTTTTTGTATGTTTGCGTCGTCGTTTTGTTTGTCTTAGGATGGATGTCTGTCTACCTTTGAGAAAGTAACCCTTTTCACGGCTAAACTTATGATATTTGTTAAGGGGTTTCTTGATCCTTGAGCATGGATATGGGACTGATGATTCCACGCTGACGTGCGGGTAAATCATCCTGCTAATATTATAAATGTGAAAGTATGTTTGGATGGATGTGTGTAGAGATGTTTGTTCACGCGAAAACGGCTGAACGGGTTTTGATGAAACTTGGCGCATATACTAGAATAAAACAGAGGATACTTTTTATCCCGAGAAAAGATAAGATCCCTCGGGAACGCCGATGAAACCGAGGGGCGGAAAACTAGTCTAATCTATATAACAATAATTAAAATTAAAGTGTCTCTTTGTAATCTCAATATAACAGCTTTTTATTAAATGCATACAAAAGAAAATATTTTCAAAATGTTTGTTTCTCAGTTTATCTGTTTGTTACGGCAAATCTCCAAAACGACTGGACCAATATTATGGGACTTTCAGTGGCAGATAGCTGATATTATAAAAAGCAACTTAGGCTACTTTTATAAAATAAATTGAAAAAGAATTAGGGTTTCGGGTTTAAGTTTAAACCCGTGAAATTGTGGACAATATACGATTCAAATAGGGAACGCGGGTTCAAACGAGAGGAACATCTAGTTTAAAATAAATGAGGTTAAATATATTTAAAATCATTAAAAGTAAAATAATTTTAATTAGGACTGTTTACTTTAAAACTTGCCGTATTCTTCTGCCGTACTCTAATATGAAAGGATAGGTATCACAATGTCACAATACAACATTAGAATACGTAGAAAACGATTTCATTTCCTTTTATATATTTAACATCAACATCAACTCATGTTTTCGATTTGAACATATATCTTCACGTTCAAAGGATTTGTAATATCAAATTCTTTCAGTTGCACGTTGCACGCCGCGCTGGCGCTAGTGTCATCTCAAACTTCTGCATATTTATGAGTATTTGAGAGTTCAAAGCACAATGCTACAATCAAACTGTAAGTTGTTCGAGACTCCTGTACCTTTTTGAATTGCATATTAATGCAGTAAACTTATCTATGTATGATTATAATTACCAATGTGGAATTATAAAATTGTTATTGTATCTAATTGCTAATTATTACAACATTGTTTGTATAATTTGCAATCATCACCTGCATGACAAATAACAATTATTTACAATATGATATAGTCCATTTTTAGGGTAAAACGGGACCCTATTACTAAGACTTCGCTGTCCGTCTGTCTGTCACCAGCCTGTATCTCAAGAACCGCGATAGCTGTACAGTTGAAATTTTCACAAATTATGTATTTCTGTTGCCGCTATAACAACAAATACTAAAAACAAAATAAAATAAATATTTAAGGGGGGCTCCCATACAACAAACGCTATTTTTTTGCCCTTTTTTGCTCGATATCAATAATGGCAACAGGTAGGCACTTGAAATATTCACAAAATACTCAGTTGTATTTTTACTTTAATGATAAAATTTTTATATATTTTTAAACTTTAATAATACAACAAACGTGATTTTTTTGCCTTTTTTACGGAACCCTTCGTGCGCGAGTCCGACTAGCACTTGGCCGGTTTTTATCTATTTTGGCACGAGTATTGTCAAGTCTACATGATTGGCGCATACAAGAGGCGAAGAGCCCGTCAGCTTTGCGTCGACAGCCTCACCGTGTAAACCATTTTCATACCAAAAGCCACCAAATAATATACTTTTTAAGCGTAGTGTTACTAACTGACATGTTCTGATAAGCTTCTCTTCCTAGCTTTCTGTGCCGCGATATCACCCGCGTTATCGACGGATTTAAAATAAAATATAGCCCATATTACTCTGCTGGCTAAAACTGGATTCAAAAAGCCCAATGCCGCGAAGAGTGGAAACAGTTGAAGGGGCCTACACCAAGTTGGTTGAGAAAGGCTAGAGAAGAAGAAGAAGAAGATTACTCGCTGATAAAGTGAATAGGTGAAGAATTTAAAAAATCGGTAATTATTTTTTGAGTGTTTCCATTACTAATAAACAAAAAACTTGAGAGGTGTCAAGGGACACCCGGATGGAACGAACGAACAAAAAATCACAGACACTTTTATGTCGGTGATTTCGTAAGAATTTTTTCCGTCTAGCCCCCTTTCACAACGCGCGATAAGGAACTTCGTTCCAAAATGTAATACCTATATAAATGGGTTGGCACGCGACGATGGCATGAGACCTGACGGAATGTCATTGTTTCCATGGAAGATGGGTAGGCCTCTAGTGTGGGACGCAACGTGTGTCGACACTCTTGCGCCATCCCATCTTCCTAGCACAGCGTGTCTTGCCGGCGGTGCCGCTGCATCTGCTGAGAACCTCAAGCGGCGAAAATATAATAGCCTTATAGGTAATTATATTTTCGAGCCGTTTGGGGTTGAAACTCTCGGGTCGTGGGGCCCGAGTGCTCATCTCCTATTTAAGGATATTTCCAAAAGATTGGTTGACGCTTCCCGTGACCAAAAGGCTGGCTTTTACTTTGGCCAAAGATTAAGCATTGCCATTCAACGTGGCAATGCTGCCAGTCTTTTGGGAACGTTACCAGTCGACAGCGATGCGGAGGAATTCTTCGACGCACTTTTATAGTTTATTTTAGGTAGTTTTTAGATTAGATTTTTAATATTAAACAATGAATGTTTCATGTTATTTGATTTGAATAATTAAGAGGTGTATGTAATAATACCTATATTATCTTTTTAATATTAGTTTAGATTTAGATATCAGTACAAATCCATGCGCAAGTTTTATTTCGTAGCTGATCCATATTTAATCGCGGTAATGTCCTCTTAAGAGTATCCTTTAATATTTAAGTTTAACCGGTATTTGATTATCTTGTTCCAAACAGTTCTGATGTAATTTTTTATTTGTTATGTTCTTCAATTAACAATATAACTTTGAGATACCACTTCATCGTTAGTCCAATTTGGTGTCGAATGATAATTCTGAGTCGAGGCAACGCGAGACGCTTCAGTCATTAGATTTATTCACATTTTATTATTCTAAACAAATTTGCATGTAAATTAAATATCCTTGTTTTGTTGGCTATTTATCTTCCTATATTATTATTATATCAAGTGTTTACCTAAAGTCGGATTTTTAATTAGCTGGAGTAAACTAATAGTTAGGAGAGCAATGTGATTATGATTACATGTCCCAGTTATCAATAATAGAATAGTCAATCTAAGGTCAGTGATTACACGTCTTCTCATTCATTTAAAAAAGCTGAGTAACGAAATATTTTTTACGACAACTGTGAAATCATTCCAGCTAATTAAAAATCCAACTTTATAGTAGTAGGTAAATATTATGGTTCTGTTATTTTCTTTTGATATTTCGGCGAATATCATCGATCCGATACGCAATACAATTCTCGCATAATCTTCGTATCAGCGTGGTAAAGCTATTTAGTGCATTAGTGGATAACACGCTAAATCCATTAGCCACTTTTAAATTTAAAGCTCACTTGCAATAATAAAATATGTAGCTAGAAGAAGAATGCAAGAAATATTCTTGTGGTGTGCCAACTTTTTATATTCTCATGTTGGCACTCTAGTTTAGTAATAAGTTCATATTTTTTATTTATTCTCTAATACTTAGGTATAGAATTGAATATACATATAGCATAGAATTAAGAATTTGTGAATTTTCTAAAGACTCTATTGATTCAATAGCTTCAATTTAAGAATAATCAACTCACTTACATAATAATAATAACCAGTGTTCCGCTCTCTATTAACTCTCAACAGAATAGAGTAGCTTATAACATTGAAATAGTAATATAATCTAAACTTCGCCCCTACTCATGACGTATTCAACCGCAAATATGTACATCAAAGACTTGGCAATATAATGTACATTGTGGCAATTGAATACGATATTCATAGGTGGTACATATCGTTACAATTTGCATGGAATGAATTACTTAGCGGTGTTTCAAAGGATTCGCGGCGCGCAGCGCGGCGCGGCGGCGCGGCGGTCGAACCGTTGATTGAAATACTCAGCATTCGATATGTATTAACTACGTTGTTATACATTCCGTAAGACAGTTCTTTATTTGGGCTTTCGAGCGGCGACATTCTTTTACGACATAGGTTTGTATTAATTTAGGTTGTTTCCCCACAAATATATTTGATTAAGAATACACGAAATAATCTTCTATGTAGGTACATAAAAACATTATTTTATTCAGGCAAGGTTCCCAGAGAATAATAATTCAGTGGTTGATATATAAGGTAAATGGCAACTTTTCTCTGAAACATCAGTTAATTTCCTCTCATGATATTAAAGTTTCATCTTGAGTAATTATCTGTTTGAAATGTTTTTGAACACTCTGAATTCAAGGTGTCACTCAAGCCGCGTCAACAAGCCATCAAGTTAAAAGCAAATTTAAAATTAAAGTAAATAAATATATATTTCTACAACTTCATACTAAACCATTTATGTCTGTGATTCACAACACTATACATATCAATGTAGAATACCTACGAATATACCTAAGATTTAGTAAGTTCTCAATATATCATAACCCTATAATCATAACCTTGTAGGTACATATAGAACTATGTACGTATAATAATATGGGAGCACTGGGATACATCAATATACATACACTGAAAATTATGAGAAATTAAAGTTGTCAGAAGAAATTAAAAACCGGCCAAGTGCGAGACGGACTCGCGCACGTAGGGTTCCGTAAAAAAGGCAAAAAAATCACGTTTGTTGTATGGGAGCCCCCCTTAAATATTTATTTTATTTTAATTTTATTATTCATTATTAAAGTAAAAATACAACTGAGTATTTTGTGAATATTTCAAGTGCCTACCTGTTGCCATTATTGATATCGAGCAAAAAAGAGTAAAAATATTGCGTTTGTTGAATGGGAGCCCCCCTTAAATATTTATTTTATTTTGTTTTTAGTATTTGTTGTTATAGCGGCAACAGAAATACATAATTTGTGAAAATTTCAACTGTCTAGCTATCGTGGTTCTTGAGATACAGCCTGGTAACAGACAGACGGACGGACAGACGGACAGAAGCGAAGTCTTAGTAATACGGTCCCGTTTTTACCCTTTGGGTACGGAACCCTAAAAACTGAAATTGCGAGATACAATACTAAACCCTATGTGTCACATGGTACCTATGTAAATTTAATAAGCAATTAGTTGTAATAAGTTAATGCTTCACGTTTCAGGGAGCGCACAAGTTTATCAAATAACGAAGCCTTCGGGGTATACGAAATAACAAGAGAGAACCCCAATAACCTGCGTAAGGTTTGAGCCAGAGATCATTATAAAGGTATTATTAAAAGCGCTGTAAGCCACAAAAATTCGTCTGAAATGTTTTTAATTAAGCCACTGAAGCATTTACCGAAATTAAACGGCTGTAGAGAGTAATAAAGGCGCTCCTTTATTATAAAATTTTATATTTTTATTACAATTTTATTAGCCATTAGCTATTTTAATTTTGTATAACAAACAATTTTTAGGTAATTGAAACCCCTTTGTTATCCATTATTATGTATACAAGAACATTTTTCATTGCAGTTAGTAAGAAACATTTGCAGCCATGTCTTTTCTAAGGTAGATTGGATACCGAACGCGATTCTTTATTTTGTCGTATACCTAATATCTAAAATTATTCAAAATTATCGATTGGCCGAATTATCACATTACTTTTTTTAATAAATTTAGTCGCGATTCCTGAAATTCGATTTTTTATGTACAATACGTTTTCGGTCGATCCGCGATTCAAAGGGACACTTACCTAGCCTAGTTGTCAATTGTATTATAAAGAAAATGTGTAAAGTGATTAGATATCTACCTATAAGAATAGGTTGCAAAACTATTGATGTACATAAGTACCATAAAACAATTGTTTAGACAGTGTATGCTGTAGTTTCAATAGAAATAAAATGAACTACGCTCCGTGGAAAGTTTCGGAGCGCCAAAAAAATTGCAAAGTTGGTTAGGGCAATGGGAATTTGCTGAGAGCACAGCGCACTACCGCAAGAACCTGTTTCATTCTCTTTTTTACGTCAACTTAGAGACGTGCTCGTTGTGTTAACAACAAAACAACAGTTCCTCTGTTCCCACTGAAATTTATGAGACTAAAGATAAAGTTTAAATTGTTATTGCTTTAAACATAATAATATAAAACGTCATATTTGTGATTAGTTTCGTTCGATAAAGTAATCTGATGATACACGAAAGGGATTATTTCTGTGGGTAATCTACGAGTACCTATACAATCATAAAAAAACTTACTTTCTACATAATTCTCATTAACGTACTTGTTAAACCAACAAACACTTTCGCATTTATAATATTAGTATGTAAGTTAGTATTGATACCTACTTTTAATTATCTCCGCAGTTTCATCCGTGTTCTCAGTGTAGTACCTACTCGTACTACAACCTAAATAAACTATCTAACCCAAAAATATTGTTTTCAAATCGCCAGTTCAAGATACAAACAAACTAACTCAATACTAATAATATAAAAAAAATTGCCCTGCTGAGTTTCTCGCCGGAGTCTTCTCAGTGTCAATTCTAACGTTCATAAGTTACCAGTGCCTAAACTGAATAAATCCATTTTAGATTTTTATTATTAATATACATACATACATACATTATTAGATTAGATTGAATCTTTTATTTAGAGCGTAACCTAATTAAATAGCGTATTTAAAATTCTATTTTAAAGTCTGAATGGCTCGCTCGAGTAATATTTAATCGATGGACATAGGTAGTGATAATTTCATTTTACTTTTTACGTTTTGTTCAAAGAGTTTTTTTAACACAAAAATAAATTAAATTATAAGTCATATCTTTTGTATTCAGCCAGCCAAAATAGACTCAATTACTTAGATATTTCTTTTGAGAGAAACTTACTTATAAATGGTGAAAACTCTTCCAAGGGAATAGCAAGTGATAAATTATACAAGAAACTAATTGGTACCAACTCGGGTCGAACTTAGTCCTTCTGTTTGCGAATCGAAGTTTTCCAGCCAAATAAATTATAAGGAGTAGGGTACGGTTGGTTGGCAATGAAATATTGCAAGCAAAAGTGAACTTTAAAAATAATTTTATATTCATCTTAAGTTTAGGTAGACATTATATTTCATCAATGTCTTTTGGATGAAACATAAGTCTTGTTAGCCACCAAATATATTTTTATAACAGTTTTCTCAAATTCTATATTTAGTAATAATATAAAGACCTTTTCAGCTTTCAAAATAACTTTTTTGTTTGGTTCATAGAATAAATGACAGTATTATTTTTCATACTGCGCGTGCTGACCGTACACCTCCGACGCACGATCACTTGCTTTCACTCTCATTCACAGTTCAAGAGAACATCAATAATAGATTGCATAAATAATAACCACTCAATAAAAGTACCCGGGAACACAACGATACATTCGTGTGACGTGTATCCAAAACCATTGTTTTGTGTTTGATTGAGCGACCTTTTTCATATGCTTATATATAGATGAAAAGAATTGGGCGATTACCTTGATAAAGTAAAAGCGACATAATCTATGCGTGTTTGGTTCGTACACAACACAGGGATTAGGTACTCGAAAGCAAAAGGATTTAGAATATCAGTCTATCCCATGATCAATAAACTCCGGAAATAATAATAAAATGAAGATGCATTCTCTGTTGTGCTGGTTTTCCTTTATGCTGTCACTATGTAGATCAATAATAGATTTAAAATATTGGTAGATTAAAATAAAAAAAATGAAATCGATAAAAGCTATCTCTCCGGCGGGGAATCGAACCCCGGTCTCCCGCGTGACAGGCGGGGATACTTACCACTATACTACCGAAGACTTAATAGTAGTTTTTAAATTTACGTATTTAATAAAAATCCGTAATGTGTTACACCTACGCAATATGAATAGCAATTCTTAGTTACTATGTTTTTAGTTTACTTAATTGAAGCGTTATTAAACAACAATAATATTATGTACATGAAAAAGAAGGTGTTATTTATACCTACACTATGTTATTTTGTTATTTTATGGACTGCGGTAGAGGTTTACGGCTCAAGTATCGCCATAGCTATCGCATAAGCCTCGGGAACTGTACATTTAATGGGCTGTAAATGAAAAACGACGCAATTTTTGTGACACGATGACCGGTAAGGGCCTCGCTTAGCTTTCCTCCGGGGACGGCTCGAACTTGATGGTGATTTGAGGCTAAACTGGTTTAGGTGTGACTCACTTGATTTGAGCATTAACTATCACATGTTTTTAAAGATAAAAAAATTATGAGATGTATTTTTTCCGTCAGCCGATTTCATTCGTTTTCTAGAATGGTTCGAGGACACGAAAAGAGACTGATAGCAAAATGGACGAAAAAATCAAATAAGTTTTTTTTAATTCTGATGCTCTTTCTTCATCCTCCCAAGTTTTTGGTTAAAATATTCTATGTACAGACACGTTTAGTAATATTATTTTTGGACTATAAAGTTACTGTACCACCTAAATAAAAAAAAAAGATTTACTTATCGAGTTACGTATGCAAAACATTCAGTTGGTTCGCACATTAATGAGCAGATTCCTTGAATCGGAATGATTAGGACAATTTATTGTCAGAAAAGATACCGAGACAGGGGTCAATAGATTACCTATACGCTCGTTGTGACAAATAATACCTACCATTTGCCATTACTAGATGGAAACGGGTGCCTTTTATTTTCGAAGCACAATTTCATATTTCGTACCTATCTACTGCAGAAAGGGATTTTCTACGTCCAACTTTATTATTATAGCAAATTGGAATCACGGCTGCTCAAAGAAGGCAACGATTTACTACATAATAGGAACCTAAGTAGGTACTTACAGGTGCTTTTTAGTGCTCGAAGAAAATCTTAAAGGGAAATGTTTTCATAACCTACTCGTTATTATGTATCTTACATGTAAACTGAGGAAGTTTATGTGTATTTATTCTGAACCAGCCAATTTTAACGTTTATAAGTGCCTTATTTGGGCTGATACAGAATAAATTAATTTCTATATACCAATGACTAAAAAGTTGAGAGGAAGTCGTTTGTCGTGGTATGGGCATGTTATAAGGAGGGATGCTAGTCATGTAGCCAAACTAGTTATGAATATGAAAGTGGATGGATGGTAGAGGAAGACCGAAAATAGATGGATGGATTGTGTCATATGTTTATTGCCAACACAATCAGAATAAAATATTAGGGGTAGGTAGGTATAATAGAGCATTAGGTATCCATATAAACATAGGTATCATGACAGAGTCCCAAACTAAGCAATGCGGTATTTCAGACTTTAGGACTCCTGTTTTGAGTTTACTCTTACTATGGGAATAAACCCGAAATCATGAAAAACATATATTTATAACTGTTTGATTGAGCAAAGTTGACCTTAAATTTTACGATGATTGAATTTTTTTTTAATTTCGGGTTAGGGATAGGAGCCATTTGATTCAGTAGATCGCAATGTCACCGTGGTAAGTGTTGATATTGCAGTAGGTAATAAGCACACAAAGCTTAGAAGGAAAGTGGATCTCAAATGCAGCTGTCGAAATACACCGATAGGTGCTTTGTGACAGACTTTCAACTTGAGGGTGGTAGCCAGCCAGTCGGGTACTACAAAGTACCCTACCACCGTGCCATAGTTTTCTCACGATGTTTTCCTTCACTGAAAGTTCAAGTTCATTTTTGGATTCGAATTCACGACCTTCGACGCGGTATCCGACGTCACTAACACTGAGCTATCATCGCGTTAAATGGTATCTTATCTACCAATTTAAAACAACATCAAAAAACGTTTCTGCACATAAGTAAGAATGAAATTGTACAAAGTAATTGAGTAACATAATCGATGTAAAATGGAGCACTGCAAGTGAGTTAAATTCATTAGAGTTTGCGGTTAACAGAGCCAACGGCAAGCAATTGTTAAAAAGACAAAAAGGGCTATAAGATGGGTCTCTCCATTTCCTCGTCCCTGACAGGCGGCGAGTTTACTTTGCTTTATTTGGCGAATGCTTTTGAAAATATTTCCTTTTTCGCAGTGGGTGACGTGTTGCTTATGGAAAACTTTATAATTAAGAACAGCTAAAGGCGTAATACAGACCAGGATTTAGCCACGGTTAGTAGCGTAGTTACAGCAGGAAATCTAAGTAATAACTCTAAGTAGTTAGTACTCTAACTTCATAAAATTCTTTGCATTGTTATAATTAAATGTAGGAAGCCTATTGTTTAGTTTAGACTTATAACAAATACGTTGCAGTTTCTAAATAAACTCTTGCGTAAGTAGGTTTAACAATATGAAGGTTTTCACCTAATCTGAGTTATCCTTCTATGTTAAGATTAATCTGACGTGGTTAAATCTTTCCAAATTACGAATATACCTGGCGGTTCTGGCGGGTTACATTCTGCCGTTGACTGATCAAATGAAACATTATAATTATATATTTATGATTAATCACTTAAGTTGGATAACGGTACGTAGAGGAGGGAGCTTCGAGGCAGGGCCTTAATTGAATACTAAATGGGCAAAAAGTTATATGAGATCATTAAATATGGATTTTAAAAAAAGTATATTTATCGTTCTTTTACTTATTGATCTATGATGCTAGTAAATTAAGTGTTATTATAAAAAATATTAGCTGTCCCCGCGGGTTCACCCGCGTTCCCGTGGGATCTTATCTCTTTCCGGGATAAAAAATATCCTATCTCTTATTTTAGGATATAATCTATCTGTGTGCCAAGTTTTATCAAGATTAGTTTAGTAACTAAGGAGTTCATCGCAGGCCAACATCGTGACATGGGAATTTTGTATAAGTACCTGAAATTTTCCAATTTTCTGCGCAATATTCCGTAAGAACCTTCTACAAAGTATTAGAAAACTTAAAAAAAGATGAATGAAATCAGTAAAGTCGTGCTCAAGTTATGGCGTGACCAAGGGAAATAAGAATTCTGGAATTGAGATACTCTTTAGCTTATGTTATTTAATTTTAGGCCAGACTTCAATCTGCAATCCTCCTTGTGCCGGACCTGTGAGTCGCATTAAATAATTAATGTTGAAAAGTCTGTGCCCCACTCTGAACTCATCTTTTAACTTTGTATTATTAGCTAAATATTTCATACTTACCTACCTTCAAAGTTTCGGTAGGTACATGCAAGTTTAATTTTTTTTGTCAAGTTCGTAAATTTTATAACAGTTATGTTTTTCATACTAAGTTTTCATAGTACGTACATAACTTAATTAATAGATTATTATTTGATCTAAATATAAGAATAAAAAGTTCTATAGATATTATTAAACAAATTCTACACGATATGGTACCTAAACATATATTTTTAATAACTAATTAGTCACACAAGACATATGTAGTCCTATTCAATAAAATCCCATAGAAAAACACTTTTAGATTTTTTCAAATTTTTTCAAACTTAATATGTTGTCTTTTCAAAACATTATTTTATTTACAACCAGTTTTATTTGTAACTGTATCATTTGTGCTTTACTATATAATAAAACATTATATTTTCATAATAAATTATTAGGCTTGAGTATCATACAAACAAGAGAAAAACAAAAACATAATAGGTACCCATGGGGCAAACAAACTTTTTGCACTGACCGAGTAAAAACATGTATGTTACAACTTACAAGCCATATAATAAATACGTAGGGAGTAGGTACAAGTACAAGGGCTAAACTTATAGAATCGGATGCCCCGGGCACATCGTGTAGATACTCCCGCGTGACTCCCGCCCGCCCACGTGCCGGCCGGCGAGCGTATTACATATAAAGGGCAAGAAAGAACATGCCCCAATCCGCCCCTGGGTATTACCCGAAGTTCTCTAATGAACACAAGTTCGAGACGTCTATAAATTCCAAAAAACAATAATATACAATTCTGTAATGCATCTAATATTAACGGCGCATTTAGTTTTATAATTGAATGAAAATAGTGAATAAGAAAGTTTTCAAAGATGTTTCGTGATGCTTATGAACTGTATTTATTCATGAAGGGCTTATATCACATCACACGTCGCTTCAAATGGCCTGGCGTTTATCAATATGGGAAATATGTATGTATTTGGTATTGATTTATTCAATCATATAAACATACAATGTATCTTAACTGAAATGGTATTGAGAGTACTTTTTACTAGCAAAACGTGGTCAGCGGGGCGGAAAATCTAATAATTTTCAAAAGTTGAGTTTAAGCGATGATAGCTCAATAGTAGTGATGTCGGATACCGCGGCGAAAGTCGTGGGTTCAAATCCTACAAAGAGCTTGAAATTTTGAAATTTCGGTGAAGGAAAACATGATGAGGAAACGGCACGGTAGGGTACTTTGTAGTACCTGACCGGTTGGCTACCACCCTCAAGTTGAATATCCGTCGCCAAGCACCTATCGGTGTGTTCCGACAGCTGCACTTGAGAGCCAGTTCCCATCTAGGCTTTGTGTGCTTACCACCTTCGGCCACATCATCACTTGCCGCATGGTGAGGATGCGGTCCAACAAAAGCTTATCCAAAATAAAAAAGAAAAAAGTAAGTTGTTACAATATAAAGCTCTGTTCTGCAACTGGGATTACAGTTAATTAGTTTATGATAATACAACGACAGAAAAAAAAATATCACAAACTGTAAAAATGAAAAATCCTAACGATTTTTACGGCAATGCAAGCTTTGCATTTTATAAAAAATTATTTGCTGTGAAACTGAACTATTTAAATATCATACAACAATATAATGAAGCCATTAAACGAAAAAAAAATTTATTAACCCTTGTTGAAAACGTCGGCATCTCCTTGTTATTAAAGAGTAGATAGATTATAACATAACAATTTGGGAGTATTCCGTAATTTCCACATACACAAGGAGATTCATGGGAATTAATGTTGTACAAAGTAATTAGCTGAAAGGGCTTTATAAATGATCTTGGCGGAAGTTTCAGGAGCGTGTTAACTCTAAAAGATGGATGTATGAGAATATGTAGGTACCTACAAATGGCCTGATTTATAGACCTACCCTGGCAGCGAATTCCTAATTTAGACAAGGATTTACCATACATTACTAATAATTCTCGATTACACAGACGTACTGATCATGAATAGGTAATCAACCAGTCGGAATAAGTACTTTTTTTATTGGTCTAGCTAACCCAAGAGCTGACCTGACCGACCGGGTCCAATTGTGAATCTAACCCATCAAGGGATTTCATCAAAATCAGTCCTGCCGTTTTTGTCGGTGTTCAGTGACAAAGAGATAGGATACTTTTTTTATACGTCCCTCGAGAACGAGGGTGAAACCGCGGTAGCTAGTATACCTAATATTATACCTAATATAATAGTATACCTAATATTAATACCGCTTGAGTTTGTTCTCAAGCTTATCTTTAAGGGTGCTGAGAGCAGTTTAAAAAAGGGATAGAGTTAATGAGTATAATTGTGAATCTACCTACCTTCCTACATGCTCGATGTAATTGATTCTCTGAAAGGGTATCAATAATTTTCTTTATATTTACGATATGAATAAAAAGAATCACGCAATCAACCACAGAGGTAAGGTGAATACCTAATTCGTTAGCATTGGCTGGCATCGTTGACCCATTTGTACGCGCCTCAATCACGGGTCAGATTCAATTTCACCCACTTTTATTCGGTACGATAATCTCGTGAGATATAAACGGAAATATGAGGGGCCTTATTATCCTTTCTTTTATTTGAGTTATTATTTTGTTTACTCATGCAAAATGAACATGGACAGTTATGAGTAATATACCTGTGGTGAGGTTCGCAATTTATGTAGGCTTCATATATGAGTGTTTCGTGAGTTTTGTTGTTCGCTGTTCTAAAGATAAATTGACGTAAATTCTATTACAAGTACAATATGTGGTGTCCGTGTCCTGTGCGTCCTGGTCCTGCTCCTGCGTGAGTTAACTGGCAGTTTGTGTCGGACCGCAAACCCCGCAATAAAATAAACGCAGCCCGACATAACTATACGGAGATATAGTTGGGACTCCCAAATGTGCTGTTCGTAGTTAGGTCACTTCTATCTAACACACATTCTAGGTTAACGCTTAATCCATACCACGGACCTTAAACGCATGTTATGGTAATAGTAATACTTTTAAACAAAAACATTTTTATACGCTGGCAAGTAAGTGCCTACATCAGAGTAACTACGCCTAAATACTCAGTGCCTAAAAGTGGAGTAAACTTTCTATCTTTCAATATTCTTTCAAAATTTAGGTTGATGTAGTTTTTACAAGATACTTATTAGAAGGTTAACATAGTTGAAAATGATTCCAAGAATCGTCTCCTGGAATTAATTTAATGAAAGGTTCATTCGTTTATTTAAAAGGCAATTGACAATAATTAGCACTCAGAGAGGCCGCTTTCGCACTTCAGTATCTTCAATGCGACCAATTAATGTGAATTGATCTAAATCCTCGAAGCGAAATTGGGTAAGAAATTGAAATAGAAATATATAATAGAATATTTTATTCTTAAATAATAGTTCATCAAAGTAATTGCATAATATGGAGGTGTCAGTAAAATATATTTCGTCAATAAGTGGTCGAAAGCGCTGAGAATTATGTAGGAACATTGGCATAATATTGTCATCTCAGATTACCTCGACCAGCGTCGGGCGTATGTCATAATTTCATAAAAACATTTCATATTACCATCTTGAAGGTATTAATAATCACAAATTTGATAGAGAAACTGCCTACTTAGACCAGTTGCACTGGATGGTCTTATTGCCATGTCAGACATTCCTTTCAATAGCTCTTGAGGTTGCGAAGCAAATCGTTTACCTAAATTTTTAATTTTATTTTGTCGATGTGACTGAAACAAACTTTCCTCATTTATTCCTTTTACCGAAAGCACTTAGCCCAAATTAAAATTGAACACTAAAAAGCTTAACTGTCGTGAAATTTAATGGTCCGCCTGAGACATTCTTAAAAGTTTCAGACACAAATCGAAGTTAATTAAAAAGTTCAGCTCGATTGCCATTTTAACCATAAAAGAAGCTAGGAATAGCTAATGAGGGTGCTTGTTTGGCAATAAACAAAATTAAACTGTTCACCGTCGCCGGTGTAACTGTTCATAGTGTGCATTTAAGCGAGAGCTCGCTACCGGAATTTGCTTTGTATTTATACGGTATATTAGCTCTTATTATTTTCATTTCTTCTTCCCCTATTTTTTTATTCCATTTCAAAAATAACAAGTCTTAAAAATACAGTACAATTCCCCAGTGTAATGAAATATTCCGGGAAGTAGGTAGGTATATGTAAACAGCTTAAATGAAGTGACCCACATGTTTAGCAGGCATATTAATTACAGCAGGCAACACGTCGGGCAGGCGTGTAACTGACGAACAACAATATTGGAGATTAACTCAAACAGAGGGCTGAAGTCCAGAGTAGGTAATCACATCTGTGGCGGCCAATGTAAGCGGCCGAAAACAAGAGCCCAGTTAAATTGAATCCCAAAATAATTAAATTATCGGCCAACGATCGCGAAACAATTTTCGGGCAATATTGACTTACCCGATCAACGTTCCCGGCTAAAATCCAATTCTTACCCCTAATAGAATCATTAAAGCCGAAGACAGCTACAACGAATTGTTTCTGCTTATATTTTAACCTTATCTGGGAAATTATTAGGTTATTTGCTTTTTGCCCGAGGATAATCCGAAACGTATCCACGAGTAAGCATACCGTACCATATATATACATACCGTATATGAGAAAACTCGCTTGGAAGGTATACTTACTTAAGTGTACTTTTTTCCGCTAGTAAGTTTTTGTCCGCGACTTGGTCCGCGTTGTATTTGTTAATCGTGTTTATTCTTATAATAATAATAATCTTCTCCTTAACCTATTAAACAAAAGTCATTACATTAATAATGACACAAATAAGTGGAGGTTGTGTACGAATAAAGGTTAAAGCTGAGTCTACACTAGGCGAGCCTGTATTGTAGACAACAGCTGCTTCTACCGTAATACAAATAGCTCATAGAAGGATATGTGTATAGTCAGGTTAATTAATCAATCAATCCATTACCTACTATTAGTTAAGATTGAGAACATTAACTCAACAAAGCCTAATAATAAGCAAGATAATACAATATAGTACCTGACAGGCAATACCATAATGTATAATATACTTACACGATATAATTATACACGGTGTCCCATAAATAACACGCCACAGTGACACTGGAGCTAGAATGGCTTCAGGTCTATCAGATAACATCAACATAAAAGTTTTCTGGTTTTCGAGATATTGCCACTTTGAAGCTTCTAAAAAAAACTCTATGAGTAATTTGGCGACAAAAGCCGCCTGCACCATTTATTAAGTATTATTTTTTAACGATTTCTTCGCCAATTGTGAAACGATTTTCAAAATTCTTTTATTTATAACTGTACATGAAATCAGAAACATGCACCAGGAGTAAAACACGCGTGAGTGTAAATACGGGAAAATGGATTTATATTCATTCATCGTACCTATACAAAACGTAGAATTGCAGAAAACGGAACTCGTAAAGGATGTTACTCCTAGCTCGGTGCTAGAAAATTCTTTATTTGTGGATCGGACAGTGTTTTATATTTTCCACTAGAATGTAGTCCTGCTAATAAACTCCTTACTAGATCAGTAGTTAGGTATTTCGGTAAGTAGCTGAAAGCAAAGATTTTTTTTTTTGGTTATCCAAATTTTACAAAATAGACTACCTGACAATATATTATACATTTTTTTAATCATTATTAGATTTGATTTATTGTTCTAAATATTAATAATGTAATAATAATAGCACGCCCTCGTAATTATTTTAATGTGTTACCTAGTTTATTATTAATTTATATGTTCTCATGTTAGTGAAATAGTATTTCTTATGAGAATAAAGATTTCTTTACCCGTATAAACTCATGTTTATATCAAGTATTGAAATCAAAGCACTTGAAAAAGCGGCACGATTTTTATTGCGTTCATTTCCCATTTCACGCCAGTTTGCCGTACCTTCAGTCGACTGCTGCTCTTTGTCATTACTGAACGCACCCCACCCGACCCGACGCGATGTTATGGTACTCTATCGTCATACGTCACACGTCATACGCAGACACAAGTGCATTACGCAGCCGAGCTCTAGAAAATATCGAATATTTTCCACAAAATCTCATTCTACCACAAACAAGAGGGGAAAGAGTTGGTTTTTATAATAATTTGTATCGTTTGTATTGTTCTTTTATTTCATTGCAGTTTTGTTACGATTGTTCCATTGGGGAATTATATAATCAGGGTTAAAATGTTAGATTGTACGTACTTTCAATCTAAAATATTTTTTTTTACCTTTTTTTCTTTAAAAAATGTCTAAGTAGTTCTAAGTTATCTAAATGCAGTATTCAGATGAAACATTGCATGTTACCGGTACAATATCAACGGTTTGTAATTTTTTCGAACTCTACAATATAGCCGCGCGCTGGATCTATAATTCGAGAGAAGTAGGTATTTTATTTATAGCTTCAACGTTGTAATATGTAGACTTGACAGCTGTCCCTATATGTCACCTGTCTCAAACATTACGGCCATTGTTTGTTCTCTTTTACAAAATGATAACAAATGAACTGAGATCGTTTATATGATAGGACCCTCAGATAAAAGAGAATAGCTACCTATTTTCGTCAAAATAAATAAATCAAGTGTGCTGACAAAAGTTATCGCACAGTTATGTTGTTTTCCTAAATTAACCATTATCGTTATCAGTTCACCAAATGATTGCGTGCGTATGAAGTTAACGATCAGACAAAGTAGGTAAGATGGAAATTACTTTTTCATTAACTTTGGGGAACCAATCTATTGAGGTCCCGCTTTATATTTCCTTACAATGACGGCATAAGTGATCATTAGATTTAAAAATGCGGTTCACCCATTAATGTAGTAGGATACTTTTTCTCGACTCTGTTAACCTCCTACCGCAGGCTTAGTTACCTGCCATACTCCTACTTATTTATGAAACAATAAGCACGTGAAATCAAAAGCACCTGGTATATATTTCATAAACTATCAAGGTCAATCTCAGAAGGTTTCCAATTGTTATTCAACTAAAACAACAACACGTGTAAGCTTTATTGATGGTATATTTTAGTACCTATGCGTTTATGCTATATATAAATCAAGATAGGTACAACTGAGAAGACCATAATATCTTTTATATACGGCGAACATGACAAACTATATATACATGAAACTACCAACCATTTTATTTACAACAAATGTACAAAATATATCTACAAACAAATATACAACTATAATATATAAACAACTTCTTCGAGGCTGCCGCTGCTGCTTATGTTATCCGATAGGTACATCTAGCTAGGTATAAAACATGCCAATTTACATGTTAGCGTTCATAAATATCGTTCAGTACAGTTTCAAATAATGCGTCTATCTATCTATAGGCACCCATTCCATGTATGAAATATGTAAAACGCTACGCGAACGAATATTGATGCACCGCTCCAATTACACAGAAAACCTTATGTCCGAAATTCAGTTCTGATGTTGGACATTTATATCTGGAGCTTGTGACGACGTAATCACGTAAAAATTGAAAAGTTATTGACGAATTGGACATGAAGTACTCTTCAGTAGCATGCAGGACGTTTTTAACGAGGGAATGGAAGAGGAAATTCGTTCCGCCGTATCGTATTATTCAAAACGTGTTGCCTGACATGTATATTTTTATCTTAATTAATGGTGATCGACGCATACAACTCGATGAGATGGATGATCAATGCTGTTGTAATATATAAATATATCAGGGGTTTTTGTTCCATCCCTTTTGAATATTAAATGTGGACATTTGATGTTCATGTAATTTTATTGTTGATATAGTCCTTTGTTTAAATCTACTAAATAAACATCCATGTGTCCTTGTAGAGTAAATTTTATGTAAGAAAATCGCTGTAGTGATTGATTGTTGAAATTAAATAATATAATTTACATACAGATAAGTGTATATTTTACATTTACTGGGTAAGTACATTTACAAGGAAGAATATGATGCTTTTATTTAAAATAATACTAACGTACTAGGTAATTAATCTAATAAGAATCAGATAAGTTGAGTAAGCATGATTTTATAAAATCTATTGTAATCAAAAAATATGTTTGTAGACCATTTGGATCACTCCAACGATATCTAGTCAATTAATTTTGCCAGTCAATGCAATGGCAATCGGGGATGCTACAAATTGGATTATCTATTATACGATTACAGACGTCGGCACAAACTAATCAGGTCTTACCATTGTATGGGCGGGGAGGTCTTTGTTCCCTTTTGTATACCCAGTTAAACAAATCTCCAGCTAGTTTCGGTCGTTCCGCCCAATTGTTGACTTTAACCCATACGATTGTTAATTTGCCCAATGAAAGTCAAATTACCTTAGCTTGTTAATGATGTGATTTGTTAACATTGTTCAGTTCTAAAAAAAAGCTAATTCAAACTTTATTTTATTTTGTTTCGAATTTTTTAGGACAAAATTAAATTGCTTATTCAGATTTTAATAACAGTTACCCATCCATAGCTCCAGCTGAATCAAACTGGTGCCAGACTTGTAAGTATGACACTTACAACAAGTCTGGCTAAACTGAATTCAGCAAGTTTGTGTGACTTTGACGTCCAACTAGAAGTTTCAACCTCTGCTTGGTAATGATTTAGATTTTCAATGATCTGGAATAACAAGGACTTGAATTTATGATGTATGATATTCGTAGAGCATTCAATTCCAAGTCTGTTAAAGTGGTACAACTTGTATGCATATTTTTAAAATCCATCACTGAATTATCTCCTTCTTATCGAAAGTTAAGTTACGCGTGCATTAGTGTAATAAATGTCAACAATGATTATATTTAACAACAAATACAACGAACAATCTATACCTATTTGCTGCTTTTACTGAAGCGCAGAAAATAATAAGAAACATCAATTTTTCTTGAAAGTGTTCTAACTTGAAACTAATTTACAGTATATGTAAATAACACTCGCAGCGGTGGCCGAGGCTGCTGGAGCACTTTCCTATATTAAAAGATTTTACGAGTTGTGTGCACTTCGTCCGTTCACTTTAGGCACCAGAGAAATATTACAGCACCTGGGAACTTGCTCGTGAAAAATGCCCAGCGATTACAGCACGTAGGACGTTAAGTACAACGAAAAGAAATGGTACTTACTTCTATTCTTTTTTAATGTTATTATGTTACTTATCTAAGGTAATTATGTCTTAATTATATTTAGAGTCTAAGTAAGGATGTCCTCCAACGTGACACTAATGAGGATTCTGTTTTAAGATGTTCAAATGTTATTTGGTAATTAAAGTAAAACTAATATCGTCTATTTAGATCTATATTATAACACACATATATTTATCAATGAGACTATATAAATAATTATTAAATGTAGGTCTGAGTAGTTTTTTTCAAAAGAGTTATTGCCGAGCTTATTGCCGGCTCTTCTCATCAAAAGCAACCTTCAACCGTGCGTTAGAATTTTTCATAAATCAAACATGTGACGATTGAAAATAGGCAACTTATTATTATACTATACGTTTTGTTAATCCCTTTACTGAGCTAATAATAAAAATAATAAGACGCTATCTACAACCTAAATAGAAAAAGAGCATCAATTTCCAACTGATGTTCTTCCCTTTTCATTATCGCCAACAGTTTCGTGCTATATAGGTAATAACCATTCTCCTTTATAACAAGCCCCTTGATAAGTCTAAATGAGTGAGTTTCCCCAAGTTGTTTGTTTATAGTCTCTGCAAATGATGAAAGATGATTTCATTTCAGTATTAGCATATGTCGTGTAATAAGAAGACCGGCATACAAGCCTCCGCATTATGCAAATAATGTAGATAAAGACGCCAATTCAATTAGGGGAGACTTCACGCATGGGTGCCATTCACACACGCCCGAAACTCGCAAGATTTTCATTAATTAACTCA
Source organism: Ochropacha duplaris (assembly GCA_951361185.1). Classification (NCBI taxonomy): domain Eukaryota; kingdom Metazoa; phylum Arthropoda; class Insecta; order Lepidoptera; family Drepanidae; genus Ochropacha; species Ochropacha duplaris. The sequence goes on along the minus strand of OX592693.1, from coordinate 9,087,404 downwards.
ATTTTGTTCCCGCATCAAATTTATACTAACTCTCTAAGACAGAACAATATTCGTACAAAAGGATTGAAATATTCAATTAGTGTTAAATTGGTTTCTGTTATAATTGCGTTGCCTAGTGCCTACGTAGATAGCATACCGAAGGGCCGTTACAAAAAGGTATTTTGGGTTATTATTAATTAAGCTTTGTTTGTATGAAAGGCCTTTATTTACTGTTTATAATTAAACATACACGTCGGCTCTCTCGATTGTATAATGAATGACTGGCATGAATTTCTATTTTCAGTGTTCGAAGGAGCAAGATAATTTCTGGGGTTGAAATCTCAGTTAAATCTGAAGGCATGAGCTTGAACGGGTACACAAGTAGTTTGTCTGATTTCAGGACAAAATCATTTCATAATATAGTTTTAAGACAGAAAGATTAATTACCACTTTTGTTATGTGTTCTATAATTTAAAAATATACTTTGAAAACTTCACATTTCAATGAAGAAGTAATTAATGCATTCTACTAAATATGTTGATGCAATGAAATCTTTTTTTGAATATCCCGTGGTTAACAAGATAAGTAAAAGATATTGGCTGATATGTATATTATGGTTATGTGGATATTTATTTTAATAGTCAACGCACAAATTGACGGCTACATGAAAATAGACATTCCATATTTTAATTAAGCTATTATTTTTTAACAACACAACACGAACAAACGGTACAGATGCAGTAAGCTAGTAAATATCTAAAACCGTGTGGATTTACAACGTGACTCTTAGAATACCAAAAAAAGAGAGAAAATTATGTACATTTAAAAAAAATAATGTACATGATATTACATAAAATAAACAATTATTCTGGAAATACTTCACACACGGTCATCTGACCACAAATTAAGCAGAACTTATTCTATACAAACCATAACTACAATGAACTATGGATGACGACTATGAAGTAAGCATATATAATTATATGAAAGACATACATACATAAGTAATTAAGAAAATACTCGAATATAGTCGCTCAATTACGTGCTGCATAAAATCATAAATCATTAACAAGCCGTGTTCTGTTCACTATTGATTGATTTCCCTCGTCGTACAGCCTGCTGGTGAGGCCGGTTTATTAACCATGCCTGGAGAGTCGCAATAAAGTAAATAACGATAATTATTGTGCAGGTTATTTACTTTCATTGTTCCTTGTTTATTTTCATGAGCACTGGGAAAAGACAGACAAATATTAATTAAAATTTTAATCATTATACGAGTTACATACTAGGTACATGATGTATTTACTGGAAGCATGCAGTGAACAAATATATAGTATACAAGTGACAACGAAGCTGCCAATAATATATATTTTTATTCTCTCCCAGCATACATATTGATTACATTCAGAAAAATAAAAGAAACTAACAAAAATACAATTAAAGAAGCCACTGGATTATCACTTTTTTACATTCAGATCTGTTCAAAGGATATGTTTTTAGTAATTAATTTGGATCGTTATATAATTTTGAACTAAGATAGGAAAAAAACTTTTGAGCAAATAATGTTCTGACAGCTGGTTCTTGACAGACCATATGACTTCTCCTTGTATTTGATTTTCCGTTGGGCTATTTCAACTTGTTTCATGCATGTCTTCGCAGTACCTCCCCATGAAGAGATGCAGTAGGATAATATGGACTGACATAATACCAGGTAAATAGTTTTTATTAGTTCTTTGTCAGCAACATTTTTAAGTTGTTTAAAAACATACGTCAATTTTTGTGATTAACTGTTTATGTGATCGCGAAAATTTAGATTTTTATCTATAACACACCTAAATATTTGATATTTTTTGTCATGGGAAGTGGAGAGCAAGTGCAGCTTGAAGAAAAACATGAATGTGCAGTAATTTTGTAATCTTTATGTATCAGTATGGTTATCTGGCAAAGAAAAAGGAATATATTTTGTTTTATTAGCATTTAGTGTTAACGTATTTGCAGCAAGCCAATGACTGACAAACCATATCAAGACCTCTCTGTTGATGCTTATAGACATCATGCCAATTATCGCCATAAAATGTTAAGGTAGTGTCATCTGCATAAGATATAATTCTGCAGTTATCAAGCTTCATGTTACAGAGCTCATTTATATAACAGAGGAACAGAGAAGGGCCTAGTACACTGCCTTGTGGTACCCCGAAGGTAATCGGATATTCCCATCTGGTGATATCATTAATTTTTACTCGTTGCGTACGATTTGTCATGTAATCCTTAAAAAAAGCTTAGAAAAAGAGACTGTATCAAAAGCCTTTGCTAAGTCTAAGAATATTGAGATACATTTCTTTTTTTTGTCTAGCATGTCGACCAGGAAGTTTACGTAAGAATGGAATGGCCCATTGTAGGATTCAAACCTTAGACCTTCGCCGCGGTATCCGACGTCTCTACCACTGAGCTATCATCGCCCTAAAATGTGTAGCTTTTTGCATGGAATTATTATTTTGCTAGAATGGGGAATATGCACGTGACTTCAAAATGGACGTTTTTTTTTATGTAATTTATATTGTTACAAAAACATACCTACATAATTATTTTCAAAATTTTTCATGATTTAATAGCTAAATTTAATCATTAAAAAGTGTCTGTTTTTAAATTCCCTCGCAAGATTCCAAAACGCCCCATGAGCAAATCGTGAGTAATCGCTTTGAGTCGTCACTTTGAGACTCGAACACAGAGTTTGTAACTTAAATTAAACACTACACTTAAATTTATAAGTTTTCTGTGCTTTTCCATGGTAATAAAACGATTTCTGTAAGTTTGTGAACCAAACATTTCATTTTTGACATCGAATTCGTCTAATCTTACATCACAAAATAAGCGCGCCATAATGGCCGCGTTTGAATCACCCGGTGAAGATTTTGGATGTGTTATATATTTTTTTGGTAATGTAATAACCCGTAGAAACGTTTAAAACAATAAAAAAAACGTGCATATTCCCCATTGTTTGAATTTTACCTATAGGAAATATAATTTTTCTGTGGTTAAATAAAAACATGTCTTATCCTAGCCCGCTAGGAATAGAACTGTCCTGCTTTATGAATAAGTTTTTATCCATGTACTGTACGTACATAAACGTGAACCCTAAACGTTTGAAGTTTTCACTAATCACGATAATATCTCAGGTACTATAAGAAACTTGTTAAGTAAGGCAGGGAGGTTTCTTATAGAGTGTAGGCATACGCTATGAAACGATTTTCCGAAATTCAACGCCTAAGGGAATACAGAAACATTTTGTTCATGGGAATTTTAATACGAAAATTGTTGTATGCTAAAATTTGCATTAGGTACGATTTTTCATATACTCACCGTTTAAATCGAATAAAATATTTCAATGGCCGATTAAAATATTTCATAAACTTGATCTAAATACATGAAGGCTATACCTATTAGAAAATCTATAGGAGGATTTTCCTAAATTCTATTCATGAATTGGTAAAGTTATTATTTTCAAATATTTTGGCAAATGCTTAGCCTGGATTGCGGAAAGAAAACTTAATAAGACACTATTTTTTATTCCGGGAACGCCAGTGAAACCACGAGGAACAGGTAGTTTTATTTTATTCGAATTTATAAATTTCATAGAAAACAGAACAACGTTTCAATTGAATTTTATTATTTCCAATGCATTCTCGCTAGAATTCATTCTGAAATATGAATTGTGATGTATGGTAATATTTCTCAGAACTCTATTTAAAAATTATATATTCTAAGGAGGAGTTAGTGGTATTGTGTGGTTATATTATAATTTCTCAAAACTCACGTCTTGTAGCATTTTCTGTGTTCTTTGATGCAATTACATTTTAATTGTTAAGATTTTATAAGTCTCTTTCAATTGATAAATTTAAAAAAATGTGCGCAAACCACAAGGGCTGCGACAATTTGGGTTCAAATAAATTTGAAACGATGAAAATAAGAAGTAGATATAATGATTGGCAACAGATTCTCCTAAATTAAGAACACAACATAAACGGGACTTACCAATATTTAGGTAGTCAAATCCTGCAGCGTGTTGATATGAATCCTGTTACCGGCCGGTACGCCAATGAGTTCTTCTTCTGATGATAAATTCACACGCAGGCGAGATGAAGATAATATTATAATACGTATTTTTCTGTGTATTTTCCGTATCGATTTTTTCTAGTAGTGACGTTAATAAATGATGAAATATTATTAGAATTAGATATTCATACGTACATGAATTTAGATAAAGTAGTTTATGAAACTGCACATTTTCATAAACAACTTTAATAATAATAGAAAAACCGTATAAAGAGTTATTTATTAACAACATCGCCTTAGATGTACCTACATGACTACAAAGAAACCACATGAATGGTTCTTAAGCGTAAGCTTTATACTTTTCAATAGCTCAGACGGTTGTGTCGGCTAAACAAAAAGCGGTATGATGGATGCTAGTAAGTAAAGCCTAATGTCCGAAGAGTTAAAGTAACGTTTTGCGAGTACAAAGAGTTTGCTATAAGGCGCTATAAGCAAGGAATAATAGCAAGTCGATCACATATGTGCACTAAGCTTTCAGTGTACGTGAAAGAAAGGGATTTATGGAGTCTTTAGGCATGAGGGTCCTTTCATCTAGTTTTAAAAGATCTATTTTGGTACCTGACCTGTAAGTCAAATCATCGAGGATTATTCTTGCTGTTGATTCTCTAAGTTGTTATTAGATTTCAAATTCACCAACCTCACTTCATTATAACAAATGTCAAAGAAAGGACATCAGTACTTAAAACAAAAGTTGATTAAATAATAAGATTCTTTCTTTTATATTTCTTTGTCTTCAACCTGTCGCTTCGAGTGGTCTTTGATAAATTATTCTGTTTAACAGTTTTTGTTTAACGGGAATGCAATATTTTATTTTTCTATTGTATGTGTAGGCTACTAGAATATGTCTTCCATTGACCCCGGCTATTAGATTTGGCGGTAACATAAATCATGTAATGTCTAGCTAGTATATTCATCACAAAAATAAATTCACCGTGAGCTAAGGTCAAAATTTTCATTGATATTTTTTTATTCCACTCTGAAATTATTCAACAAAAGATATATTTGCATTATGTAGGTATTACATATTACATACCTATCTCAAGTCAGTATCAAAAAGCTCCTTTGTAAATACGTTAACTCAAATATTTACCCTTTTTTTTTATCAAATAAAGGCCTTTGGGAGAATCCGGAAGCAATCGCGTGGAAGACCCCGGGATTACAATATCGGCAGGTGAGATGAATACCCCGGGAAGCTATAAGGAACTTTCTCAGTATCCCGATCCCGGCGCCTGGAAATCCCGTAGTGTAAACTCACATTTTGATTGTTCCTTTGGGATTGAGTAGACCACAAAGCTGTATTGTTTCAAACAAACTGTTATTGGTTACATGGAGGGTTGGAAGTTATGGACTGAAAGCAATACTAATCGATCTCGAGAGAGCGTGTCGACATTGAAGACATTTTTTCTAAATACTACGAGCGTTTATACAATTGATTTTGTAATAGATATATCTGCATTCCTCTGTTACCTTTTAATTTTATCTGAATACTGAATGTAAGAACTGACTATACTTTGCGTTTTAGGATTTATGGGTGTGAAGATGTTTTTGTCTTTTCTTAGCGTATTTCTATTTCAATGATAAAGAAAACTATAACAATTATTATGGCTTGTCTTATCTGGCTGTTTCTCAAAGGAATGGTCTAACTTTCTTTTAGAATGTTATTTTCGTAGAAAAATATGTGGTGATATCCAAGGAATCTGTACATACTTATCTGTTCGTGTGGGTTGGGGCATAACTACGATTTTGTGAAAGAAAAATAACGCTGAGATTTTGCTTTACTTTTTGCAGGTTTACGCTTACTCGTATTTGCACATTGACGTAAACACCTACATGAATTCTTATAATGCTAGAACTAACTTGAGACCTATCAATCACCGATTGCTCGTTCCAAAACCACTAATTGCTATAGAGAGACTGGATATTGGCGCACAAGTGTGTTTTGTATTTCACGACAATGCCGTGCTATGCAGGATGGAGCTTATTCGTCCATAATTTAGAGGTACGTCCGACGCTACTGCAGGCAGACTAATGGACGGCTGTCACACTTTGTTATTCAATTCGTATACCTACATCCCAAGGGCAACTAAACAAAATGGGAGCGTGTTGTTTGAGCCAATAACGGGCAATATTGTTCACGCTACGTACAATAAAATAAAAACATGAAAATACAAGCTCCAACAAAAAGCAATTTTGAGTGACCTATCCAATGTTGTCATCCAACAATTTGTATGGAAACGATTAGCACGTATACAAGAGTCTAATAAAATGCTCAGATTATTAATTTGAGCTTGTAATGCGGTCACGCAATGACGCTAGGGGGTAATCGAGTGTTCTTTAACGACCACACTGAGAAATCAAGTTTTGCTGAAGTAATTGCTAATTCAGATCACAAAGAGTAATTTTTTGTAGAATATTCGTATAATCACAAGATTCACGGGTACATTACCCTATAAGTCCTATTTCATTTATAGTAACAGCTTGTGTCAATGAGATCTCGTACCAATAACTTGTGGTCTTGAGTCTGACATGATACAAGTTGCTATTGGCAATGGCAAGTGTAGGCTAACTATGTCGATTCGTGGTGATTTGGTAAAGTTATATAAACTTATATTTATTTATATTACAATTTTACAAGTAGTATTGTATATATATATGTGTACTTCATTGTCTTATATAGTTGGATATGCTTGTGTTTGATAACTAGTATGCACAAAAAACCTAGAATTAAACTGGCTGCGAAGTGTATTTTAATATTCATAATTTAATATAGGTACATAATAGTATCGTTAATGTCGTTAGCTCTTGGATTAGGAAACTTGAAACAGGTTTGTGTACATTGTGCAATGCATACCTATGAGTAGGTATCGATAATAATTTGCATATTCATTTTGCCTTAGGATTATAGCCCACTTTATTATAGAGTTTATTGTATTTTTATGCCAGATGTTTATGAATACCGAACCGGAGTTACTCTAGTACAGCTGTTGGAACACTCGATAGGTGTTTCGCGACAGATTTTCAACAATTAGGTATCCAGCCAGGCGGATATTATAAAATGCTTAAAAATGGTTTCCTCACGATGTTTTCCTTTACAGTTAGTTCATATTTATAACATTAGCATCATAAGTATACATTATTGGAACGAAGTTCTTTTACGCGGCTTACACAGTAAACTGGTGGGAATCGTCACGTAAGAAAACTGCGCTATGCCAGTACTAGGGTCTTAGGAGTTTATAGGAGTGATTTGTTACGGTTAACAGCATTAGTGAAAAGAGGCAACATAATTATTATTAGTACAGGTACTAACCTGTATTTAATTTAATAAAGATACAGAACTTCGTTCCTGAAGGGGATCCCCCGACCGCACAACATTTTTATATACATTATGTCACAACGAAATAACATACTTTATTTATGTTTCTCAATATTCCACAAAGTACCTAAATGAGCATCGGAGACATTTTCTTACATTCCGGAGCATCTTCGTACATTCCGATGTTTACGTAGATCAATAAGGCGATTACGTGACGATTTAAGGCGATGATAGCTCAGTGGTAGTGACGTCGGATACCGCGGCGAAGGTCGTGGGTTCAAATCCTACAATGAGCTTGAGCTTTCGATGAAGGAAAACATCTTGAGGAAACCATAGAACGGTGGTAGGGTACTTAGTAAATTTATAATTTAACCATCCCTTTTATGTCTATAGTAACGCATTTTTAAGAAAAAAACTTGCTACAAACTTGAAATTTGCCCGGTAAATTCTTAATAGGGAGTAAGTATATGCGAATTTAGGAATTTAGGAAACCCTCTTTTGGGGACGCGGGTGAAATCGCAGGGGACAGCTACTTATTTATAAATCCAAAACATAACTACTTACATAAAGATTCCATTATATAGTTGAAAACACGATATTTTTACTTTATTAATTCTTAAAACATCGTGAAACTTTTTGAAGTCTGAAAGAATTGTAATCCTTAATGTCATCCATATTTCAATATAACTTCAAGACTTTGTGAGCCATGGCTCTAAACTCGCCGAGTAGGAATTATAATTTTGACAAAGTTTAACTCGCAATTAGAGTTATTCGAATACTTTACGCAAAAAAAATCGGAGTATTCAAAGAGAGGCGCCCATAACTAAAGGATTTCAGAAGCTTTTATACGATTGTTTATCTTTTGTCTTTCTTTCGCAGCCAAGATAAACGTCATTTCGTAAATCGCATATACTTTGGCGAAGTTTGTGCTTGATTGATTGTGATTTGTATTTCAGGAAGTAAGCTGGGGCAATCATAAACGACACCCAAAATATATGATAGCTGAAAAATATATGATAGTTCAATAACCAATAACATAATATCTGATCGGTACACTGACTACTTACTTTTGGGAATTCTATTATATTTTACCATTTTAATTATCATGGAAAACAACAATACCTATTTTTATTTGCTGGAAAAACCACATACAAGCTCATTGTAAACTAAAGACATGCTGGAAACGTTCCTAAAATTCAGTCACGTCTTATGTAGGTATACAGACTATACAGTACGCTGAAACGCGTGACTGCACAGGCTAAGTCCCGGTTAAAGTTGGCTGGATAAGTGAATTGCAGTCACGGAGAAAAGATTGTATAGATTGCAGTCCTATTGATAACATAAGTCTCTCGGCCCAGTAAAGAAAATATAAACTTAATCAATCTTAACATAAGAATGAAAACATAAGCCTGATGTCAAAAATAAATGATAAATCTAATTTTATTTTTATGATTCACAGAATTCGGTCGTACATAAATATTTAGAATTACATAATAAAATATTCGCTGAAAATAAAATTTATGTTACGCGTACCTTGTAGAGCGGCTAATGAATGTATTGTACCTGAGAGAGCTTTTCCATTTAAAATATTTTTACGTATTTATTTCCAGAAAAGTGTCAAATTCTGTTAGATGTCTCTGATAAAAACATGTAGGTAAAAAAATATATATCTGTGCATTCATTAAGCTTCACAGCGATATGTGTTACATCATTATATCCAGCTGACATTCTTTCCTTCTCTTACTAAATAATTTCATGATAAAATACTTAATAAATCTTACTTAAACAGAAGTCTGAAAAGCTGACAGTGCAAAAAAAAACTTGAAATCAGTCATTACAGTACAGAGTTAGACATAAAACTTGCCAAGTTGTAAATTCGATATCAAGAAAATTATTCGTCAATTCATTTTTCACATTCCGATTTTACTTGTATTTCAATTGAAAGGGTCTTATAGTTTTTGAGTTATGGGAAGTAGTAAGTTGCTCCAAATAATTTGTGCATACACATTGCTAGTGCATCGCCCTTTTTTTACCGACCTTGAGGGATACACTGCAGTACGTCTAGAAAAGGTCAAATAAATTGTGTGGGGCGTCTAGTCAAAAGTTTTATAGAACTCACACAAGAAAATTTAAATTATACTAATTTAATTCAATAGTAGGAAATGTATGGATCAGTAAATCAGAATGTGTTCCAGAGACGCGATATCATTATATAAAAGGGAATTGGCACTTCGAAGTCTGCATTGCAGAAGTGGAATAGAGCTAGTCACGTCTGTCGTATGTCAACCGGAAGGTGGGCTAGAGGCATGGAATAATGGGTGTCACTAAACGCACGTGCCTCACGGAATAAAATAGCAAGTATAAAATAGAAAAGGTAGTGAATCAGCACTCAGATCGCATTCCGGAAGATAAGGGAAATAAGGGAAAGGGTACGACGGAATTTGAAGGTAACATTTTTTGGAATAAATAAAGAATGTGCCTGATTGTATAAAAGATATTTCAATTCTTGCTTTATGCAAGGTTATGTCTAACTTTATACAAAAGTTCCTATCTGATCTCATCATTAATATAAAAAGAGTGCAAAAAAATATCTCGTAGAGTTTTGGATTATTATGGTACATTTTCACCGAAATAGTATCACATATACTTTTGGGGCAACAAAAACCTACAAATTACTAAACTTTTTTAAATCATAATGTTTATTTAACAATAGTTATGTGTATTTTTTGTTATAAATTGATTCGTCAATACACGGTTTAAAGCGACTACTTTTCAATTTTTTATTCAGTTCAAATATGAAGCATAAATTTATGTTTCATTGTTGTGTATTATGATTTTTTTTAAAGATAATAGTAGGTCTGATTTCACACCATTTTACAACGCCTACAATAGCCCAGCAATTAGTAACTTGCACATATTTTTTTATTTAATTTTATAATCAATCATACCAGACCTACTAAAAAATGCGAAAGTATTTTTGTAGGTTTATTTCGTCCTTCTTGATCGACGTGATTTTTGTTTAGAGTTTATTTTTGGGCTGGCGAGTAGCATGGGCTACTTTTTATCCCGGAAACACGGATAAAACCTAACATAGTAGTATGTCAATTGATGTTACAAAACATTGCAACGAGATCCTGAGCATTAATATTCCTGAAAGGTTTTTAAACATGAATGACTACGGAAAACATAAAGCCTATTAAGTATATTATTAATTCGGCTGAATTTTGAGTGAATATTAGTGAACCTTAATCTGAAAACGTTAGGAGCCACAATGCGAGTTGTTGGTCAGTTCAAAGGAATTAAATTATCTGTGTAACGTTGCGTGAATTTTCCACTTGTTAGACGAGACCGCTGTTCACAGTGAATCGAAACGTAGGCATAAAATTTATTCATTCGTTTCATACATCAAGAAAAATCGAGTATCACTTATTGCTAGATATTACATGGAACGTGCTTTAATTGCATAAGAGTAGGAACTAAGTAAAAAATATAAATAATACTACAATAAAAAATTTGATGAATTTTACCTCTGAAGTTTTTTTGTAGGTTAATATTGGAAAATTCTAATATTGTTGTAACTTGAAAAATCAAGCACAAGATGAGATATTGTAATTATCGTACATAGACAGAACATGTAGCGTACACAACTATTATATTCTAAACGTTTTATTGTATACGGTATCACGCTCTCGATCACTATAAACATGTTGATTGGAAAACCGAATTGTTGGGGTGCTGTGGACCGGAAACAATAAAAACTTTACGGTCAGCGCTACGGAAGCCTCCACCCGCTAGGTGGCGCTGCGGACGCTTCTGTTGTCCTTTTTACGAGCAGATTACGTGAAGATTAAATAAAAAAGAAACAAAATCCCCGGCTCATCGTCACGGTTAAAGATTTCGTGTTTAGACTCTTATTTCCAAAAGGCGTTAAATGTTTTTTTTCTATTATTTACTCGGTCGCAAATATTTTTGTTATAACAATTTTATTTTGGGATCAATATTAAGTGAGTACGTGTTGGTGACATCAGATACCGCAGCGAAGATCCTGGTTTCGAATCCTACAATGAACTTGAGCTTTTAGTGAAGAAAAACATCGCTAGGAAACCAGAGCCCGGTGGTAGGATACTTTGTAGTACTCGACTGGCTGGCAACCACCCTCATGTTGAAAATCTGTCACCAAACATCTGTTGGTGTGTTCCGGCAGTTGCCTTTAAGGCATTGTAATAAGGTGTACAACACATTGGCAACCCTCTGGTATTGCTAATGTCTATAAGCGGTACCTATTCACTTATCACCAGGTGACCCGCCTGCCTGGTTGTAAATAAAAAATACAAAGACAGTAGTAGGCAGCTTATCCAATATTTTTATGCCCATATGTGAACCATAATCGAACAAAACCATTTTCAGTTGGAGTTTGATATACATACACTACAATATTCATGTAAATATGAAAAGATTTATCGAACTGTCGGCAGTGATACATCGCTATGGCCCGGGATATGATCTACGCCGCGGTTTGTAGATTAGCTTATGCGTATTTTACTCGACTCTTTGGTATGATTCCTTGATTTATGTTCGTGTGCTGTTGGCTGTATGTAAATATTATTGATAAGAATATAGAATCTGTAAAATTGTATGATATAATTACCTACTATGGTCAGTTTTTTTTACTGTACTTATTTTTTTAATTGAATAAACAGTGCTATTGCACAGGTAGGTAAAATAAGTGACTGAAGAGAAGCACATAAAAATAATGTCATCAATACAAATCTCTACACAATATATTATTACAATAATAAAAGAAATGGAAATATGAATATTAATTTCTATGATACGTTTTGTTCATAGTATTTTACATGTTTAATGTTTAACCTACATAAAAAAGTAACATACTATAATCTTATACTTCTTTAATTGTTAGACTTGGTATACTTCTATGAAGCCGTGCATTATTAGATCATCGCAAAAAATAGACTGAGACCTTGGCGTGTAGCCTCGATTCACTTTCGCTCAAGCCTCGATGCCGCACCACACCGCACCACACCGCACAACACCACTTGCGCCGATTGAATGAATGAAATCACTTGATTGAATTAGCAATAACAACTGGAACTTTATAGCTATATAACCTTCTGCTAAAAGTATTACCACATTCTGCTGGTAATTTAGGTTTTTCGCTCAAATAAACACGGTGAAAAACGACTTGACTTCAAACGACTACTTTGGCCTGAATGGCCTATAACTTGATTGGTGAATAGAGACGGCTGATTTAATTATATATGATTGCAATTGAAGTTAATGTCTGACAAATAAAACGACTATAGTATGATTTTTTAAGACATCGTGGTTGAGCATTAGTTAAAACGTAAGACCATGAATCTACCTATAAAATGCAAATAACGCCGATTTCGGTCATGTTGCATCAACTAGTAAAAATAAAGTAAATAAAAACTCTATTTAAATAAACATAACGACTAACATTTTGAGCTGATTATTGATTTTCCATAGCACCGGTTCAATCGAACAGTAGCTAGCTCAGCCAGCTTCAACTTCAGTACGGTCTTACTGAAACTCTTGGATCTTAGGGCGCGTCCTCATTAAGCGCACAGTTAGCGGCAGATTGTTTCCTTCCAGTTTGCCTCCCTATAATTTTTAAATGGAATTTCCATGCCGCGCTTATTATACGCAGTTTGTGGCGTTTCGCTTGCCGACTCACTCATTCATGAACGGCTGATTCACAGCGAACGATGCGCGCGGTGGGCGGCGCATTTCGCTCACTACACCGGCTGATATGTATTAACCGTTGGTACCTTAGAGTTCGCAAGCGCTTCGTGGTTAATACGCTACAGTTTGCCGCTCACTCGACATTGAGTTAGCGACCGATACGCCGCTCAGAGTCAGTCAGCCGATAGTCTGCCGCTAACTGTACGCTTAATGAGGATGCGCCATTATTCTATAAGTTTTTGCACTCTATCTTGATAGCATTTCTTGTTTGGATCTATCTACTGACCTTATTCTTGTATTATTCTTAATATCATTTTGGTTTTATACTTATCACATAGCTGAGGAAGTTATTGCTCCATGACGCTAACTTAACTGAAGTGGTGCCAACGAGGAGTTGTTGAATTTACTCAGAATGTTAAATCATAATCCTTCTGAGAGTTTAGACTGTATTGTGCTATTTTCTATAATTTATGTATGTAGCAATCATCCTCGTAGTATGTAAGTGCGCGGTACAACGCAAATCTATGAATTATTCTAATTCAGTTGATTACATTCTCCTAATATAAAGTGTAATGCAGACGTTATTAACGTGTAATTTTCGAAAAAGAGTTAACTAAATAATAGTGTAATTTTCTAGATATATGTTGGCTACTATACGACACGAGATCGCCCATACGCCGGTCTTGTAAATCGTTAGTTCCGGTTTTTTGGTTCGACATTGCGCAAGTACGTGGCCTTTTGTAACCGGACATTTTTATTAACAAGCAATAACTTGGTTTCATTGAACATAATAGCCCATTTTCTTATAAAAGCAGTTAAAAGTATTACTCGTTATTATTTCCTTACTTTGTAATACATAGATTTGCTTAGAAATCATTCAACATTGAGAACTTTAAAATGGAAACTGCATGAATGTAATTTTAATTAATTGACTACATATCTTATCTGTACACAGACTTAAAGTGTGGACGTGAATCAAAGCCAGGTAGGGCAGAATGGTAATCATCGACACGAATTATCTGTTATCTGAATCGAAACAATAACTTTTGCTCTAACTCCTGCGCTCAAGCCAATCAATTATGATAGTAATCCAAAGTTGTTTTCAAATATCTACGTAGCCTTTGTATGATTTTGGCAGCGAGATGGAATTCCAAACACAAAAGGCAACGTGGTAATATCAAGAGAACAACGAATGACGAAGCGAATGAAAAGGAAATAGATTTCATTTGATATGCATGAGGATGTATCCCACCCAGAACAAACGATGTGAAACTTTAAAACAATGGACAACGCTAGAATAACAAATCCAAATAATTTGGTTGCATATACTTATGTGCAGGTAAACAACATTTTCGCAACTAAGTAAGTTTTTTTTTTAACTTTGAATAAGCTTGTGTTTGAACGAAATCTCTCCTTGTTAGTGGTGACGTGGCGGTTCGTAGGTGGTAAGCACACAAATCTTAGAAAGAAACAGAATCTCAAGTGAATAGAATCTCAGAACACCGATAGGTGCTTGGTGACAGACACAGTGTCACATTAGGAATGTTTATTAAGCATCACGTACAACTAAGTAAACGTATTTGATTAATAATAAAAAATAAAACACCAAACAATTTAGAGAGGCCGCAATATATAGTCCCTTTTACTAAAAAAAATGTTTTTAAAAGGGTTTAGGTACGCTCTAAATATTCTTGTGAGCAACATCATTAAAACTTTATACAAAGACACGGACAAGCTTAGACAAAAATGAAGTTAGAAAACGGGAGCTGATATCACGGCTTAATGACCGGCCAGTAATGAGCGTGGACTAGGTAACCACCTACCAGCTCCATTAATTATTATTTGTCGTAACAGTGGTGGTGTAATCAAAGTCAACTGTGAGTTGCCACTGCTGATTTAACAATGTGGGAGGAGTCCCAGTCGCCCGTCGCTGAACTAAATAATTGATTATTTGTAAGCGAGTGTTCTTTTATGACAATAAGTGTTACTCAATGTGTTATGACTTAGGGTGTATTTCTCACTCAATATTCAACCGTTGATTCGTCCAAGAATACGTAATATTTCCTCAGGAATAAATATCAAACTATATATTCGGTAGTTTACAACGACTTGGACAATGACCGACAAAATTTATATCGGCCACTAAATTGTTTGACTTAACGATTTAGTTGCAATGAGTAGTTTTATGCAAGCTCTTATAATTACCTACCATTAACATATTACTTGGTAGTTACAAAATTCACTAATTAAATAGTCATCAATTTTACAACATCTATGAATGCCTTTGGTGTTATTGCAATAAATAGGTTATTGATTGCAAAATCTACAGTAAAATATATTTTTCCTCTTTCACGGAATACTCACTATAAGAGAAAAGTTTGAGAACACAGTTAAAGTTAAGGGATATCTACATAGTAGATTTCGATAGGGTAAATTAACGATTGGTATCAGTGCTTATCCCAAATATCAAATGAAGATTTAAAATCGATATGCGACTTAATTTTACCCTCAAAGTGAACAAGTCCCTATTTGATTAAAGTTTAATGACAGTACAAAGTAAGCTTTGTTGCAGTATACCTATTTTATTAGTTAGGTAGGTATTCAAATTCCGTGAAAAATCCTTGCTTTATTTTAGATTTCTGTCTAGCAATCATATAATCTGTTCGTATAAAAATAATGGTCCTAAATGACTGGACTTATCAACGCACTCTTTAAACCGACGAGGTTAAAAGACTTAAATTTTTTTACACAGATTGCTTTTATAATATCCAGGGCTCCACTAAGAAAGCTGTTTAAATTCTATATCCCCAAGGAGGTTAGATAGAGGATTGCGGTTAAAACTGCAGAGCAGAAAGTTTGTTCTATCATATCACACCACTGGGTGACCAAAGTCAAAAGAGATTTCTGTAACATGTTGCATCACACAGTATCTTTATAATTTCTGATTATTATCAACGAATTATTCCCAGCACGAGGCTTCTATAGGCAAGTTAAAAGCATATATATTTATTGACATTGTCAACCAATCATGAAATCGAAAACAATGTTAATTGTTATCGCCGTGAGAATTAAAAGATAATGAAAAAAGCATGGAGTGAAACTATGTTCGTGTCATGTGCGTTGTTGATATGAGTAGGTTCTTTGCCTTGCACAAGGAGCGGTTCACCTATTCATACGACAATTAGACTGTTTTTGTCATTTCCGCTTACACATAACAAATGCTTGTGCAATGAGATATACCTTTCAAATAATTCACAAAGGCAAAGCACGGTCTTAAGTTAGAACTATCAAGACTCGAGTTTGGGTTTTCCTGCGAGGCTGTGTAGATTCTGTCTCTTTCCCTCCGAATATTCAGCCGGAGCTTTAGGCATTCCGTTTCCCTCTAACTTGAGAAGGCTTGCGCGGAAAGAGAATGTGGGTAACGAACGACCTTTTGTCGTTATGGGCAAGCAGTGCGGCCCGTGCGTTCACCGGGAGCGGTTCGTTCGACTGTAGTCA
Source organism: Ochropacha duplaris (assembly GCA_951361185.1). Classification (NCBI taxonomy): domain Eukaryota; kingdom Metazoa; phylum Arthropoda; class Insecta; order Lepidoptera; family Drepanidae; genus Ochropacha; species Ochropacha duplaris. The sequence continues at coordinate 9,070,777 of OX592693.1, read as the reverse complement.
TACAATACGCGACGACCGTCTGACAAGCTGAAAAAAAATTACGTAAATATTACAACACTCACGCATCGATTATGAAACATCTGTAACCGTTACAGTACTGTGCCTGATGTACTAGAGCCCTGGACAACTTCACGTGGCTCGGGGAGCGTAGTGTGCATCCGCGTTTTGTTTGAATTGTGCGATCCTGTTTGACCCTGGTGATTTTATTTTATTATATTGTTTGAAACCCTCTCCCGTGGTGTTCACTCTATCGTCCATTTTTGTGTTTCTCTTGTGATTTATTTCTGTCTGATTGGATTGTCACTAAAGTTATTGGTGAGTACAAATTTACTATTTCATTAATAAACATGCTGCATGGTTTTCTTAATTTCAATCATTTTTATAACGAAGTTTGTGTATACTAATCTTTATTATTAATTATTTCTAACCTAACCATTCATGAATGATTAATTCTTAGTACATATGATTATTTTCCCAGTCCACGCCTACTTATGTGTGCTTTATCCGCAACACGCTAAATAAGAACAAGCTTTGTTGTTATTGTGACCTATATATAAAATACTGAATTTTTTTGCAAACATTATAGTCCCCTTTTAAATATTTTACCTTTTCCTACTGACGGTGTATGCACACTACTGCCTTTTTATTAAAATATAAATGGCTCTATCTTTCCACCACCCTCTCATGTGTGTTGGTAACGTGATTTGTAGGTATTGTATTGGCACAACACTGTATGTCATAATTCAGGATGTTTTATTTATGAATGTATGCACATGCAAATTTTTGTATCGTGTTCGATGGTCATACTATCGATGCGTGAACTATTGCGATACATTTATACTTCAATCATAGTTATGTCAGACACAATGGAGGAGGTGTAGGTAGTATAAAGATTTTTATTGCACACATTTGAATATTTCCTGGACTGCCTGTCAACAGGGTGACTGAAACGGACCGACCATTTTAACGTCGCTTTATACCCAGTTGCATCTCTCGATGACCATTACAGTCCCTACAGAGGCGATGGCAATAATGGTCTTCACTGTATAAATTTGAGTGAAATCATTGTAATGGACATCAACCAAAATTTTGCTCATATTTAAAACCAGCAGAGCATATACGCCAATTTTATTTTCTGTCGTAGTATCGTATCAAGATTTATAAGTATTGGTTTACGCGGTGCGCGCCAGCCAGTAAAGCTCCCAGTCGGCAAGATAGTTTTACGACATCTTCAACTATCAATGTCATGTTTCAGCCAATTTACACAAAAACATAATGAATTATACACCTAAACCTTCCCCATGAATCATTCCGTCATTGGTGGAAACCGTATGAAAATCCAATTCCTGCCAAATTTCATGATTCTAGGTAAACGGGAAGTACCCTATAAGTTTGATTCCCTTGCTAGTCAAAATATGCGGCATAAACAGCCGTATCTTTAGATTTCTTTGACTTAGAAGTTTGATTTTTCACTGCATCTAGGGTTTGCAACTATTCGATATTAATTTCAACAAGATACTTCCACGCGTCCATGAGAAAAAGGGTTTTGACAGACGGCAACAAAGTGATCCTATAAAGGTTCCGTTTTTCCTTTTGAGGTACGGCACCCTAATATATCTACCTGATATAAGCAAAAAACTAACTCAAGCGAAGAATTACGAAACATGTGCTGTAATAATTTCATTATTTTCATTCGAACCACCGATATGAATATTAGCTTGTCCGCCCGCAATACCTTTTCCAAGATGATTAAGTTATTGAGCTTATTTTTACCCAACTATCGTGTCAGCCACCTAACCGTATTTATTTATGGTCGGTAGTTGTACCTAGCATGCACGAATGTGTCCTAAGCTCGTTTCGCCCGCCCGGGCAAAATACCTAACTAAACCTACCGTAGTACGTAATATACTTAATATTATTTCCAAATGCGTTTCAAATTGTTTGCAACAAAAAGAGTTTGTCAAATTATTACATGTACTTACCAATCACATAATTTACGAAATGTATCCTATGTGAATTGAAAATTTGATAATCGGTATTTTATGTTGACATATTTACTGAACTAAATCAATATTATCAGCTCACGTACCGTACCTACATTAAATAATATTTACTGTTTTCCCAATCTTCTAAATAAACATCATTAAAACTGATGTTTGTTTTTCTATCTAGTATATTTGGCTTCAACATAAATATCATATTTATTTACCTAATGTTGTTTTCTTTTGGTAAGTAATTACCTAGATAATAATATCTTAGTTTGCCGCGCGACTCTGTATGAGATAAAATTAAGTTTTCTACGAAAGCTAATCTATGCCATATGAAAAGAGTCAGGTCACATACCTACTCTATACATACTACGGAATACAACCAGTAATTAAATTACAACATTTTTTATAGAATTAATTTTTTTATCGTCAAGATCCGCCATGTTGTCAGCGAACCGGTAATTTAGTATCTACATAATGCGACTGAACTATATTTACAATATTTCAGTACTTAAAAATTTTATAATAAAATAATATGTATTTTGTATACAAGTAACTAGGTTCCGCTTCGCGGGTTTACCCGCTTTCCCGGGATAAAAAGTAGCCTATCTCATTTTCTGCTTTATGGATCGTACATACAACTATCACTGCGCAAAAAATCACGTCGGACAAATCAATAAAAAAAAACCACCGGAAAAAATGCATTTAAGGGAAATCCTACTAATATTATAAATGTGAAAGTTTGGATAGATGGATGGATGTATGTTTGTTACTCATTTACGCCAGAACGGCCGAATGGATCTGGATGAAATTTGGCATAGAGATAGATTATAGCCTAGAATAGCACATAGGCTACTTTTTATACCGGGAAAGATAAGACCCCTCGGGAACGCGGGTGAAGCCGCGTAGCGGAAAGCTAGTTAAAAAATAGTTTAAAAACTATTACAATCGATTCTGTTAGTACAAGCTTCTTTCAGGTTTTGTATACACGTTGTGTATACGCATTGCTTAATCGGGCGCTTGCATTTTTTTTTACTAGCCAGTCTTCTATTTGTATGAACAATCGTTATAGCAACATTTAAGTTTCGTAACGATCCGAGACGGCACGATTCTGATGCATTATATAGACTTTATTCGGTTCGTAAGAACTCGAACATGTTGCTAATTGCTCTATCGTCATATTTTTTTCTATAATCATATGCGATGCACAAGTAGGTAGGTAGTATAAACTAGTTGAAATAGCCCTGGTGGCCGAGATCCGGCTTCGTCGCAACTCATTTATTTGCGATTGTCACTGTAGAGTTTTTATTGAGGCAATTAATTTTGTATAAATGGCTTTTAATTTTAAATTCAAAATTTTCTGTGAATATATCAAATTCATGGGATATTAAAATATATTTAATGTTTTCCATTAAAGTTAATAAATTAAATATATACCTACATCATTTATTTATATATAATATTCGATATTTCATAAGACCACAGAAATAGTAATGAAGTTCCAGAAAGCTTTGAAGTAGGCACTATGACAGAGGAAAAATAATGAGTTCTGTGTACATCTCCTCGCCATTCTCTGTATTTTCTTGGTATGTTTTAAAAGCTCTATGACCTTTTGTAACAGTAATTAAAAAATAATTTCTCGTTCTCAATAATGATACAACATAACGATTCGCATGACATTGAAGCCGTCACAGTCATTAGGAATGTGGGTAGACATTTGTTAGGAGAACACTCTTATGCGATGACTCATGATTGGAAACTGATCCGAGGTCGTCCAACAGTATCCGCCTTCGTTAAATGCACAAACATATCTACTTGTGTTTTGGCGATGACGTAACAAAGGTCCATCTTGTTGTCGCACTAATCACGTAAAAATATCACGCACAAAAAGTTCTTACGGCCTCTGGGAAAGAGTAACGTATAACACAAATGCGGTGACTACCTTCACGTGCGAAGATTTACAAATGACCAACGATTTTTTTGGACATTCAGGGATGTTTATTGGAGTTGGTAAAAATATCACTTCAATTGGATACATAAATTGTAATCTATATAAATAAAACACTAAATGTGTTGCTAAGCGCAAAACTCGAGAACGGCTGAACCGATTTGGCTGATTTCTATTTTTTTGTGTTTGATGAAGTCTCTGGAAAGTTCTTATGGAGAGAAAAAACTTAATAAATACGAGGTAAATAGTAGAAACAACACAATTTTCTTTTTCCACTACAACCACTCTGTCCATAGCTGTCAAACATTTGACGTCAATCAAAACAAAGGCGCGTTAGGATTATCTTTTAATTTGATTAGAGGTTGCATGTCATTAATGAAAATAATATAACGAGTTCCCTCAAATTTGTTTTGAAATCTGTCGGGGCAGCTATTAGTTAGAAATAGGGCAGAACAAGGTATGCCAGGACAGCTAGTACATATAATAATTCATACACAGTAAATACCAGATTTTAACCAATGAACAGATGAATTAAATAATGAGATCCAAAGAAGAATAAATAAACGTTCTAAATAATAGTGCAGCCTCAAGGAAATTTTATTCTGCGTACCTATAACCAATGCGACCAATGCTGGAAACCTGTTTAAAGATTCCTTTTTAAATATTATTAGGCAGCTTCTTCATTATTTCGTTCAAGTGAAAACTTATAGAGTGATATCGAATTATTCCGCGATGATGTCCTTTGTGCTTGTTTTGTTATTTTTTGATAGTAATTATTTGTAAAATGGACAACTATAAAATTAATCTGTTGTTATAAATAAAAGTGAAATTTTACTTAAACTCAAAACACATAGCCCAATATTCTAAGCTATGTCAATACAAAAAACCTTTAGAATACTATAAATTTAAATATGTACTTAGCTTCTGTGATCAACGCTTTCACAAGTACAAAAATATCCCTTTTAAAACCGGATAATTGCAGAGAAAGTGCTTTACACTTAATAACTGTTTGGCTTGACACTGTCACTACCGTCTACCGTCACGCGAAACTGGAAGATTTAATAGTCAACTTAGCAACCTATTTACTAACTACAACTCAACGGAAATAACATAAACTACAAATAATTATTCAGTTTACAAACAAACGAATCTTGCTTATACCCACTAAATATGATACTTCTATACTAATATTATAAAGAAGAAAGATTTGATTGTTTGTTTGCATTTGCTGCAGCCTATTCAGGCTCTGAAACTACTGGACCGATTTACAAAATTCTTTCACCATCATAAATCTACATTATCCCTGATGAACATAGGCTATATTTTGTCCGGGGAAAAGATAAGATCCCACGGGAATGTGGATGAAACCACGGGGAACAGCTAGTATAAACATAAAATTTGTACAAGTATACATTTATATTTTTAATTATTGTAAAATGTAAAGAATTGTCGCAATAAACGTGAACCCTTATCAAAGGATTTTAAAGGTAGGTGAACATTAGTATATTCGGTAGGTTTAATTGATCCCTGAATATGCCCTAGAAAAGAAAACTCCTACTCCAGTTCATGTGTCGAATATATCCGATTCGTAGACTGAATACAAACATTTTACGATCTGACCAAGTTTACGATCAGAACAAGAGCCGGACAGTAGTCGTATGTGGAAAGAAAAGCTATTACATGATGACAAACCGCTTAGACTTCATTCGTTGATAGAATATTTCTATTTATACCATCACCAATGATTTAGAAGCTAAATGGCCTTTCTGTTACAAGTATTACCGCAAGGGCCCAATTTCGTTAATATCGTATAGCATTTATCCACAAGATAAGACGGTTGTGAGTCAAAATTTGTATGGACAATCTGTCAAACAATCACAAGACTACCGTGCAGTCATGTGCAAAAAAATGCATCGTTTATTTTGTTTTGTCCTAAAGAAGTAAAAGCTACCCTTATTAACGTACGAGTAGGGTCATGTACAAATTCTATGTGAAACAACTTAACTAGGAGGGAAATATTAAATGTTAATATTACCTTTTGCAGTTAAGTTAAAAACCAAACTTTGTTGACCCAGACCAGTTGTTATGAACCAGAAGAAAAAAATACACTGATAAGGTATTTAATAAGCTTCCGTTACGTGCGCTGCGTAAGATCGTGATGAAACTTGGCACACAAATAGTTTATATCTTGGAACAAGGATACTTTTTATCATAGTATAAGATAAAATACCACGGGAATGCCGTTGAAACTGCGGGGGACAGCTAGTATAACAATATTTGTTATATTATGGCCACTCTACCGCTGTGCCAGCGACTTAAAATTCCTATGAAGAACTATGCGTAGATTTGTATGTACGTAACATTATTTTTGTAACATAATTTATATTTTTATCTTAAAACTAATAGTAAATAATAAAATCTATAACTTTCATTAGTCGACACATAAGTTACACGAAAACGCAATCGTAGTTAATCTTAGTAGAAACGAACCCCGCTAATACCAATAGCAGGTGTTCCACTTAATTGCAAATTAGTTCTGAAACTTACATCAATCCTATTCCATTTAGTCTTACTAAAGTGAATTTCACAAGCTTGCCTGACAAAATTTTGTTAGTTGTGAAGTTGATGGTTTTAATATAATATCATTTTATTTGAAAGTATGATGAGATTAAAACTATAAAAGATATGTTATTCATTTTCAAAATGACGGTAGGTGCTCTACCAACATATTATATTATAGGTATTATGAACAAGCTGATCCGACAAAACAAAATCGCATACAAAAAGCACTCACACTTCAGTCTATTTCCAATATCTATTTGTTTTTCCCGGCAACCTTCTCATTTCTTCATTCCCTGAAAAACATAAAATAAAAAAACCAAATCAGTCCATTTAATTTTTGTTTATATAAATAGATGCAAAGTAATTCTGTCTGATGGGTTTTAATTACTAACCACCTGAATAGATCTTAATGATATTTAGTATAAAGATAAGATACCTGTAATCCTGGGGAAGGACTACTTGGGTACTGGATGGTACTTACTTAACACCAAAATGGGTGTAAGAACACGATTCTGTGATAAACGAATATCAAGCGGACATCGCCGCCGGCAAAAGCTAGTTAGTACTAAACGAATTGTTTACAGCGCAGCTAGCATCAAGTCAGTTTAAGCCGGGTAGTTACGCTGCATACAATGTTACACACATCCCATTCCGTTTTACTGTCTCGGCTTCAACGCATTACACATTTTCGAAATGAGACATTTCCATGAGAATGTTGAATAATTTTATGGTGTGACATAACATTAGTGGCAGTTAATGCTAATAACATTGTTCCCCAGTGGATACGTACGTTAACCTTAAGAATTCAGTGTGGCAGCGGAGAGATGGCTTTGCGGCGTTAACCGAGCGGATCCGCGATTTCACCAGAGCGACACGCGACGAAAGTCACGAATAACTCTGGATCCGTCGGAACCAATTAGCCAGTAAATGGGTCTACCACAATAGAATAATACGAGGCGTCTAATGCATCATATTTCTTGTCACGTATTAGGTTACCGTTCCTTTGTTACGTGAGCCACTTTCTGTGAGTGAATAGAACCGAAGGACCGGGATGTGAGTAGAATATGATTAATTATTTCTTACGCATTCATATTAACTGCGACCCGAACGATTTGATTGCACTACTGTTATAGAAACCTATTTCTCAATGTACCTACCTTCCTACATAACAATATGTATAATAATCTATTAACATACCTTTTATGCATAATAATAAGTGGTCAAACAACCGGTTGCCTCATTAAGATCCGATTGCTTCATGAAATAAACTGCTTAAGTTCTAATGTTTTTTTCTTCAATATTGTTGCACATCAGATCCAGTTGCCTTCTAAGCATTGTAAAAGATTGGTAACACATTGGCGCTCCTGGTATTGCGTATAACCATAGGCGACGGTAGTCACTTACCACCAGGTGACCCGCTTGCGTGTTTGTCGTTCTTCTGAGAAAAGAAATGATTTATTCTTATTTTTCTCCTCTATTTTTTTCTTATGTGATTCTTTACCACCTTCGGCTATATCGTCACTTACCGAAATGTAGCCTTTTTTTCATGGGGAAATCCTCATGGATACCCGGCCACACGAGAGGAAAGCTGGCCGGGTTATGTCAGACTCCTACTGACTAAAACCCCACGGTGTTTCTACCTGTCGCTGCTAGTGCTGGGTATACAGGAGCGCCCGAGGCAACCGAAATGTAGCCTATTTTAACTTTATTTATTCATCATAAATAAAAAATTTCAAACAATCTTTACCTACAAGCTTCGATCATATATTTACCTAGATGATCGAAGCCTACAAGTATATAACATGATAAATAAATACTAGTGTTATTGTAAAAGAAATTGTTCTAATATTTACTAGAGTGCGAGAATTCATACTTAGTATTAAGTATAATAAAAACTGGTAACGCAACCAAACTTGAAATTACAAAGCATGGATTGCAGTAACGGTATCATTAATTAATATAATTAACATAATTGACGATTAATTGTGTAATTTGACAGTACTTACTAAACTAGGTTTATTGCTATTAAATTAGGGCTACTTAGATATGCATATTTTGAAAAAGCAATTTCTTAAGAGCCCTTATCAGCCTGGATCTGCAAGTGCAGTAATTGTTAAACTTAGACTTGATAAACAAATATCCTCGGACATTTTTCACACACGGCTATCTGATCCCAAACTAAGCAGAGCTTGTACTATGAAAACCAGATGACTGATATACTACATATACAACTTTTTTTGTAAATACATACCAGACTCAGGACAAATAGACATGTTCATGCACACCAATGTCTGACCTGGATGGGAATCGAACCCACGACCTGCGGCGTGATAGGCAGTGTGTTAACCAACCACGCCAACCGGCCCGTCAAATAGATATAATTGAATATTAAAATTGTTGTAAATTTTCTATTGGCGTAACCTATTACACGTGTGGATAAGAGACTAAGTGCATATCATTTATATAGTAATTATACTAACCAAACAATAATCTTCTTTGAGTTAATTTTACATATTTGCCTTTTACGAGGCCTCAGGCCCACGCAATGACATTGGCTTCATTCCAACTTGTCTTGCCAAGGTTCAAAGACATAGTACAAGTTTTTTGTCCGGGGTATAATGCTATCATTCTCCTTGAGATAAGGCAATAAACGCCACTTGAAAGCAAAGCTCATTTATTTGCTGAAGACACTGCAGTGAACTTCTTTTTTAATTTCGTAGACGCGGATTTTCCTGTACTCAGTTGTTTTAAGGCATTTAATTTCAAGATAATAGAAAAGCTTCTCATGCTCCGTGCTAGTTAATCCTACAAATATTTTGTTCCATTTGCGGAATTACTTTTCTTTTGAGTAGGTTCTCTAGTAATACTCTGAATATTCTTTAACAAATAGCAAGTAGGACTAGTATTTTTACAATTATTTAACACTTGCTTAACATATTTTATAGATGTAATTATGTGTACGTACTTATAGGGAAATTCTCGCAATAACAGAAACTTTATGAGCGAACATGAAACGGCTTTATAAAAACTTTATCTCTTTTTGTTACTCGCAACTCGTTTGAAAAGAATTGTTTTAAGCTATACAATTAAAAAAACAACTCTAACGAAGGGGCACTTTAAACCATCGTTTATAAACCACAAAGCTGCTGAACAAATGGCGTCGGTAAAAATTCAAAGGCTGTCGGTACCCAAGGACACTTCCTGTTCTCTTTGAAAAGTCACTTGAATCTTTTTGTTTTGTTTGTGACATCGTCAAGTCCCTGGGGGACATCAATCCGTCGTGTACGGGGATAACTTGGCTCTGTATTAACATTAACTAAATTTGTATTCTTAAGTAAAAATATCTATCGGTCAGTCTTGAAAAGTTTTTCTATTGGTAATTTCATACAATAAGTACCTACTAAGTAGAAGTTTTGAAAATCAACTATTATGTTTAATAAAAATGACGATAACCATAAAATACATAATAGTAATCATCATTTAATTTTTCTATGCATTTCAAAACACATAAAAATCGATTTGAGGTTCTTTACGAATGTTACTAATGAATTGTTTACACCTCACACGTAACTCTAAAAACGTTAGAGTGAAAAATACTTGCCAAGTGATGCGGTGATTCTCCGTGTGAGAAAGTATCACTTGTGTTTCACAGATTTCTAATGCAAATATCAATAGATGATGAACAAATACTTTCTAACCTGTTTGATCACTTTCATATTTTAATTATTGGAGACTTGTCCCTAAAAGTAATGTTAATTATTTGCAATTTAAGTGTCATGAAAGATCAAATATCATAACGTGTTAGCTGTGACGTTTAAACAGTTTCATACATATATAATTTACTTACGTAAGTCATACACATGTACAACCTACAGTTAAACATACCAATGAATTTCAAAAACATCCATGTTACAAAACAAAATCATTAAACGAATTTACAATTTTAGCTCAGCTTTTAGCACAGCCGTTTGAAATAATATTATAATAACAATTATGCAAATGATAAAATGAAGTGATTACGATTATTTTTTAACAAAATGGCGGTCTCGGCGTCGTATGGTAACGTTCAGCGTTCAGTCGATGCGCGCGGAATGTGACCGCGCTGGAATGTCACGGATGTCGCAGTGAACTTATGAACAGTGAGGCAAGTCTTGAACAAAGCATGGATTAGATGCATTTCACACGTCATCACGATGATGAATGGTGCTCATAGTTAGTGTAAATAGATTGTAGAGTCTAACCAAGTGCAAATTCTTCAGTCTTAACATATATTTGGTAACCATTTGGCATGGGACTTCACTTAATAAATTAGTAGGTTGGTTTTTAATGATAATGAAAATCGACGCACACTATATCTTCGAAGAAAGTCTGCGTGACGGCGAAGCGGAAAGATGGCGGGGTCGCGAAATGCTACTACCCACGCAAACACAAGGTTGTGCACAGTGCGCATACACCATGAACATAATTATTCACACATCCCTGGATTAGATAATCTTTCACACTCCAAATACGATCAGCGCATTTGAAGTCATGATAAGTGTCTCTCTTTATGAAAGGTTACTTTGCCGATTAAAAACGTGAATGCTACTAGATTTTGTAACATTCGTGTTTGATATCTTAGATGTTTCGCCACAGAATTTTATTTATATTTTGCACGATACATACCTTATACCTTGTATCTATTGCAATACGATTGCAATTTAAAGTATTTCCAATAATAAATTAGTTGCTAATGCCATGCGAAGGTGAGTGGGTGTCAATTGGTCGTTTGACTTGAATGCAAATTGCCCAATGATTTATTACTTTTAAGATTCTGATTTAAATTATGCTATAAATAAAAATCTGAGTAATTCCATAAATGTTTGCAAGTTTTTTTGAAGCGAAAACTTCTTTAGGCGCGATGAGTACTTTTTGGATGAACAAAAATCATGGAACTCGCGTCACCGTCACCGCACGATTCCCATTAGTTTTCACTTCTATCGGCAGTCTCCAAAGACTGCCCTTTTTTTAATTGGCCTAAGGATAACAAAGACTCTCATTTTTCAATCTTGAGTGGGATTGTATTCAAATGGAAACTGAATATAAAACAGATTCATTCTGTTCTCTCTATTTTAAAACTATGCACTTTAGCTGTTTTGGAAAAATTACGCTAACATGTTACGTCCACGCCGCTTACGAAAACAGCTCCGTTTGACTCTTCAGTGTAGTTTGAAATATCTTATTTGTACTTTTCCCCGTCTATCTAGACAAGGGAGACGTCGGTCCCGAGTCTATATTGAAATTCTCTCGCTTAAATATTGGTGCTATTTTAAATATTACCTAAGCGTAGATACTAGTGTGTTTCTAGTGCATATTTGTGCAGGTTTTACATACGTGTTAGTGCGTTTTAGAGACTTGAGTTTGAATTAAAAACTCTATAGACATCTTCCTGCAATCTTTAAAGTAAAATCAAATATAGCAATCTCAAAAAAGTTTCTGGTAACCGATGATCAATTCAAGGATATTATATTTATAATGTCCTTGGATTTGCAACCTAATTAAGGTTGAAAATCAAGCACAACTGTCACTTTCATAATTGTAATAGGTATACGTTACGCATTATTTATTTCGTATGTGTGGTTAATGAGGCGGCAAACTGTGCTGTGGGCAAGCAAAAAATATAAAAAGGATATTTGAAAAGTGATAATTCTTTGTTTTCTGTATTTTTGTATGAAGTTCAGCAATGGTTTCCAATATTTATGTAGAGCAGAATTTGAAATAGTGGGTCTATCTATATCATTTACTATCGACTAACTAGATATTTATATACATTTACATAGTTAATAGGTATTCTAGGTACCTATGATAGACGAAAGAATGTTTCACAGTTGAAATGTCGAGTCAAGTCTGTTAGTTCGATCTTTGCAATATCGCCGTACCTTTGTGGCACTCTCACAAAAGCCCACTATTTGCCCTGTAGACAGGACTGACAGGCAGTTCGAGGAACAAGGAATCTCATTACATTCTCGGGGTTCATACATCTTAACAACAAAGCTATCGTATTACGAGACATGTAAAGAATACATTGATGCGGGTTGATACGTGATGACTTGCCGTATAACAGTAAGTTATTCAGTTGTTCTGGATTTATGTATTTCAACATTCAATGCAAACCGACGTCTTATTATGACCCATATATGGGTATAAAGAACACAAGACATTCATACACTATTTAAGCCACTTCGCAATCTATGCAGAGGGCGTGAGAAAGAATTGTGAAGAATTTCATTGTGAGTCCATTTGCCTAATAATCTTGTAAGATTTCTTTTCTGAAGGACTTATCCAGTAAAATTTCGGGCCTTATCACGATAGTTCTTTGTTGCATTGTGGGCTTTGTAAACCGGTGAAGCAATTTTCACGAACGTCTAACCAAATTGCTGCTGAGAGTCGTTGAGACACTGAAAATCCCTTCAAATATGCAATAGCGGTTTTACCCATTAAAATCAGATGTCAAAACAAACTGTATTTAGATCTTGATGGAAACACATTTTAGCTTTTATATCAAGTAATCCCATTTGAAAGTCAATTAAAGTTAGTAGCAGGCATTTGTCTTAGCTTTTGCTTTGAGTGGTATAGAAACCTACTTTAATAAAATAAATAGAACTTTGTAATTAATTAAGTTTTCGAATAAGATATCAGATATTGGATCGTAAACTAAATAAACTGAAAGTCGAAACAGGGGAACTTTGTATTTATATAAACAGAATTTACAAATTTGCAATATATAGAAATAATTAAAATATCTAGCTACACTTGATGGTAAATTAAGAATGAAGTTGAAGTCGTCAATTGTACATTTACTTTGTATAATTTTAGTTCTAATTTAGTATGTATTTAGTGCAGTTTTGAATTTTTTACTGTATAGTAAAAATTAAGTGTTGCCAGTAAAAATTAAAGTATTCGAAAAAAAAAATTGTTTTGAAAATTTTAATAATATAAGGTTAATATTTCACGTTTTGCTTTGAATAAAGGCAAAAGAAACAAATGTTCTCAGTAAAAAAAACTTGATGCTTTTAAAGTCTCCACTCTACAAAAAAAATTCATGAATTGTCAGTCATTGTGCAGTAATTTGCAAAAATAATTGGATAGAAGTTGATGCATACCGGAATTTCCTTGTTCATTGTCAAGCGTTTCCCATTAAGACCAATGTACCGTCCCCATGACGAAACGAGAACACAAAGAGTCGCCCCGTGGGCCGCTTGTCGTCCGCCTCACCTCTTCCACACTGTTAATGACATTGGAAACAGACTGAGTGACTACGCGGTTTTTCCCAATCAAACGCCCACTTTGATTGCTGGAGAGCGAATCATTGCCTCGGAAAAATAATTACCCGGCTATTGTATTGTAAAGACGATACTTATATTGATTTTTACCCTCGATATAAAATGTGAGAAAGAATGTCCAATGTAGAGAGAACTCGTAGAAGTAACATAAGAGTAAGTGGATAGCGAGATAACGCTGGGTACGACCTTTCCTCGTGTCTATTTGTGGGTTGTGTATTTCTGAGAAATGCTACACACTTTGTTTTTCTTTACAGTCTACGATAGGTTCTATAGTGAATGTTCGGTAAACACGGAATCCACCCACCCTCTTATAAATAAGGTGGATCCTTCACAATTTCTATCCGAAATTAGTGTTGACTTTTGAGACAATGTTCTTATGACAGTTAAGATTGATTGATAAAGATTAAAATGTTACATAATTGTATATCTTTCATTGTAAAAATTAAAAGTGTTCGTAAGCCCAACTACTTTGGTACTTAGGTACCAAACTTGCAACTCGCGAGTAACTAGAAACATTGTATTACATAGTTGTTGATAAACAAGTTTAGCTCACGACCGAGTAAGGTATGTGAGCGGCGAGGTGGGTGCGCGGGCGACGGCGGCGGCGGTGCTGCGTCGTCGGCAAGGCGTGGTAGTGCCGAGGTCGCCTGGTGCTGCGAAATCGAAAGTATAGTCCACCGAGTGGCCAGGCCGCTGCCGCTGTGCGAGTATCAAGAGGTAAACTAGCCGACGCACGTGATACGCGTCCGCAATTTGCTCCAATTGCAGACCCTATCAGGTCCGTGAGATACTCGTACCAGCCGGTGTTGGCGATGTAAGCATAGAAAATAAAACACGTTGAAACTTTTTACTACTGAGGTCAGTAAGGTAATAAAAACTTTCATCAAAATCTTTGGATTAGCTATGATAGCATTGTTGCTTACACTACGAATATTTTTTGTTACGTAGGATAGTATATCAGTAACTGTTATTTTGTAAATAATACGTAACATTCGTAGAGGTCATTATTCTATAGATCATTCACAGTTAATGGTGCGGTACTAAAATAAGTAAAGACTGAGACTAGTTACTAGCATTCACAACACAAGGGACAAGATCACCTTGTGTCGGGGAAATGGTGCAATAAAACCTCACATTAGCTACATTTATAGAAATCTAAACCAATATATGCAGAAGTAGCTAAGTTCTAGCTAAGTATATTTCTTGCGTTTGCAGCAACTTCACGCGTGCTTATACCAATATTTAAAATCCATTCGATTTCGAAATATAAATTCGCTTACGATACCAATGAAAAAAAATTCACAGTAAAACTAGCAAACGACAGTTCTTTGCATTTTGTGTTAACTTTTAAAACGCTTTAAATTAAAAGATCATCGGGCAGCGATTTGGAGCCATTTTTTTATTTATAATTAGTTTAGTTTTATTTTGTCTTCTTTTATGATTAAGTATGTACATAATTGTACATATATTTAGCAATTGAATAAAATAATGCATTCTTATTAAAATTAAAAGAGTTAGAAGGTAGTTCTAAACATTTAAGTACTTCAATTTCTATGATACATAATTTGCATGTGACTTTGTAAGCTCTTTGTGTGTTTAGAAGAAATTCTTGCATAATGAACTACGAGACAAGGACACGTTCAGTCGTTCAGGTGTCGACTTGAATGTTGCTGTGACCTTACTGGATATATTTTTTGTTGTAGCTTAGAGCAGTTGTAAATTAATAGATATTCATAAACAAGACAAAGGATTAGTTACTAGTGCGGTAAGATACATGTAAAATACAGTTATTTTTTTACATTACTCTTAAATACAAGAGTTGACCTTGCAACATTTTAATAATATTAAGAATCTGTACCACAGACCTATTATTGTCTGTTTTTTGTACCATTTAAATTGGAAACCACTTGAAAAAATGCATTAACAATGCTATGTTGTTTTGAATAGTATTTATAACTCTCTTTTATAAAATTAAATAATTTTAAAATATTTTTGAAAAACTTATTTGATCTTCAAATCACAATGCAGAACTCTCTTACCATTCCTATAAAAAGTGGTTTCAAAAGTTTTTCAAAGCTTAAATTGTATAGTTATTACTTAGTCTCTGTATAAACTCTGTATGGTAGTGTGCCATAACCTACGCCTTATATAACTTATGAATCGAGTTACTGCATCAATATAAATAAACGAATCTGACAGAATGTAATTTGGTTGTTTGAGAACCACCCGCAACCTATTTAATATGAAAGTTAACAAGTTAAACGGTCTTTGCGCGAGCAACTTGAGCAAGTTGGCCAGAAATATTTTCGACGTTGTTAGAGAAATGGTAAAAGATTTATAACGATTTTCGCCGTCGACAGCAACTTACCGAGGCGGATATAAAAGTTTCTTATGCGGTGCTATAACTCTAAAAGTTAGCTAATATTCAAGTTATAATAAATTGTTGAGATAAGGTTCTTCACGGATTTAATTTCAGAAATCACGACGGTTTACAATTGAAGGGGAATTTCAAATAGTACTGATTTTATGTATTATAAGTACCTACTACATGTTCATTATCATTATCAATATTTGAAATACCTATAAACCTATAGATAGGTAGGTACCTAATAATTTTCTCATTTAATTAGATTTCATCAAAGGAATACGCGGCCAATATGGTGATCCTTGAAGCATAATTTACTTCCGCTTACAAATAAACGATGTATAACGAAATATAGAGTAGGTACAAATAAAGAAGAAGGAAAGTATATTAAATTGTTGTCCGGATCAAAAGCTTGAAAGATAAAACGAGAAGTGAATGAGCCCTAGATTTCATGAGGGAGTGAATCAAATGAATAGAATTCCAGTACAGCGAGGTTATTCCACTAATTGGAGCAGGTCGGGAAACGTTAATTTGATAACCGCCCAGAGCGTTAGCATTTACATAATTTGCGGTTGCACTAATAGCGACACACTGATGCGGTTGTTTGTCGCTAGGACCATACTTTTGGCAAACGGCCGAGGTTTACTGAAAGTATTACCTGCAAACCTCTGCATGGTCGCTCGCCCATAGCTCGTTTGTTCCTTCGTGTTTGCAGAATTTGATTTTAATTCGATTTAGTATTTTTAAAACTGTCGTCGATCGATTGCACAAACATCTTAAATACTTACTATTACTTATTGTGAAAAGTGATAATGTACTTTCTATTTCTTTTCAATTTTTAATGTAGGTATTTCACACTTTAGTTCGTATCTATTTGTAAATTGAAATTGAAAATTTTCTTTTCGATATGCATTTTATTTTTTTATTTAGGTAGTTCTTTCATCTTCGTTATATAATTATCAGTCCATTTGTATAAAACAGGGGATTACATCATAATACTAATATTATAATCGATTCTGTTATTGATTCTAAGTAAACATATTATATGTATGTAAATAATAAATAATATAGTTATATATTTTACAAAAACAGCCATTCCCTTAACATGTTCCCTCTCATTCGTAAATTATATTTCTTCTTTCTACATACCTACATAGACGATTGAATAAGACGATGATGAAGTATTATGCGTCATACAGATGTGACTCAAATCGTTAAATAGTTTCCTTTGTTATTTGAGAATTTAGGCTCATAAATCAGGTGCTAAACTACAGCAAGTCTGGAATGGAAAGATATTTAATTTATATAGCTTTGGTATTCGGAACGAGTTACCGTCACTACCGAGCGATTATATTGCACAGTATATTGGATTCTAAAAGTTATGACACGACTCGACACTGAGTCATATAGTATGAAATTTGTTAACTGTAAACTGGGATAGGTGTATTATTTTATTTTTATATAAACTGAAATTATCAAAAGAAAGGCTTTCTTCGTTGACTTCTTTAGGTAAAATGGCGTTATTTAAAAGATAATAATGTTTTGGAATGTTTGTTAACACTAAACTTCTTGGTTCTATTGATATAGGCTCTTTTCAGCAGTTTTCCACGAGCTTCACCTCCAAATTAGGTACCAAATCCTAATTGCCGCAGCTAAGTCATAATATACGTACCTATACTTGCATTTTTGTTTGATGGCAATTGCTTTATTTTTCGAATTATACAATAAATGCCAAAATACACGATTTTAATGAAAATAAAATAAAAACGCAACGTCAATTCGGAATTTCCTGTAAAAAGTCCATACATTACGTAGGTATATACATACTTATCTTTGTATTTTCTTTTCGAGTATGTAAGCATCTGCTATAAAGAAATATAAAATTTTACGTATTATTACCCATATTTATAGAAGATGACAGATAGAGCACCAGGAAATATGTTTGTCTTAAGCTTTAGAAGGTTATCAAGTGACATTTAAAACAAATTCTTCCGCGGATTATTTTTTCGTACGCACACTGTTATTTGCATAAACCGGTCTCTACGAAGGGGCGCCATTTTGGATTTTGCCGTCCATCCCATAGGTCAAAAGCCTCGGACATTGGTTACTAAACATTTGTTATAAATTGAAAATGCACAAAATAATCAAATAAAAAACCGCGTTAATCAACATTTCACCTGTTATATCTACAGGATTATTATCAAAGTACCTACCTAAACTACAAGAAGATAATAATACGGTAGCAATCTATTGGGTAAGTAGTTATGTTATATGTATTTAGGTATATACTATATAGTCTTTGATTACGTCTACGAAAGTTGTAGAAAAAAATTACTTAACTGCTTTGCAACATTATTTAATATATGTCTAACTAGCTGTTCCGTGCGGTTTCACCCGCGTTCCCGTGGTATCTTATCTTTTTCCGGGATAAAAAGTAGCCTATGTGCTATTCCAGACTATAATCTATCTCTATGCCAAATTTCATTCTGATCCGTTCAGCCGTTCTGGCGTAAATTTGTAACAAACATACATCCATCCATCCATCCAAACTTTCACATTTATGATATTAGTAGGATTAATTGATTATATGCATGAACCTAAGAAGTTAATATATAGAAGTCGTTAAAAAATAAAGATATGCGGCAGATAATCTACTCACATGAGTTAAATATATTTTACGTACCTACTTGTCTACTAGACTGTCAGCTACTTATTCCTGTCAATTCGGTAACATTTCAAGCGAATAATGTTGTCTACAGTGCCTTCAATTTTTCAAATACGTTTTGGTAATGTATGCGTCTGCTATTAGATGTTATAACGCGGCAAATTGAAAAAGTTCAGTAAAGTACTTTGATATTTTATGGAACTATTCTTATATCATTTTCATAATTATTTTGTTATGTTTACTATGAAGTAAATATAAATGACGCATTTTTATTTACTACGTACTTACAAATTGTTTTGTTTATTTTATTTATTATTGTGCTTATAACAGTACAAAATATATCGTAAAATTATCATCAACTGTACCCGTTGTTGCTGTATAACATAGTATGTTATATTATAAAAATATATTATATTTTTGATAAATATGCATACACTGCCTAATATTTATCTCGAAGGATATTGTACATATGTACATAAAATATGGATTTAATAAATAGTCAAATGAGGCTATGAGTTAAGTAATGAAATATGTAGAGTTTATCGTAATACATCTTGGGTTGAGTTGAGAGTCTCAACAGACGAATGAATCGTATTATTCTTCTACTTGTGGTGCCTCTCCAATTACTGAAGGTTGGCCATCAGCTCCGAGTATTTGGTGTTGTCTCTTGCGAGGTGGAACAGCTCAGCAGCGCTTGTGACTCCGGTCCACTCGTGGATATTTCGGGATAGTAATATTATTGATAACCAATTAATTTGATGCTTTGAGAATCTCTGCAAAATTGGCTTATATGTAAATTATAGGTTTTCCATATAAACTACGACAAATCAAGTCAAGATACATTTAGTCACCATTTGTTAGTATGACTCATACACTAACTAATGGCATAAAATTTATTAATTTATATTAAAAATACCTACCTATTGACCACAATGAATCAGTGATTTCAACTCGGGTTTAATTAGCTTTTAGTTAATTTTGACTGAAATAATAACTTACAATAATGATTTTTGCGGTAGAGCGTAAAAAATATTTTACAATTTTAATGTTTTACATAAGAAATACCGATGAGTGCCGAATATAAACGATGGAGGCCGAAGCATGAGTCGAAGCCAGTGAAAGTGAATCGAGGGTGACTGGGGGGAGGGGGGCAAGGTTGCGAACCGGCTGCACCGGCTACAGACGCTAAACATCGTGTTGAGTAATAACTAATAAGTGTTGCGTTAGTTGGCTTAATGATGAGGCTGTGATGTATGCTATTGTGATGTCGGCATATGAAATATAAAATAACGTCTAATTTATGTAACTTTCTGACTTAATAACAAACTGGTATTACTCAAAAATAATAAGTAGTGCTCCTATGAAGAGTCATCTTTTCATTATTGAAAAGGGATCTAATAAACGAATACCATCAGGTACTCTACTTGTAATTATGTAGGTACATAATTAGGTACAAAAGTAGAGTGTGTAGACTTTTTCATTTTTCAGGAGGATACATAGCAATGTTTCACCCAAATAGTTTTTAATATAAGTTGGCGGATGTTTGACCACTCGAAACTTGGCTAGTGCTCATGCAGATACTCGAATTCGAAAGCTCGCGCTTGCCAAATGAACTGTCCAATTCACATAACCGTACCACATCCGATATTAAACCTAAAACGTATAAAACTAAAGTACAAAACGGTTATGGCTATAGTTGCGGTTAAAGTGGTGCCATTCAATCAGTATAATCATACAAAATAATCTCATTGAGTAACAAACAGATTATCAGGTGCTCGGCCGGTTGTGTTCTCCTGTGAAATAATATGATTGGCATTACTTCAAACGACCCATGAATTTATTACGCTCCATTTATGTGTACCCGTGTGCACTGAAACGTTGAAATATTTCATTTTTTTGCTGAAATTTGCAGTTACGAAATAAATATCAAGTCTTGTCCGTATCTTGTGTAAATATTGCAAATAATTTCTTGAGGCGCGTTAAACAAAAGCTACGACAGAGCGTATGCTTTTTATCCTAAGATAGAGAAGGAGTGTAATTTGTTGGCTGTGACTCCTAGAGAAGAGATCGCAAGGCAATGAAATTTAGCACAACATGTAATTGCACACATTTTCTTAAATAATAATTTTATTACTACTAATAAATTTATAGTACAATTTCGCGTCAAGTTGACTACGAGCTACAAGATTTTGGTTTTAATAATTATTATTAATGGAACTAATTGTATGCAAATTCGATTCCATATAGCTAGTAAAAAATATAGTAATAGAACAAGAAAATGTCAAGTAAATGTCAAAATAATTAAAATAAAAACGATTAGCTACATTTTGGAGCAAGCCTCTCATTATGATTAATTAAACTCCAAAAAATCTCTGTCTGTGTTTTCAAAAATACTAGAAGCGTAAAATTATATTTCACGCTAGCTGTCTCCCGCGGTTTCACCCGTGTTCCCGTGGGATCTTATCTTTTCCCACAAATAACGTGGCTTTGTAATGGTAAAATTAATTTATAAAATCGGTTCAGTAGATCCAGAGATTACCCCCTATAACCTCACCAACTCACAAACTTTACCTCTTTATAATATTAGTAGAGATAACACTTTTGTTAATGTGATTACCGTAGGTACAATTAATACGAATCGTGTGTTTGTTTTCTTCCTTTTATTAATTCCCAGTTAATAATGAAAACTTTTAAATAAACGATAGAGAAGCACTTTAAATCGATATTATGTGATGTAAAGAAGTATTTATCTATTTTTGTGCACAATTTTTTATTGTATCGATTTTTCACACTTACCATGAGAATGATATAGGTAAGATCAATTCTCCCCTTTTTATAAATACGAAAAAAGATGGTTATTTAAATCTTTTCCATATTAGGTATACATATAATATAAAATATATACGTGCACCATTTATTTATTCAACAACCTTCTGATGAAAAGCTTATACTTGTGTAAATATTTCATGGTCAAAAATACGACCGAACAAAAAAATACATCGAAGTTTAATGAACCTCAAATAACAAGAATAAATGATGATCTACGTAATTTCATATATTTAACCTATTTACACTATGATATGAGAAACTTGATATTGTACTTTTAATTAAAAATAACTAAGATAGGTATAAATACGATGACAACGAAGGACATACATTTTATTGACCTAAAACGAAGTACGCGAGTCGAAGAGGTCGAATCAATAGGCGTTAAATATTTATTGGGCTCTGTTTAGACGTTATTCAAGAATCGTGATTTATTTACGACATTGTTCGCATGTAGTGTCAAATAAACCTTCGTAGAGTAGGTAATAGACACAACATACCTTGAGATCATTGATGGTCCAAATAACGTATCATTTGTGACCTTAAGTTA
The DNA here is from genome assembly GCA_951361185.1 of Ochropacha duplaris. Taxonomy (NCBI): domain Eukaryota; kingdom Metazoa; phylum Arthropoda; class Insecta; order Lepidoptera; family Drepanidae; genus Ochropacha; species Ochropacha duplaris. Next base: position 9,048,551 of record OX592693.1, on the reverse strand, counting down.
CATGTTCTAACTTCAGTTACGTAAATTAATATGGCATTTGTAGTGTGCCTATATTATATATATCGCATTGCATGCACACGACTCGATTCCTAACGACCATGATTGAGATATAAAAATAAATAGATCTGGTATTATATCTTTGACGAGGTTAGGTCACTTACCATCAATGATCCTCTACCTGTTGGGGTTAATATTAATAACTGTCAAATATTACTTCATAAGTTGCCAATATTCTGACTATGATGCAAAACACAATCATTGTCCAAATTGCGCTGTCAATTTATGAAGTAATATTGCAATTAACATTTAAATGCGAGACATTGAAATACCTTGACCACACAATATAAGAAAAATGCATTATAATCTTAGTCTATGACTATTGGGTATAATAATGCAAAAGGAAAACTCGGAACTCTCATAGGATCACTTTGTTGTCCGTTTGTCTAGACCCTTTTTCTCAAATCAAATACAAAAGTCTGCAATCCCTAATACGCAATCAAAAGATACGGCAGCTTATACTCCGTTATTCTGCATATTTTGTTTTAGGTGTAGATTATTAGCAGAAACATTTTAGTAGACAAATAATTATTTATTAGTGTTTGTGACCCGAATATGGGGCTCGACTCGACACATGCGCCGACAATACGTCGACCGTGAGAGTGTGTCGTAACCTCTACAATAGACTCAATTTAAATCTGCCTTAGACACGCTTGGACTTACGCTACCTATTTGCATGCAAGAGACAGCTTTTGTTGTATAATATCCATTACAAACCAATTAACTTTGAAGTAAGTACCTACCTGTAAACGTATGGGTATCAGCTTCACTCGACCCCATTTGCAGAGGACACATAAACCTCTCATTATAATAAAGGTTCGAGCCCTAAAAGTCCATGATACGGGACCTAACCCTTATATCAATCTGAATTATATTCAATTTATGAATTTCTACAAAATAATATAGCATATACAAGATATCCGGTAAGAAGTACGGCAAACTTAAGGGGGAGATAGGTGGGCGGGTCACCTACCAAATATACGAAAATAACCTTTATAAAAAGGTCACCATTTTCAAGATATTTCGTTATTTTTGATATTAATTATCTCGAAAATGGTGACACTTTTACTAACGTTTTTGTATATTATTTATTTACCCCTGAAGTTTGTTTTACTACTTACCGGACATCCTGTATATTCGTAGGTTCAAAATAACATAAACGTTACAATTTTTTTAATTATTATATTTCAATATTCATTCATAATAATAATTTCATAGCCAAATTAACAGTGAAGCCAAAAAAACACAAATTTTGATTTGTTTTATTATATATACCTAATTATTTATGTATTTTACTCTCGAGTTTTAGTTTAACTCGCACTTGCCTAGCTAATCTATGTTTATTCATACATTTAATAAAAAATAATAGAGATGGGTTGCAGTAATTAAATGCGAGTGACATTTAAAGTATGCATTTTTTTTAAACTAAGGTCATTGAACAATTATATTATTAATTAAAAAATAACAATTTGAATTTTATGTTTATTTCGTGCTTAGCAAATTTTTCAATTAACCGCAACCTTTTATAATTTTAGCATAAAATTCTTGTCTCGAAATGTTGTTTATAAATTATCAAAGTTGATTTTGTTTTAGTCTGACTATTATATCTCTGCTTATAGCAATTGACGACTGTCAAGAACTGTATATTTACCTATGTATTAGTTACTTCGTTTCAAAATAAATAATATATGGAAAAGTAATTGTAACTCTAATAATGTACAGAAAATTTGCTACTGCTGCTGCCTAGCAAGGTTCCTGACAGCGTTCCCTCTTTATTATAAACAAGCCAATGCATTGACGGAAAAACTCCCGCTGCCGGTCCCCGAGACTTTTATAAGTAGAAATTGAATTGAGAATGGCCAAATCTTTCTAATATTATAAAGAGAAAAGATTTGTATGTAGGTATGTGTTTATGTATGTAACGAATAAACTCAAAAACTACTGAAATCTAATGCAGATTTGTTCCGGAATACAAGTTATATTATACATATAATTAATTACCTATCGCATTATCTTTAATACATTAACTAAAACTGTAGAATTTTATTTTAACATATTCAATAATATAATGATTGAATTCTTTATAAACTAATATGGAATATACAATTAAATTATAAACTAAGACTAACTAATATATTACAGATAATCTAATTACACAAATAAAAATAAAAAACTTAAAATTTTACTACACTAAATAGGCCAACTGGTCCAGATCGCTGTCAGGTGGTAGCGTGCGGTGAGCAGCTGGTCCCCACGGCCCCATTGTCTCAACCCCAAACGGCTCAAATATGTAGCAACTATCAAGATTGCAATATTTGCGCCGTTTGAGATTCTCAGCGCAAGCAGCGGCGCCGCCTGCCTTAACTGCGGTCTCTGGAAGATGAGACGGTGCCAAAGTGTCGACACAGGTAGCGTCCCACACTAAAGGCCGACCCATCTTCCAAGGAATCAAAGTCATACCGTCGGGTCGCTTGCCGTCATCACGCACCAGCCCATTCGGTTCGAGAATGGCCGATAAGCTAGCGCTTGCAAGCGACCGACGAATGATATCATTAAGGTTGGCGTGCCTAGAAATTCTACCTGCGCTTCTCTGACATGAGAGGCCATGGTGCCCTAAAGCGTCGACGGAAAAACCACATTGACAGCGATGAGGGCCGTAGCAGTGGGCACCTAAACGCAAACAGGCAGCAATCCGGAAAGTATTTGGTTCTAGAAGTGTTCCTATGTTAGAAGAAGGTAGTGCATGTAGCCAGAGACCAGATTCCCAGACAGAGACGGCAAGGAGACGAGCGCGCTCCGCGTGGCTAGGGCACGTTTCTAAAAGCTGTTTACGTACTAGCTCGCAAAGCGGCTCATCCCATTGCCTCTGTGATGATGGGATTGTGGGTGGGTCGGAATTGGGGCAGGCTATTTGCCAAGCCTCCTTGCCATCCGTCAAATAAGATACGACAGGAGGTGATGTACCAAGAATACGTTCTACTAAATTTTTTGTACTAAAAACAGAAGACAAAAAGGCTGGTAGTGAGATGCTAGAAATTTTGCGGATACCCAGACCTCCATACCGAATTGGCAAAGAAGCCTGGGACCAGATGCGATCATCTAAATTAATATTCAAAATGGAATTGAGGGTGTTTCTCACTGCATTGTCCAAAATCTGTAAAAGAAGAGGGTGATTCCAGAGTGGACTATAGCGAAGTGTATATGTAAATTTTGGTACAAAAAGGCAGTACTTGAGGATGGTGTAAGCCGAATGAGTATTAATTCGTAGAAGACGGTCCGAAACATCATTAAAATTTTGAATATTTTCTTCAATGAAGTCTGAAAAAGATTCTTCGAAAATTGGTGACCCCAAGAGGCGAAGTGAACATTTATTTACAATTTTCATGTCTGGTGCTATCTTCAAAAATTTATCTATAGTTTCATTTGGCGAGGGGCAATTATCTGAAAGAAAAAGTTCACATTTTGAATGATTTAAATTAGGGCCAATTGACTGTAAATTTTGAGACAAGAGGAGGAAATCACTGAGCACTGTGTCCACATTGCCTCCTAGAGTTCCATCATCCAGGTACCAGACATTGAATTTTGATTCTAGAAGATTAATGATAACCATCTTTCTGAATTGTATATAGCTCAGGTCAAATTGTAAATTTGGGCGGCCTTATAATTTTAAAGCAAACAGGAATTAATTAAAAGCAGCCCAGTCTATGATTAACTATTCCTTGTACTCGACGTAGTCTCTTTGTAATATTATAAACTCATAATTGCAGTAGGATGACGCAAGTATCACTAAGATCGCTAGCTATTTAGTGTTGAGTTTACCTTCCCTTCAACTATGTGAATCTTCATCTATTATAGTATAGATGATGTTAGAAGATAAAATGGAAAATTTATGAAAATTTTACACTTTCTATAAAAATAAAATAATTATAGAAATACCATTTAGAAACCTAAAATGTATCTCGAAATGTACCAATGCTGTTTTTTAGGGTTCCGTACCCAAACGGTAAAAACGAAAACCCTATTACTAAGCCTCTACTGTCAGTCTGTTTGTCTGCTGGTCTGTCTGTCACCAGGCTGTATCTCATGAACCGTGCTATCACACTAAAAATTCAACTATCTAGATAGATTGTTGAATTTTTCACAGATGATATGTATAAAACTTCTGTTACCGTGATAACATCAAATACTAAAAACAGAATAAAATAATAAAAAATAACTACAAAACTTCAACGGAAACCTCGGTGCGCGAGTCCGACTCGCACTCAACTGGTTTTTTTTAAAACATAAATAATGAATAATTTATTTACTTTTATAAGGTTGTTAATGAGGTTTGCCTCATAGCTTTTGCTTTGTTTTATGTATGCGATTACCTTATGTAGTAAAGCTAGTGTGCTGCCCCGGATTTGCACTGTTTACTAATATTGCGTTAGATGACATAGACCATTAAATCATCGTTTAAAATAAGATCATTGTTTAAAAACAATAAACAATGTTTTAGATCATTATACATGATTAGGGATGAATGATGTATCTAAAGTTGACTCATTGGCATGGCTTATTATTATTTCAGTTTGTTTGCTCCTAGTCATAATACAGACAAACGTCTCCCACAATAATTATAATACATATTCTAGATTAATGAGAACGAATAAAAGATGAACTAATCTTGTATTCGAAATGAGCCATTTGCCCACAGATACAATAGAATAGCAGCAGATAAACAGTGATATGATCTTATTATCTTTTACCGATTTTTCAACGGCAAGATAAGTGTTATCATGCTGTTAGTTTGAAATTAGAACAGTATTTGTATAGGATCCATACTATGGATTTATGAGAGGATATTTCAGGTATCTATAGTGGTTAATTCGTCCAAGCTAAAACAGAACGAAACTGTTACAAGCAAGACTCATTGTACCTACTTATGAAGCCTACTTATGTAGCCTACTTATGTAGCCTACTTATGTAGCCTACTTATGTAGCTATCAACAAAATTTATTTTTACTATACACATCGAAAATTAAATTCTGCTAAACATGAAACATTAATTTTCATTAAAACTGAGTAAAACTACCAACTGATAAATAAGTACGCACTTAAACGCACTATATTCACCTTAGTATTTGCGAGAAACTGTTCGGCGAGCCGGAACGCAGCGCTTTCACGACGCGGCCGCCCGCCTGCCCGCTGCAGCTATACGTGACGCGGTGTGACGACACGATACGTTTCACTACCTCCGATGTATGCCGCATGAATGTTCAACAAATACATGTGGTATATTCTAGAAGACAACCTAAAGCAATCAATTTACGGAGCTAGGATACTTTGATTTGACTTTGTAGTTAGACAGGCGAGTACCTACTCCTCGCGATGATGGAAGTAGTACTTACACCTACTAGTCTATAAAGCTCCGTTTCGGAGCCAGAATCCTCTAGACTTTGCATGCTGCTTGCCTGTCCTTTGGCAGATTGTGTCCAAACCGATTCCTAAGTAAAAAGGGCAGCAATTATAAAATATTACAGGGAATAATACTACTCGCATTTCCTTCATATGGCGTGACAGATCAATCGCGTCACGAAGTGAAATAAATTTCACTGTGACTGGTCAATTCAATCTTATTCATTTGATGGGCTGATAGCTGACAAAGAGCTGTCGGTTTAGCTCAGTTTTCGAGGCTAGTAGCTGGCAATGTAAAGAACAGATAATGTCCGACTCGCAGAAGAGTGTGCATGTGATAGCAGTTTAGCAGTAGTATCTAGTAGTACAGTTAATAGCATAATAATCATCTATCTTATATAAATAAAAATAGAAATGCTGTTCGTTGGTAATGAATCACTTAAGTGTGTTTCGGCAATTGCACTTGAGAGCCAGTTCGCCTTACTAAGGTGTACAACACATTAGCAATCCCCTGGTATTGCCAATGTCTATAGGCGACGGTTGTCACTTACCACCAGGTGACCCGCCTGCCTCGTTGTCACTTGTGACATAAAAAAAAAGGCTGGACTGATTAGGCTATTTTCAAAATTTGGGAATAACTGAAAGCGTTTTTTCTATGGGATTTTTTGAACAGGACAAAGTTTGTTGGGTCAGCGAGTCAATGCTAAACAATAACTTTATTTTGCATAACGTGACTAATTTAAATCTGTAACATTATAAATCTTGACGTGTCTCTATTTTGCAATTCTAGTTATATTTATCTTTTATAATCAATGCAACATAAAATTTTTATGATCTGTATCTTATTGATCACATTCCATGTGCTGGTTTCCATCATCTGTCCAATTAAATTACCGATGCACGACTACATATCGCCATCCATATCTACACGAGTGACAGCTGATATCAACAGGCTGTATAACCACAAAGGATGTTCATGTTTGTGAATCCTACCACTTAAACTTTATATAGAGCGTGTCAAAACTTAGCAGAGGACATTGTTCTAATAATCTTGAACAGTATTGCTCCGCTCAATAGCCTTCACTCAACCTAACTAATCTGGAAAGTTTTATCGCTACCTGACACCTCTTCCTGGGTTTCGTCGTTGATTGGGCACACTCAATTTTGGCTTTATTGATTACGTTTCAAAGCTTAGTGGTTAGATACGTTGACTTTATGTCTTCAAGGTATTTAATTAGAGAAGTGCTTGAAGTGGATAGGTATCAAATAAATAGGTACATAGAATAGTAAGAGAATAGTATTCGGTCTATATTTTTCTCATCGTACTCAAAAATGTAACATAGGCGCCATTCATTTATTATGTAAGTCGATTTTTGACAGTTTTTGAACCCCTACTATGTATGACAAAATAAGAATCGGGCGACCCCCTCTACTTTTTCAAAGTATAATCTTAACTTTGCACATTTTTGTGATCTTACGTAAGAACTGTCAGGACTCATTCCCCCTTGTAAGAAAAAATAAGACATCTCCCCTAATCCCGCTAAATCGTCTTACGTAATAAATGAATGGCGCCTTATATACATAGAATCAATGGCAGGTACCTTGATATAAAATCTAACCTATAGGTTTACAGGCAAAGACCCTAAAGGTTGCTCGTCTGCTAAAGATGATGTGTGGGTAAAATATCCAACTGAAATCAATTAGACAATTTGCTTCGATGCCTTCGCGAGAAAACTAATATTAAATTGCTTAATGTACTCAGCTGTATCCAATTACTTTTTTAAACCCTAATGCAAATAGTGGGGAGTTATAAGTTTTCTGCATATTCTGTATTTTCTTTCAAACGGATATCAAATGAAGATTTATTTTTAATACATATGGTGTTAGTTATACACCATATAGATTTTTGTTATTGTTAGAAATGATGACCACTTCTATGATATTCAGCTTTAAACATAGGCCGTGAATGGATCCACTATTATAACGAAGGGCTTTAAAATGTTCGATAGGCCTATGGCTTCCAGATACCTTCTAGTTCATTAGAACAGTAATGATCACAGAGAAGAGAGGAGCGAAGTAACTTTTTATACTAAGTGTTCAATAACCGTTAAAACAAAATAGGTATAAAACACATTTTGCTTTAGAAATTAAAAATATAAGATTTATTGATGATATGAGTACCTAACCCATTTGTTTTTGGTTAGGTAAATTTTATTACCGATGAATTAACATGTCAACATGCTAGTTTTTTTTGTAAAGGCCAATTATATCCATATGTATGTACAATAGATACCTATGAATATAATTTGGGTATAATTCCTGACAACTTACGTAGTACATTATATGAAAACGTTTCAATATGTTTTTTTTTGTTTCAGATGTGACAGTGACGAAATGGTGTAGGCATAGCCAATGACCTTTCCAATTTTACTGCCAAATATGTCTCGAAAACCTCGAGAGACTTTCTTTGAACTTTTATAAGTTGCATATTTTTGTGGCGTAGAGAAATGGTGTCGACTATACGGTAAAATTAATCATAGGCATATAAAATGGGACGGCGACGTTGGCGGTTCGTGACGATCGCAGCGTTCCTGCTATTTATTATAAAAGACACGCAGTGTCAAGGTAAGCCTATACCAATATTATAGACCTTATTTCACATAGATTTAAGGATCTTTTCATACTGTTACGAACACTACACGCTTCAAATACGCTCAATTCCTATGACTACACAGCAACACCAAACGCGGGCCTATAATGTTATAGTGAGTTACCTAATCAAACTAAAGTCATATCAACTTCACCAATATAAGTAGTTGAGGTGAAGAAATCAATCTTTTCCTTGATGTAACTACGCATCGAAACTATACTCAGTGCCACAAGAACCCGAACGGCCCTTGAAATGTCCTTGAGCTATTCGGTCTTGTTTCCCCTACTTCGGCCCCTTACGTATTCGCTCACCCAGTGACCCTCTAAAGGTCGTGTGGAATAATTTAGGTAGAAATATCTAGTCAGTTTATATAAAGATGTGTTTCGTGTAGTAGGTATTGATGATGATTACAGATGAGTATAAATCTTTTCTTTATTTAGTTTTATTGGACATAGGTACGAATATTAACTTTTAATAGAGTGTTGCTTTTTATTAAAGTCCTATGTTCTACGTACATGTATGAAGCTGGTGTTTTTTTGGATTAGTTTTTACAGTGAACAATAAAATTTTAATGAATTTCTTGACACATAGATATTAGATACTTTTAAAATATTATATACATATAACATACATAAATCTTTATTAGGTTTGAAAATAAATAGATATTGGATTTAAATATACCTTTTTATCATCAAATTTGATACGTTACAGCCTTCGTAGTGTATTCAAAATAATGAAGTTAAAACTAGATACGTGAACATTAACCTTGGTATTTAACTAGCCGTGATGTTCACATTATATATTTTGCAAAATATTCTGCAGTTAGAGATAACTATGCATAATTCCAAATAAGTAGAGCAAGAACAAAGATAAGATAAGGTTTCAATATTTACATATTGAAACATAAGTTATCATCATCATAAGTTTGTGTTTTAAATGAAAATCTATTTGTTCTTCAATGTAAAAATCTAAATGAAATATAGAGATACCAATTATAGGCCAATATAATGTTATGATTTATTTTAATATATTTGGTTTCTAGTAACGCGTAATGTCAATTCAGAGAAAAAAGGGACCGAGAAAACGGTTTCTTTAGCCCTAGTCTACATAAAATATTTTTCTTTCCATTACACAATTTCGTAAACGAATGTCAGCCTATATTATCGTTTAATGTTATATTTACTTGGGTCACATTATGTTAACTTATTCATATAGCAATATTTCACGCTCCACTGATTCAAAGAAAACCTACGGAAATCATTGGAAGCAGGATACAATATTTATTTTATTATATTGGTTTATTTTTCCATAAAAAACGGGCGAATCCACGAACTTCAAAATTAAGCATCTACAAAGTCAAATTCGCAATAAAACAGTCAGAAGTTACGAAGAAGAACACCTTAAAATAAAACCGTGCCTTTTTTATAACACTAAAAACGTCTCAACTGCAAGGTCAATATCAGATCCTGAACAAAGTAACAATAAAGACAAAACCAGAGTAAAAATGAAATAAAAAAGCCATATTAGCCGAAAGCAGTGTGGGTGTGGGTGGACAATGCTCGCTCGCCCACGCCACGTGTACCGACTAACTGGCGCTCTATTTATTATTCAAAGGTTGAATCGCGAATACCAACCGCCCGTGATCGCTTTTAACTTGTACCTTTCTGTACATATAAATGTAAAGTGTACCTAAATGTCTCGACAAGGAATACTGGGGTCTGTGAATATTTACACATGGAGTAGAAGAAAGGATAATAACTGGATCAGGAAAACAGAAATAGTAGGATCTGTCTGTATCTTTCTGCCTTTTAGAAGTTTCTAAACTTAAATACGGGGAGAACTCTGAAATCTCTATAAAAAGTTGATCAAATCTATAATTTTAAAGTACTTTTTGCGGGATATGCGATTTCGTAGTTGTTATTATTGTTCTTCATAAGTCACAAAACATATTTTTATACGACCTTATATATCACAATAATAATGTTAGCCCCACAATATAATATATCTTAGTGTTTAAGCTTAGCAAACTTTAATTTAATTAATTCGTGGCCTTGTGACTATACAACGTACCTACAAATTATAGAAATAGTTATGTGAAATTAACTTGAGCAGTGAAAGCATTCAGATCCAGCGTACCTTAATTAATACACATTTATAGATACGTAGGTATTATGAGTAGATTCAAAATTATGGCAAAAATATTGAGTTTCTTGCACAATACATATCATGAATGAGACATAATATGATATGAATTGAAATCTAAATCTGTTTAAAAATACAAAAAGTGTTTCCAGTTTATTCTTCAGTAGTAAATAAAAAAATATTTTGTTTGTACTATCACAATCCAGATTTGATTGTAATCCTGTATATACATACATTTTATGAAACAGTATTTGTTTTAGCAAATATTGAATTTCTATGCAAATTGTAAATGGCACAGTTAGCTAGTCATTGCTAATTGTTAACTATGCCCAGAGGACATGTGCAGGGTTAACGTTGCCCAGGCCGTAACTCATGCACATTTTGCAAACCTCACCTGACTTCAATATTTTATATGACCCAATCATTATAATTATCACATACGTATTCACAATTTTTCCACAAACCTGACTCATACAACAGGCTCTGAAATATGAAAATTAAAAGGAAATAATTAAACGAAAGCTATATTTAACTTGGTTACCATGACAATATACAAATTGAAATTCATGATGAGAAAATAATATTTCCTTTGTAATTAGAAAACTAAATACAATGAAATTGAGGTTTCTTATTTAGGTAAGAAGCCTCAGTTTCATTGTATTTAGTTTCATTCATTCTTTAACGTTTCACAATATTCTTAGAAATATAGTGAAATGTTTTACATAAAATACGGTTTTGTCTATATAATTTTTTTGATGATATTATGATAACCAAAAACGTATATTTATTCAAAGATTGTTTTTAAAAATACCAGTGAAGAAATTAATCGTGAAATAACGTCAACTATGGTACTGGAATATCGTTTAAAAACAGCCACCGGTCTCGGTCTGCTATTTTAATAATAAACACGGACTTTACCGTAAGTTTCTTTATCTGGCCGTTATACCTTTTCGATTAGGGAAGTGAAGCGAAATATTATTTTAAAGGGTCATTCGGGTCTCGATTAAGTCTATAACGCTATGATCGCGTGACCCGAAAGCATCTCTATTCAAACGTTTGCTGAGGTGCGTACGTGAGGGACCACTCTAATTAGGGATGAAGGCTCTAGCTCATACTTAGGTTCATACCTTCAGCATTCTCGTGGTCGTGTATGGAGCTAATTTTTTTAAGTATTGTGTATGTTTGAGTTTTAGTGTGCTCAAAACGTTTACATATTTTAGGATATTTAGTAGGGTGCCAAGAAAATTAGTCTAATTTGTTGTTTTTAAAATTGTTACAAAATTATTATGTTTACAAAACTGCGCACGCGCCTTCAATAGACTTCAACGCGCTACTCCGTCACAAAGGTCACTCAACACGTTTTTTTTTTAAACTTTGTTAGTATTTTACTTACATGAATTTATTTAACTTCACGCTCCGTAAATAATAATAATCAATTATTTAAAATGCATACTTTATTTTTATGACACAATCATAATATAGTAACCTTTTTCTTTAAAATATGTACAATTACGTAGTATCGTGTGAAAATATAAACTAAACTTAGTTGATATAAATATTTATTTACAACAAATGTACAAAATATACAAACAAATGTACAACTATAATATATAAAAAAACTTCTTCGAGGCTGCCGCTGCTAATGTAAACCGAAAAATATAAACTAAACTTAGTTTATATTTTACGGTAGTAGAGTATTTTAGCACATTGGTTTAGTACATTTTTTAATACCCATGACACAGAAATCCTATCAACGAACCTTTGCCGTTATCTGTGCGAGAAAAGTATTTGGGAATTTTACCAAAGGTTATGCCTACCATAAAACCTATTTCAATTCCTCAAAAATTAACATTAAATGCATCAAAAGAAAATCCGTGCTGTAATTTTTTGAACGTAAAACAAAAATTAGCAAGCTGTTTCTCATGAAAACAGCATTTCACAGGAATATACAATGGTTCAACATTGATTGAGCCCGCATAATGCGTACAATATGCGAATCAATTCATTTCATCTTATTTGATTTACGTTATTCAGGATCCCTATTCAGTGTTTACTTTTAATAAAAATTCTTAGTAGGGCTTGGTTTTTCTTGGTCGATCTATTCGTTAGTAATAAAATAAATTGAGAAAGTGACTCCTCTGTTTCCAATGAAAACATTACGGCTTACTAATGAAAAAATATGCAAAAACGTAAGAAATCGATACTTTAGGTATACTAGAATCTTGAGGTTAGTACGACGAGAGCAAGGGAGTCCGATCCCTCGCCGCATCATGCCTGATGTAACATTGATCCTCTTAGCACTTCGCCTACCTAGTCGCAAACAGTCCTTACTGTGGTACTTTTTAACATGATATATCCAAATGAAAATACAATTTAATAAAGTTAGTTTTGTACGTACCTTACTTACTTTATTTAAAATATCGTTCATTATAATTATGTATACTTTCATACTGTACCATCGGGAGTTCGCTAAAATGGTTGGTACTTTTTCTTTTTTACTAGCATCCCACAGAATAATGACTTGCCTTATTAAACCCTTTTCTGGGATATTTTCCTTCATTAACATTTAGGAGAAAGAAAGTATACTCAAGGGTTTTATAACAAAGGGTTAGATTAATAAGGCGTTTCGGATTTTACCCATTATCGAATTAACTATCCCTTTCATGCAACTTAATGTCAAAAAAATTGACATGAATTCTGGTTACTTACAATTTTAGCTACCTTATAAAGTATACTTAAGGTATTCGTTGCTAGCAAAATGGAGCTGTAACAATTCATTTTCCTGTCGTAAAAGAAGTAGTATCTTAACTTATACACATCAATAAATAAACAAACTTTATAGAACCTATTTTTCCGATATCCAATATACATCGGGCAGAGGCAAGATAAATGCCATATAGAACGTGATCCTTTTCCAAATTTATATGGGTAGCGTTTATTAGGAGGTGGTGTTAGCCTACTTTTGCCTGGAATTCGCTCTGCGGTTAACCCACGCGTCAGCTTAAAAACTGTAGGAATGGGATTATTTACGATAATGCTCTTATTTCTGATTGTTCTATAATTTACGACTTGTTTGCTTGTTCCTAAATTATTCAGGTCATTCGAAATATTATAACAACCAAGAATTCATGACCAGGAAAAATACCTATTTGGTTATTAAAATTACTTTACGAATAAACGTGATTTTCTTACTCTTAATCTATATATTTTAAAATTCAACCTTTTGTATGAATTACCGCGACCTGTATCTAGACTCACGGCAGTGGGTCCGCCAAGGTCGGAATAATAAGTCCATGCACCAGCAGCGTGTATTTTTTGAACCTCTCCATTACTCACAAATATTAGGACACACACTTAGATTTTGCTAATCTAATAAGTTTTGTAGAACACCTAGAAATTATTGAAGACAGCTAAAAAGGCCTGCAAAGTGTCCTTTTCTCACACATTAAAAACCTAAACAACTTCAAGGTGACTTAGAAACTTGTTTGGTATCAAGGTAGATAGATCATTAAGCGTATGAAAATAATAACCAGAAAACTACAATGATCGATGTTCGGTTGCGACAAAGTTATTGATGCAATTATTTTGATGCTTAGTTCTGGACACTAATTGCACCACATTTAACTTTGACGTTCATCTGTTTATTTAGTCATTTAAAGTATAAAAAATAAGATAGCCCAATATAAGCGTCAAACCAAAAATACTGGTTTTGTAGGTTTTTTTCTTATATTTTTTGTAAAAGTATGTACAATCATAAATAATTAAAAATAAGTTGTACGGAATTTGGCCCCTTTTTCACATTTTAGTTTATTGCAGTAAAAAAATTACCTCCAAGATCAGGCTCCATCTGAATACCTACATAATTAACTATACTATTACGTACACTAATGCGTAGTACTATACACGTCCAATGCACATTAATCTCTTGGTAAACCATTTCTAAATATCCATAAACTGCAACAAACGGCTCCCAGCGACTATCCAGCCTTACAGTCTATTTCCAATACCTAGATCGCTTTGATTGAACTGTGGATTATATATAATACATAACGTGTTACGAATTACAAACACAATTTAGGCTTTGTTCATACTATGAAACACGATATACAGCATGAGCAAAAATAGTGTTTAAGTCCATTCCATAAATAGTGTTAGAGTTACATTATAAGTCCCCAGGTCGTTGGTCCACCGGTGGGAGACTATCTCGCTCGGAGCTTGTCGCTTCGTAGTCGACCTCACCTTACCTATGTATATAATCCAAGTTATGTCGATAAACTCTATTATTCTACAAATCTACTCATTAAAATACAAGGCTAAATTACGTCTCTTATAATAATTGTTGATTCTATTCTCATTATTTTCATGTCAAAATATTACTAATATTTAATGGATCTAGCTAGGGAATACTGTTTGTATGTAAGCGATTACCTTTCTATGCCCCGTGGATACCCTTATATTAAATTAATGACAATGAAACTAATCCAGTGTTTTGATCACTGCTGTATTGCGTAGTCTTGATTGAATTAATGAATAATCATTTCTTCGTTAGTATTCAACTCTCAATAAATTCTCAATAATTTATATCGAATATAAATAATTAGTTTATATAACGTAAATGAAACAAAAGATACTGTTTTCTTTAAGTTTTTATTAACTACTTAAGATGATTGAGAAACAAATATTTCATATCATTTCAACTATAGCACGGTATGGTAATGTAAATGTATGCCATACTACTTGCTTGGAAATTACCTTCTTACTTTTTTGCTAACGATGAAGAGTATACGTCATTACTGTCATACCAATAGTTATGTAGGCGGGAAAAGTGTAAGACGTGCTGAGCAGGCCAAAAAGTATATCAATGGCTAAAATACTGTTTTATATATAATATAGGCAACCTAAATTAATTACTTACGACAAAAGACAAAAAGTTAACACTGGTTACTTGCTAAAGTTTGTACCTTCATTATTTTTAAAATCTGCCCGTTTTACCTCAAACGTCACAAATCAAAAATTTACATCACTGACTTTGACCCAATTTGAATATAAATTTCAAATAGTTACTTGTATTTTTTTGTGTTGTTTAGTCTAAAGCACTATTAATCTATTTATCACTGGAGAGAAAGTGAAATTTCCAACTCGTGTGTATCTCAAAATACACCTTCGTTACTCCTTCTCTCGCTGAACAATCTACTACTCGCCGGACTGGCCAACCTCATTTCAATAATCTGTCGCCAAGAACCAACCGGTGTTTTGCACTATAATACTTAATATATTATTACCTGCCAGGTCGTGATTAAAGTCAATCACAAGACAGTCCACAGTAAAATAAAGCATTCTAATTTCTGCTAAGGCACATTGCATTTGTAATTTCATTCCCATTAGGTTCTATTTATATGTAAACTGTAAATACAATCCATGTACGCGTCGTAATCTTGTAAATTAGTACGGTACCTGTAGACAGTGGAATGGTCCCCGATAGTAATCTCAGTGAAACCGAAATAATATAATCTTACTCAAAGAACCTACAAACCTTTTTATTTTAAGAGTAAAATTCGTCCAAACATTTAACGAGTAAAAATTAAAAATTAAAATGTTTATCGCTAAGCGAGGTTCTAAAGTACCCCAGTACATTACAAAGAGCTTTTAAGCCCTTTTCACACACATCACGTGCAGCCCCTGTAACGTAACGCGTGTGCCTGCCTAATTACCTGCGATTTACGGCATGTGCTCTACCCCTAATATTAATTACAACTTATTGTTCTAATTAATCCCTTTTATTCAGCCTCCGCGACTTTTTTAATGAAAGTTTACTGTTTACAAATGGTTCGGCCAAAATTTTTGTCGTGATTTCGCGAAAGCATTGTAGGTATTATCTTAATAATAAAATTGTGATGATTTCAAAATTTTCTATGTTGAAGTTGTCGTTTTAGTTCTAGGTATCTTTATGCCATTAAGAAAAACCTGCCTTTTTGAATATGATGTGAATTTTAATTCACAAATTACAAAATTTTAATAAAACCACTGTTATTTCATGGCTTTAAATTTTGTCTTTTGACGGCAGTCCTCAATAAATACCAATATGGTTAATCTTTCTTTTATTCAGATTAAATGATAACTTAACATGACTACAAAAGCAATGTAAATACTTAACTAAAGCTGTTTTGGGTGGTGTACTTGACAAGTATGTTCTGAGTATCCAATATAGTTAATGTTTTAACGTAACCTGATCCTAAACAAACGTAGATTTTGAACTGAGGGATAAGTGAGATTAGTGGGATCTTAAGATAACATCCCGGAGAGCACGGTGACGTTCTACTAACATGTTAGGTATTTTACAAGCTCCTTTTTGTTTTAATAAAGTAGTTTAGTTTTATAATAAGGTAATTTTATCTCGAGAGTTTCTTGTGATATTTAAAAATTAATAAGTTTGATGCGAATGACGATAAAAAATACACGATACGATTAAACATTTCATTGATGTTGATAATATTTCAAATGTAATTTCAGATCAGCTCAATTCAACCTAGAATATATATATACGCTCATACGCTTTTTTCTCTCGCAGAATTTTAATTATTGTTATGAGCAGAAGCGGTTGTTTGTAGTATTTTATTAATTCAAGGCATGTTGCCTCCGAGCGTGTTTACAGTAAGCCATTTGCTCCGTACATTATGAGAGCCCCGAATCAATAAATGTCACGATACGCTCAAACACTATACATAGAAGGAAATTCGGAGGGGACTAACCACACACTGGTACTATTATGAATAGTCGGTAGCTAGAATCAACAGCGGCACATACACAAGCATTGAAACCGAACAATAAAGCGACGAAACTCAGCCGCCCTCTGGGGAAATTTGAGTTTCTTACCGCATCCCGCCGACTTAATAAGAAAAAATATTGAACGCGTAAGAAATGGTGAGCCTTGACTGCTAATCAATACTGTAACTTTTCCGGAAAGTATTACTGCAAATGAGAAAATAAAGCTCGGCGAATTATCGCTTTGTAATAAGGGAAGCCTTGATTGTAGTCAACATCAAGTTGCTTTAATTTAGTGCGTGACGTATTAAGTTCGTGATACCTACTACGCAGAGTTTGTTTGAGTAATATCGAAGGAAAGTGTAAATAACTTTATTTCTCATTGATATCACATCTATAGTAAAGGAGTAACCTAGTAGTACTTTTAATTTATTTTATTCGTTATGTAGAATAATCAATCTAAACCTATTATATTCATATATTATAAAACGATCATATTATTATTATTATAAATACGCAAGACTATTAATTGTTTGTTGACCTTCTTTCACGCAGCAACGTTTCAAGGAGATATAGCTTTTGGTCCGGAGAGAGACATAGGCAACTGTGTGTCCCGGGAACGCAGAATCAAGTATACTATAATAAAATTGATGTATACCTACTTACTAAAGGAGTAAAAAATATTGTGATTTTTTCACATTTGATACCCAAATTATTAAAGAAATTGACAATGTTATTATAAATAAAATGAACATAAGTAAACGACATTCTACGTAATATTATTAGGGTCCGTTTTATAAAACCTGTTTATTATGCATATTTAATTAGGGTGAGGAAACTTGTGATGAGCACATGGTCATGAATTGACCCTTACGCAATGTTTTGATAACGTGTTGAATATTTACGACTGTTTGCCTCGAGGCCTTTGACCACTCTCGAAATAGAATAAAGTTATATTATAAGTACCTATACGATGTTTGTTTGAAGATAATAATTAGGAAATCTGCAATAAAATAACGCTGTATTAATAATGTAATATAAAACAGACATTTCAGTAAGTTTCCTGTTGGAGTAATGATGTAATTTATCGATTCCATATTACGCTGAACGACGCCACCACCCCAAATGTGATGAGCCGCCGTTCTTAATTAGGGATATGATCCGCAAGAAAGTAATTTCATCGAGATTATCTTACCGACCGATATAGAGGCCAAAACCGAGAGCATAATAATAAACTAGGAGAGCCATTCAAGCAGATTACATGTCTCTGCGTTTTCGAAAATCTATTTTATATTAGGTGTTTTTCAATGAATTACAAATTTAAATACTGTCAAAATATTAACTATATATCCTATAGCCAAGTAGGTAAAATTCCTAATTAATTGTGTAAGCTATCAACTGTACATTACTTAAATAACGATTAATTGTGAAGCATGTAATATTTGGGAATAATTTTATAAATACTTTATGTAATAATATTGCAATTAAGAAAACAATTTATTTTATTACTGAATACCTTAGCTAAAAATATGGTTTATGCATACGGAACACTATATTTTTATTATCCGAAAGGGCAGTTTATTCTTTATATAAAAAAGTAAATATGTTAAAGTTTATAGAATACCTACTCGGTCAAAATAAAACTCTCGTTTGATTTGCATTCTCAAATGCGCCATTTACATTCAAGTGATATCCAATGCATTCTTCACATTGCTTTACGATTACACCGACCTAACACAAAATATTTCACATTGTATTGCGTATTAGCCACAATTATAATGCAATAAGGACCTTGACAGTATATATGCCTATTTTCATAATCAATGAATGCGTGGGAAAATCGCAATGAAGCCAAATTTAGGGTTTTTGTCGAGAACATACCTACATACTCGTATTGACTAATTGTAATGATATGCAATGACTAAGCATTTATAACAACAAAGTTTTTATTTATTTTTCAGATGAAAACGACTTTTATTATACACCAGTGGAAAGAAGTTTTGCTCAAGTTCAACCGCCTTTATTTCCAAACAGTCGGCCATCGTCATTCTTTGAACATGGAGACAGTTACAGAGTTGCGCAAGCAGCTCAACAACCAAACTACAATGACGGTCACACGAGGTTCCCAAGCCCTAAATACAATCAAAACCCGTCACCATTCCAATTGCCTACGGGAAGAAGTCAATCTGGCGCACAGTATTACGTAAACCAACCCGAATTTACACCACAACGACAAAGGTTTCGGCCTTCTCTGCCATATAATTACCAAATACACCACCCAGCCTCGACAAATAGGCCTGACGCTTCACAAATACACTCAGTAGCGTATCAAAATGATCCATCAAAACCAGAAACATTCTTAGGTCAAATTACATTGAACAATCCTGACATCGATTACCTTCAAAACAGCAGATTTAAGAATATACCATTTGATGGCAACAGCCTAAAAAGCAACGGCCAGACTGGCCACATTGCGCATGACGAAGATATTGATAATGATAATCAAGATCTATTTGACCACCATAGGGTGACCACGTACAATCCAAATAATTTTGCAAATAAACCAAGACTGACTAATAAGCCTAATGGTGCAAGATTTTCTCAATTCGACTCGTCATCGTCAAATTCCAAATACACTCCAAGTAATTTACCTTCCGGAAATAACAAACCAAAATCAAATGCAAATCTATATCATAGCTCTTCCACCGAATATAAGGCATTACTAGATTTAGAACCATTACTTGAAGACGATATTAGTGATATTACATCATTTAGAGAGCTAATGAAAAACAAAGATGCTTCTTATGACGTGCAAGTTATTAAGTCTAATTATACTGACGATTCTGAATTGGATAATGATAACAAACCAGACGCAAGTTCTATGAACACAGATAATATCCTTAAAAGTAGATATGCAGAGGCATCTAGTAGAGCGCCTATTACCACCACAACAACAACTACTGAAACATCTTCTGAAAGTCACAATTCCCATGATGATATTGAAAGCGATGAGGAAGGTGACGGAGAGTATTTTGAATATTATGATGATCCTGAAAGTACAGAAATAAAACATACTACCACACAGCTACCACGTGATACCTCAACGGAATACGTTACAGACATTTACGATGAATACGATACGACTGAAGAGGCTGAAAAACCGCATGAAGAAACAAAATCCAATGTTACAAAATCTTTTGAAGTGCTAGCTATGAAACCAATTAATACAATGGTCAAAGATGATGCCTTTAAACATTTTGTCGATACAACAGTAATTGATCAAATGGATCAGGAACATAAGGGTACACCCGTTTCTGATACACTTCAATTTAATGAAGATGTTTCTGCTGTGGAAACACCGTCTATTCTTGGAAAAGAAGTCGTTTCTGTAGTTACAACCAAGAGTGTCGTCAATGGAACAATATCAATTCCTGATGTAACAGTTGCGCCAAGTACCGCAAAAATAAATACTGCGGCTGAGAATACATCTTTAGCAACTTACCTAATTAACGACACGTCTATCCCCGTAACGACTGAAAATTGGATTGTGCTTGCATCTGTTCAAACCAGTAGGAGTGTCTCGGGAGCTAGGTTTTTACCTTTCCCGACTGTGGAGCAAGAAGAAAAGAAACAGATTTTAACTGACGAAACTGATGATGATGATGAAGATGAAGAAACAGTGACGAAAAATCCACGAGAAACAATAGATGGTCTCATAGTCAGTTCAAGCTCAAGCACAGAAAATATTAATGATAAATTAGATAGTATCCAATCTGAGCTGTCAAGTGCTGTGCTTTCTGGCTCTCTTGATAATGAGAATAAAAATATTGAGCTAATAACTGAATCAACTACAGAGAGAACTACAAATACTCCTACAACAACTACTACTACTACTACCACTACTACTAGTACTACCACGGCAATGGTTCCAACTACTGTAAATGTATTTACGTTAAAGAGCACGCAAGTCCCAACTGCAACAGAAAGGTCTTCCCCAGATCCATTGCCAGTAATGATCAAAAAGTTTGCTCCTCGCATAACTACATCGACAACACCAAGACCAAGGAAAAAACCTTCTTTAGTTACTGTTATGGATGACCTGACAGGATTATTACCCCCAGGCTACAAACCTAGACTATCTTTTAAAGATAAACGGACAAGTACTACAACACCATCTACCATAACGCCAGTCACTACAACTACAACAAACGCCCCAAAAGTGACAAGTATAATTCCAATAGTTAATGGGACACAAGGCCGTTCATCTGGAATAAGTTCTAAAAACAAAGTAATAGTTCTCGATGATAAATCTTTACTTCCCAAGGAGTATAGACCTAAGGAGCATAAACTACAAGAAGAAATCATCAAAAAAACCCAAAAAGATGATTTAACTAAACTTCTTCCGTCTGGTTATAAGCCACCAGTTTCAGAAGCACCTGAATCTAAAGAAACTACAAACGTTGAAAAGTTAGATATTTCATCATTTTTACCTAAAAGTTTTAACAAAAGTAATTCAATAACAGAAAAGCCTCAAACTGAACCTAAGTTACCATCTAGTGAAATTACTTTGGATATATCGGCATTGCTTCCCCCTGGCTTCAAACTGAATGTCACTGAAGACGAGAACAGTGAGAGCCCTCTTCACAAAATTAAAGTTGCCGATGTGGCTAGTCTGTTACCACCTGGATTCAAATTAAATGAAACTGAAGAATCGAATTCTCCTATTCCAACGACGAAAGCTCCAGGTGGTATAAAACTAGTATTCCCATCGAGGCCCGGCGGAAAACTGAATAGAAAAACAACACCAAAACCAATAGGAGAATCAGGACCTAGTCCATTCACGCCAAAAATTAAATCCGGCTGGCCCGTAAGGTAATTTAATTATAACTAATAACATTTTATGTAGATGTATGATTATTCTGTAATAGAAAACCGGAAGATATTTATACCTCCTATTTATTTTATTTTCAGGGCTTCAACTGAATTCACAGGTTGGCCTTCACCATCTACAACGCCTTTCTCGATTGAAAAACTTTTGGAAGCTCAACGCAACGCCACTGCCACAAGCCCAATGCCTGAACTAAATACTGAAGCTACGACTCGACGAACAACGACCTCGACTACTACGACGCAAGCAACACCACCTTCGACTACTCCCGGAGTTTGTCGAAGAGAGTGTGATATTGCCGCCACTATCAAAATTGTTGCAGGTACTCTTCAAAATATCCAAATAACGATACATAGTCGATTTTAAGTAAATTCTACAGATTCATTTTTTTTATCAGCGTACTGACTGACATCAGTAAAAAATTTAAAGTAAGTTTCTACTACTACTACTACTAGAGAGATTATATTTTACATCATGTGAGTAAAATATTTAGAGTTTTACACTTTATTTATAAAAACTTTAAACATTTTTTTAAGTAAAGATTCGTTGATGTCAGCTCTATGTTACTCAAGTCTCTTAAAGTTGGGGAATATGAATCCCCATACATGCTAGCCAAGGCCACCGGCTAGCATGTATGGCTTCTTCTGAATATTAATAAATTACTCATGGTAGTATTTCTAGTGGCGATAAATAGGTATTACTAATTTACGAGCAACAGAGGAACTAGGTGTTTGACAGTGTCATATCGTATTGACTGAGTCGTTTGGATTCAGTGAGTTACGATACGATAATATATGCAATTAGTTGGTTCAACTAAAGGACAATTTGGACATTTAATTTTTTATGTCACAAGTCTGACATGCATGCTGGTGGGTCATCTGATGGTTATCTGTCCTCTATGGAAATTTGTAATCAAGGAGGAATTGCCAATGTGTAGCCGAGCTCTTTTCAATGCCTAAGTAAGAGAGATGGCACACGGGCGTTGCGGCTACGCTGCGTCGTCGCAACGCAATGATTTCAACGCAGTCAATGCCACACGCGAGCTGCGTCGGCGCTGCGTCAACGCAGCTATCTCCGACGTCGCAGCATTGGTGTAGGATGTCTCAGT
Source organism: Ochropacha duplaris (assembly GCA_951361185.1). NCBI lineage: Eukaryota > Metazoa > Arthropoda > Insecta > Lepidoptera > Drepanidae > Ochropacha > Ochropacha duplaris. The sequence continues at coordinate 9,025,547 of OX592693.1, read as the reverse complement.
CTTTGAACGACAATGGAGTTTAAATGTGCAACAACTGTCACCTTCGATATGCTTAAATACTGCGTTGCAGCTCCGTCGTTTCAACTCAGCTCGCTTCTCCTCCTCGTCTCCCTCCAATCCTTGTGCGTTGCGCGTGCGTTGCGTTGCCATTCGTCATTTTAACGCATCGTGTGCTATGTCGTTCACATATATATATAGAACGACGGAGTGTCACCGCTCAGTCGACGCAGCGCCAACGCAACGCACTGACAACGCCCATGTGGCACCGCTCTAACTCGGTAAAACTGCCAGAACGGTGTGTGATTAGCGACAATTTTTTAACTTGAGGTATCAGCCAAACCAGTACTAAAGTACCATACCACATTGGTATGTTCAACTTCAAGTAAAGCTCAAGTTCATTATAGGAAAATAATGATTACAAAACTTTTACTATTTTCTATTATTTATAGGAGTGAAATGGATACCTGAATTTTTAGACCGTAACACTGAGGAATGGCAACGGCTGGCTAATGATGTCAAGAATGAGGTAAACATTATTATATGGTAGTAACAATTTAGAAAGATAAATTTTATTATAGAAATTTAGAATATAAGTATTAATTTTATAATAATATTATCGTCTTGCAGCTTAACTCTGTCTACGGTAAATCAGACTATCTCAGTAAATGGTATAAAGGCATCCGAATAGATGGATTTGCCGAGGGTTCTGTACTCGTTGATTATTTTATCGAGCTAAATGAAGTAGAAGAGAGAGTAGACACTCAAGATTTGAAGAAAATGTTCCACAAATCTCTTCATCAGGCTAAGCCTGGTACTGTCATTGAAACTATTACTCAAAATCCAACTGAGGAAGAGCTTGATTCTGATGTTATGCTAGGAGATCAACCTGATGAAGATAGAATGAGGAAAAGTGACGAGAAAATGACAAAAACGATCGATAAATCTGCAGGAAAATTAGAAATTGGCAAGTTCGTTATGGATCCTGCGTACACGGAATTTATTGGTAGTTATTTAATTTATACGTTTGATTTCAAGTAATTACTATCAACATGGAAAGTACTTAAATTAGGAATTATATTTTTACAGTTTTGCATAAGCGAAAAGAACTGCCAACTGTGGAACCTGATGAAGAATCATTGCTGCCACAATGGGGTATTGCTGTGATTGTTATAGCATTAGCTTCACTTCTCTTTGTCGTCATTTTTGGAGTCACTGTGGTATGTTCTGTTTCAAAATCGAACAATTTTATTTCTTATTATTTATTTACAGACAAATACTGTTTTCGTTATTTAGTTGGTGAACCGACAAAAGAGTGCCAAAGCTAAACAGCCCATACCGCTCAGTGAAGACATGCTTCGGGAACTAGATAAAAGCCACATGGGAGGCTACGATGATATGCATCAAATGAAAGAGCGAGACCTACCTTATCTTCCATCGGGAAAGGTATTTAACATGGAACATTTGCATCAATTTTTTATCTTTTACCCAGGCTTCACGATATTACCTACATTGCTTTTCTTTGACTTTTTTACAGCGTATGTCGACTGCCTTCATTGAGCAGTTGGCATATCCAAATCCGGGTGACTCTTGGCGATCAGAGTGGACGCCGCAACTTCAGAAATACATGCAGCACTACACTCCTGACTCAGGGCGCGGCTCGCAAATATATGGACCAGTTGGCAACGCCTATGGGTATGTTTATTCCTAAATGTATATGTGCCCAATGAATTTTTGGTTTTATATAAAGCAGTTTATTGCACTGCATACTGGACTAAAAAGTAACATATGTTGTCAGTGATTAATGAACATAAAGTATAACCTTCCGCCTCCTTCCGCACTATATTTAAATCGCTGGAAGGCTTCCAAATTAAAAGCAATTTATTTTTATGCTGTACCGAAAAGCGTACATAGTTGGTTGTTAGTAACACATAAATGTTAATGAGTGACTGGTACTTGTTCGCAGATACGGCGGCGGCGGCGGGTCACAGCTGTACGGACAGACGGGAGGCGGGTCTCAAGTGTACGGCTACACGGGCGAGTACCCGCGCTCCCACTTCTCGCGGCGCCGCTCCGACTACGACAGCAACTTCTAGACCCTTCTAGAACATTCGCTAACTGAGACATCACTCACTCTTGACAATATCCCTTTTTAACCTCGATACTTTAATACTCTGATAGATCGTTTCACTCATGTTTCATTCATTAAGTATGTAGGATTTCAGGCATCGACTTCCAAGCATCAGTAACAGGTTGTGAACTAAGTTTATCATGGTAAAATGATTAGAATCGTATCTCTGAATTTATACAATACGACTTTTTTTATTTATTGCATGATAACTTTAGCAGCTTTTAGTCCGGCCTATTAAGGACTTGTATCAGTGCCAACCAGAAAGGTTCTTTTGAGTTTGATATAATATTTTATTGTGAGACATTTCTGTAATTTATATCTATAGTTTTAAAAGAAATTGTCTGCCAAAATAACTATTTACGACTGATTGTGAGATGTAAATAAATAGAATAAGTACTCACCAATATTGTTAGTTCGGATGATTAGGTGAGGCTACGAAGTATTTATGTAGGAGTATCTCTCTGCATGCCTATATTTGCTCAGAACCTGTAGTGGAGCGTCAGTGGCCGCGTGTGAGCGTTAAACGCCTCTTTGTGCCAAATGTTTGTTGGTCTGTGTGTGTGTAAATATAATCATTAAACTTACTTGTTTTCATAAACGTTAATATATTATTTAAGATGGGTGCCAATATTGCGCCACCTCATTGCATGGACGCCCCCGACCGCGACCCCGCGTGGGGCGTGGCGTGGACCGAGAGAGGTTCGCTAGTCTCCCGGCTCCCCGCTCGAAGCTCGGGGGTGCCTGCGGGCAAACATTTACGTGGGCCATCGCTATGGTGAGCCTCCACTTCACAGGATTAAGTCTTTATACGTTTATTGTTTATTCCACAGTATCTAAAGCAAGTATTTTAGCTTTTGACTTACTGAATGACTTCTTAACGTTAGGAATGTACGTAATTGATGAACGTCAATTTTAATTATTGAGTACACCGTTAAACATGTTCACGGAAACATTAAAATCTAATTTTAACTAGCTATATATAACAACACTGTTAATGGTACATTTTAAAAACAAATGTTTTCTTGAATGTCTCAAATGATCAATTTCGTCATAGATGTTGATTATTGTTATTGTAAATTCCTGGAGTGATGAACATTACGATTATGTGTACCTACCAATTAGTTTAAGAATAGCAATTGCATGAAAATTCGTGTATATAAAATCAATTTTTGTACATGTAGATTTTAATTTAATTATTAAACTATAGTTAGTGACAAATTAAACCATTAAGATCCTGAATATAGATATACATATAACATACAGGTTGTATTTATTTCAAATTCCTACTCATTTGGTCCCTTTGATCTCGTATCGTGCTCGTCTTGTCATATTACAGGCTAACTTTGAACCCTTCCTCCAAGTTATATTCCAAGTTAGAAGAAAACGAAACGACGAAAGAATATTCAGTTGATTTCATGTTAACCCATCCCATGAGGACTAAAAATATTCAAAAGTAACATATTCCAAATTCGTTGCTTTGCTGATTACAAATTAGATTTGGGTTGATAAATCGTCTCTATAACAGAATGTTTTCTCTCGGCCCATTTCTTCGTACCGAGGTATCCTAACTGTTTTTTTCGCGTCTATCTATGCAAGGCAACCGTCTATTAGGTGTATAAAAATCAAGGTCTTGAATCAACACGATAAAAAGATATGGGCAAATTTAGATTTTCGCGAAAACTTTAAGTACCAAAATTAACCTTAATTTTCATTTTTTTTTTCGTAATTTTCGCTTTTAACCAAAATTGACAATTCTAGGTCAACCGGAAGTACCCTATAGGTTTTGGATCGGAAACCCTAGAATCACGAAATTTGGCATAAAGCAAGGTACAAATAAAGAAAAAATCCAAAAAATAAAAAAAGTTGAAAATTAAAGGGTGTCCCCCCACACATACATAGTCACCACCAATTAAGATAGACCTCTGAGTTGTATCGGCGCTCATACAATTTAGAGGTCTAGCTTAATTGACATCAACCTCAAATAAGGTACCTAATCGATTTACAAGTTTGTACGGAACCCTCGGTGCGCGAGTCAGACTCGCACTTAACCGGTTTTTTTTTCTTGGCAACTCCTATAAAATAATTATATTTTATTTCGCAATTGAATTCTCTCGGTAATGGATCATAAATAATTTCACAGTTTATTGCATAATTCCTTCCAAACATTAATTGTTTCCTCATTATTCGAGTCCTTTTTTATTTAGGTATGTCCAGTTAATTTGGTATTGAATTTCGGTTCTAAATCTTATTTCAAAAACCTATTTGTTATTTGAAAAACCACCATCGACCTGTCCTATAATATAATATAAGTTAAGTTATATTTTGTGTTACGATTCGGAAAGTTATATGGAGACAAGAAACTAAATTAATTACACAAATTTTGCTGCGCAGCCTGGTATTTCGTTATATTTATAATATACGAAAATATAAAATTTCCTTAAAATAATTACAGCTAGACTACAAAAGTACCGATTTTCGATGTCTAGTGATGGTAATCAGATCTATAGGTAGGATCTATCCACTATGGAGAATAATATTCAAATCTACCATACTAATTAAATGCATTCATGTGTGTACATAGTTCAACTTGCTCCGTAGTATAATAAATAATCTTCCCTTCCATGGTTTCATCACAACACAAACAGACCAATAAAATATTCTTACAAAGTTCACGGAAACTCTGAGGACATTAAGGGACGGAACAAACTTTGTATATAATTTTCAAGGTTCTTAGACGTCTCAGTTTCTTCAGAATAATATAAACTTTAAAAGCAGGTTAACATACTAAGTAGTAGATTTGCCATGCTGAACAACTTTTAGGTAGATACCTACCTAGTTTGGTCCCACCAAACGTGCTTGGCGACAGAATTCAACTTTAGGGTGGTAGCCAGCTAGATGAGTAGGTACCTACTACAAATTACCCTGCCCCCGTGAAATGATTTCCTCACAATGTTTTTCCCTCAGTAAAAGCTCAAGATCTTGATGATCTTAATGATGCTTAATGCATCTAGCAGGATTCGACGTGGGTTCGAATACTACGATGAACTGGACCTTGTACCTTTACCGCGTATCTGACGTCATTACCTCTAGCTGTCTATGACAATATGCATGAGGAATAATGATAAGCCCAGGCGACTTGCAATTAAATATTCAGACGGGAGTTTTACAAACTAAGTTCCATCCAACATGTTCCCTCCCAATGTGTTCTTTCACTGAATCTTCAAACATTTATTATAACTTGAACAAATGATGCTAAATAAATAAAGGATCTATTTGCTAATAATTTAGATATTTGCTGTATTCGAGGACTAGGCGTTGACGTAGTTCACGAAGTCAAAATCAATAAATAAGTGAGTTCGATACAGTCCAAAATAATAAGCCAAAGGGTAATCAAAAGTTGATGAGAAAAACACATTTGCATTGTAAATGTCTAATTATCCCCTTGATACTTCTCATTATAAGTTTTGAATGCAAACCGACCGAATTATGTAAACCGACAATCTTCACGACAAACTGTAGCAAACAATCACGGCATAATGGGCTATTCCGGACGAGTAATACCGAGCCAACGTCATGCAATTGCTCAGTCTTAGCCATCCGAACTAGTTTTTGCAGGGTACCTAGAACTTCATCAAGAGTCATTATTACTTGTAAAAGTAAGCTAAATGCTCATTAGCTATGGTAATAGACATTCACAGATCCGGCCGCAGAATGTTCAATCAATTAGGTGCACTATTTGCATAATAACAAGAACAAACTTTAGTGGGGTTTGTTATGTATGGAACAAGAAAACAAATTCAACGCGCATTCATTAAGTTTTATTCGCAATTTGTATGTTTACCTATACAAAGTAGTAGGTGTATAAAACTAGTTTAACCTACCTTATTTACCTGATTTTTAGGCAAATAGCTATACGTGCAGAATATCAAACTGGAATAATAAGAGGTGGGGATAATAAAAGCCGACGCCATGACAGTTTCCATTAGGAGAGGTACATTAATAATGGGTTTGAAGAAGCCTGAAATAATCTGGAAGCCACCGCTTTCTCCGCTGACGCAGGATGGGCTGCTATCGTAAATTCTGTTAAAGATTAAAACAATGTGGAATTTGCCAAAGGTAAATAAAGAATGCACAAAATTGTTGGCTAATAGTGCAGTCAATTTTACCGCAACGCTTCAAGCGATTTTATTTATTTGTTTGTGTTAGTAGTTAAAGCTAACATTGGTTCGTTTGGATTTAGGGTTGTTTGAACTGTAAACAAACCTAAATAAATTAGATCATCACTCCTCACATCGCTTTGAACGTATATACCTAATCAATCGCTGAAATGGTTATTGATTATGTTTTTTTTTTTTATTAAGTACTTATGTAGTAGGTACCTTATTTATAAATTTTGTTGGATAGCTTAGATGAGGAATTTGATCCTCTTCTACTCGTATAAATAGATTGAGGACTTTTTTGCTCTAGGAAACAAATTTTATCATGCCGTAGCTTAGATAGGTACATAGATAGGTGAGGCGTATACCGGCCTTATAAAGTTGGTTGATATAGGTACTAAATAGCTGTATCATATTTAAACGGAAAATAAAATACAATACAACCGATCAATAGAAACATGTAAAATGCTTAGTAGGTAAGTAACTCCATTCAGTTTTATTCCTCTATTTTTATTTGCAATATGAACCGGAACGCCTGACAGTAGTTGACAGCAAAAACTAAAATGATCTCGACACAGGCGTTTTACATTGCGAACAAAAACGAAATGAAAAATAGTCGCGATGTCTCTTATTGAGGCTCCGATCACAACATCCAAGTCTCGAGCTGCTCTATTGAATCTATTTTTATCTACTGTGCACACTTTAGTAAATGACGACTGTCGTTGTCACTTTGTAGCCTTTCATTATTGAACTGTTTAAAAAATAAAAATTTACAGACGGAAATCTCTATGGATACCACATTCTGTGATAAATTCGGAGTGGAAAAAAAAATTATGTAGAACTTATGTACCAGAATATTCTATGGTAATGTAAAAAATATTTATGGCGATGATAGCTCAGTAGTGGTGACGTCAGAAACCGCAACGAAGGACGTGGGTTCGAATCCTACAATGAGCTTGAGCTTTCGGTGAAAGAAAACATCGAGAGGAAACCATAGTACGATGATAGGCTCGCTGGCTGGCTACCACCCTCAAGTTGAAAATCGTATTAGTTGGAGTCTATAGTCGATGTAATCGTTAAAACGTTACAGCATTAAAACAAACAGTTTTTTTAGATAAATATGAATAAACGTATCCACGAAACTAAGTGATAATATGAATAATCATCACCATACAAAATTCTGAAATAATAAATAATACTTCCCTATACTCGTGTTTTTTTTTTCAAACGTTAGAACTGAAATACGGAGGGAGAACTGAAATATACTCATGAGAATCTCGTCATTTAATCCTTCCTTGTACATTTCGAAATAACGATGGGTGACGTCATTCCCTGGGGATTATTGAATACGGTATCATAAATTTTATTTATATAGAGGGATGAAGGGAAACTCCGGTGAATTTATGAATAAGTCGAATCAGCGAAACTGGCAAGTGAAGTGATTTATCGTAATAACCGAAGAATCATTGACCTATTTAGGTACAGATACAGAATATATATTAAAATAATTTTACGAAGCAGATAAAAACAATAAGTAGGTTATGATTTGATTAGTACCTACTAAGCTCACTTCATAAGTTATTCTTTTAAAAATTAATGAAACTATAGGGGTTATTATGTTATAATTTAAGCTATTTTCCTTAACATCCGTATGACCGTTTGTTTCTTTAAATAAATAAATAAATATTTAGCTTGATATTGGACAAACTGCCAACAACTCCTGTCCAAATGGCTAAAAGGTATTCAGTTTAGGTATCAATCGTCAAAAGCATGATTAACGTGTACCCTCACAAACAAACAGGAGGAATTCCCATCGAGCACGTACGTTGCGGTAATTACCGCTAAGCTATCCACGCCATTGCGAAGATCCTATAATGGAATGATAATACTCGTTCCCGCCCGTGATCTGGATTCTAATTCCAGTGGTACCTACCTCTACCAGGAGTATAGGTACCTCTATCTCCATTTATACGACTAAAATCAACGTAGGTATATAATTTAATTTCGAGTTTTGCGAGCAACCAAACAGCCCGCATGTGTGAAAAACGCGAGCCGGCGTAATTGAATATTATCGTCTCTTGTGATCTTGTTTGTATGAGTGAGTTCGCTGTGACAATAAATTAGGCGTAGTACTAACGCCTGATAAAGATTACTCGCGAAAAATAGGATACCTCGCTTTTGGATTTGGCATCAATGTTAATGGCGAGTAGGTACATCACTCACCTTAGATTTGCTGCCGATATAGTAGTCATGGCTGAGACCTTGGAAGACCTCGGCACAATGCTCGATGACCTCAGCAGAGTCTCTCAACAAGTGGGTCCAAAAATTAATAAAGGTTCTCAAGTGGCAACCACGAACTGGAAGACGCACCGTGGACAGGCCTCCAACACGGTGGACCGAAGATCTTGTAAGGGTCGCGGGAAGCAACTGAACTACATAGCGCAAGACTGGCTATTGTGGAGATCCTTGGAGGAGGCCTTTGTCCAGCAGTGGACGGACACTATGATGATGATACAGAACAGACAAACGCGAGGAATTTGATTTATATAGTGATCTCTCGATAAAATGCAAACCTATGGATAGAATTTCAAAAGTAAATGACATTAAGACAATTTTAAATTTAATTTTTTTCTCTCCTGCTTTATTTACAAATAAGATAATACATAAAAGATTATTGAATTTTCATAACCTCACAGTGAATCAACTAGAGTGAAACGTACGTTTCGCGTGCACGAATTTAATAAATTGAATAATCCAACGTGGGTTTATTATGTTACTGCGGCATCCCATTCTTGTTTCAAAATCCAACAAGATTTATTTTTTAAATACGCTTACATAACTTAATGTGTAAGTTTTTGATATACCTAATACAATAACTCATTGAGTTATGACATACTGGAAAATTGGAGGACTTGAAAACATAATATATACAGGGTTACTGGTTATTCGATACATTCCTTTAAGGGCGTGATAGTTTACACTGTAAGCTACGAAATGAACCCTATATTGCATGATACAAATGTTGACCGTTACTGAGATATTTGGGAATTTAGTATTTTCTCGAAAAAACCCGAATTACAACTTCAAAATCAAATTTAAAAAAAAGTACGTAACATTTTTAACTTTTTTTGTTTCTAGTACTCAGACAACATGTAAATACTTTTTTTAAATCAATAAAATGATGATTTTGTAATGGCTTCGACACAATATCTTTTAAATCGTGTCACTTTGAATTATTTCTCTGTTTTCTTAAAGATTAAAATGCCAATAAAAAAAAAGTAATGGAGTTAGAAGTGTACAAAATGTACCAAAACTATCTAGCTATCTAATAAAGTAAGAATATTAAAAAAACTCTCTACAAAATATGTAGAATTCGTTCTTAGAAACAGAACAGGTCGCAATTTATTAAAATAACATTTATAATTATTTTTACAGAAAAAGTGTCCATACACCGACAATGTTGTGATAAGAGATCGGCAAATTCCGGTATAGTTCGGAATGGGCATGTCCGTCTTCGCTGGTAAGTTTTGAGTTCGCTAGCGTCAGTTCGTTTACGACCAACTGACTGCGCGTGCGTTTAAGTATTGTTAATCGAGCTACGTGAATTCTCGCGAGTATTTCTTTTGTAAAATGGGTCTTCCAAGGCGACAAGGTGGCAGAAATCATTTATAAAAGCTGAGTACGTCGATATCTTGTTTGTGTATGGATTTTATAATGGAGATGCTGCGGCTGCCTGAGCTGAATACATACATCGATTCCTAAATCGGTGACATCCAAACGTAAGGCGGAGGCTAGGTCGATCAGCGTCATGTTGGCGTCTCTGAAAAGTACACATTCGTATATATTTATGTTAAATACCATTATGGTGATACGATTATATCGGAAATCGATATAATCGTATCACCTTGGAAGATCCGCCGCCATTTTACAAAAGAAATACTCGCGAGAATTCACGTAGCTCGGTTAACAATACTTAAACGTACGCGCAGTCAGTTGTTCGTAAACGAACTGACGCTAGCGAACCCAAGACTTACCAGCGAAGACTGGCATGACCATTCCGAACTATACCGGAATTTGCCAATCTCTTTATTAGATAGGTGAGGAAGTTTTGGTACATTTTGTACACTTCTAACTCCATAACTTTTTTTTTATTGGCATTTTAATCTTTAAGAAAACAGAGAAATAATTCAAAGTGACACGATTTAAAAGATATTGTGGTGAAGCCATTGCAAAATTTCATCATTTTATTGATTTAAAAAAAGTATTAACACGTTGTCTGAGTACCAGAAACAAAAAAAAATGTTACGTACTTTTTTTTAAATTTGATTTTGAAGTTGTAATTCGGGTTTTTTCGAGAAAATACTAAATTTCCAAATATCTCAGTAACGGTCAACATTTGTATCATGCAATATAGGGTTCATTTCGTAGCTTACAGTGTATACTATCACGCCCTTAAAGGAATGTATCGAATAACCAGTAACCCTGTATAGTTGATATAATATTTGTGGAAACTTATTAGCTATCCGTATTTAATTATTTTTACTGTTATTTAAAAGCCTAGCTCTTAGTTTCCCTACAAGATAAGAATAAAATAAAAAATTAAAATAATGAAGTTATTCGTGTTCTACGTTTTTTTTTTCTCGCTATAGTGTAATGTGATGTTGTAGGTTTTCTATTCGGTCGGCATTATTTTTTGTTAGCGTGAAGCCATGAATTATTCAGCGGTGAGAGATTTAGGTGAAATTAATTGTACAGTAACGGGCGTCCAGCCGCAACATACATTTTCCATCAAAGGGATTTGTCCCAGGAATGTAGCCCTGCGGACCCACTGGAAATGAACAATTGAACACGCTCCTAAACTCTTCATGTGCGTGGTAATTGTTTCACTTTTGAATACAAAATACGGACGTATGTATGCTCTTTTGTGTCCAATGGTATGGATGTAACTTACTGACTATTTTACATTGATTTAACATTTGTGACACTTTTGTACCTATAAGGTATTATAATGATTTGATATTATTTAGCTTAGCACTTAATTATTACCATTTACTCCCAAAGTATGTATTGACACACTCAATGTTACTAGTAGATTATCAATTAAAGGAAACTGAATGAATGTAGTTACGGTCATACAAACAATAGGTATGTGCCAACATCACAACGTTAAACGAAATGATATTGTACTTAACTGTAACAAAGCAATTTTACAAGCAAACATGACTGTAGTTGAACTGTTATTATTCATAAAGCTTGGCAATGACAAAGAGAACAAAAAGCCTGCTTCAGCACAAAACAATAAGTACAACCGCGTGCGCGCGACAGCCGAGCGGAAAATTGTTCAGGAAAGCGATTAAATCGTGGAAATTGTTTCACAACAATGGAAGTCCGCCTACAACACATTCACTAAGGACACCATTAAACCTTTTATCTTGTCCGACAACGCTAAACGAAACTTAGAGCACAGAATGCACCAGTTTCGCTGTCATGATATTCCTTGAAGATTCACATATCTCGCAATATTACCATTATTTGGGTTCGGCTTTTCCTGTACAGTTTTTACAACTTAATACGGAACAACCGGTCATTTTTCTAGACGTTGGTTGACGTCAGAAGGCAATAACGATTGATCGCGGAATAAATGAAAACAAATAGAAAGCAGACAAATTGTCTGCTTATTGACACGCAAAGTACGTACACTCGCGACGTCTAGTTAGATAATTTTCTTGATTAATTCTTTGATGTTCTTCTTGAAGAAATCAACTGGACAGGACAACAAACTCTTCAAAGGCCTTTTGTACTGCATTTTGTAATGCCTTGAATTTTTTCCTCCTTTACGACAATGCACGACCCCACACTGCACAACAGACGGTATCCAAGCTACAAGAACTAAATAGGTTTAATTGACCATAATCTCACCATTTTGAGTATGAATAAGTATAGGTGCCAAAATACATCAGTAAATACTTTATCACAAATTTTCAACTTGAAGGTACCAGCCTACCATCGAATGTTTCCTCAGCGTTTTCCATCACACGTAAAGAAAGCTAATTGTACAAAGAGACTACCAATGAACCATGATCGGCAACGCATTAAAAATATTTATTTTCAGGTAATGGCAAATGAATTCAAAATTTTGATAAGGAAAATATTTTTTAATAAATTGTAATTACAGTTGACCTTGCCTAAACCTCAAAGAAAATAAATAAAAAAACGCGTGTGACGCCATTTGAGGGATTAAAGAGGGATCAGTCATTAATCACGAGCGAGCTGGGAAAGGATTTGGGGACCGAAATGTGCTGAGTACAAAACCATCTCATGCAATACGTACATCGCCGTCAATATTTGCGATTACAAATTTTCGTAGAAAACATTTTACACAGAATATGCGATATAATGAGATATAATATTAACAAATAAATACTTGGGTGACTGAGCTGTTTTAGCGTTTTCGATATTAATACTTCGTTGGCAAATTAAACATTACCTAAATACAAAAATCCAGATCGTTAGAACAGAAACTGTTGGAACTGATGTAATGAGACTTTGAATTTATTAGTAATAATAATTTGATAAGACTAATGAGTATAAAATATAGTAGTAACGAACGCCAATCCGATAATAAAGCAAACTAACAACAATAAGAGCTTTGTCGGGGAACATTTCTAAATTAGAACCCGCAGCGCGACAACAGTTTGTAAAGAAAAACATTTTCGCGTTTCTTTTTAATGTTGGAAGCCAAATAGGGGGAAGAAGCTCCAAACGGCCATTAATCAGATGTCAACACACATGTACCGCGTATTGAATGAGGCGTTTTCTGAACTTACGTAAACTGCCTCAAAAGATAGTCCGCAAAGAGAAATGTGTCACTTTGACCTGATAGGGAATCTTTCAATTGTAGACGCCCATTATGTTCGTGAAATGTTTTGGCTATACAAAGTAAAATGTATTCCTAAAGAAAATATTTTTTTCTATTTTCACTTCAGCGGTCCCTTTGTGCGTTGGAATAAACAGTCGCATTTCAAAATATACGAGGATATTCTATTTACGACGTTTTTTATGCTAAAAGTTAACTAATAGGTAATCCGCACATACTTTTCATTGGACTGGAGTAAGCTGGTTTTTATCTACGATTTTGATAAATGGTCGTAAGTTCGCAACATAATTAAAAATACAATTTGAGGTTACTAACCGTTTTACAGATATAAGCCCCATTTTTCTACTCGTCTATTACAGTACAAATATTTACAAAATACCAATAATAAACAAAATAATTAATAATTTATTATCAAACACATAAAATCAAAAAGAAAGCAAACAATACAAAGCCATAGCTTTCATGTAAACCGAAACTACTCAGATCAATTCAAGTTACATCAAAAGGATAGATACCTATCTGAAATAACTGTTTACGTGGAATGACAGGGTATCAACGAACATTTGACAAATGTCCAGGGAGGCTTTGTTTCTTCCTACAAAACACCCACAGTACAAAAATCTCATTTCAAACAACTATTGGATTCTATCTAAGAAATAAATGTATTATTCAGCCATACGACGTGAAATATAAAGCCCGTTACTTTTTTGACAAAGTTAAATAGAGCTTTAGATCAGTAAATTTGAGAAGACTGATTTATAGCACGTATTTTTCAATATTTTTAGGGATCCGTACCGTTGTCCGTCCGTCAGTCCGTCCGTCCGTCTGTCTGTCAAAACCCATTATTTCGGGAGCACGTGGAGGTATCGAGTTGAAATTAAAACGATATACCTACTCTACAGTCCCTTAAAGCTGTAAAAAAATCAAACTTCTAAGTTAACGTAAAAAAAAGATACGGCTGTTTATGCCTAAAAAAAATAATATTTGGACGCTGTCAAGGGATCAGAATTTATAGGATACTTCCTGTTGACCTAGAACCATGAAATTTGGCAATAAGCAATGACGTCATGTAGTATAAGTAAAAGAAAAAAACAAAAACCATAATTTTGTTGCTACATCAGAAAAAATTATATCGCAAAAAACTGAAAAATCTTCAGACTCGCTTCCCGTTATGAACAAACTATTTACACACCTACAAGATTGTACGGAACCCTTGATGCGCGAGTCCGACTCGCACTTGGCCGGTTTTTTTCAATAATTTGTATCTATTATTAATTAAAAGGAAATACATTTAATAACAAGAAATCCAATAAGAAGTCTGTTAAATATACCTACGAAATAATAATAACAATGCAAACTATTTTATGCGTGTTTAAAATTCCACTGTAGTTTTTCAATGTTTTTCAAGTTGCGTTCTCATCCATGAATGCAGTGGGGAAATCTTTCCGGGCGTCGAAAAAATTACGAATTCTATCCGAGGAAAAGCATTCCCTTGGAGATCACTCGAGTGTATTACTTACTGCGGTCATGGCTTAACCGTTCTATTTGAGCCATGAGTCAATCTCCGAATATGTACACGCAAGTATTCTAATTTGCGAGATTGCATAGTATTTTTAAAATAAGGTAGCAATTATTTTTATTTCACTCATATGAATAGTTTAAAAAAGATTTCAAAGAAATAAATAACACCATGTGACTTGATGTAACAAAACTTCTAGAACATCTATAAGTAACGTGGCAATCCAATAAACATCGTCAAGTCCCGAACACTAAACTTAATTACGTTGTTTTCGGTCAAAGTTGGTTAATCTCAATAGGCCAGTTTGAGTGGCCGTGTTGGGCGTCAATGAGGCCGATGTTTTTGTTCTTAATGAAGAGGGATCCTGAAAGATTATTGAGAAACTTTTTCATTATCTATAAAAGTGAACATCAGTAAAGTAAGACTGTACTTTATCTATTTATTGATTATGTCGGTTAACTAATAAATTGTGTTCGTTTATTTTGACCATTCAAACGAGATGTACCTATTATTATTTTATGATCGTGATTTGGTCTATTGATTCAAGAAATAACCATCATCTCTGTTGGAAACAGATATGTATTTGTATTTATAAGATTGGCATTTAAATAATGTATTCTTAGTCAATTTTATTTCATACGTACGTTTCATGTAAGGTATATACATATAAAGAGATTTTATTTAATATCCGCCGAGATACTGCTTTTGATCGTTGATGTAATCAATTTTATTTTACAAATAAAATGGAAAATGTTTTTTCATCGTTTGATGTTACATGATTTTCCTTCATTAAATTAGGTACCTATTTTTCCACTCTTTGTAAAATTTAAAATATTTTTGAAAGCATAGTTAATGATTTATTTTACATCCCTTTTATATTTGATTAATGTTCATGTGAAACACCAAGACTTAAAAATAATTAAAAAGAAATAGATGAAAGTTAAAAACAAAATTTAAGAGAAAAAGTACGAAATAAAATGTTTATTTAGCACCTACAGAATTGGCAACTTAAGTTCTTTAGCATGTAAAGAGATGTAAGGGTGGAATTCGAGGCTTGCGTGCCACATCATCAGCCGAGACAAGTGATGCTAACGAGCCTTTAAACACGGTTCGTTAGACAAGGTTGAGAGGGTACCTAAAAGTTAGTCTCTCGCAGTGTGCTACTGCACTTAGGGCTGCCAACTGACCGTACTTAATTAATAGTCATCCAAATCCAGTCTGACTAAAAAGACGTACCTAATGTAAGGGATCAGCGATTGAGTGCCAGTTTAATAAAAATATATGTGGATTTTATAAGTGTAGTCATAACGTAACATTATTTCTATACTTATTACCTATATTTACAAAAAATGTACAAAATATACAACCTATATATAAAAAACTTCCTCTTGGCTGCCGCTGCTGCCGATCGACAAGGTTCCCAGCAGGCTGGCAACGTTTCCTCTTTGGATGATGTGTTATCTATATTAATACAGAACTTTGTAGTAAACAAATCAAAGTTCCTATAAAAGTATAAATAATAATGCTTACTTATAACATAAATACCTAAGGTTTTTTGTTATTGCCAACCCTATATGTGGTGCTAGTTTGCCATATAAGGTTGGTAGGAATGATAAATGCACAGGATAAATGACTCTGTTTGTTTTGTCCGTGAGAGTGATGTGGTTTAATAAATAATCACAACTATTCTCCAAATAGTAATGATATAATGTCTTCTAATCTATCAGTAAGCACAATATAATTATAATAAATCTGGATAGACTCAGCGTATCTGTGCATTGAATATATTCACCAAAAACAGATTGGAAAGAAAACACTGTCTCTATTTTCATGAAGCCATAATCTCACCATGTACCTAAGTGATAATTTGGTTGAAGGTAGTAAGCACACAAAACACTAAAAACAGGCTCTCAAGTGCAGCTGTGCAGCTGTCGGAACACACTGGCAGGGACCGATTTTAAATTTAAGGGTGGAAACCAGCTAGCTCTAGGCGAGTACTACAAAGTATTCTACCACCGTGCTATCGTTTCCTCGCTATGTTTTCCTTCATGTAGCATTCGAACCCACGAGTTTCGCCACGGCATTCTTCATCACTACCAATGAGCTATCGTCGCCATAAATACTCCAATAATAAATTCAAACATTAAAGTTATATACCGTTGGAATTTAATATATGATCATTGTGGTGGCTCATTTACCATCTTTATGTAAATGGAAAATAGCTTTTAGAAATTATATTGCAATTAATTTGAAATTCTACTGGGCACAGTTAGATATTAAGTTTGGTATTCAATTCATATTAAATACCCTTTAATATTAGGTGTAAGCGAATATAATAACTTGTAACAATGGAAACCAAATATAATACCTATAAGTTAGAGAAAGCATCCCGTCGCTTCGTTACGTTTGGAGCCACACGAGTAAGCTGCGCACCCGCTGTCTTAATAAACGTGAGCTGATGTAAAGACAGTCGTCAACAGACGTCTCGCTTTGTCTATTAAAACAAAAGAGATGGAAAGATTGTCGTCTTAAGTTAAGTGTTCTCTTCAAATTAAATTTTAAGGCAATTCAACTTGCCAAGTTTATTTAGTTTTCATCGTATCTCTCCCGTAAAGCTAACAGAATATTTCAGTCTTCAAAGAAATATACGCAACCTACATCAATACTTTTTACAATTATTTAACTTTGATCCTCAAAGAGGATTACAAATTAATTTTGAAATTCTAACAATACGTTCAGCACGTGTAGTTTTGGTATTGTCCATCTGACCTTTCTATTTCCGTTTCCTGTATTAGCTTAGAAGTAAAAGTAATCCGGATCGAGAGCAATTTCTATTATTAGGTGACTTTCATCATTGGCTCTTTGAAATCTAAAAAGGTTCTTAATTACGACACATACGAGTATATACATAACAACCACCATCTGTTCAGGAAGGAGCGGGCAATAACGTAACTTGTTGCAATCATTTCAATCTTGAAAACGTTTTATTAAACAGTTTTAACTGCATTTACAAACAGTACTTCATTGCGAATGCAACTTTGATATCTAATAACTAGATATCAATTAAATGCAACCATTGTTGCCATTGTAATATGACTAACACTCTCAAATTGATAATCTGTCGCCAAGTAGGTACATACCGGTGTGTTCAGGTATTAACTCATTATACCCTGTTCCTTTTAAATTATGAACATATAACACCCTCAGCTACATCATTACTTACCAAAGCGAGATTATGGTCAAACACATACAATATACAATATGCCAATAAAAATAAAGCTTCAAATGAAACCGTGAAACGTAATAAGGTAGAAATATTTTGCTCAAAAATGATGGAAGTTTGTGTAAATATAATAAAATGAAGCAAATGTAAATAACATTCAGAGTTCCCACGTCTGCGGCACCTAATTCATACAAACAAAATAAGACAAGGCGCACCGTCCTGAATATTATTTAAATTGGTCCAATTTTTGCGCCTATACCACTGAATGGAAACGTGACTCGTTTCAGAAACAATTTGTAAACAACATAGCGTTCGTATAATTTGTTGACGTCTCCACTTTAAAAATAAAAACGACTTCAAAGGCAAATGTTGCACTAAAAACCGAAAAATAAACTGAATAAGACATTAAATAAAATGGAAAAAAAATATTTCAATAACTAAATAGACCAAAAACTTTAATTATGTAAACTACCTACGCACCTATTCAAATTATTATTCAATAAATACCTTTTGATCTGTTTGAAGTCGGTGCCAAGCCTAATAGGTTTAATAGGCTTCGTACGGTTTGAGGAGGTAGGACATAGCATAACATCTGCTCATAATTGGGGCCGTCTGATTGTGGAAGTACCTCCACCTTACAGAATATCGCAGCCAAATAAGACTGCCAAGTGGTGTTGTGTTCCTGCGGTGAGTAAGATTGCCAGAGTTCCTTAGAGGAGGCACTGTGCTGACGGCGGAGGGACCGGCGGTATTATGGAGTAGCTATTGAGTAGTGCAGGCGCAGCATGTTGGCGTGCGGTTAGGGAGATCCGGTGAAACGGTTGACCGCTGGCCGCCCGCAGATAGAGTGAGTTCCCGAACCCAGGGATTACTTAATCTCCTCCCTGGGAGGCTGAACTGCCATCTGGCGATGCTTGTGAAGGCATTTATTATTTCTTTCATTGTATTTTTGGGCTTGGCACCGACTTCAAACAGATCAAAAGGTATTTATAGAATAATAATTTGAATAGGTGCGTAGGTAGTTTACATAATTAAAGTTTTTGGTCTATTTAGTTATTGAAATATTTTTGTCCATTTTATTTAATGTCTTATTCAGTTTATTTTTCGGTTTTTAGTGCAACATTTGCCTTTGAAGTCGTTTTTATTTTTTATAAAAAGTTTTATTTTTCAATTTTTTATATTTCAATGTTTTCAAGAAATATTTAATTGTTTTCGAGCAAATTAAGCCTATTATTAATTTACATTATCTATACTAATATTAGAAAGCTGAAGAGTTTGTTTGTTTGTTTGAACGCACTAATCTCAGTAACTACATAAAATATATTAGTGTTGGATAGCCCATTTATCGAGAAAGCCTATAAGTTAAATAACATCACGCTATTAGATGAGGGAATACACAAATAGATAAACTTTTAAAGAAAATAAAGAATATATATCCTAAATGATTAACGCTTCTTTCTTAGCAGCTACTTGATATTGCGTTTCATTTCATATCTAGGACAACTCCTAACCGATAAAGATATTACCTTCTATCATCAGCTCATTTTAATATACAAAGAGACGACGATACGAGTCTAAACGTGACTATAATATTTAAAGAAATATCCCCTAACTCCTAACCTTTAAGGAGTTTTACCTTCCATCATCAGCTCTGCAACATAAGATGATGACTACCAGATGGAAATAGCTTTGATAAGTACGTATATGAATGAAAAATACTGTAAATTCTTATAAAATTTGAGGGTTGCTCTCATTTTCCCCAGGATCCCATCATCAGATCCTGACTTGGTGACAGTGGGACTACCGCCGAAGTATACTCTTTCAAATGAAAAAAGAATTTTGAAAATCGGTTGACATTTCTTATAAAATTTGAGGGTTGCCCTCGTTTTCCCCCAGGATCCCATCATCAGATCCTGACTTGGTGTACTCTTTCAAACAAAAAAAAAATTGAAAATCGGTTGACAATTGGCGGAAAAATCGATGAACATACATAAAAAAATGTAAAAAAAAATACATACAGTCGAACATATAACCTCCTCCTTTTTTTAAGTCGTTTAAAAAGAGAGAATGCTCAGAGATAGAAAGCATACACAATTCTATTTCAAAAATAATATTTCTTTCAAGTAATATAATTGTATAGGTATAACGTTCCAAAGTTTTTTTAACATTACTGTGGGTTCGTATGTTACTCAAAATTACAGTCGCCCGATGCTTTTATATTATTATCTAAGCTCAGGACCATCCGTAGCAAATTATTTCTCCTTTACAAAGGCTTTATTCCTGTCTCGCATTGCCGTTTCGTTTTATTTATTTCCGGCACACTTCTCTCGAATGAATCGTGGAGAGAAAAACAGTTCTCAGAGCTTAGGCTAATCCTATTCGTGTAGCGCAACATGAGCTCACTTACTGAGAGATTTGCGGATATTGCTGGCCCGTGAATATCGCGTTGTTCCCTTACTGATACGGCGCTCGAGCGGCGGTTCGTTTTAGAAACTTCTACTTTAATCTCTTTATTTAGTATGCTTGCCCATACTCATTCATACTTTTACTTATTTTTTTTTAAATGCCAAGAGTTCAGATGTTAAGTAGGTACGTACAAAAAACTTAGTTTGACTGAGCTCCGGACACTTGAGACAAGTTGAAAGTTAGTTATAGGTACGGCTCAAACTAATTAAGCCTTGTCCTATCACTAACTGAAGCTAATAAAAAAAACTGAACTCTTTCGAGACTTTGAAACTTTAAATTTATTTGATACCAACAATTAATTAGGTACAAAGGTTATCAGTGCTCCTCGAGCTAACTTTAAGTACCGAGTGCAATTAAAAGATGTAGACCAAAACAACCAAAAATGCCGTCGTCTGTTATGAGATATCGTCATATTGAAGTACTAAGTTATTTTATGTGTGCTGTGCCATTTTTGGGTAATTTTTGAAGATCGAATGTTGTGTAGGTAACCTATCAACTCCTTTTTATTTATAATATCACAAGCTGTCCCCCGCCGTTTCACCCGCGTTCCCTTAGGGATCCTTTCCCGTGATAAAATATATCCTATGTGTTACTCCAGGATATGATCTACCTGTGTGCCAAGTTTCATCAAAATCCGTTCAGCCGTTTTTGCGTTAAAGAGTAACAAACATCCATCCACCCATCGAAACTTTCACAATTATAATATTATTAGTGGGATATAGTGGGATTGGTATAACTGCGCCTTTACAAACCAAGACCTACCTACACAGAAACAATATTTCTATTTGTCCACTCAACAAAGACAATATATTACGTCGCCGGACTCGCCGGTAGCACTAGGAGGGAACTGAGGACAAACAAAAACACACTCTGGTCTCGGACGAGCACTCCGCACTCCGCTCTCCGGCCGCCCGGCTGATTGATGACTACTCGCAGTTTTTCCGATGACATTATCTATACAACGAAATCGTAAAATAAGTTTAATGGTGCGAATATATTGTATTCCACTCCATTTCATTCACGTTGAATATAACGTTAACGTTGAATATAACGTTAACGTTAACGAACTAGGGACATGATTAAAGGAGATGACCCATATTCCAGTATAAAACCCAAGCTCAGCGTGAAGATTTCGTATCTCAGTTTTAAGAAATAAAATAATATCTAGTGAAGAAATATTAAAAGTTTCTTACCGATTATTATTTATAATTGCATTAGCAAGATATCTAATTGAATGTGATTTCATACTGAATTGAAATTGAATAGTCAGTCTATTTGAATTTGAATATATTTTTTACTAATTTGAACCATTATTACTTTAGATATGAACTCGTTAGTAAATAAATTTTACTCAAACATTGAAACAATTAAGTGGATGCTATTTTCCAAAGTTTTTGAAAAATCACATCCTTAAGAGAGAAAAATTCACTTCACACTTCAACACAATAATTAGTAATTAAAAACTCAATCAAAATGTACATAATTCAATCCGTAAGGGTAGAAAGGGGTGCAATCTATTCATCAACGCATAAAATAAACAGCTAGACTAAGGACTGGAAAAAATTACTAAAATCATTAATGTTGTGTAAGTTCATTCGATTTTTTTAGGAATAACCTTACCACTCTCACTACTTTGAAGAGTTGTAAAAGGTGTGCATCCGTCGTCTATTTACATATTCAGTCCCAGAATCGTGGCGGGAAAAGCCCAGTCACCATTAGGCGGGAGTAACGGCGGATTTTACGATCGGGCGAAAGCCACGTCCCTTTGTGCGATTCCGTGGCGGAAGGCGGATCCTGCGCCTTTATGAAAGCCTTCGACAAACATCCACGTAGCTATCGAATTCCGTCGACTTTTGTCAATCACGCTTTTCGACTTAGATAAGATTTTTAAATCGTCTTTGAACACCGCTTGCCGGTACTTTATTCTTTCCCTGTTCTTCGTTCTTATTTATGATCCACTCCAGTTTTATTTTGTTCACGTAAAAATATATTTAATAAACCATTGCTTCAAACGTTAGAAAAATTGAAATATCCGTAAGTCTCGCGGCAAAATTAAGAAAAATCATAAGAAATATGCATATAATAATACTAGTTTTCGGCCCCGCGGTTTCACTCACGATCCCGTATCTCCATACTAACTTAGGACTTGTTTCATCCCCTGTTTTTTTTTTGGTGCGTGCTGCGTGCCGAATTTCAGCGCAATCCGTTCAGTGGTTTGAGTTGTGTGTTTATAGATCAGTCAGTTAATCAGTCAGTACGATTTCCATATATACCTACACGGTGACCAGTATCTAAGTATTACGACAAACTTAAGGGTAGATAAGTGGGCAGGTAACCTACCAAATATACAAAAATTACCTCAGTAAAAGTGTCACCATTTTCGAGATAATAATATATATAGAAGACTAGCTCGTTAGTCTCGCGGCAAAATTAAGAAAAATCATAAGAAATATGCATATAATAATACTAGTTTTCGGCCCCGCGGTTTCACTCCCGTTCCCGTGGGAAATTTATCTTTTCCCGGGATAACAAGAATCCTTATTCCAGGATATAAACTATTTGTGTGCCAAGTTTCATCACGATCGGTTTATAAAAATCCCATCGCAGATAATCCATCATTTTAGAACAATTTGATTACCATTAAAATGTTTATAGTCTGAAAAGACAGACATATTATGCTATCGCCAACCTTTTTTTACTTTTTTAGAGGAACAATCCATAAATGATAATTGCGTAACTTTAACTGATAACGCAGAGCACGCAACGGAAGCTCTCAAAAGGAATAAATTTTCCTCGTTTTTGGAACAAACAAACTCTTCAGCTTTATAACATTAGTATAGATTTATTCCAATCGAAAATTAAATACCAAATATAAATGAATTCACGGCTAGTCGTGATGGTTTCCAAAGGTCGTGACACATTGGTAGGAGAGGTCACAAACGACGGCGACACTGACAAATCGTTGCCGGCCTGTTGCCGACGATAAACGTTCGTGTCGCCGCCGGCGCCGTGTCGCGCCCGACATTAGCCGGTGCAACCGCATGACACCTGTCACACCATCAGCCTATGAGAACTTACTCGCTCCTATTTGCCGTAACATTATCATAAGGTTGCATTTGCGTTCTAAATTGACTGTGATTTTACAGGCAATCTTTTCATATGTTTGCAATATACATACAAACTTACTTATTTTTTGTAGATTGTTAAAACTTTCCGTTAGAAAGAAAAGTTATGTGGGAAAATATATAATTGGTAAGCGAACAATTATACTATAAAACATGGTTTATTTCACAACTGCTGGGAAGGTTAATAATGTGATCTCCATTTTGAAATGTGTTTAGTTTCAGTAGAGGCGCAATATCTCTTCAGATTACATCCTTGTAATATTAATAGCTCAGGTATGTTTCACTATGACGACTGAAAATTAATGGTGAGTAAAAGGGAAATTTTCATTTCACAAATACATTAAATATTAAATTGGGTAATGGAGATATCTACGTAGAGTTTTGATTAAAATTGTAGATGAGATAATGAAATATTTAATTTAATCAGTGTTTTAAATTTATAAAATAAACTTAAACCATAGCTTTTAGTAAATACACGAGCTTAAGAGCTATATGTTAGTAATTATATTGGGTTCAATTATATCCATACCAACAATATACCTATGTTCAACATCTGAAGTTACAATTACGACATGAAAACATTAAGACAGAATTTAATGTAATATCTGTTCAAATTTCGACAATAGCCGCAGTAAATTAACAAGAGGAGTGGATTGCTGAAAGGCCCTTTGCATGTGACATCCCCTCGCTAAGAGTTCAGCTCATTTTAACTACCACCCGCCCGTCTTATACCGCCTTGCCCGTAATGTTCTACAATAATGTTCTACAAATCAAAAAGCTAAGTGAATGTTAACTGTTCAATAATGTTAAAATAGTAAAATATAAGTTTGTACCTACCCACAAAAAAGTCTTCTTTCCTATACTAGTCTATACTAATATTATAGAGAGGTAAAGTTTTTGAGTTTGTAAGGTTATAGGGGGTATCTCTGGATCTACTGAACCGATTTTGAAAATTCTTTTACCAATAGAAAGCCACGTTATTTGTAAGTGTCATAGGCTATATATTAACCCGAAAAATGAAAAGATTCATCCAAGAATGGGAACGCGGGTGATACCTAAGGGAACAGCTAGTTAAAGATAATACTATAGTTATACAAATTATATTATTTGACAAACGCACGGATGGATAAACTGAGATGCCACAACATTAGACTTACGTACGGTCGGACCCTAAAACGAATAAATGCTTTTTATATTTCATTGAAAAATAGCAGTAGAATTTCAGGCCTATTATTTTCTATAATTGCCTTTTGTATGAAAATATTTCGTCAATTTTCTTGAAATGAATTAATGATGTCGCCATGAAAAGGGTTTAGTTAGGGAGGGGAATAGGGGATTTCGGGATTTACTCGAGCGCGGCAGATTAACATAAGGGGGGCAACCTTGCACCTTGTGAAGTACTCTCACCAAATCTGAGCCCTCTATATAGTGTCGAACGTCTAGGGTAGCCCGTTAGATTAGCAAAAAAAACGTCACCTGGATTTTCTCGAGCGCGATTAGTTTTATTTTTATTTTTAAGGAAATTAGTCACGAATCACGGAAATATCATAATCTGCCGATTTGCACAAGCCGAACTAGCTAAAATCATTATTAAGTGTATAGTCCAGAATGAGAGATAGTCAGCTATTAACTTGTATAAACCTTTATTTTGACACCCTAAAACTTGTCTCAAAAGCTACTTATATTAAGGTGACTACTGATTTTTCAAGGTCAATGCTCAAAAAATCATTTATTGCAAATATCTCGTTTCCTATGGGTTTTTTGGTATATGTATTCATAATATAATTATTGTAGAAGATTAAATTTTCTACAACTTTTGTACAGACATTTTTTCGATATCTTGAACCATTTTCGAGATTTCGATATTTTTTATATATTTTTTTTTCAAACCGTCAGATTAAGGAAATTCCTCAACATAATTATCAGATTATGGGTCAGTACAACAAAGACATCAAGAAGAACCGTCTGTATAAAAATCTGACGCGCTCGAGTATTTCAATGTCACGATTTTTTTTGCATTTTCAAAAATCGGCCCTGACTGATGGTCGCGTCCAAATCGTCAGTCTTTAAAATAGGAGCTACTGGAAGGTTCACTTAACATCCCTTATCAATGTCTGACGCGTAAATTTTTTTTATATTTTCGACCCCTTCGTACGGCCACCCCCACCACGCAAAACGGCAGATTATTATTTTTCCGTTATCAGACAGACGTGGCGCGACTACCCTATTAATATCTGACGCGCTCGAGTATTTCTTGGTGACTGTTTTTTTTTACATTTTTGAAACCCTGTAGACGCTCCCCCCACCGCTGAAGGGGAAAATATCACATAACCTTTTTTTCTTTATTCCACCTAATCTTCAAATTCCAGTAGGTCCCAAAGACGCTCGAGTAACTACAAATTTAGCATCATTGCCTCCCCTACTATTACTACATAATTACAACCAACCGGCCCAGCTGATAGCCTCCATTAAATAAAGGATACAGTAGAACACTCGTCTATTAAACACAGAACAAATTAAAAAAAACTGGCCAAGTGCGAGTCGGACTCGCGCACGACGGGTTCCGTAAAAAAGGCAAAAAAAATAATCACGTTTGTTGTATGGGAGCCCCCCTTAAATATTTATTTTATTTTAATTTTATTATTTATTATTAAAGTGAAAATACAACTCAATATTTTGTGAATATTTCAAGAGCCTAACTGTTGCCATTATTGATATCGAGCAAAAAAGGGCAAAAAAAAACAATCGCGTTTGTTGTATGGGAGCCCCCCTTAAATATTTATTTTATTTAGTTTTTAGTATTTGTTGTCATAGCGGCAACAGAAATAAATAATTTGTGAAAATTTCAACTGTCTAGCTATCGCGGTTCTTGAGATACAGCCTGGTAACAGACAGACGGACGGACAGACAGCGAAGTCTTAGTAATAGGGTCCCGTTTTTACCCTTTGGGTACGGAACCCTAAAAAGGTAGAAGGAGCGTACGTAAACAATAGTCTCCAATGAAGTGAAGCACCTTGCACGAAGATGTGTTGCGTTGACCTTTTCCTTTTTCAAATTCAGCTTCCTTTACTGTGCTTCACTTTAAGTGCGCGGGGCTCTGTCTACATATTTTATTTGGCCTGAGCTATTAAAAATAAGTCTATTCCAAGTACTTAGCTATGACAACGCGTGATGTTTTGATTTTTTAGATTCAGATTGAACTAGGTTCTTATCCGTAGCGATAAAAACCTAGTTTCTTCCGAAGTTTCATGTAGGTACTAAATAACTTTATTCCCTTTCCAATGCCAAACATGTATGATTAATAAATGTTTACACAAATGTAACTGAAAAATTCCTTATTTCGTGAAATATTTCAGGAGGACACTTTTGGGTAACGGTAACCTTTGCGACACTTGGAATACTTAACGTACCAACTGCCAACGTTACATAAAAGGGTATCCCGTCCAGTCAGTGGCTTTTAAACTTGGCATGTCCCGAGAGCAAACATGAACAGAATCGAACGTCGGCTGGTGGCAACCGAAGCCATACCCTTGTCAAATGTCCTCAATCTATCACCAACACTCAATGCTGGGGTCATGCATTACCATAATGTAAGCTGCTTGCATGGCTCATCCTTGTGAATATAAATTACTACAGTAACCATCGTGTCCTTACATGATATGTACAACTACGTATTGGGGGAAGATTAAGTAATGTCACCATGGCTGGTGATTTCGATTGGATATTGGCATTGAAGCATTCCTTATTTACATACCTAATGAATATCAAACTCAACCTTTTAGTGGGTGAAAAAGTGGGACTTAGTTTGGGAAAAACTTGCGTGGGAAAGTGATTCGTCCAAGGTGGGAAATAATATTTTTCTGGACTGTATAAAACTTAGTGTAAATTCCCTTAAATACATTGCCTTAATAAATTACGTACTGTTTTTTTCTTTAAATTAAACCTCTAAAGAGAAAAAGAAGAGCAAAATTTGTATGAGCAATAATATTTTTCTGCTCAGATTTATTTGAGACTAGTATTCATTAATAATCATTGACACAAATGAATAAAAAATATTTTATGATTTCTAAAACGAAATTTCAAATGGTGCTATGATTTATATGGAACAGACATAATGTTTTTATAGTATTGTGTAGGAGTTTACACTTTGTTTGTACAGAGCTTCTTGTTATTACCATGGAATAAATATTCTTATTTTATTCCGAAATTCAATCCTTAAACGGGTATAATAAAAGGGGACGTGGGTAAAAAATTCTAGTCTAGGGCGAAACTATGGATACAACTTAAAAGAACACGAAATATTTCCATTATTTATAAAAAAATATGTGGTCACCACATTATTTGTTTAGAACGAATGAACTATAATAAACAAGGTCGCATTAATTAATGGCTTATACAGACTTACTAAAATCGCTCTCCCTCCCCATCACTACGTTTCTTAATGTATCTCAGAGTATTTACAGGAGGTTTATTGCTAAACAATAACGACGTGGAAAACTTGCTAATTCAATCGATTGTGATGTACTTTTTCAGGATAGCCTTTGATTATGTTTATTCGAAGTCGCTTCCACAAATATCGGTATTTAGTTCTCCTAAAGGAAAAGCTAGAGAATTGATAATTTAGTAGAACAATAATTTGCCGACCGCCATTAATCCGAGTGGGCTTCGACTCTCGCTTGCGTGAGTCGTAAACAGACGCAATAAAGGCTAATGTATCCGCGGAACGTTTTTAATATCGGCTATAACGCGTTATGTTCGAAGGCGTTCTTACTTCACTTCTCCACGGTTAATTTTCAACGTATAATTTGATAGCACACGTAAAATAAGCATATAGGTATGTATTTGCTAGTTGAGACATTAACCTAGATCTCGTTCACTAAGTCGCTGAGACTTGGTACAAAATGTATTCATAATCCGTCAGGGACTTACCGACTGCGCACAACACTCGATAGGTACTAATTCCGAAGCTGAGTGCCTACCATCTGTAACTTACATATATGTCATAGTTCCCCAAGTAGTAGCTTATGTAAATATAGACGCATACAAATAAATATTGATTATTTTCCATGTAAAACAAAATATTATTACTCTACATTTGAAACTATGTGCACTCGTAATTTCGACGAGAAGCTACAAAAGTAGAAAAAGTGTTATAAAATAAAGCTAACTCAAGGTGAAATGTCTCGTCAAAAGGTAAAAGTAAAATGAGCAACAAATCTCAAATATAACTCACGTTAATATATCTTTGTTTATATTCGTAAACAACAGCCATTCCATTTTTGTTTGAGAGAATAAATTTAATTTGAACACCGACACCTGGCCGTGATCTCACGCGCGCACGCTCTAACATGCTATATTAATTTGAGTGCCTTGTCATATTGAGCCTCAAATATAATGGGAAAAGAGATGAAAACAAAGGAAACACTTTAGTAAATCACAGCTTAAAAGCTAAATGAAGGAAGTATATACCTACCTACTTACTACCTTTGCATATATATATAAATATACTTATTGGTTGCTATACATCTGTTCCTCCTTAAGGAATATTTTACTTCAATAAGCCAACAGAAGGCTGCATAACATTTCCTTATAAGTATCATAAAATTGAACCTTTTTTCAATGTTCGGTGTGCGCTTTGACTCGAGGCAAATTTCACTGAAATGGGAAACAAATTTTCATATCAAACGTGTGTGTGTATGAAAGGCTACTCTCGGTCAGTGATTGATTGATTGCATTGTGAAGCCCTTTTAGGGATTTTATTCCGTCCGTATCAAAAACACCACCTTTGTCCCAATATTGTACGTAAACATCTGATAATGTGGGCAGATAAAAGCAAAACAATATTTTAATTTCGTTATTCCAGTAGCAGATTAATACTACTGTACTGATTAAAAGTAAACATATTTTAAAAAGGCCACAACAATATTGCTGAATAGGTAAATTTAATTTTTCGAATTCGCAGCAGATCGATCATATTTAAATTCAATATTTTTGGTAGGTAATAAAGAAATTCAATTAAATTCATTAACAAATACTGATTTGATAAATTGCAAAGGATCTGCAGTAAATTCGAGAAATGAATTGCAACCATATTGCTCGAGTGGCTTTTTTAGTCCACCATGCCATATTTACAAGCACGCGCTGTAAATATCGAATGAATTATCACAAATGTGACAATAAATCCGCTATCGCAGTATTTTTTTTTCTTCCTTAAAATAAATATAGGTAGGTACATAATTTTAAGCCGGTAATAAACTCATCAATTACTCTTTTTAAAAAAGCAACTTAGACCTATTACTTTTTTTGACCTATTTCGTCACCAATACCTCAAATTAAGACAAAAGTATTTAGTCAAAGTGTAACTTATGGAATCGAGACGGACATTCACGACTAGGCCACCAATGTAGGCTGCAATCTATGAAAAGGGCACGGGAGTTTCTCTAAAAGGAATGAGGTTATCCGACAGAGTATTAAAATTATCGACATAGCCCGCAGGATTAGTAAGTTGAAGTGGCAGTGGGCGGGTCATATCTGCCGTAGAGCTGACAGCCGATGGGGTAGACGTGTTCTTGAGTCAAGACCACGGCTCGGCAAACGTAATGTAGGACGTCCCTCGGCTAGGTGGAGTGATGTCCGCACAATGATTGGCAAAATAGAGCCGAATTAGGCTCGGTGGCGTACTTTGGGAAAGGCCTATGTTCAGCAGTGGACTAATACAGGCCGATGATGATGAGTACAATATTGTTACAGGTAGTCTATTAAAAAGATGTCACAGAAGGCGACATAAAAGATCCATGCGAAAGTTTTTAGAATATACGATGGTCATATTTGTAGCGTTTTACGAATTTCACACGGACAATGTCACGGGCGTAAACTAGTAGGTACCTACATTTATCTAAACTAATATTATAAATATTTGTTATTTTTTGTGTTTTTGTTTCTTTGGAATTATGTACTGAAATGAGTTCACTAATGGAAATAAACATTAACACTGTCTAACATAGGCTATATTTTATTTTAATTCCCTCGGGAACGCGGCTAAAACCGCAGCTAGAAACATATATATGGATGATAAAGAACAAAAGATACCTATATTATTATTTTAGAAATAGAAAAATGTAAGCAAACAAATCACGAATCAACAAAACTTTTTGCTATTTCAGCGTAAGAATCTCAAGCATCAATAAATTATATTTCATATAATTTATTGATGCTTGAGATTCTTTCTGTTACCCCCTACGTCGTAACCTCATTTTGCTCTGACTTAGATAATGGCCTGACGATACCACCTACCTACTTTAAAACTTTTTTATTACATTTTGTGACTGGAATATTTATTATCTCCCTGTTCCACGTGAAATGTAAACAAGGGAATAAAACAGGTCTAAGGTTGTAACATCTTTTATTTATTCACACTTACTCTCGTAAAATAAAGATTCGGAGGCGAGATATGATAGTCACCAAATGGACTCTCCTAGCAATAAAACTTTACGAAAGTCTATAAAATATTCTGTTTTTCCATTAGGTTGTTTACATAAACAGATTTTAAGACCGTTTACACCACCTGTTGTAACGATATTCCCTAGAAAAGAAAAATGGAAACAATAACAGTTTAACGCTCCTTAGCAAGTAATGGAAAGCCATTCCTAGCTGTAAAAAGCAGTCCTTAAAATGTATTCTAGAAAACATTGAGAATCAGATTTTACACTCTTTTCACAACTGTTGTATAAATATCAAAATAGGTTTATTTTGAAAAGTTAAACTAATGCGTACCTAATAGGTACTATCTACCATTTAATTTTTCATAGAAAGTGATCAATGCTCATCAGACCATATTATTTATTCCGAGCAATCGCGCTTTAAATCAAAACTCTATTTACAAAAAAAACACTAGTTTTTTTAATAGTTACGTCCTGTTAATTTTGTAATAACGTATTGTACGTACCGCTTACATTATTTTAATTAAACATCTGCCGGCCTTTTTACTACATTATGGTTGTAATATTCGTAAATTGCACGACAGTGTCGAAAATACAGCCGACGCTGTGCGCTAACATTTGCATTCTCATTAGAATATTTGTCTTACATCCTTCACAGTTAATTCACAGACAAATTTCGAATTCCCCGACAAAACAGACGATTCGGTGTCGAATTTGTAATTAACTTGATCAAAACACATTAATGAAAATCGCTAATATGGAAAATGCTTTCAGTGTCGCGCGAAAAGTTTCATATGCGAATGATTTTCCATTTAATATGACCAATAAATTACCTCTCCGCCACAAAAAATATCTAAATTGTTGTATGGTTTTGATAGACGAAATAGTATTCCATTTCATTGATTTTAGTTTTTATGTAGGGTAAATAGCACCTAATTATATGTATAACTCTACAAGTATAACAAAATTTTCACAAATCTGCGAAAGTGATTTGTTAGAAGCAATTTCGGCAGAATTTAGTTCACGCCACAAAACGTATCATATTCATAAACTCTCATTCGCATTTTTAATATTATGTTTTTAAATTAGCATGATTGATCGCAACTTCTATGAAAGACCAAAAATCTATTTTGGTCACGTGTCACTTATAAAATTACCTGAACATTAACAAATTACAAAAAAATCGGATTTGTGTTATTTTTTATCAATTTGTCGCAGTAATCCAACTCTCCTGGTGCGAAGCAGGAAAAAGTGTTTAGTAAAAAAAGTATAGTACAAATTGCCACGTTCAACGGTAGTTATTACCCCATTAAAGTGAGCGACTGTGCTGCTTCGGCTAAAGTAGCGGAGATTGAAGGAATAATTCTCACAAACTATGTTATACTGTGCGGAGTTGTCCGGACACCGCAAAGAGTTGCTTTTATAATCACTGAAAAACCATCCCTGGAAACACATTTCCAAATTTTCTGCAAGTTACTATTACAATATGTTACACAATATCAAATTGATTATTAAGACCCGCTTGGTCTACGAATAGAGACGCTCTGACTAAGATATCTACAGACAAATATTGAAACGTGTTTCGATTTTCCCACTAGTAGAAACTTGAAGCTCTGACCATATCAATTACTTAGCAAATAGCTATTCTTAACATTTCGCAAATCTATTAATAAGCCAGTGTTTCGTTAACACAAAGGTATTGAAATCAAAACCGTTTAAACTAATCAAAGAAAATTTATATTATTTCATTATTTTCATAGCTGCCAAGATATTGTTTTATCAATTGAGGAATTGTAGAAATTCTTATATAAAAATAAACTGAACCTATGAAATATGTATGCTTTGGTACCTACTAAATAATTTACATCAATCTCCTAACTAAGGTATAGAGTACGCGAAAACGGAGTTAATCAAATACAATTTTATTGATTAATCTCGAGTCATGTCCCTTTCCTTCCATAGCTATTCAATAAGACAGAGAAGGAGATACTTTATTCATTACTAGGATTTCTAGGTGCATATTTCACAAGTATCTATAATAGCAGTTTTTTTTATAATAGACATAATTCAGGCGATAATACCTAACTGTGCTATGTTGTATATATCAACTAGCTGCACCAAGCTGCTATCCGACGCAAAAATATTCGCATCGGAATAGTGAGTACCTACCATAATAATAATATAGGAAATATATATACAAAATTCTCGTGTCACAGTGTTAGTAACCGAACTCCTCCGAAACAGCTTGACCGATTTTTATGTTTTTTTTTGTGTATATTCGGTAGGTTTGAGAATAGGTCGTAAAGTATATTTCATTCATACCGCTAGATCCCACGGGAACGCCGTTACTACCAATAGCTAGTATTATGTTTAATAAATATTAGTTTAGCGCATTCAAGCATACAATCTTATTAGCTATAATATATAATATTGGTTAGGTAACAAAATGGACGCTCCTCTTTTTCTGCAAGTCATAACAGAGTTTTAAATCCGGAGATAATACAAATGTCACAATTATCACTGACAATTTAGGCTTAATAATGACTTAATAAAAGCTGTAGAACTTTTTTTTAGAAGAGCGATGAACAGTTGTACTAATTATTAATCCACTTATCAAATATAAGTCCTTGAGACAATGTGAGAAAAGCGGTTGTTATGGAAACTTCGAGCGATGGAAGTAGATAAGTACCTATAGTACTTGGCTGCACAACGGGCACGGTAAGCAAAGACACCATTGCCTGCTTATTCTGGAATAATGTTATAGCGAACCACATCTGTGAGTTAGTGATTTTATTAACCGATCGGTTCTTGAGTCGGACGCGCGTACCAATCAAACAATAGCATAACAATTGATTAGAAATTCCTCGCGATTCAAGTTATATTCTAACTCGTTTATTCAAATCAGTTTAAACTCTGAACACTTATGAACGTTACAATTCACTCTACTATCGTTTCGGAATTAACTCAAGTGTAAAATCTACCTCAGGTATTTCAACCATACCCTTCTGCCGCAAAAAAAACTGCAACTTAGCTAGTTTACATTAATTGTATTTTCAGGGTTCGTACCTCAAAAGGAATAAACAGAACCCTCAAGATCACTTTGTTGTACGTCCGTCTGTCCGTTTGTCAAGTTCCCTTTGAAATTAATATCATAAATAAATACTTAAGTCTGAAATCCCCAGGAGCAGTGAAAAAAATCAATCTTCTAAGTTAACGCAATCAAAAGATACGGCCGTTTAAGCTCCATTTATGCCGCATGTTTGGACTCTCGCAAGGGAATCAAAACCAATACTTCCCGTTGAACCATGAAATTTGGCCGAAGCAATATCATGTAGCACAAGTAAAGGAATTAAACCGAAAACCGTAAATTTGTAGTTACTTCAGAAAAAAACGACATAATTGGAAAATACGGAATATATCTTCGAGACTCGATTCTCGTGATGATCGAACTCGATCACCTACAAGTTTGTACGAAACCCTCGGTGCGCGAGTCCGACTCGCACTTGACCGGTTTTTTTTTTAATTTGACTATTTTCTTATGAAAAAAAACCTTAACTAAGCGTTTTGTAATAATAATTACACGGACCCTTGTTATAAATAGAGCTATTATAGTTGATATCTAAACTTGTGTATATCTACCCGGTTATTGTCTTTGTTATTTGTGGCAATGTTCCAAAATCTATTCCTGCTTTCACTTAGATACAATAATAAAGTTCACACAAATATAATTCTTTTCTCACTATTTATAATTACGAAATAAGTATATAGATAGATCTTGGAAAATGTATTCGTTTCGCTCTCGAGACTTTGGTCCGTGGGGGTCAAAAGGTTAGTGATTGCCTTTGGGGACCAAAGAGCTGGGAGTTTCCTATTGCGATACTGAGGAAACACTGCCAGCATCCTTGTAGCCATGCCGAGGGCAGAAACAAAAATTACTTACATTGTTTTTATTTGCATCAAAAATTGCTTTGTATCCATATTTTTCTTGTATACTAACTAATCTCGGTCTCTTAAGCCTTGTTAATATTTGTCGAATAATATGACGATCTTAAAAGGTAACAATAATTTATCATTTACCTATACATACTTGAAACTGAGGGGTATTCCCTATAGTTCAGTACATAATTTGCAGTTCAGTGATTCATGAAGATAAATCTGGCCCGCGGGATCCCTAAATTTAAATCATTCGAAACCTGTTCACGGATACTTTACTTGACAATATATATTGTCAAGGATATGATAATTATTTGAATTTGCTCAAAATCACCGTTTATATTGGGAAATTTTTTTTTATTCGTCCGTAACCACATAAAGCTATTTCGTAACCAAGCGTCAAACGAATAAAACTACAATCTACAAAAAAGTAAAACGGTCATCACATGAAGTAACAAAATGTTTGTCCGACAGCTGTAATGGATTAGTCATGGCCTACATAAATCCGTGCCTTCCAAAGAGATATGACCGTTGCTCTCCCGGTTTGTATCCATAAATCGTCTCATGGAAATCCGTCTCCAATTCATCATCGCCCATACGTCATCCATCACTTCTGTTTTTAATCTTGCTTTAAAGAATAATGTTTCACCATTCTATTACCTACATACATAAGGTGAAATTTAATATCTATAGTTCTATACTATTATTATAAAGAGGAAAGATTTGTATGTAAGTATGTTTGTAACGAATTGGCACAAAAATTACCGAAACGATTTTAAAAATTCTTTCACCATTTGAATGCTACATTATTCCAGATTAACGTAGGCTATATTTTATCCCGGGATAAGATAAGATCCCACGGGAACGCGGGTGAAACCGCGCGGAACAGCTAGTACGTAATAAATAGTTTTATCTTTATTTTATTTATTTGAGAACAATACTACAGTTTACCAAATTACATTATTGGATGGGCATTATGAAATCACACTTCGGCCGAATTTGTCTCTAGTTTAAATAGTTTTACAAGATAGGTATCTAATTTTGACTAAGCCGTATTTAACTACAATTTACTAAAGATATAGCTCGCCGATTCGCTCGAAAAAACTCAAAGATGCCCCGGGGGACCGGCGGGCGGGCGGAAGCTTTTCTACCACCGCATTAGCTTGGCTATCCAAAGAGGAAACCAGCGTGCTGGGAACCTTGCCGATCGGCAGCAGCGGCAGCCTTGAGAAAATTATAATATTAAATAATAATAAGTTATTTTTCAAGTCATGCAAAAAAAGGAATACGAGAGCAGCAATGTCTGTATAAGAGTGTTGTCATTCTTCTTTCCATAAAATAAATATGTTAAAATCACGTCGTCGATCCGTTGCTGTGAGCAAAGGCAAAGATAAACCAACAAACCGACAATCACACTATTGTATTTATAAGGTACCTACATCAATAATGGTTTGTGTCCTGCGGTTTTATTTGCATTCCTAGGACATAAAATACCTAATGACACTCTGAGGCCCATAAACTATACTATCTACCTTTAAAATAAGTATGTAAAAATTACTTCAATTCGTTGCTCCTTTCATGTTGTCCAACAACTACACTTTCGAATTTTAATATTACAAGGATTATAATGATACTTCTATCAAATTGGAGTGTGTGTGTGTGTGTACTGAACTCGGAACAATAACTAGCATGGAAGCCGAGCTAAACTAAAAACCGAGTACTATACAGTTTAT
Source organism: Ochropacha duplaris (assembly GCA_951361185.1). Taxonomy (NCBI): domain Eukaryota; kingdom Metazoa; phylum Arthropoda; class Insecta; order Lepidoptera; family Drepanidae; genus Ochropacha; species Ochropacha duplaris. The sequence continues at coordinate 8,988,947 of OX592693.1, read as the reverse complement.
TCATTTATGTCAATTAGCATATCGTAATGTGGGAATAAAACAAAACATGGCTGTTTGTTTTTATTATTTTTGAACGTGTCACAAGCAAAATGTCAAATGGTCCTCTTGGGTCCTCTTATAATGCTAACAAATAAAGTGATGTAAAAATGGTTATCGATAATCATTTCAATACTGTTGCAGATTTCCTAATGATGGTGAAATGAAAATGAAATGGAGTCAGTGCATCAATAGGTTTTTCTCATACAAACTTCCAACCCCTTTTCACCCCCTTAAAGGGTGATTTCTAGGATAAAAACTATCCTATGTTTTTTCCCGGGACTCCAACAATCCCTATCTGAATTACATCTAAATCGGTTCGGCGGTTTAAGCGTGAAGAGGTAACAGACAGACAGACAGACAGACACACTTTCGCATTTACAATATTTTATAATTATAATATTAATTAGTAAATTAGTATTAGTATGGATTTTAATGATTAATAAAGACATTAAATTTATAATTGTAGTTTCATTTATACTTGTGTCACATTCTTATCGTCTCTTTCCTACCACACTTGACGGATATTCCGACGCCGAAGTTTCGTCGTGGTAAATCCGTTAGTAAACCACAGCCACACTTGGCAGATTATCCGTCGACAGCCAGCGCCTATACTGATAATAAATTATAATAACATGGGAATGTTAAGAAAAGGTTAAACTATATTAATTAAAAAATATATAATAGAAAACTATTATATCTATAGGTACACATAATAAAAATGTTACGGATCGCTATCTGTACATGGAAGATATATGAGAAAAAATATTATTGGGTCCTTTATCAACGCAATAGCACCCAAAACAATCATTGTTAGAATTTTGTCTGTTTGTGCAAGCTAATCTCAGAAACGGCGTATTCGGATGTGGTTTTCACTAATATATTGTGGTAAGCTTCACTTAACATTTAGTGTTTGTTTCATGTCAATCGGTTCTTAAATAAAAAAGTTATGTCAATTTAAAGAATCACGTCGAACATTTGTTAATCCAAAATAAACCAAAAGATATGCCCAAAGTCACTATTCCACGCGGACGAAGTCGCGGGCACAGCTAGTACTAACTATATTTACTTGTTTGCTTTGATGACTTATATCGACACGACAATGTCGATGATAAGCCCATCACTAGCCAAAAAATAGCTTGTGACAACCTGCATAATAACGAAACAGAACGGTATTATATGTCTCTTTCCCACGCATTATTAACGTCGAAAGTAAAAAAAGGTAAATTATATGCATTTCATTTCTTATTTTAGCCCGGCTTAACATGGAAGCCTACAATTATTAATTTAATGTCTTTATTAATCATTAAAATCCATACTAATACTAATTTACTAATTAATATTATAATTATAAAATATTATAAATGCGAAAGTGTGTCTGTCTGTCTGTCTGTTACCTCTTCACGCTTAAACCGCCGAACCGATTTAGATGAAATTCGGATAGGGATTGTTGGAGTCCCGGGAAAAAACATAGGATAGTTTTAATCCTAGAAATCACCCTTTAAGGGGGTGAAAAGGGGGTGGAAGTTTGTATGAGAAAAACCTATTGATGCACTGACTCCATTTCATTTTCATTTCACCATCATTAGGAAATCTGCAACAGTATTGAAATGATTATCGATAACCATTTTTACATCACTAGGAACCTATACTTGCGACAATTTTATTTTTCAGAAAAATCATAAAATAAAGCAAATACGTGAATTCTTTTGAGTAGATAGGCATAAAGTACTATTTTTATTTATCGTCTATCACTTTTTTATTTCCAATATTGAAAAATATATCTCTAAACTCACCGATGAAATGTTAACGTTTCGTTCTCATTTTCTTTTCTCGAACTATGGGCTTTACACCCTTCAACAACTTAAGACATCTTGTCCAGGGCACTGTACACCTCTCGTATATACTTTCTGGCCACGTTCTCAGACAGAAATTAATAATTAACTCGCTTTTTTCACTTAGTAAATTCGTCAAACTCCCGACTCGTATCAACAAAATATAAAACTACAAAATTAATTTGATAGCCAACGTAAGTATTTTGACGTCTTGGATAGAACTTTTGTATTTGTTAGCATTATAAGAGGGCCAAAGAGGACCATTTGACATTTTGCTTGTGACACGTTCAAAAATAATAAAAACAAACAGCCATGTTTTGTTTCATTCCCACATTACGATATGCTAATTGACATAAATGAATAAACTGTATAGTACTCGGTTTTTATTTTAGCCCGGCTTCCATGTTAGTTATTGTTCCGAGAGCGCCACACTATTTCCTATTTGACACCTGACGCCTTACGCTGTGTCAACCACCAATCTCCTCGTAATTGTTTCCGACTGAACTGTTACCGACTGATAAACAACCTTCCACGCTACTCTCTCGCCGACATATTTACGAAGAAGGTATATGACAGTCGTAATTTTCCGGCAGAGAATGTAGCTTTAGTTATTTTTACCAAATCGTTTTTCATTAAGTACCCCTATAATGTATGAATTTCGCGACCGCTTATCGGTAAAGATGTTTTTAATTAAAAAATTAGAGGAGACTTTAAGGAGATTATTTTAAACTGTTTATTTTGTACTTGACTAATAGCACAAACAAACTTGAGAGTCCTTTGTCTACCCTTAGATATTATAATCAATTTATCCCGCGTTCCACACTTGCCTCAATGATTATTAAGTCAAAACCAATCTACAATCACTCAGTACTCTCAAATATTCCATTGAATGAATATAAATTATGTAAATCTAACGCAATTTTAAAATATGTAAATTTTCTTCACCTTTATCAAGATTGTAGTAGAGATTCTTGAGGCTAAGTGTTGTTTCATCTTGAAAGTAAGGAGTATTTTCATTGTTTACTATTTTTGTTTAAAATAATTTTATGTCCATAAATGCAAAGAACTGAGAATTATACACCTAAATAACTTTTACTGTAACATATAGTGTGGTTTACGCAAAACACACTACTAGCACTACTACTAGCAACAAAATACATAACATATGTATATTAGTAGAATTTCCATTGAACGTTTTCAACGTTATCTCATTGATTCCTATCGCAAGTCGTCTCCCAATTCATCGAAGCATTAACTGGAAACGGGCATTATTGTTCGCTCCACCAACCCTCTTGGAAGGCATCACGGAGGGCTTGATATGATCGTCAAATATTGAATAAAGACATGTTCCCAAAAACGTCCAACATAAGTCTCGAGCCTTGGAGGGGCTACAAATATTTGAACAGAACAATCCTGAATCTGGATTCAAAAGCTCAATATCAACATAGACACATTAAATACAGGCTATTTTGATAACCTTGGAATTATTCACCATATTATTTAATTTGTAAATTGTTATAAAACTTTTACAAACTAACGCGAAGCGGTCGGGTATAATGTGGCGATAAACCAATATAACTCTAACCTCATTGAGTGTTTGCGGTGTGTGTCTACACTAAAAACTGTGCAAAATTCTGCTTGTCCGCCTTTTTTGGATTCCACACCTAAATTGTTGAACGGATTTTGATGAAATTTGCCACATATATAGCCGATAGTAGGAGATATCTTCTTTTTTTTTCAGAGAACGGGCATGAAACCGCGGGGGGCAGCTAGTACTGCTATACAAAAAACTAAAAAGTTCTGATCAATAAAAAACTGCTGAATCTCGATTCCTAAACTTTTAACATAAATTTACATAACGGTTTTTAAGAATTCTTCCTCCCGTGGGTAATTATTATTCCAATAAACCTATTGGGCATTCGAATAAAATAGCTGAAATAAAAGAACAACTTTAACAATTGCCAAATTCTAAGCGGGAACATAAAATACACATACCTTCTCCCACACTTGTGAAGGCTGAAACCACCAAGTATCTCGAAATGTTTTATCTCTTATAAAAGTGTATATTCGGAGACATTTATAGATTTTTACACTATTGTATAAACTGGAAATGTATTCTGTTCTCTATCGGAATAAATAAGGGTGGGATCGTAAGTCAGCGATGTGCGCTCGTGCCCGAATCTAATTCTGAACGATTGATGCGGAGCCGATGCCGGGCGGCGGCGCGGCGGTGGCGCGATGCCGGTCTGGGGCCGTAATTACTCTATCCTATTTAATTGTACTAATATTTCCTCAGTAACAACTAATAACTAAAGTAAATAAACAATACATTTCCAATATTTGTAATTGATTGACCTACTTTTCCGAAACCATAACTAGGTTTATCTAGTAACGCCAAAGCCTTTTAAATATTTCTGACTTGCTACTGCTCCACGGTTTTATTCGCGCTTTTAAGAACTTAAAAATTTCTAAGATATTAAATTGTATGTGTTATTTTAATGTTTTTTTTTTCTGGATAGGCTTGTGTTTGTCTACGATCTCACTCTGGTATATGTATGATTTAATGACTGCTAAGTTTTATCCAATTAATTCCTTTCAGGCATTATTGAGTAACAAACTTTTACATCAGCGCGTAGATAACAGTATAACAATGGATTTAAATGGTTGGTAGGTATTTTAACATCTGCCAAAGAATAACAACACCGAAATGAGAAAGACAGAGCACACGCAGTCAAAAGCGAAGTGTTCAAGCGTGGCTAGAGATTGCAATGGACGCTTTTCATTGTATCCAGCGGAGCGTGAAAACGCCACCGATAGCGGAACGCGCCATAAACGATACAACCGACCCCTCTGACATACATACATACATACACCTATACTGTAGTGTATATAACAAAGTAAATAGCTCTACGTACTGTGACATTCACATTGTTTTATATTTGCATGCAGGTACATACCTCGTGACGTCGTGTCGCGATCGTAAATTTCATTTGGCGTAACATATTCACACAGTCAATACCCGTGTGATTTTTTTTATTACCTATGCGTATTATGGAGATATTTTTACGACTGCGATGTTTTAGTCTGTCGGTCGCTGTAAAGTTCTGAATAAATCGGGTGACTTTGTCCACTGAATATGTAATTGATTTACTATGCCAAGTGCATATTAGTAATATTATAAAACGCTTAGTAGGTAATTGGATGCCATCAAGGTAATTTCAAGAGTTTATACGTGACGCCAGATACCGTTTATCGTTTTAATTAAATATTCTTTGTCAATAACTACAAAAAAAATGGTCGAAGTATTTTAAAAATAATTATAGTCAATCATCTTTTTCAATGCTTAGTCTGGGTACATTTTAACATTCATCTTAGTCCACATTCAGCTAATTTAGTGCATTATGTGATGTTCTTTTCCTTCAAAAATATCCTATCCTACTTCCTACTAATCTTACTAATCCTGCTATATCCTACTATAATATTATAAATGTGAAAGTTTGGATGGATGGATGGATGTATATTTGTTACTCATTTACGCCAGAACGGTGTAATGGATCTGGATGAAATTTGGCATGGAGATAGATTATAGTCTGGAATAGCACATAGGCTACTTTTTATCCCGGGAAAAGATAAGATCCCTCGGGAACCCGGGTGAAACCGCGCGGAACAGCAAGTAATATTATAAATGTGAAAGTTTGGATGGATGGATGGATGTATGTATGTTTGTTACTCATTTACGCCAGAACGGCTGAATGGATCTGAATGAAATTTGATATGGAGATAGATTATAGTCTGGGATAGCACATAGGCTACTTTATATCCCGGGAAAAGATAAGATCCCTCGGGAACGCGGGTGAAACCGCGCGGAACACTTAGTATTATAAATGTGAAAGTATTTTTGGATGTGTGTGAAGATGTTTGTTACTCTTTCACGCAAAAAAGGCAGAACGGATTTTGATGAAACTTGGCATACAGGTAGTTTATATACTGGAATAAAACATAGGATACTTTTTATCTCGAGAAAAGATAAGATCCCTCGGGAACGCGGGTGAAACCGCGGGGCGGAAAACTAGTTATTAATACTTATGTAGGTACCATTATTAAACTATTGATTTAGTGGGACCCAGTCCAGCAAAAATCTATCCTTTTCCTTTAATATTTGTCAGTTAATTAAAAACCGTATCGGTAGCCTTTTTCTTACACCAAATAGGCTATAAATAGACATACAAACTATTAGACAGACAGCTTATCGTTAATTATAACATGCCTTCAGTAACAGCGTTATTCCGTGAACACTTGCAGCTTGTTTGACGCCGAGATTATGATATTCCGATATTCTCCGTTATGTTCAGACTATAAAGAACTTTGTGGCAAGTTATTGAGGTGCCAATTTGCTGATTAAATAATCCTGAGAAGGGAATGTAGCCTGTTCATTTTGAAATTTCCACTATCTTGAGATTCGTCAAACATTCCAAACGTACCAATATGCGTATTTGTTTGAATATTTTTCTATACTTACTCAAAAGTGTAGAGTTAAAGGAATTGGCATTATGTCAATATCGAACTTGTGAAATCAATACTACATTTAATATTAATTACCTAGAAGCAACCTATTCACTCGTGACATGAAGACTCCCAGGTTGTAACAATTGGGAAACACAGACTCAGGCAAGGAGTTCCACTCCTTCGCAGAACGCATAATGAAACTCGAAGCAAATGGCTTCGTATGCGTGATGATGGAATCGCCATGCGTCTGGTTGTCCGATGATGGAATGGGCTTGGCGGAATTATGTCGTGTAATTCCAACGCACACTCTCCGAAGTGTATCCGATAAAAAATCGATAGCCTGGCAACTGTATATAGCTACGTCGATGCTCAAAGCTGTGAAGCCTTGCCTCGACCAATGCATCGTTGTCAATAAGCCCCTTGTCTCGTCTCTCAATTGAATGTTATAAAAGAAAAGGTGGTGTTTTATCCAACAAACATCAATCTAAGTGCACAAGTGGAGTGAAGTGAAATGAAAGCATGTATCGTGACTTTTCAGGTTGTCCCAAAAAGTCCGTGAAAAGTTTTAGTGGAACAGCCGCCAATTTTACTAAAACCTGACAGGACTTGTATGGACGAGGACTCCTAGACTTTTTAAATGTGATGTAACGTGACTATACAACAAATATGAAGAATATTATATACCTACCTACTTGATACTGGCGAAATACACAAGCCGTGTGACGCTTAACGAAAAACAAAAAAAAAACATTTACTATCTAAGTTAGTTATTTAAGTATATCAGTGCTTGAAATGATATTAAATTTACCTTCTTCAAGTTGAAGTTTATTTAATTAGAAACGATTGAAGCTGTTCGAATAATTTCCATGTAATAATTTAATCGTGGAAATGGTAACCGCGATCGTTCTCAATATAGAGTGATGACGACGCAAATTAAACGTGCTTAGCAACCCACGCCTCTACTATGAACGATTAATATTTAATAACCTATAGGCAGCCACTGAAATCTTATTTACTTTTTTTGATTCTAACAAGTTTGTTAGTAATATACAAATGACTCGGGATACTTTAATAATTCCTAAAAACGTATTCCTCATACCAAAATGTTTAAGATTCTCTCTTCCAAACGTAGCGCAAATAGACAGTAGGGTATAAATAGATGACAGCAGCCTGGGACTAGTTGACAAAACTGTATTTTTGGGTATAACACTTGATAATAAACTACAATGGGGTTCTCATGTACAATCTTTAGCTAGTAAATTGAGTTCTGCTGTATTTGCTGTTAGAAAAATCAGACAATTGACGAATGTTGAGACGGCCAGATTAGTTTATTTTGCATATTTCCATAGTCTTTTATCGTATTGCGTTTTACTGTGGGGAGCTGCTGCAGATATTGAAACAATCTTTGTATTACAAAAAAGAGCCATTCGTGCAATCTACAGTATGGGTCCACGTGAATCATTAAAAGAAATATTTAAGGAAATAAACATTATGACTTTACCTGCACTGTATATATATGAAAATATAATGTTCATACGAAAAAATGTAGACTTGTATAAATCAAATGTAGAGATTCATAATTTCAATACAAGACAAAAAGATAAATTAGTAGTTCCGTATTTTAGATTAGCTAGAGTTAAAAAGTCATTTCTTGGGAACAGTGTTCGCTTTTATAATAAACTAGTGGACCCGGCAGACGTTGTCCTGCCCTGAAATTAAAACAAAACTTAGAACCCGATTCCAGCGCCATCTACCGGGTCCAATTATGTTTTCAAATCATCGAGGAACCCATTGAAATACACACACAAAATTTCATCCAAATCGGTCCTGTTACCATACTCCTCCGAAACGGCTTGACCGATTACTCAAATTACTAAAATGGCTATTAAAAAATAAGGGTTGATCGTAGAAGGGTGAAAATTGGGGATTGTATGTATTTTTGTATGTTGTATCATAAAAAAATAGAAATTAGAAATTTTGTCTTAAAAATTAAAAAAAATTTAGGGTTGGACTACCCCTAACATTTAGGGGGATGAAAAATAGATGTTGGCCGATTCTCATAGATACCGGATAAGCACAAAAAATTTCATCAAAATCGGTTAAGCCGTTTCGGAGGAGTATGGCAACGAAAACTGTGACACGAGAATTTTATATATTAGATTACCAGCATCTGTTACCAAGATGACTGATTCTAAATTCAAATCGTACATAAAGAAAGTTTTGAAAGAAAAAGCTTATTACAAGGTAGCCCATTATATTGAGGATAAAGATGTCTGGAGGTAGCTGCACTCTGTACAAGTACTTACACATTGTTTTTTATTGTTAATTACCATTTTTTTTTTTTTTAATACCTACGCTTTTATTATCTTGGTATTTTTTTGTTTTAGTTAACTATGTAGGTAACTAATGCGGGTTATAATTTTTTATGTATTTTTGTATTAGTTTAAGAATAAAATTGTTAAACATTTGAAAAAAAAAAGCCAATATAGTCAGATGGTCCAAAAATATTTAAAAAATGTAACCTTGCTGAGTTTCTTGCCGGTTCTTCTCAGTTGAAGGCTGACTTCCGAACCGGTGGTAACTTCTGTAATTCGACCTTCATAAGTGCCCTTCTAGGGCCTAAACTGAATAAATGGTTTTGACTTTGACTTTGGTGCGATTTCAATTAACTATCTAGTTAATTTTCAGGGTATTTATCCAAATATTTCTGCTGCAATAAGTAACTTATCGTCATCTGCCGGCCCTGTTCCTAATTATTTGGAGTCGGCGCAATGTGTACTTTTCTTTCATTCAGCCCTTCAATCCACCATCGGAAATCACTCATTTCTTACTATTTACATATCATCTCTCACAAAATCCATCCATCTCTTTTTCGGTCTTCCTCTACCCGTGTATCCATCCACTTTCATATTCATCTCTTCTGGCTACATGACTATCATCCCTCCTCATAACATGCCCTTACCAAGATAAACTTTACTTTCTGTTGTAACAAGTAATAACAATGTTGAAGGCGATGATAGATGACGTCGGATAGCACGGTGGTAGGATACTTTGTAGTACCCGACTGGCTGGCACCCTCAAGTTGAAAATCTGTCGCCAAGCACCTATTGGTGTGTTCCGACAGCTGTACTTGGGAGCCAGTTCCATCTAGGCATTGTGTTCTTACCACCTTCGGCCACATCATCACTTACCATGATGAGATTGCGGTCAAATACAAGCTTACCCAGAATAAAAAATTAAATAAAAAACAAAACAACTATTAAAATATAAACATCAAATGGCAACCGCCATTATTATATTGTAATTAGTCTCCAACGTCAATACTCAGGTTATAAGATACCTACAATTAACATAAATCCATCGTCACATTGCATTAAATCTGCAGTTATGGTCACGTAAACTAAGAAGCCGTATGTAATCCTTTGGTTTAGTTAGATCGATAGCAGTGATTAATATATAATATCAAAATAGGTTCGATACTGCTGATTATAATCGAGTGACTGTCAATCAGCTGCGATTTCATGACGAGGATTTATGGTTCTGCTACTTCGTATCAGCAGTAAATTATTTACCGTCCGACAATTTTGCCCAAATCTAGTGATTAATGCTCTCGAATGATGTAAAAAATCCCACAAGTTTTTTTTTATAATTATAAATTATTCTCATATTTACACGATTAATTATGAAGTCCCAGAGAGCTCTTACAGAAGTACCCTCTCCTATGCAATTAGTCAAAATTTAATAATACAGCCTTATTTTTAAATTTAGATATCTGACGTGTATGTGTGTGCGTGCTTGTATGTTTTTTTGTGTGTGTGTGTTTTATCTGTGTATTATGTATGTGATCCATCAGCAAAAATACCGACGCACCTAACAAACAACTCGAGATGATGACATACGACGCACAAATCTCCAACAATATGTTTAGTTTGTTTTGTACTTAATTATTTTTTCTTTTTGTTGCTATGTATTTGGTCTGCGTCGAATGGTGCGCATTAATAAAATATTTTTCTTCTTCTTCTTCTTTCTTCTTCTTCTTCTTTCTTCTTCTTCTTCTATGTTATATTACGTTTTATTTTAACGTATTAAAGGCCCGTGTCACGATGTTGGTCCGCGATTAACTCCAAAACTACTAAACTGATCTTAATGAGACTTAGCACCACCTTTGCACACAAATAGATTACCTATATCCTGGAATAAGAGATAGGATACTATTATCCCGGGAAAAAATAAGACCACACGTGAACGAGTCGGTCAGCTTTTTAAAATTGGAATTTCATCTCGTTACTTTAGTAGGTAGGTACCTATGTTCTATCGCATCGTTGATTAGCGGGCCAACCTCTGATCCAGTTTATGTTGACGTCATGAGCAGAACATAATCGTTAATTGTTAAAACGCTATTGCCTACGCAATTAGTATAATTTTAGACAACCAGTTTCAGTCAGGAGTTTATTGCCGGCTCTTCTCAGCAAAAGCAACCTTCCGAACCGTGCATTAGAGTCTGACAATTCATAAGCGCCTGCGAAGGCCTATTTGGATGAATAAACATTTCATTTCATTTCAACTAACGATCTACATACTGTACGGGTTAAACGGCCATCACATAAATTAAATTTCTATTATACATTGCGAGAAATTATTGAAGTTTCACTTAACTGGAACGTGAGCAGTTATTCCGAGAATATCTCATTTCATTTTATAAATTTATTGTTTAAACGATATTAGAAATTCATGTGTAATTTAGATGCAACCTCTGTGTAAGCTTATAGTGGCCTACTAAACTTGTCCTGAATTTGGTCGTGAAGCGTACTATTATCGAAGCGGAAGTTGCAGCCAGTGTGACAGTTTGCGGCGAGCCGCGACACGCCTCACCCAGGGGACATTTTAATTAGCCACTCCAAAGTGCCCTGTAAATCGCAAACTATACCAACACCCACTCGTTATTTATCGCATAATATTTTCACACTAGTTAGTTTATTGTATTCATATTTTTTATTTCAAAACCCTTATTGTATTTTCTTTTTACTTATTAAATTGATGCATCAAAGAGCATACCTACTTATGAATTCACATCAGGCATTCTGTTTCATTTAGCTCCACTAACTATTCAGTGAATAGGTACTATCTATTCTCACAGTAGAGCGAGCCAAGATGCAAGATACTTAAAACAGATAACTTGATGAAACGTTCTCCAACTACGAAAGTTCTTTTTTCAATTTCAAAAGTTAAAAGTTGAACTTCGCTAAACCAATTCTGAAATATCTGAAGCCTCACTGTTCCTCGACAACGGAGTTTCGTCACAGATTAAAAAAGTTTAAAAGTGTTTCAGACTATTTTCTCCTTCTGAGATTTCTGAGACCCTGTCGTTGACACCGTTCATGGACGTTTATAAAAAGAGTATATAGAACTGTGTAGCATCGCTGCCGCCCCACGCTGGTTCATTTCCGCCTGGTAGGTATTTTATGTTCCCTGAGGTATCAAAGTTGTCAGTGTGTATGTAGGTACTCGGGAAATACGTTTCTCCCTACATGACACGATATAAATAAACTCTGAACAAATACAATTCCATATAGTGTTTTTTTTATACACGCGGCCACAGAATAAATAAAAAAGGTAGAAAGAGCGTACGTGAACAAATAGTCTCCAATGAAGTCAAGCATCGTGCACGAAGTTGTGTGCGTAACCTGCACGTACGTTATCCCGCGTGACTCACGTCGCACAGGAATGTGATCGGCCTCCTTTACTTTGCTTCACTTTAAGTTCGCGGGGCTCTGTCTACCTTTTTTATTTGTTCTGAGCACGCGGCCTGGAAAAAGTTACATTATTATTTCGAACCTTTATTGATACGACAAAAGGTCAAAGGATATCGTAAATAAAAAGGGTGAATAATAGAAGTATATTTTTCTAATAACAAAAAATAAATCAAAAACCTGCTTTTTGCGACTTTAGCTTGTAGTTGAGCTAAAAAAGACATAAAATTATAGGAGCGTTGTAAACTGTCACGTATTCAGTATACATATACTTATATGGTGTAATAATAATTTAAAAAATAAGGCAGTTTAAATGCATGCAGAGTAATGTAAAGTCATATCTCCCGGGCCGCCAGACTGCACAGTAACTGGTCGTTAAAATGTAAATTTATATCATGAGCAATGTTGCAGAGCTTCCGAGTTCCGACGCCTCCTTCATTGAACGTAATTAGTCTAGGATGTGACCTAGTCGCGATTTTCATTGACACTGTGACGTTCTGAATACCTGAAATAATGTTGGTCTAAGGTATGGCTACTAAAGTAGTTTTTATCAATTATCCTATCACACTTTCAAAAGTAGAATAATCTAAATTAAGTGAAAAGTTAATATTATAAAAGTGAGGATTGTGCCTATAGACGTAGATTTAGCATGTTAGGTACATAGTAACTTTATGCTTCATACTATGAGAGTTTACTTTAGGAATTGCTGGAGCACTAATCCAAGTTACTAAGCATACACTCGTTAGTTTCCGTGAAGTGGATCCACTGAAACCAACCAAAGAAGACTTGAACTTTGTTCCGGAATTGTGCCTTTACTTTAGTTCATTACTAAAGACTTGATACAAAGTACCTACTTAAATTATCGCATATAAAGTGTTTAAAATATAATGTAAGAAAACTATGGTTATAATAATTATTTATTTATTAAATCTATTATTATTTAATCCATCGCATCTATCTTCAGAGTAGAAAGTAACTAAGTATATTTTAAAAAATTGAAAAAGTTTACTGAAATCTGACTGTAATAGTTAAATAAAACAACAACTCTATGTAGGTAACAACAAAACGACCATGCCTTTTACTGGTCGAGTAAACAGTCACTAACAAAGAAAACAAACACAAAAGGAAATAACAATATCAACACACATTCCTTCCGCAAGCAATGCCGCAACGCAAGCATTGTGTTTACACAACAACACTAGCAATGTTTTAGTAATAAAGACCAACAAACTCATCGTCCAATGGGGGGCTACGCGGCTACCTCCCCAGATGCAAACTGAAACGATGTTAGAGAATATTAACAATATTGCAAGTGGGTGAACGTAGCCGACAGCCAACAGCCCGCCAGGCGCCAGGTGGGCGCACTCAACTATATATTATTATCACCCAACCCTTTGAAACTAAAACTAGCTATGAAGTATGAACACTATCACTGACGTTATTTCTGGTGGATAAACTCCTGAACCTAACTATTATTACAGGTCAACATTTTGAACATTAATAATGCTTTTAATTCTTGACTGGATTAATTGGTTAATTGTTTTTTCAATGTAGTATATGTATTTTCAATTTATTTACAACAAATGTACGAAATATACAAAAACTTCTTCGAGGCTGCCGCAAATAGGTATCTAATAATATATAATTGGTTAATGAAAATAGGCATAAGCGATTCTATCAAATCTATCATTCCTTTTATAATATGGCTTTATGCCAACATTTTTGTGGGTAAATAAGTAAATTAAGCCACAAAAATGTTGACCTTTTGCATGCGAAAGCTTTATTAAAATATCTTTACAAAAACAGTTCAAGTCTCAACACCGACGTTGGTTAAACCTGAAAACTACAAGACATCTTATTAAATATGATAAGGAGCCTTATCCTACACTGCATTTTGTATAGCTAATTTTAATAAAATTTCTTTCAACAGAAGCCAACATAAAGCAGATAACAGATTTTTATAAGAAAGAGTAATATTTCTTACCTTAGCGCATTTCATATTAGGTAATATAAAATGTTTGAGCGTGTGCGATCGTAGCATCTGGCTCCGATCGAATTAAATATCACAAAGGGAAGGAAAGTATCGTTTCATATATACATTTGCATTAAAAAGGGATTGTATTTTTAAAAATTGTTAGTGTAACCTTCTCCCTGAGGAATCTACCTTCCATTAAAGTTACTAGCATTTATACTTTCTGAGATTTCGTAATTAATTTGTGAGTGGTATTTCGCTTTTATATAGATTCGAGACAAAATATTTACCTTTACCATTGAAAATTGTTTTGAAATGAAGATCATTCCTAATACAATATATATATATATATGTGTGTGTTTTATGTACTACATACATATATATATATATGTAAATTTCATACTTTACTTTGTACTATCGACTCCGCCACTAACATGTCAGGTCCCCTTTATTATCAAATCTTTCACATTCACAGATATCAAAATCTTGGTTATTGATGCTCTGGGATCGGTTGAAGGTTATCGGCATATCCAAAGATTTATGACTCGAATCATTATTCTTATAGGTATCTTATATGTACATATTATATACTAGCTTTTGCCCGCGACTCCGTCCGCGTGGAATTAGTAATTTGCGTAGCTTATTTTTTATCCAATCTGCTTTTTTGGGTTCCGTACATAAAAAATGGACCTTTATAGGACCGCTCGTGCGTCTGTCTATCCGGACATGTCACAGACATTTGCTCCGAATCTACTGGAATCAGGTGAAATTTGGTAGGATGGTGTAATTCAATGACCCAAACACAGATGTGCAAAGTATTTTTTTTTTAAATATACGGGTAATTTTCGGGGGTCCAGTTAGGAAATTTAAAAATTTTGAAAGTTTTGTTTTATTCATGAAAGAAGACGAAAACCTATGAGAATACTATCAATTGAAAATAAAGTGGTAAAGTCAATATAATACATTCACTGACTTTGGCATTGTACGGAACCCTGTCCTCGCGAGTTCAACTCGCACTTGGCCAGTTTTTTCATAAATCTCCAGACAGACAGTCATAAATCAGTTCAACGATTATGATTCCCCATACAAATTTTCACCCACCTTTTCACCCCCTTAAGGGGTGATTCTATATTTTTTCCCGGGATTCAAACTATCCCTATACCAAATTTCATCTAAATTGGTTCGGCGGTTTAAGCGTGAAGAGGTAACAGATAGAGAGACAGACAGAAATAAGTTCAGCAGTTATTGATTCCCAATA
Organism: Ochropacha duplaris; assembly: GCA_951361185.1. Lineage (NCBI taxonomy): Eukaryota > Metazoa > Arthropoda > Insecta > Lepidoptera > Drepanidae > Ochropacha > Ochropacha duplaris. The sequence continues at coordinate 8,973,590 of OX592693.1, read as the reverse complement.
CAAACTTTCACCCCCCTCTTCATCCCCTTAAAGGGTGATTTCTGGGACAAAAACTATCCTTTGTTTTTTCCTGCAATCCAAACTATCCTTATACCAAATTACATCTAAATCGGTTCCGCGGTTTAAGCGTGAAGAAGTAACAGACAGACAAAAAGAAATTAGTTCAGCGGTAATTGATTTCTCATACAAACCTCCACCCCCCTTTTCACACCCCCTTAAAGGGTGATTTCTGGGATAAAAACTATCCTATGTTTTTTCCCGGGACTCCAACAATCCCTATACCGAATTTCATCTTAATCGGTTCGGCGGTTTAAGCGTGAAGAGGTAACAGACAGACAGACAGACAGACGGACACACTTTCGCATTTATAATATTAAGTATGGATATATATCAAACTAAATAGGGCCATTGTGATAATTTTTTTATACATTTACATCTTTATCGACACTTTGACTACATTGTTATTCAGCGGTTTTCACTGATAACAGATACTTACATCCATATGGAATGTTTCCTTATATGATAGCACTGTGACGAAGAGAGTGTGCAGTGACCGTATTATTGGAATAAGCCAGACATAAATAACCATCTGGATTAATTGCTTACAATTTCAAACAAATATTGAATACTAATAAATTTAAATAAATAGGTATCATTCACACACGGTCATCTCATCCCAAACTATAAGTACCCGCCTGGGTCTATCATCCTCATGCTTAAAGTCTATGGATAACTACCAATCGGAATTATCCATCAAGCCAGATCCCACCACAGATTTCATAGGAGTAAGTTTTGAAGCCACTTATTTTGACTAAGGTTCGTGAAGTTGGGGCTTGTAGAGTCAGAATCTGGATTCTACATGAGATCTGATTATACATAATTAGTCTTGGCAAAATTTGACATGAAAATGATTTTGGTGGGTGGGATACAAATATTTAGTTTACTGTTTCTAAAATTAACGAAACCGTTGAAAACTATTTTCATAAAAAAAATAATAGAGACTTAAATAATGTAATGTTAAAAATAATATTAATGCCCCAACACACACTGCATCTACATAAACATGAAATTAACTCGAAACAAGTCAGGAACATAGTTTTGGGATGTGTTGGATGACTTTGGGAATAGTTTTTGGTAGAAGTTTCACCTTTTATACGTGTATGTTCCAACGCACTACTCCCTAATGCGGGTGTTTCGCCTAAACTATGAGCCACCCGCATACTTGAATTTATTCCGTAGTACGAGAAAACCTTTTTCGAGTGAATTGAGCCCCTTCGTAGATACTTACGTAGGTATTTGTGTTTGAATTCCTTCGGTTTCAGCTATTATTATTAATGAAGCCTTTAGTGTTCTGATAATGATGATGAGACAATAAGACATGAGCAGAGAAGTAATTGGATTTTAGGAAGTTAAATTGCGTTACTTGGACCATGGCTCGTCCATAAAGTGAACAATTAGAAGTTAAATTAGTAGGTTCACCTAATGTCCCTCAGGCACCACCAAAGTAAAATTTAATAAATGTATCCTCTATATATAGGTAGATATTGAAAGCGGCATTGTTCTCATATGTGACATATTTAAAAGCCACATCCTCTCTTCTATCTATCACATGAGCGTATATATTGGAATTCGTAATATTCCGTTGTAACTCCAACGAAAATAAAAATACAAAATTGTGTGGGAAATTCCAAAATAAAATCTGTAAAATCTCGTTTAAGTACAAAATATACAACTCAATGTAAACGGAATATTTTAAAACTTTATTAAATAAACATTTCAAAGGGGAAACGCGCAATGGCTCCTCATTTCAATGTTGGATAATGTCCAGCATCCCATCTTATAATTTTTTCAATGAATGTTAGGTACTTGCGCTATTCATTTTAGGATCCAGGGGATCCATGTGGTACCCTATTATTGTAGAAACGATGGCCGAACCTCCGTCTGAACCTCCGTCCGACTGTTTCAGTTTTCCTAAACGTATTATCTTAACTTATTAACTGTTTAAGTATAACGAGATGATTATTTTAAACCACCGGTTAAAGTTACGGTTGAAAATGCTTTTGGATGCATTTTTTTATATATATTGAAACGCAACATTACTCGTTGGGTTGGGGATCAAAAATGAAACCACGGAACAAAAAACTGAGTTTCGGTGCATGTTTTATTATTATTGTACGGGACCTTGCGGGTGAGTTTCCAATACGAACTTGACTGATCTCTGAGCAAAAAATAACTAAACATCTAGTCGTGTTAATGAAGATTGGCATCTACCGGATCAACTCCAGAAAACTAGGATAAAAGCTATCATTACAGTACCTTGCTTGCTTATTAATTAATAGTAATTAACTATGATCCATTTTCCCACCATTTTATTTAACAAATTCACGAACATGCACAAAATACTTTGAAATGTATAAAACCCCGCCTCCCCTACCCTATTTTATTCCAATCGTTATAACGATGCAGTGGTATTACGTTTTGTTACGTAATCCACTGGATGGGCTAGGTGAGCTTTAGCTTTCACTAATTTACTAGTTACCTTTCGAAAATTTATGAGCTCACGAGGGCTAATTCGGCCCTGAAAACCGCGGGCTGTAAATCGGAGCGGACGGGAACATTAATCACATGGGAGGATTTAGCTCGCCTGGCCATTTAATACCGGTCATTCGAATATCCTATGCCCAAAGTAATTAAAACGAAATCGCATGACTTTACATACGTTAATTTTTAGCGATGCACAAATTTATTGAAAATCAATTTATGATTGTGACGGTCGATTCCGACTGTCACAGTAACAGATTGTGAAAAATGGAAATTATGGCATCAAATAGTACATTACGATACGCGTGACCTAAGTAGGCTATTACTGCACGGTGTGAAGTTAGCGCCCGAGCGCAGCGAGGATACTAAACGCCGTGCAATAATAGACAACTTCGGGCACATGTATCGTATACTATTTTATAGCAAGTGTGACATAAACCCGCACTTTACGCATGCTTCTCAGTGCAGAAATAGGCAACTTAGGTCACGGAAAAGCGTGCGTAAAGTGCGGGTTTAGGTCACACTGTGCTATAAAATATATAAATATGTATGTTACCTACATACACTGTACAGCTTTAAGAAATGTCTCGTTTTAGGGATAGGTAAATAATAGCAGGTATCTAATTGTTTTAGCTTTTTTGTTCAACCCCAGGAAATAAATCATTAGTCTTCTTTCACTATTTTGAAATCATTCTGTACAAGTCGCAGATTTTAATAAAACTCACGTAGGTACCTATAATATCTATCGTACTCGTAGATACCTACTTTAGAATGAACCCTCACACTACACGTAATTCGAACTTCAGCGGACGTGAGCTGTCTGCACGCCCCGCTAGCTACCATCCGGGTTGTAGTAAACTACAGCCGACAGCCCCGGGCGAGGTCAAGCTCACGACTAATGTTTATTGAAATGTTATGATCGCATTAGGCAATGGCATTTAACCCTTTTATTCATTTTGCCCCTACCCAAAGTGGGTTAAATCCTTTTCTATTCACCATTATATATGGAAAGTATATCGTAGGTACGGAAACCCAGGTAAATCCGTGGCAGACACAATAAAAGTTATTTCATTGATATACGAGGTCTAAACGTAAAAAATAAATAACGGTGATAATAAACTATAATTATTTATAAATGCTATTATTAATTATTGTAAATAGAAGAAAGTAATTTAATTAACGTATATTTTTGTATAAATTACCTGCTAATATAATTATTGAATTCTACGTTACGTATTCTGTTTGATGATACTTCTAATGATATTTTTAAATCCTTCAAATAAATCTATATTTGATCTTCTAGAAGAAGTCAGGGCACGGGGGAATTTAGTAACACGGTGCTCCATCGGCATATCATCGAGTAACTTCAAAGATTTCATTGCAGCAATTTGTGACATGAATAGCAGGCCAGATGGATTTGTGTAACATTTGCTTAGAGGTTGAATTGTCACATCTGTAATAAATAAATAAATAAACAAATCTGAAAATATTTTTTAATTCTTTATTAAAACACGTATTTTTTTACTTAAATGGCCTTACATGAACTAGGTATAAATAGGCCTAGTAAGGACCATGGAATAGGTTTTATTGTTATATCCCCGTTGTTATGTAGCGAGATGTACTCCTACCAGAAGTTTTTTTGCGTAATGCTCGAACAAACAGATAAAGTAACAGACGGGCAAAAAAATGGGCGATATATGTACGTATTCAAGTTCATCAAACACCTCATCATAATCTTTTATTGATCACACATTAATAATAAAAAATATTACCTATTATTGTACCAAAACACATAACTACACCTACTTGTGTCACTTTTTTTTATTCGCTGTCCGGGTAACATAAAATCGAAGCACGAACGTTCGTAGTAAATTATTATGAGCATCAACTGATTACAACATCAACATACTTGGTGGATACATTGAGGTAGCTTTTTTCTATCGAACCAACTTTCTCTGAATTTAAAAAAAAGTTTTCCGTGTAGTTTTACACGGAAAATGTTGTTGAGCTAGGGTAACCCAACATAAGTTTAAAAAAATGAAGCCGTATTTAAAATTATTTGAAAGATACTTACTGACACCAATAGCACAGGAAAATAAGTCAATATGACAGTGATTGATCATAGGCCTGTAACTGTATGACTGCATGTTCCGTTTCCATATCTGCGCGCACGCAGGATTGTATGTGTCCGTACAGAAAGTGGGGCAAGTGTGGTTACACGCCTGGTGAGCACCCACTATGCTGAAATCATTCACTCTACGCCCATTTTCATTATATACATGTTGTATATCACACATCTGGTCCGGGACTTGACGAATATCTTAAAGTAGAAATAAAACTGTATAAAATTAGCTTAATTATTGTCCCAATTAGTAAGTTATCCTTTCAACATTAGAACAACAGTGTAAACCTCTCCTTTAACGTTATTAATCCTCGCTACGCCCTTATTTAGAAGGCTTATTTTGCATAAACAAAATATACTCAAGCCTATTACAATATAATAATATGTATACATTTGATCCTACAATTATCTTTCTTTAGTGATAAATAATAAAAGCTAAAGTAATAGATGTGATAGCATATCAAATAGGTATTACCTGTAATATATTCCAAATGGCATCTTATCTTCTTTAAATAACAAATATTTTTAAATTTTATTAAGTATTGAACACCCTTTGATGTTTCGGCCACGCCGCATACATAATCAAACACATGCGAACATAGTATATCGTTGCAATTCTCTCCTATAACGGTAGCTATAAAGATCACTAAAATGAGAAATATAATAAGTATTTATATGTATAAAACTGTCCTCCACAGTTTCACCCGCGTTCCCGTGGGATCTTTTCTTTTCCCGGGATAAAAACTATCCTATCTCTTATTACAGGATATAATCTATTTGTGTGCAAAGTTTCAACAAGATCGGTTAAGTAGTCCGGCGGACCAATATCGTGACACGGAAGGTGTCTCTGTGACATTCAAAACGACATTCCTAAATAATAGCGCGTCAGGGATAAAAAAGCCTGTAACAAAATATTCTAAGATATTTAAATTACTTTTGTCAAGTGTAATTATTCGACAAAGAATCAACAGTCGATCAATACAAAAGTAACACTAGAAAACGGTTTTCTTCTACGTTCAGTTCTACGTAACTCAGGTAGGTTCTCATATCAGTTTACCGTAGTCCGTATTGTTTTTCTCTATCTCTAATCCTCTTTTTCTACTTGTATATTTTATTTATTTGTATCATTGCATAGCTACACGCGGCAGTGTAAAGGCAGCGTGTATACATAATTTACACGTAGCTACCCATTCGAGTACCTGTTCCCAGGTTCCCAACTCTTGTTCCGTTAAAGCTGAAGGCTGAATGACACAGAGGCTACAGACATGTGCAAAATTCAAGGTATATTTGTATCCCCAAAAATACTTCTTAGCATTGTCTATCCATTCATTCACAGATGATTTAGATCTACGACGCAAGGAGTGTGTCTAACAAATAAACTGCTGAAATCCTTCTCTTATCGTACTAGTCAAGTTCGACCCATATTGACGTAAAAGGTAAATTTGGCAAAATTTTTGGTGTTTCAAATCCTTGCTTTTAAATACCAGATGAATCCTCTTATATTGGAAACAATTATTATCGGATATTGACTTATTGGGATTTAGGTAATCTAAACTGACATATAACTTTATTAAAAATGACTTATATTGGCTATAAAACAACTTACATTGCAACATAAAAATTAACATCGCTCTCACAATGGGCACATTTTTTTCCAATATCGATCGAAATCTACACGTGATCATGTTTTTATGAACATTACTTCCCCGGTTAACAGCGCAGCTGAAATTATTCTTTTAATGGTTACTGCAAGGGATTTACGGTTGAAAATTTAATTAAATCCACCATCCGTCTTCGTGATAACAACATTTTATCAGATGAATCGTTGGAATTCCGGAATATGAATTCAGCATCGTTAGTGTCATTGTATTTATTCTGTGGAAGTAGGAAATTATTCTGCCGTATGGGTTGGATGGCAATGGGCAAGGACGCATCCGATTTATGAGTGGACGTTAACTTCGAAGGCCGCCACATTAGCGGTGGCTGATTGCCGCGTTGTTGACGACGCGAGGCGCCCGCCGCTCGCCGCAATCTATGTATTTTAGCTCTACTGAGTTACCATCTCGCAGATAGGTAACTACAATATAGTAGACGGAATTGAATGTATCATACAAAAATAATTATCGTAAAACATACCTAAGGCTAATTAAAACATACCTACTTGTAAGTATAATATGAAAAGTCATCAATTTACTTATTATTCTTATAATCTTGGGCGGTTCTTATATGTCCCCTTTACAGTGAAATGAAGCTGTCCATAATTTATGATCTTCAAAATGAAAACATCTAGGTCTCGCTAACTTTCTTTATATCAGAGATTGTACAAAGATGGTTATAACTTTTTGGGGAAGCTTAATTAACAGCAAGAAGGGTAAATTAATACCATTTTATAATATTTTTGATTAATAATAAGTGTTTTTGTCAAAATAACAGTTTTATGTATTAGGCTGGCTATTCTCGACGATATGAAGTATACAGCAAAGTAAAATATGAGTATGCAGTCGTTAATATCTGAAACAAAAATAAACCTACTTGGTAATTTTATAAAAGTATCAACATAGATAATTCATTCGTTTCATTCAATTACACACAATTAATAGATATCTACCCGTTTCAATCCTTTAATTGATTGTAATTTTTCATGTTATAAATTTTAATGAATATAAAGCTACTTATATAGTATATTAATTGTAATAGAAGAAATCATACCGAACTGTACGTAGTCATTGTAATTGGACGAAATTTCAGAGCAGTGAAATATAAAGGCTTTTGCGACCTGTGAATATTTAAATATGTGGATTATACTAGAGAATAGCACAACAATTTATATTTTGTATATGTGCGTATTATATATATGCATATGTACGTATGTAGGTTGTATTCATCGAAAGTGTGCATATGTACAGTTTGTTTTTGTGAGGTGCTATGTTTCGTAAATAAACATTTATTGTTCAATTACTCAACGTCATTTTTTATAACATTTACAGTAACTGATTAACAAAGGGAATAAGTTATTATTAAAGGTATTATGTTAGGAACCTTTGCAATACGACGAGCAGTGCCCGTCGGCACTTAGCATTGCATCTATACCACCCGCTCTCATACACCGCATCCGCTACACCTATGCTCTGAAATATAATATTGTAAGTTTATAAAACATAGTAAAGTTCAAATTAAAATCAATGATTAATTATTGCGTTAAGCTTAAAAAAGACACAATTAATAAAACAATTCGAGGATTTTTTAAAGAGTGGAATCAATTTATTTAGTATTGTTAACAATGTTGAAAATAAAGCCATGTATTCACTGAGAAACATGTTTCAGATGCAAAGTTTCTGGAACAAAACGTAGATATTAACAGAAACAATGTTTCGGGGTCTTGGCTGTCCACATCTAAGATGTTTCAAATATGTTGCATGAGGAGGTATTCCATAATATCGGCTTCGTTTGAAATAATTATATTAATTTAAAAATGCTATTGTCGTCAAACACTACCGCCATGTTTATAAACAACTGAAACACCCATCCAGACTTGTATACAGCCGTTGCGAAACTGATTTGTTTCGGTGCTCTCCAATTTCATCGGGGAGCACAAAAACATGCTAGAACACGTAGTGTTTTCCGCAACCGTTTCACAAGTTTCAGAAACATATTAATTTGTTTCCTGAAACAGTGTTTATAAACAATTGTTTCTAAGTGATTACATGGCTTTAGGGAAGTAAACTGTCCGTCTTGCTCGATGTCTGTTCCTATTGCTATACTCTTTGTCCGTATATCTACTATATTTGCTGTTCGTATTAAATGTTTAAGTTTATAAACCAATTATTCATATTCATACCAATTTTATTTGAATTTTGTTCTTTTCGATGGTATCTAATGATATAAAAAAAATGAGATAAATACCGCTCGATATATATCATCTGCATACCAGCACACGATTCCCATTTGAGTAAGTGCTGCTCCAAGGAAAAACTTGTCACTCATTTCCATCCATGGTTCTAGAAACTACAAAAAAATATTTTAAACAATGAAATAGTCATCCAATTCAATTCATCTGCATACAAAATTTTACTTTTGGCTGAATTTTAAATAGGTGCTTTTATAAATTCTTATGCTCTACAACTGAATGTCGTGAAGTAATGAGAACCTACAAATCTTATGTACCTAGAAATGCACGTAAAGTATTTCCTCCCGGGAAGGAACATATCCAACATTTTCCAGCGCATTGCCCAAACACTTTATGTAGACAGCTATTTGGGGTTCTTTTAAAACGAAATAGATAGACGGTTTATTTCTTTTGATTCAAAGTATCTAATATAAAATAGCAAAGAAATGGAATATTCAGAGAACTTCACAAATCCTATGATCTCTACCTAAAAGATAATTTAATTTAAGATATGACAAAAGGATTTAAAAAATGAAATGAATCCACCTAGTATTGTTGGCACCGCACCTACCACCGTTGTTATGATACTAATTGGCACTGTTGTTCGGTGATTTGTTATAGTAAATATAACTTATAATACTCACAACAATAGTAAACACAACACAGCAGATGTTGACTGAACTCAGTAATACATTAATGAGGTTCACCACTGAAAATGCATCCTCTAAATCGTTGATGTAACTGAAATAATTTAACGTTTATAATATTAGCAAATTTTAATTGAAATATTCAATCACACGTTTAAATATTACTACTTATTAATAATTATGTAGGTGTTTCAGTTCGTCATAGTATAAAGCAATGGGGATAGTCCACGAGCAAGTTTACCAATCTGAGCGAATTAATGCACTTCACATGACCAGCAAAGTTATACATGGCCATACAGGTTTAAGGTTTTCTTACTTGATTAATCTCTGGTGTACTTGAACAAGTGATACGATCTCCTTGTAACAGTCGTAGGAATGAGCTTCAACTGATTCTGCGTCTGCGACAGAAACGGCTAACTGACGTATCTTCTCTTGTAACAGACGCAACAGCATGCTAATATGGCTCGCCATTGTCATGAATAGTAAATCTGAACCGAGCATACAGCACACTGATATTACACCTGGACATTTTAAAGTATTATTAATAATTCACATCTAATAGCGCATATTTATAAAATTTTTGGGGGTCCCTGACGGATACATTTCGGTAAAGCCATAAAATAGTTTCAGTTTTGTACCTAATATTGTGCAATACCTACCTATATTTTTAGGGTTTCGTACCTCAAAAGGACAAAACGGACCACATCTTTGTCCGTCTGTTGTGTGTTTGTATGTCGGTCCATCTGTCAAGACCCTTTTTCTCAAGAACGCGTGGAGTTATCAAGTTGAAAGTAATATCAAATGCAAGTGTGCAATTGCTTGGAAACCGTGAAACAATCAAACTTCTAAGTCATCGCAATCAAAAGATACGGCCGTTTATGCCGCAGGTTTTGACTCTCGCAAGGGAATCAAAACCTATCCATTGACCTAGATAGAACCATTAAATTTGACAATAATCAAAACCATGTAATGTAGCTCAAGTTAAGGAATAAATCCGAAAACCGTAATCTTACATCATTTGGGGGGGTGGGGGATAATCCAAAAAAAACTTTGAGAATCGATTGGCGTGATAAACGAACAATTTACATACTAGTTTCTACAAACATCCGGTGCACGAGTACGACTTACACTTCTTATTTTAAATATTAGTACTATACCTGAACATGTTTCAAAAATGTATACAATTTCGTGATTAACAGGTTTAGTTTTATCAAAAGGGTAAGACATCTGCCACACGTATCCCAAGCTTGACGGAACACCTCGAGTTATTCTGTATAGAAGTATAGCTATTGGTGTTAAATTGTATAACCAAACTCCAAGAACATTCCAAAATGCGTACACTGCAATAATAATGAGTTCTCTTTCATTTTATTACCAATATATTTATCAAAGTATATAAAAGGGATGTTGACTTCCTTTTATTAAAATCACTGATTTTAAATCAGCTTATTTTTATTAAATGTCAAATCAATGTTTATAATATGGAAATTTGTATGAAATACAGGCTACACCATCAAAAGGTACGTCTTGGTTGTTAATAAAAAATGATAAAATGGTTAAATTTTACAACGTGTTCGCTCGCTATTTTTGAGTATTTTAAGGTGTTTTATACGCTGGTTAGTGTTACATATTTTTTATTGAATATAGGCAACATCCCTAATTCCATAATTTAATAAAAAGCGAAGCTGACAATTATAATCAATCAATTTCGAAGTTTAGTTATATCAAATTAGAATTATGATATTGTATTACTATGTAAATATTACTAACTAAATTGTCTGTGCTTCAGTGCTGATAAGCTGTTTTGTTTTATATCAACTCCCTCCTTATTCTTGATTGATACTGGCCAAATGTCTGCCAATTCGTTCACAAGCTGCCTGAACGTACGCCGCTTATACCATATTGTTATTAGTTTACCGAAACCTAAGGAAGGAGAAACATATTCTAACTAATAAGATTATTTCAGTACCTATCGAACTAAGGTTATAATAAATGTTACTTACTCATAGTGTCGTACCCAGCAATATGTAAATAACCACCGACGAATTCTTCTAATGATGCGGAATTAATCATCTTGACAGCAATATGTGCTATCTCTCCAGCTAACATTAATACTAAAAGAGTTGACGACACTAGAAATGACAAATAAACCTTTAGCTTGTCTAATAAGTATGTCGGTGCCTCATCAATAAAGGAGAGTCCTATTCTACGAATACAAAAATTGCATAACTTTAAGGTGTCATGAATTTCTTTCCGAGCTATCAATTTCTCGTTGTCCAACATATTTGGTTACCTACTCTGTTTTAGTCTGAACTACTTACAATCGTTGTTTTAATACTACAATACGTAAATTACATACTAAATCCCTTTTATATGGAATAGTTTCAAAGTATAAAGGATTCGTACAAGAAAATTATAAGTTACATGATTGATAATATGCTTCCATACTAATTTAATATGAATTTGTAAGAACTTTTCTGGGTAACTTTTACCAGAGTTTTAGTTTCCTACATACTCCAATCGATGGCATTAATAATAATCTTTTAAATCTAATTAATACTAAATTAATAATTATCTACCAACTTATTTTATTTGTTCCGGGCAATCAAACTTTAGCCACAAATATATAACAATTATTTTTCCGAAGTAGATTAGAATATAGGGTATTACACTCATTTTTGAAAAGTGTCTCAAATAGATTCTATAGTACTGATAAACCACAAAAAAAAACCACAAAATTTTTATTCAATCGATAAGTGCCATAAAAAAGCATTAAAATTTTACATTTTCAAATTTCGCGCGTAATTTGATGAAAACGGACATGACGTCATTTGGTTACACAGCCAAACACAAATCTGGACAAACTGTTGATTTTACAATGCAAACATTTCACTTGTGCACTTATACACCACCGAAATTATTCAATAAAACTCAAAATACACGAATTTAATGAAAATAAAACTCACTCAAAACATCACTTCGCAAGTTCCCACCCAAAAGTCTTTCTTAATGTTAAAAAACAGATTAAAAATACTGAAAACTTTGAATTGAAATAAAAAATCTATTTTGTAATTTTATGAACTAAAATTAACATTTCCCGACTGCTTTTTGCCTAAGCTCAATAATATATTTTTAGTATTTTTTTTCATATAGAGTAAAAATACCCTATTTGAATAATTCATAAAATTTTACCCCAAGCCCTCACGGTTTCTGACCGCAGTCCAACCAAACGAGCGCTCTGAAAAACTAATGAGCCATTATTAGGGTTATTATTATGTTGCGATGATAGCTCATTCGGTATAGTGACGTCGAATCCCATTATGAAGGTTTTGGGTTCAAATCCTACACTGATATTAAACATTGTAAGGCAACCATAGCTCGGTGGTGGGGTACTTTATAGTTCCTGGCTGACCTGACCTTGCAGATCTGTTGCACTTGAGTTGCCTACATAAAATAGAACTTGCCGCATTGAACTGGGATGTAGCTTTTTTTTCAGCGGACAGTGCGGTTTGCTTGTACATACTATATTTGTGTAAAATATAAGCCTAATTGTAAAAAGATATATATATACAAAAATCTGCAAAATTAAATAATTCAATGTAAAAGAACGAAATACTTTTGAAGCAGAAAGAGCAGGGCTCAGCCCGCCGGCACTCGTTGATGCTTTTATATCATCCGCTTTCATACACCGCGTCCGTTATATCTATGCTCCATGAAAAAACATGCTATCATCACGAAAAAACAAAGTGGAATTTACTTTTCAGCAAAAGAACCTATCGTGTATTCAAAATAAATAGCCAGTTTCAAAATAAATGATAAACACTTTTTTTATTTCGATACAAAATCATTAAATAAAAACAATTAAAAGAATGATCCAAAGTGACAAAAAGTGTGGCCGGCGTCTTCTCAGATTTAAGTGTGTTCCTAATTATAACGTCCGTAAGTGCCTTCATCAGGGCCTAAAATCAATTAAAGAGTTTTATGTAACTAAAAAAAAGTGTTTTGTTATTTTGAAGCATTACGGAGGTGACATTTTCTATTTGAAAAAACCACCGAAAAAATAAAGATTAAAAAAAAAGTGAATGGCGTATTTTTTTGAATTTATTAATTTAAAATAAATATGTATTAAGCGTATTTGATTCATCACTGGTGTAATTAAACAACAGAGACACTTTCTTGATAACATTTATAAGAATATAATTTCTTTAAAGATATTGCATCTGCAACCGAAACGGCTATGTGACGTACGAGTATTTACTCTTGTAAGTTTAACAGATGCAACAGCATGCTAATATGGCTTGCCATTAATAGACTTATATTATCCCTAACAATGTGGGTATGTAGGTACACAGTGCAGTATAGTTCAGCAGCTGTTACAATCTAATCATTACTAAATAATTAGATTGTCACGGCTCGCGCATGGGCAGGGCCTGATTAACCCTTAGGCTAATTACGCTGTAGCCTAGGGCGCGAGGATCCGGGGGGCGCGCTGAAATCGTGTCTTCGCATGCTCTATTAAACTACCATCATTGCATCTACCCTACATATTTCAACTAGACAGAGACAAAACACTAAAACTAAATGCGCTTGTGAACTGAAAAAGCTTGGGAGTCCCTGATTTTAACAATAAATTTAGAAATTTTAAAAGGCGCGTGTAAAACAAACACTGACTGTCACTCGAATCGAAAGTCTTTCAAATAAATCATTAGTCGCGTCCACACCGACCAAGCACGGCTCGCTAGGCAGGCTCGCGAGCCAATGCCTCGGCTGGTGTGGACGTGGCTCGGGCTGCCTCGGGCGCACGTTGCCTCGGCCGAGCGCCGCTCGACCGCGAGCCATACGTTGTCGGTTTTTGGCTACGTTTTTGGTCAAGTGCTACCCTTCTCCAGTGAGGTCCAGCTGTTAGTTTTAGGTCATCTTTCGACCTTGTTTGTTGGCGACCTCTACTGCGCTTGCCATCTCTGGGGTACCAATCAGTGACACTTTTGCTCCACTTGTTTTGGGGGTCTCGTATCATGTATCCTGTCCATCCTCACTTTTGTTGGTCTACTCTGGCAATTATATCAACTACTTTAGTTTTTTCCCTTATTATGCTACTTTTCACTTTATCTTGTTTCTTTATTCTTGTTAAGCTTCTCTCCATGGCTCTCTGACAGCGTTCCAACTTTTCTCTGTGATGTTTGGTGAGTGACCAAGTTTCGCATCAATAGGTGATAACTGGAAGTATACATGTGTCAAAAACTTTCCTTTTTATCTGCATGCTTAATTCCTTGGATTTCAAGACTTCTTTCAGAGACCAGTACCTCTTCCATCCGTTCACAATTCTTCTATCAATTTCTTTAGTGGTTGATCTGTATGAGATATTACCTGTCCTATAGATGTATTTTGTGACATATTCGAGTGGTTGGTCGTCAATATCCATTGTTATTGGATCGGAGTTCGTAAGTAATTTTGTTTTGTCTTTATTCATAAATAAACCTACTTTCGTGCTTTCATCGTTCAGTGATTTTAACATCTTCTTCAGATTTGACGGATCTTCTTCAAATAGCACTATATCATCCGCAAATCTTAGGTGGTTCAGTTTAACACCCTGTACATTGAGACCGTAGTTGTTCCATTCTAGTTTGCGGAAGGTATTCTCCAGAGCAGCTGAGAACAGTTTCGATGATAGGGGATCCCCTTGTCTCACCCCCTTCTCAATCTTCTAGTTGGACTCTCGCTTCGCTATTTGCGTAGATGTTCTTGATAATGTTGGTATAGTTTGAGCGTATCCCTTGTTGTTCTAGGCTCTCCCATATGGCTTTGTGACTTATGCTGTCGAAAGCTTTCTAGTAATCAATGAATGCCATGTAGAGAGTCTTATTATACTCGTTATATTTTTTATTTATTTCACCGTGTGTATGTGATTTATGGTGAAGTGATCCAAGGTTGAGCATTTAGCTTCACTCCAAATACGATGAAGAATCACATGTTTTTAGCCGCTACGACCTGTAGTAGACAAAAACTAAAACTCTGGAACCAAAATCGTAATCAATACGACAAAAATATGGAAGTTTTAAAATCAACATTCGAATACAGTCTTCTATATCCATTTTTATTTTGCACTGGCTCGCGAGTGTCGTTATATCCGTCCACAATACGCGAGCAGCTCATCAGACTGAGGCGCCTTTGAGCATCGCCAAAAACTGACAACGTATGGCTCGCAGTCGACCGGCGCTCGAATCGGCCGAGGCAACGTGCGAGCGAGGCAGCCTCGCGAGCCAATGCCTTGGTATGGACGCGGCTATTCAGTTGCAAAAATGTTTCACTTGTATGATGACTCTCGTCTCGTCTTTTTTAAAGATAACAACAGAAGTGTAAATATTTAAAAAATAACTTATTCGAAGCAACTTCACACACTAGATGACCACGCTCATGGTCAATGGCCGCAAAAACTAAGTTGTCAATATGTAGAGACTAAGCCAATACAAGTCATGCGGCCAAACACGACATGGATTTGGTTTGCTACTTGGTAGCGGTAGCCTGCAGTCACTTGTCATGATTTTGGTCGTATAATGCGTGAGGTGTTTTGCCTGTATGTACGGTCAGCTAAAAAAACAATTTGCCACCCTAAGGTTGAATGTCATGCACATTAAAGGAGGCCAACCGTAAGACACCTGGCGGGGGCGCGTCCACATAATTAGCCTAGGGCGGTCAGAACTCTTAATCAGTCGCTGCGCATGGGACGGTCGTCCCAAGACTACCTACAAAAATTTTAATGACAGGAAACGCAATTCAAGTTATTAAGATTGTTTAAACGTGGATATTTCATTATTGAAAACACCTGTCAAAAATAAACAATTTCATCAAAACCTGCCTAGGTTTTATCGAATAGGTTAGATATCTGCCAAACATACCTAACCTTGTACAGTAGTATCGCAATTGAATCAGTGTCAAAAACTAAATCCAAAACCAAAATACGCAGCGCTAAATGAAAGAGAAATATTGATCTAACACATATTTTGTGACGTCATTATTACGTTAGCTGAATCAAAGGTTGCCAAGGCGAAGGATATACATACATGTATTTAGACATATTATGTCTGCATGCTTTAACCACTTGGCCCGCTAATGGCGCGGTTGTCCCAAAACTTCATATAAAAACAGAATTCCAGGAACCGCTACTCAAGTTCTTAAAAGTGTGGACTTTTACGCATAATAATATCTTCCTGTTTGTTCATGTTCGAAATTGGCTTATCCGCTAACTCTTTCACAAGCTACCTAAAAGTATGTCCTATAACGAATTGATAAAAGTTTCCCGAATCCTAAAATGGACAAAAATACAAAGGAAAGATCCTTTTTACGTTACTATATTTTACAATATTTATATCCTGATAAACCTTATTTGTACTATTATGATTAAAAAAAAAGTGTGATGCGCTTATCAACTAATGTAATATAATAATGATGTTACTGCAAATTTAGCATAATCGCGTGTTGCCAACTCTACATCTATAATAACATAATATATTTTATTAGATGTGTTCGTATAGGTCTTTGGTTGCAATGCCCAAGAAATGCCACGATGTTTTTTTATTTTTTGCCAGTCACCTTTGTGGGCATACGCAGATCAACAAACATTGCAATGTGGTTTATTCGTCCAAGATCGCAATCGGATGAACGGTATGGCAGTGCATAAAATACGAAAAATCATTCATATATTAAAATTAGATAGAAATATCTGGATTCAAAGAGATCTGGAGGCACGGCAGTGACTCCGCCAAGACGAGTTAATAACTTTCAGATTAGTCACCATCTTGTAAACAATGAGCAATTCTGTCTACACAGTTCATATGCTTATATATTATAGTCAGACATTCATTAAAACCAATTACCATTCCCAGTGTTACACTCTGTTTGATTCCAGACTTAATTATTCCAATTTCACCACAAACGATGTCAACTGCAATCATTGAATCCATCACGTGAGATTGCACGACCAACATGCTTGATCTACGCAGTTCATATAGCTGCGGTACAACTGTACGCGTTCATGAAGATCATCGTGAAATGGTGCGATATGATGTAATTTTAACGTGGTTCTGGAACAATTCAATTTGTGCGAGTCGTAATGTTTTTGATAAAAATAATGTTGTTGATTTATTTAGAAATTATTTTTAGAAGTATATTTTTACAATCCGAACCATCTATTGTATTTCGGACACACAGAACAAATAAAAAAGTAGAAGGAGCGTACGTAAACAATAGTCTCCAAGGAAGTGAAGCAACGTGCACGAAGTTGTGTGCGTACATTATCCCGTGTCACTCGCGTCGCACAGGAACGCGATTGGCTTCCTTTTTCAAATTCTGCTTCCTTTACTGTGGCTTTATTTTAAGTGCGCGTGGCTCTGTCTACCTTTTTTATTTGGTCTGAGTTCGGAAATAACAAAAAGGACAAGACAAACAACATCTACGTCAAGATGTTATTACAAAAAAGTGTGTATTTGGCACTACATGGTAGAAGTTGCAGTTGTGGGACTGTCGGCAAGTCTTAATGTGAGCTAGAAATTGTAAACAGCACTTGAAGTCCGACATACATTATTAGCGGCAATTTGCAACACCTGCTCGGTGAGGACTTTAAGCTGAAATTGCATTTCCTATTTACCCTCTCTCTGCATAGAACTTTGGAATACCTTTGGTTGTGTCTTATCTGCAGTGTACAAATTTGGTACGTGCTACATGAGTTATACTTAGAACTACACGTTCGCTTGCTTAGTTTAATGATTTCAATATACGGTTACAATCAAAACATATAATGTGATTCAAAATGTTACCAGTAAAGTTAAAGCAGAATGTTTACAATTTCTTATATTGGTTACAATACAAGCAAAAATCATTAAAGGTACTGAACTCTAATATCTGAATCATATAAATACGAACGGTCACCATACAATATCAACAAACTATCGCCTCAAATCCTCCTCAAGTTAGGCACGGCCGCCCTCACCTATCCCAAGGATTATTCTGGTGTCGTATTTAGCCGGCTTTGTGGGGATTAGGGCACGGCGCAGGGTCTCGCGAAAGTAAGCAACCGCTCTGCTCGTTTATCCACTGACAGCTTTTTACTCGTTTTATTTTCCAAGTCACGTGTTGAGTTTGGTCACCGTCTCCTGTCTTTAATTTTATAAACTAAAAATTAAAAAAACAATATTGTTTGTACCGAACGTAGTTCGAGCAAAATTACGCTCGGTTCTCAAAGCAAAAGGCTGTGCAATCCCGGGCCAAAGAGAATTAACTTTATGAAATCCCGCAATGTATTATATATTTTTCTTGTCCTTATCCGTAACATTATACGTAGCACTTAGCATTATATTTTATATTTAATTTTATGTTAACTTAGTGTAGGTTTAGTTTTTGGAAATCCTAATAAAATAAAATAAAATAAACACACGACCTATAAGAAATCCCGTGGATCTTAGGTATAATACATAACTGGCTCCGAAAAGGAAGGTAATGATGTTGGTGAGTGGTGGTATATTTAGGTAGGTATTTAATAATATTTTGGCATTTTAGTATTATTTATTCTTGTACATGTCTATGATACCAATTTCCATCGCACCCGGTTCCACTATTGCCCGATAGAAAATAAGTGTATCCAATAAGTAGATAGACGAATAGCAAATAGACTCACGCAATAATAATATTAAACTAAAACTTTGGTTGACTTCTTATTAGTTCTAGTAAAACTTGCAGAAAAGTAGAGAAAATGTAAGGGGCTCTCTGCGGATTATCTCTTTGCGCAGCAACTCCGACGAGCGACGGAAACCCTACGGACATCGAGGAGGCAGGTAATACTTTTGTATGAGAAATAATTTTATTCCTCCATGATGCTATCTATAACCCTTGAAGTTGCGAAAGAAAATTTTATTTTATGATAAACTCTCATTCGTATATTCGTTTTTAGGGTTCCGTACCCAAAGGGTAAAAACGGGACCCTATTACTAAGACTTCGCTGTCTGTCCGTCTGTCTGTCGGTCACCAGGCTGTATCTCAAGAACCGCGATAGCTAGACAGTTGAAATTTTCACAAATTATGTATTTCTATTGCCGCTATAACAACAAATACTAAAAACAAAATAAAATAAATATTTATTATAATAAGTTCTGAGGAAGCAGACTGATCGATCTATTTTGTGCAGCTACCAGAATTATATTCTGCATAAACTGAACGTTACATCGAATTTTTAAATTGAATGCACAAGTTAGGCAACGAACACAAATTTCAAACAACATCCATTTACTATATTACGACACAGCATGTGGATAAACAAAGTTTCAGCAATCTTTATACTGTGGTTTCAGTTAACTGTCAAACAAAATATATGTACATGCCTAGCTATTCTGACAAAATGGGATTTTATTTATATGTATTTAACATATAAGTAGTTATATTCCCCGCTGAATTCCTACAACCGCGAATAATTATTGAAACGTGTATACAGGATTGCCAATGGGCAATGCTATAGCCGTGTTCTACAATATCCATAAAATGTTGCCAATATACAAAATCAATAATAAAAATGCTCGGTCTACGAATAAAATCTACTAAGTATGCTTCATATGCATTTAGGTTATGTATCAGGTATATATTGTAGGGTAACGTAGTATATAAATTCCTTAGTTCTAGGTTTTTAATAGGTGCACTCGGTGCACTGTCATGAAGTACCTACGCCGCATGTCGCCCGGACGTCTGCGTCTTCACTTCAATTTGCGCCTAGCCGCAGTCCCGACTGAATTAAATTACAGATACATGAATAAACATTCCTTTTTCCTCCGGTCAGGAACTTCGCGAAGCCACGAAACGGACTCAAGTGGAGACATTCGATTACAATAATTAGTTGTGGTACCTATAAAATACAGATTATTATGAAAGCGCTATTATTTTGTGGTAACCAGAAAAAGATTATTGAAAATAAAACAAAAATACGTCTTCTGTAAAATGCTTCATTACATCAGGTACAATTGATGTAAAAAAAATAATTATGTACTACCAATAGTAATTTAGTTTAGAACATTTATTGCGTTTGAAATATTTCAACGAATGATGTAACTGTGCATGCATTTATATGTATATTTAGGCAGCTGCACTCGAGAGCTAGTTCCCTCCTAGCATTTTTGTGGTTTCCACCTTTGACCACATCTTCGCTTACCTACTTACCACGATGAGAAATTTTTCAACAAAAAAACTACCTTTTACATATAGAAATAAGACAAATTACACAAATACACTTTCATTCGTATTTTACATCAATAAAACTGAATATTAAAAATAGAATATCGACTTTAAGTCGCTACTCGTGATTGAAGTGCACCGAAAGCTGGTAAGATTACCTCACTTGATCGGAAGTAAGAACCAACTATTGGTGATCATAAAAAAATACATTTGATCTGCTCTTCCCACAGACCTGTACGTTCTACCGTAGGTTTACTTTTAAGGCCAGGTAGACCCATTTTACATCACTTTGATTCAATTTTTAACAAACAAAGAGTTATTGTTTAAAGCCAATAAAAATACATATCATAGTTCACTATATGTACTTAGATAATTCTCGGTTCAAAACATGATATCGAAAACTTCACTCGATAAAAAAAAAATCCGAAGAGGGGTCTAATTCGATTATTTTTCTTATTTTACTTGAAGCATATGAAAGTTTAACTTCCAAAAAAATATCTAAGCTAAGTTAATAACATATAGAACAATAATCCTCGGTTACATTTTGCAAAATAGTTGAATTATTTTAATAATAAATTATTATATAATACAGCGGCTTGCGGACGTGGCTTCAGTCGCCCGCCGGGCCTTGACGAGGTAGGACCTGTGTTCCTTTTGCTCTCGCACGGCTGTCACGTTGACTTAGATCGGACGATTTATTCACACTACGTACCAACCACAGTATAAACTAAGCGGTTGTCGCTAGAGAATAATTTATTGTTTTAAAATTGTAATCGTCTGTGTGATCGATCATAATAAATTCGTAAAACATGACACAAAATTCAAATCCAAGGTGGCGGCTGCGCGAAATTATCAACTTTTTCGTCATGGATGGCGTTTTTATGGTTTTCGAGGGTGCTGAAGCCGATAGTGCTGTCAAAATCTAAATCCAAGATGGCGGCTGCACGAAATTATCAACTTTTTCGCCATGGGTGTCGTTTTCATGGTTTTCGAGGGTGTTGAAGCCGATAGTGCTGTCAAAATCTAAATCCAAGATGGCGGCTGCAAGAAATAATCAACTTTTTCGTCATGGATGTCGTTTTCATGGTTTTCGAGGGTGTTGAAGCCGATAGTGCTGTCAAAATCTAAATCCAAGATGGCGGCTGCACGAAAATATCAACTTTTTCGCCATGGGTGTCGTTTTCATGGTTTTCGAGGGTGTTGAAGCCGATAGTGCTGTCAAAATCTAAATCCAAGATGGCGGCTGCACGAAAATATCAACTTTTTCGCCATGGGTGTCGTTTTCATGGTTTTCGAGGGTGCTGAAGCCGATAGTGCTGTCAAAACCTAAATCCAAAATGGCGGCTGCACAAAATTATCAACTTTATAATTTACGAAATTACTAGACGAATTAATTTACATCTTCGATGCAAGTAAAAAGAATCGAATCCACGACCCCTTTTTGTGTTTGTTAGCCCTCCGCAACGCCCCATAATAGTATTAACAGACGTTCGAACTTGGTACGGGCCGGACAGCGGACTTGTACGGCGTACCAAATCCGCTATACACAACAGACGGCCGGATCCAGTCCATCGACACTGCCTTACAAGCTAAATTAGGAACGTACTTTGTACCAACATTGTATTATAAAAATAATCCTACTAAATTAAAACGAGTACTGATTCCTTTGGGTAGCAGGTGTCTTAACGTCTATTTGATTTAGACGCATTATACCTTTTTTTACTGTTGGTAGAATTGTTGAGGTATTATAATCTATGTTTGGATAAACAGTTTGGGTTTTTTCTCGTGGTGAAATTATTGTGTTATACAGTGTTTTACAGTGTTTTATCTCCGATTTCGAAATCACTATTTAAGTTTCTTACATTGTTTTGGAACGAAGTTCCTAATAGTATTAACAGACGTTCGAACTTGGTACGGGCCGGACAGCGGACTTGTACGTCGTACCAAATCCGCTAGTCACAACAGACGGCCGGATCTCGCAGTAGCCGCGTGTCCTGTGCACAGTTCAGACTTCATGCCTCCGACGTTATCCAAGCGCGCTAAAATTGCGATTTATCTTGCGGCAACAGTAATACCATTACAAACCTCACTAAAAAACAAGGAGTGGGCAAAAACGTATTTAAAATACGTGTGGTGTCGTGGGACACCAGATAGGAACGAAGTTTTTAAAAAAATATTTTTCAAGTTATATTCGATAAAGAAAATGTGCGTGTCAGCTCCTTTTTTTTTAGAAATACATACTTAAATAGATAATTACCTATGAGCTTGAGCTTTCGGTGAAGGAAAACATCATGAGGAAACCATAGCACGGTGGTAGGGTACTTTGTAGTACCCGACTGGCTGGCTACCACCGTCAAGTTGAAAATCTGTCGCTAAAACACCTATCGGTGTGTTCCGACAGCTGCATTTGAGAGCCAGTTCCCATCTAGGCTTTGTGTGCTTACCATCTTCGGCCCCATCATCACTTAGCATGGTGAGATTGTGGTCAAACACAAGCCTATCCAGAATAAAAAAAATAGATTATTACCTACAACCCAGTCACAGGACAAACAGATATCTTCATACACACCTGTCCTGGATGGGAATCGAACCCACGACATTTTTTTTGTAAATACATACTTAAATAGATTAGATTAGATCAGGACAAACAGACATCTTCATACACACATAATAATATCTGTCCTCGATGGGAATCGTACCCACGACCTTTTTTTTCCGCCATAGTTCATTGACGCACGTGCTACCTACCTCCAGAACGTTTCTATCGTGACTGCCGTGCGTTTGTCCGGTCCGAGCGTACAGACGCGCGGATTTGGTACGGAGCGGACCAAATCCGACGCGCAAACCATCGTACTGGACCGAACACGAAATAATAATAATTATGTTCGACAGACAACTCTCCAGACGAACGGATATGGTACGGAGCGAACCGAATCCGCTGTCCGGACCGTACCAAGTTCGAACGTCTGTTAATACTATTATACTATTAATGCACTATGGCGGAAAAAAAGGTCATGGGTTCGATTCCCATCGAGGACAGATATGTGTGTATAAAGATGTCTGTTTGTCCTGATTACTTATTCGTAGGTTGTAGGTAATAATCTATTTAAGTACCTATGTATTTACAAAAAAAAAGTCGTGGGTTCGATTCCCATCCAGGACAGGTGTGTATGAAGATATCTGTTTGTCCTGTGACTGGGTTGTAGGTAATAATCTATTCAAGTATGTATTTTAAAAAAAAGGTCGTGGGTTCGATTCCCATCCAGGACAGACATGTGTCTATGAAGATGTCTGTTTGTCCTGTGACTGGGTGTAGGTAATTATCTATTTAAGTATGTATTTCCAAAAAAAAGGAGCTGACACGCACATTTTCTTTATCGAATATATTTTTTTATAAAACTTCGTTCCTATCCGGTGTCCCACGACACCATACGTATTTTAAATACGTTTTTTCCCACTCCTTTTTTTTTAGTGAGGTTTGTAGCGGCATTACTGTTGCCGCAACACCAATCGCAATATTAGCGCGCTTGGATAACGTCGGAGGCATGACGTCTGAACTGTGCACACGCCACGCGGCTACTGCGAGATCCAGCCGTCTGTTGTGACTAGCGGATTTGGTACGACGTACAAGTCCGCTGTCCGGCCCGTACCAAGTTCAAACGTCTGTTAATACTATTAGGAACTTCGTTCCAAAACAATGTAAGAAACTTAAATCTCAAATAAATTAATTATGACTCACAACATTTTTCATTCACAACATCTATTCAAAATAATATAATATAAATGTTAGGTTTTCCCGATGACTACCTATTATAATAAAACAAGCAGACAATTTAATAAAATAAGTTGACCTTCTGCCTACACGACACGCTTACCTATACTGTGACAGATTTGGGTTCATGTGAGTTCACGCCGGCAACGTCTGCGCTCGGCTCGCCTCGCGTAAAGGATGGTAGCGTTAAATACCTACTTTGCTCGGTCTACCTGGCCTTAAGACGGCGTCTTTTACGAACGTCAAGTATCTGTTCTGTCTTAGGTACCGAACCGTCACCTTCAACTCAGGAGACCAAAATCCCTGAAATATTGCTTATATATTATGTTTATCAATCCGTAGTTCTAACGGAAAGTGGACCGATAATAATAAAGGTCCTGAAATTGAATCCCATGCATCCGGAAAACAATAGCCTGGACTTCAGTAGACATATGAAAATGGACAAAAATGTACACAAAATGGAACCGTTGGAATTCTAAAGCAATCCATTACGTGGCGCAAAAGCAAATCCCACCAAACGATGTGCAATAAATCCAACGACGATGACAGATCTCGTGGGCCAACACTCCCCGCTGTCTGCCTTTTAACACTTTATACATATGAAATTGCAATATTCAACGTGATTTACAACAAGGCTATGAGTCAAGTTTAACTTATATGCTCTGCTCTGACGTCAGCTCCTTGCAACGTGCAACATGCAACCTCTACCTACGTATGTACATGCATATAATTATTAGACATTTCATTTTGACAATACGATGTTGCCTATATTCAAGAAAAAATATCTACCACTTACCAGTGTATAAAACATCTAAAGATACTCGTAAATAATAAATATGCTGTAAAATTCATCCTGTTATTGATTTTTAATTACCAATTTAACGACAAAGAGTACATATTTTGATGGTATGATATGACGTCACAAATCAGTATTTCACATAGGACTCCATGTAAACTAAAGGAAGCTAATTGAATATGTCAGTCAAGATGCCTATTTTGCGTTTTACCATCCTAATTTTCCTAAAGCACGTATACATACTGTAGGTACATTCGAGTAACAAAATAAAGAAAATTTATTTTTACTTTGAGTGATTGATGATTCTCATATAGGTACATACGCTGAGTTTCATTAAAATGAAACACATTCAACAATAAATCATAACTGAACAGTTTGGCTACACTCCGCGCAACCTACTACCCCTCGAACGCCAGCTGTAGGTATGTAACAAGAAACTAATGGCGAGCGCACTATATCTCACTTAATTAAGGCGCTGTGAAAAGGCAGCGACTCACGTACGTGACGTCAAGTACCCGTGATATGTACCCACTACGACTAAGTGTACTAATAAAGCAGAGCTCAAGCCTCGATTTCATTTACTAAGGCAATAATATTCAACTTTTTATACAGTTGCGCACTGTACAAGGACCTAATTAATTGTTACGTAGGATAGAATTGCAACACACTAATTACACTTCGCTAGGGTTTTCACTTTGTAGAACCCGACTGGCTAGCTACCACCCTCAAGTTGAAAATCTGTCGCCAAGCAACATCATCACTTACCATGGTGAGATTGTGGTCAAACACAAGCTTATCTAGAATAAAAAAACAAGTTAGTATATTTTATTAATAAATAATTAACATAGTAAATGACTATATTTATATGATACTAGTTTTCTGCCCCTCGGCTTCACCCGTGTTCCCGAGGTATCTTATCTTTTTCCGAGATACAAAGTATCCTATGTTTTATTCCAGGATATAATCTACATGTGCGCCAAGTTTCATCAAAATCCATTCCGAACCGGTCGCGGTGGTAACTTCTGTAATTCGACCTTCATAAGTGCCCTTCTAGGGCCTAAACTGAATAAATAGTTTAGACTTTGACTTTGCGTGATTGTGCAATAAACATACAAACTTTCACATTTATAATATTAGTAGGATTTCTACTGGGAAAAATTATTATTATTTAATTAATTATTAATTTTATTAATTATTTAAAATTATTATTAGGTATTCGAGCAAAATGAACCAGCGTAGAGGTTCTCAAATTTCATTAATTATTTGTCATTCAATCGCTATATAATTACATACGAGTATGTATCTGTAATAAATGTAACATGTTACCTTATTAATTAAGCTATGAATCTAATTACGCGACATTATTTGTCTGTGACATTATTTTAATATTGTACTTTATTAACAACTATGAATTTTAACCATTAATGCAAAATATATTAAAAAGAAAATAAACGACGCCTCATATTTCTCAATTTTTATCATCATCAATTTTACCTTAAATTGGGAACCCTGGCTACAGCTACGTCGTAGCTCATTCGTAGCCCCTGGCGCCGCTTTCCGTAGGTACTTGAGCATTCTAATAAAGCCTACGTAAAACCCTCCAGTCGAGGAGTTAATTTACTCCAGTGATAATAATATTTACCTTTCGCAACCAGATGCGTTTTTCATGTTTAATTATTATGTTAAAGTGTTTGCTATTGAGTCTACGAAGCGCTACGCCGTAGCAGTTTATTGATTTCGGCTTATCAAATTTCGTTCCAGAGATACAGATAAGTTTTATTAAAGTATATTTTAAGCTATTGTTTTTCTTTTTCTATCTATCGATTGAAGCTAATAATGTAGCTTGATTTAGTGTGGGTAGGTATGTTCTTGATCTGCAATTAGGGACTTTTTTGAAACGCAATTTAACTAAAATTACGTACCTTTTAAGTCATTGCATTCTTTGACAATTACGTACATGGTCGATAAATATGTGACGACTTAAATCACAGAACACTATTTTAATTAAATAGGTATTTGAGAGAAGGGTGTAATACATTATGACTGATGCTTGGATACTAGATACGATTTGACACCATAATAATAATAACTAATCAAATTCTAAAGCAATAACAAATGAAAGAATAACAAATAACTCAGCTGGGGTTGTTATACGTAGTATAAATAGATATTATTCTATTTTATTATCACATACATGAAAATCACGCACAAATTCAATCTGAATCTTAAAAACATAGGTACATCAAAAAAACTATATTGTTTTTTTTTAAATTAATATAAATAAAAAACCGGTTAAAAATTAAGGTACATTTTGGTACTTACAAGTTTTCACGAAAATCTAAATTTGCCCATATCTTTTTATTGTGTTGACTCAGGACCATAATATTTATACACCTAATAGAGACTATAAACCTCAGTATTTGGTATAAATTTGCTAGGTCCACCCATTCTTGAGATAATCGGTGGTGACACACGGACAGACGGAGAGACAGACAGACAGACGGACAAGAAAGTGATCTTATACGGGTTCCTTTTTTTACTTTTTGAAGTACGGAACCCTAAAAATAGCTTAAGTTTTATTGATTATACAGGATGTCCCATAAAAAACACGCCAGAGTGACACTGGAGTTAGATTGGCTTCAGGTCAATCAGATAACATCAACATGACCTTAGTAAAAGTTTTCTGGTTTTCGAGATATTGCCAATTTAAAACTTAAAAAAAAATCTCTATCACTAATTTGGCGACAAAAACCGCGTGCACCATTTATTAAGTATTATTTTTTAACTGTAGTATTTCCCAAGCAGCACGACTTAAATGACAAAAATTTAAATTTTTAAAATTTTGGCAAACAAGTACGAATGTTATAAAAATTTCGAAAAAAACATTAAATAGGCTAGTTTTTAAGATCATTTTGCTGATTCAGTCCAGTACATTTGTTTTTTCACAGTAATTAGTCAAACTTTGGTTAAAGTTTACGCATTTTAAAATGAAACAACTTAGTTATTTTTTGAGCACAGCGTACTAGTTTCAAATGAAATGATTACTTCATTGTCTCAACCAACTAGGAAAAACAAGTTATTTATAGCCAAAACAGGCGAAAAAAACGACCAAAACATAGTGTATTTTTTTTAAATGACAATATCTCGAAAACCAGAAAACATTTACTAAGGTCATGTTGATATTATCTGATAGACCTGAAGCCAATCTAGCTCCAGTGTCACTCTGGCGTGTTATTTTTGGGACACCGTGTATACATTTTCTTTCAATGCGTCCCATTTTGTTATTCCCTCTAATTAAAAGCATTTGACTTGACATAGGCAATATTAAGTACTTTCGGGCGGGGTAGGCGGCGATAGCTAGCTTGATCCCGTAGCCCCGCCACTAAGGCGAAAGTAAGAGTCTGACATAACCCAGCCGCCTCCCCCCGGGGTGGCTGGGAATCCATGCCGGATTTCCCCACGTAAAAAAGGACAATATTACTTTAGGCTGAACACACTTCATAATACGTTTGTAATGAGTTACGTGTCATATACCTACACTAAGGAGAACAATCACGAGGTTCAAGGCAGAGCGTGTGTCACGTGTGAACCTTGGGGTAAGCTCGGTGACAACAAACTTTCTGTTAGCCGGAATTGTAAATAGCTCTTCATAAAGGTTGTTAACTATAGTATGAACAAAGTGATATTTTTAGTCTCGATTATGGCCCTACGAGTACAATAATATCTTTAAAAATATAATTTCGTAAGTAAATAAGTTGTAATATGAGTGAATTCAAAAATAAATATTGTATCAAAATTAACTCAGTACAGGAATGATGTTTTGGATAAATATACAAATATTTTAGATTTGTTTATGCAATTTAAAATTCAGATCTCTAAAGTTCTAAGCTGCATTTCAAATTTCTAGAAATCCAATTCAGTATCTTACCATAATACTATAACCTTATGTGTAGAATTAATTGCAATATAAAAATATTAAGGATTAAAATTATAATTTAATTTGGGTACAATAAATAACTTTCCAACCAATATTTAATCAAAATTCCTTACGGAATACTTTCGGTCTTAACAATAAGAGGGAAGAGCTCTTTTATCACATCACAATGTGGCCCAAATCACACACGTGGCTATATCTAAGGAAAGACAGCCACTCTTCTCCCTTGGGCCGCACGCAACATTTTCACAGCTTTATATGGATACAGCCCTCCCTGAGGCGCAACTTTTATTTGAATGGGTCGCCAGATTATAATAACTTGTGCGGATGCGGACAGGGGACTAGCTGCGACGTCATTCAAACGGGGAAATAACTTTCACACGAAACCTACATAAAAGTGGTTGGCGTCATTCAATTTTTAAATTTTCTCTGGAAAAGTCTATGGTTACTTTCAACTTTTAATTTAATTGAATTAATGAACATACGTGTAAATAATTGAGCACGACAAAATTTGCGTTGTCGAGGGTTTACAGGTGCGCTAATCTGCTTGAGTTTGTTGTTTACTAAATCACTTAATTCAATTCTATACAGGCTGAATTTTTCAAGTGGGCGTGGATGGCCAAAACATAAACTAAAGGAATAGCGAAAAATGCTGAAAGGAGTCTCGTGGCCGTTTTTAATTAAAACTAAAGCTGCATCATTAGATTTCCGTAAAAATATGTTCTCAAGCCAAATCAAATCATCATCATAATTTATTTCAAGAATCGAACCTGATTAATTTGAAAAAAAAATACACCTGTATTATTACACCATCCGATAATGTTGCTAATAAGGATTAAATTCTCAAAAGTACGGCAAACTAAAAGAAAGTGCTATCTTTTAATAAACAGATTAACATTTTTTGTATTTTAAAAATGTGGCTGCAATGGAGTCTAATTTAACTTGCAGGCCTCGGGGGTTTAGTCTACATTTGTTGACACAGACATTGAATGACGATAGACGTTTAATTTGCAAGAAGCGGTTAAAGAAGAATTTATTCAAGGAAGTAAATACTGACAAAAATGCAAATCAGGCAAGTGTAATTTGAATGAGGATCTACGACAAACGGCAATTTATTGAGACTATCTCATTTATTTTCCTTTAGTTCACAACGGTACCCATATTTATTGAATTCTTTATAAACTAATATGGAATATACATTTAAATTATAAACTAAGACTAACTAATTTATTGAGATATTTGTAGAGTGCTCCGCGTTGATGGGTAATTTGTCAAATATTCTCGGGGTAAGGAATGAAAAATAAGTCGTTTCAACACATAATGATTTTATGAATATTTTTGAAAAGATGGGAGCCCATAATTTATAGTTAAAATAAAAAATATTGACTACTTAAATAAATCTAGATAACACCAACATATTTTCAGCCAATTTTATATAAATCGTACCTGTTGTATGAGTGTCATGAAAGCGGCATGAGAATGCTCTCAACGTTTGAATAAAAAAATGAAATCGCTTGAAGTTTTAAGCCCATCCCACGGCTCCGGAACACCGGAAATGCCTCTAGCGCATCACTCTTCTGTTACGTTTTTTATTAAAATAAAAAAACATCTACACTCAGATAAGTATATTTAGTCGGAGTTAGATCAATAATATAACTTGTAGTAGCTCTGCCTTGCACCCCCCTGGTGGTGTGTCGAATATTTGAATATGTTATTATATTTTTGAAAAAAAAAAATGTGAGTAGATATGAATGGTCGGTTTTGTGCAAAAATTCTAAATACAAATATAATTTTGTGGCTCTCTATTTCAAGTGTAAAATAAAATTTATAAAAATAAAATAAATTTTCTACTTTTACAGTGTCGTAATAACTAAAGGACTGTATAATAAATATCCTTATTGAAATACTACGCTAGGGTAGGTACCATATATTGTATTATATTGTCTTTGATAATAATGGTAGGGGAGGCGAATAGGGGATTTCGGGATTTACTCGAGCGCGGCAGATTAACATAAGGGGGCAACCTTGCACCTTGTGAAGTACTCTCACCAAATCTGAGCCCTCTATGTAGTGTCGAACGCCTAGGGTAGCCCGTCAGATTAGTAAAAAAAACGTCCAGTTGACGTTTTTTTTTTTGCAACTTTGCGAGTCTCCAATTTTCTTTCGTCACGCCCAATTTGTCAGATTATTGAAATGTACACTATTTTGCATGTAACTAACTTACCTTACCTTAATCTGACGCGCTCGAGTATTTCTTGGTGACTGTTTTTTTTTACATTTTTGAAACCCTGTAGACGCTCCGCTGAAGGGGAAAATATCACATAACCTTTTTTTCTTTATTCCACCTAATCTTCAAATTCCAGTAGGTCCCAAAGACGCTCGAGTAACTACAAATTTAGCATCATTGCCTCCCCTACCATAACTGTCGGGCCGGTTGGCGTGGTTGGTTAACACACTGCCTATCACGCCGCAGGTCGTGGGTTCGATTCCCATCCAGGACAGACATTTGTGTGCATGAACATGTCTGTTTGTCCTGAGTCTGGGTGTAATTATCTATTTAAGTATGTATTTACAAAAAAAAAAGTAGTATATGTAGTATATCAGTCATCTGGTTTCCATATTACAAGCTCTGCTTAGTTTGGGATCAGATAGCCGTGTGTGAACAAATGTCCGAGGATATTTATTCATAACTATAAAATGATGATACATTTTGGTACAAACATAACTCCATATATGTATACCATTCCATACAAATAGCCAATTCGTTTTCTTCCTGGATTTCTTTGTTTATCATTCTATTTTTCTCTCTACCCGCTCCATGATTACATGTCGTTACGAACACCCACTCACATTTTTACTAGGTTTCACCCAATTGTAGGTTAAGCACGTCGTATTTGGAATTGTTCACATACAACAAAAACAAATGCGACTACAATCTTTACGAAACGGTGTGGCTGTGAATAAACAACACCGGAAAGCCCTGATAAAACCCATGTAAATGTAGAAAGGTTTTTTCAGCTTTATCCCTAATCATTAAGTAATTCTTAATTATTCAGAAATTTTACAAGCAGCCAGGTGGGTCACCTCATGGTATGAGGTTTCCGTCGCCTCTGGACATAATCATTATCAGGATTTTCAATGAAATGAAATGAAATTGTTTATTCATCCAAATAGGCCTTCACAGGCACTTATGAATAGTCAGACTCTAAATGCTCGGTTCGGAAGGTTGTTTTTGCTGAGAAGAGCCGGCAATAAACTCAGCAATTACTCTTTTCAAAAACAACTTACACCTATTACATTCAATAATTATTATTTATCTAGTCTCACTGACAATATTTGCGTGTATAGTTGTATGTGTGCAATGTATAGCCTAAAAGGTAACCAGCTCTCAAGAGCAGCTTTGGAGACAGATTTTTTCAACTAGAGTCCGATAGTCGAGTATTAAAAAGTAGGTATTCTACCACCGTGAAAATAATAAGTCATAATAAGTTAAAATAATTAAAGAATTATTTAATTTTTGGAGATTTCAGAAAAGTCACGAGTGTGTCAGATATTGCTGACCATGCGGCCAATCACAACGACCTCCTGCTGGCGATCGAACCAAAAGTGTTGAGTGTCGCTAACTGTCCCTCTTGAAACCTTTAAGCACTCTTTGGTGAAAGCTGTGCGTGCCAACTTACTCTAGAAGGTAGCAAGCGAGTTTGACACATCAGCATTCTGGGATGAGATGCGGTCCTTTCTCTTCCAACCTATCGAACTGTGCAAGTCCCTTAGGGCTTATGTCAGGCTATCATATTTTAATTCATATTCTGACGAATTCCATTGCAGTAGGGGTCCTTAAAAGGGACCTAAATCCGCTCTCCTTACGTTAGCCCTAAGAAAAGATCAGTTGCATTGAAATATCATAATATGGTAATCTTTTTTTAATTTCCAGGATAAGGATATGTAATATTTCGTAATATACAAAAGTAACATTGAAATGAAATGTTTATTCATCCAAACAGGCCTGTCGCGAATGCGATGTTATAGGTACGTACTTACATATATATATAGCTTAAGTAGTACGGTGGCGTGAGGTGAGGGAGCGCGTTCGACGGCGCGACCGCGGATTGAGAGACCGGCCGGCGCACGAGCAGCTTCATGTAAGTAGGCTTATTAATTATCTGTGCATGCACTAAGTACTTACCAGTATTATTTCCTTGTGTATGAGTAACCGATGTTGTCGGCCTGTTTGCGAACAGTGTGTGAATCAGATTCAGATACCAGATTGATCAGTACCAGAATCAGACCAGTTGAGAGAGGTTCGGGATGGCTGTAGGGGAGGTTGGAGGCCATAATGGGGGAAACCACCCCAATACTATCAGACCAGTTATTAGTATATCTACCAGAGTGTGTACAGTAAATAAGCATGATCTAATCAGATAATATAAAAGGTTGTTAAATTACATTCGTTGGTATCGCTACCATCCGTTGGTGACGTATAATCAGCTCAGATATTCGTCTTGTGGCCTGATGTTCAGGTATTTGGCGACATGGTGGAGATGCTGGGATAATTTAGAAATCTATTTATAGCAGAATGATTTTAATTAGAAAGAAAATATTTTTCACAAAAATCATGAAGGTAGTTTAGAATATTTCTCGTAAAGTTCATCGATGCGGAACCGTATTAACTAAGCAGTAAGAGTGATTGTGTGCCCCTAATGAATAATTATCGTTCATATGCAGAATTGTTATATTTTTAGTTCTGAATACCAATTGCAAAAAGGGATATTTATTTAATGGTATGAGATATAAACTGAATTATTTGTTAATCATATGTATTCGTATGGTTTGAAATACTGATACCAACTATCACGTGAATAACAAACTGACATATAAATTAATACTATTTAACGTAATAAAAGATTATTAACTAATTATTTTATGCATAATTAGTTTAATTTTATAAATTTATGCATCAGAACGGTACCTACTTGAATGGTACTGGTACTACATCTCACTCGATATAGTTTAATCGGAGGGTTATATGTATATTAGTAGTACGTAGGTACGTTTACTAAATATTTGAATAGTGTATACTACCTAGTCTTAGTATTATTATGATACCCTCATTATTCATATACACGGGTACTATACAGTTATGTGCTAGTGTTGCGAGTCTTACGTTAAATTACGTTTGTTCTAGATTTCGGACGATAAAATTGCGAAGATTACTTTCATAGTTGAATATATATTGTGTCTATGTCTATGTCGGTACTGTATTCAGGATGGAGGAAGTAATTAGGACACGTATTAAGTTAATATTCGATTCTATTCAGTCCTTTATAAAGTCAGCTCAGTGTGCCCTTACTAAATTATCAGATGGCGATGCCAATTTTAGTGAATTAGAACTGATTACATCTAAACTAAAGGGTGCCAATCAACGATTTGTTTCGGAAATATACAATTACTGTAAACTAACAAAAGAACCCAACGTTGATGAAATCACTCAGTATACGACAACTCAAATTCAGGCTGAAGATTTGCTATCAGAAATAGATGTAAGAATCAGGCAGAATAATCGGATTAGAGGAGCAGTTTCTAGTAGTAATGAAAATATTAGTATCACTAGTAAATTACCGAGGATGGAGCTAGCTAAATTTGACGGTGATGTCCTCAAATGGTACCAATTTTGGGATCAGTTCTCATCAAATGTCGATACCAGAAATATCAGTGACGTTGATAAGTTATTGTACCTTCAGTCGGTTCTCGAAGGTGACGCGAAACAGGCAATTGAAGGATTAGACACCACTAACAAAAACTATAGCATAGCTGTTAACACATTAAAGGAAAGGTACGGCAAACCTAGCGTCATTACTGATGCTCATTACGTGGCATTATATAGGATTAAAACAGCAGCAACAAATCAAGTTAAAGATTGTAGACATGTTCTTAATGAAATCGAAAGACATCTTAGAGTATTGAGTTCTTTGGGGGAAGACGTGAACCACAACCACCTCAGAGTAATGATCATGGAAAAGTTCCCAGAAGACCTTATTTATGAATTAAGAATGAAGATGACTGGTGAAGACGAATCGATTGATACTATTAGAAAGAATTTAGAGTACATTATATCGGCTAGAGAAACATCAAATAGATTAAAGAAAGAGACAGTAGATACAAAGAACATGGACATAACATCCGGTGAAGGCAAACACAATGCGGAAAACTTTACACTAGGATCTTTACATGTCAAGTCTGATGAAATTAAGGGAAATAGGCAGCGCAAATTCACAAATTTTAGAAAAGAAAGGCCAAATTTTGATAAACAACAATACAGTAAACCGAAAACCCCCTATACCTTTCGTAAAAGACCATATGATTCTTCTGACAGGTCTGATGAGCCACCTAAAAAGAAGTTCATTAAGTGTATATTTTGTAGGCAGGATCATTTCAATGACGAGTGTACAACGTTTAAAACCATTCAGGAAAGAAAATCGCAATTAGGTGATCGTTGCTACAACTGTTTCGGTGAAGGTCATAGGGTTAATAATTGCCGTTCTAAGCGTAAATGTAGACATTGCAACAAATTTGGTACACATAATCGAGCGTTATGTCCCATTAAATTAGTGCAACCAGTAAAATCAGTAGCAACCGATAGTTTACATATAGGATCTGAAATAAATACTACATTATTGCAAACTTGTCTTGTTAAAGTAAATAATTCAGAAAATAAAATTAAAGAGGTACAATGCAGAATTTTATTAGATTGCGGCAGTCAACGCTCATATATTACAGAATCTACTGCAAAGTATTTAAATTTGCCTATTATCGAAAAGATTAATTTATCAATTTTTACTTTTGGTGCCAAATCACCGCATCAGATTGTGAGTCCTGTCGTAAAATTTAAAATCACGACTCGAACTGGCATAACTCGGCTGATACACGCAAACATAGTGCCCCATATTACTAATAATATACGAACACCAGTATTTAATGAGCCGGCCAAAATTTGGAATAATATCAGACTTACGGATCTTACATTTGCTGATGATGGCTCATGTGGAGACAGAATAGATATTTTGTTAGGTAACGACTACTATCATTCATTTATGTTACAAGAAAAAATTTCAGTCGCTCCAGATCTTTACTTAGTTAACTCACATTTTGGCTGGGTTTGGTCGGGACAAGTCAGTAATATTACCGATAAATCTGATCAGCTAACTGTTTTGACTTACTTCCAGTCCGATGTGGGTTTTGACAACAAATTATACGATCCTGATCTTCCGTTAAAGTTAGATGATGTCAAAAGATTATGGGACCTCGAATCTATAGGTATCACAGATTCTCCAAAATCAACTCGTGATGAGGAGGCAATTAGACATTTTAATGAAACTGTTCAATATAAAGATAATAGATACTATGTTCAATGGCCATGGACTGAATTTTCACCAGATCTTCCTAATAATTTTGGGTTAGCATGGGGCCGTCTCAATAGTTTATTAAAGCGTTTAAATAGCTCTGAAATTCAGTTGTACGACAAGGTTATTCAGGAACAGTTACAAAATGGGATCATAGAGATAATACCAAATTCGGATATTCCTAATACGCACCCAGTTCATTACCTTCCTCACCATAGTGTCCATAGTCGGGATAAGCCTAATAAACTACGTATTGTTTATGATGCCTCTGCTAAAACAGCCGATAAACGAAGTTTAAATGAGTGCTTATACCGAGGACCAGTGATGTTGGAAGACCTTACTGGTTTACTGATAAAATTTAGAGAACACCCTATAGGTATAGTAGCTGATGTAGAGAAGGCTTTCTTACAATTAGGCCTCCAAGAATTAGACAAGGATGTAACACGTTTCCTCTGGTTGAAGGATAAAAACTGTGGAGCTAATTCTGATAATATTTTGCATTTTCGTTTTTGTCGTGTTCCATTTGGCGTTATATCGAGCCCGTTTTTATTGAATGCCACTATAAGGTACCATTTAACGAGGTCGAATAACGCTGTATTGAAACAAATAGCCGAAGATATATATGTTGATAATATAGTTACCGGGGCACAAACATCGTCAGATGCATATAATGTATATAAGTTGTCTAAACAATCATTTGACTGCTTATCAATGAATTTACGCGAATGGAATTCGAATTCTAAAGAGTTGATGTCTTGTATACCTAAGAAATTTCGAGCCGTAGATATCACAAATGTGAAGGTATTAGGTTTAATTTGGAATATAGACGGTGATCATCTAAAATTAAAATCCAATTTCAATTATGGTGATGTGGTTACGGTTCAGTCAAAAAGGGATGTATTGAGGATTATTGCATCAGTTTATGATCCTTGTGGTTTAGCAGTGCCTGTGTTGCTCCCAGCAAAGCTGTTCTTTCAGAGATTATGGAAAGATAAAATTAAATGGGATGTTAAGTTAAGTGATAATTTACTTGAGGAATGGAAAATAATAGCATCAAATTTTTCTTACCTAGATAATCTATGTGTCGAGCGATATTATGCACATAATCTTATCAGAAATAGAATCAGTAACGATATTCAATATGAGCTGCATTGTTTCACAGATGCGTCTATGGAAGCATATGCGGCAGTTATTTATTTGCGTTGTTCTTTACACACTAATAATATTGTCAGTTTTGTTATTGGCAAGTCTAGATTAGTGCCGTTAAAGGATCAAAGTAGCTTGCAAATTCCAAGATTAGAATTGCTGGGAGTAATGATTGGCTGTAGACTTATAGGCTATGTAACGAAGTTTTTGCATCTAAAGATAAGTGCACAATTTTTGTGGACTGACAGTCAAGTAGTTTTAGGTTGGTATAAATCAGATAAATTACTACCGCCGTTTGTGTCACGTAGAATCAGTGAGATAAAAGACAATAAAACTTTACAAGTTAGATATGTGCCAACTAAGCTTAACCCGTCCGATATAGGTACCAGGTCAGATCGTGTAGGTTCTTACAATGAATGGCTCAGAGGACCTGAATTTTTGACTAGAGAATCGGAACAGTGGCCTAGGTATAATTGTATGGATAAAGTCCCAACCCAAACCTCCTTGTCCGGGGAGGGTCTTCCGAATATAGCATCTGAAGATATAATTACTAGACCAAATATAGAAAGGACTGAAACAATAACAGTTGACAATGATTATCAATGCTCTGATGATGACGAAACCAAAATAATATTAAAAATTCAATCTGAATACTTTCCCAAAGAAGTTGAAGGCATTACGACTGATTTGTCTAGGTCACTTCAGTTATATAAGGATCAGGATCAAGTAATACGATGTAAAGGTAGATTTAAATACACTGATTTGACACCCAATCAGAAAAACCCCATACTACTTCCAAAAAACTCAGAGGTTACGCACAAAATAATATCGGAGTTACATCAGAAAAATTATCACGTGGGAGTTTCACATACACTAGCATTATTGAGACAGAAGTATTGGGTTCCACATGGCAGATCAACGGTTCAAAGGGTTATAAGAAAGTGTGCGCAATGTTTGAAATATGGGGGAGGACCTTTCAAACTACCAACAATGCCTGACTTACCAGAAGAAAGGGTTAAATTTAGACTGCCTTTCGCTTTTACAGGCCTAGATTATTTCGGTCCACTGTTTGTAGATGAAGCCACTAAGGAAAAACGTTGGGTATGCCTATTCACATGCTTAACCATAAGAGCTATCCATATGGAAGTTGTCAAAGACTTATCAGCAGAAGAGTGTTTATTAGCTATAAGGAGATTCGTTGCAATAAGGGGTTTGCCTCAACTAATCATATCAGACAACGCTTCACAATTTAAATTAACGGCAGATATTTTAACATCTGATTACTGTATTGAAAATAACGTGCGTTGGAAATTTATCCCTGAATTAGCTCCCTGGTTTGGCGGATTTTATGAACGCCTAATAGGTTTAGTCAAACATAGTTTGAAAAGGACATTAGATAAACACTTAATAAATCACAACCAGTTGTCTACTGTAATGAAAGAACTAGAAGCCGTGATAAATACCAGACCCTTAACAACAGTAGGCGCTGAGTTAGAACATGTGTTGACTCCTTCAAATTTTTTACGTGTAGGTGGATCAACAACACCTCAGGTCTCAGATCGTGAGTTTTTGGAATCAGCCACAGTTACCAAATCCAATCTTATTGATGGTTGGAAACGCGGTCAAATTATTTTGCAAGAATTCACAAAAATGTTCGTGAATCAATATTTAACCAGTCTTCGTGAGCGAAGTGATAGGCATAGACAACCGAGGGTTGTAGTTAAGAGATTACCGAGAATATCGGACATAGTTCAATTAAAATCAGACAGTAATAGGGCACACTGGAAGGTTGGCAAGATAG
Organism: Ochropacha duplaris; assembly: GCA_951361185.1. Lineage (NCBI taxonomy): Eukaryota > Metazoa > Arthropoda > Insecta > Lepidoptera > Drepanidae > Ochropacha > Ochropacha duplaris. The sequence continues at coordinate 8,934,334 of OX592693.1, read as the reverse complement.
TAGAGCTGCTTAAGAGTTCGGATGGACAGATCCGAGTAGCCAGAGTAAAATTATCAACAGGAGAAACTTTCACTCGTTCTATAGGGCACCTTCATCCTCTTGAAATGGATGACGATCAGAGTACAGTACCTTCATCAGTTCAGAATGACCAATCAGTAAATAATCTAGATTCTGAGGAATCTCAAATCGGTGAGCCGACGACCAGTAATGAATCAGAAATCCCAGTTCAGACAGCAAGCGATACCATAAAACGACCAACTAGAGCATCAGCAATCAAAGCAAGGGAGAAAGTTAAGAAGTGGACATCACAGTTGATGATCAGATTGTTTCAACATTAGTATGAAATGATTTATTACAATGAAGTACGGTGTATTATTGTAATATCAGTTTGATTATTAAATATTTAATTGATTCAGATTTTTATTCTTTCTCTGGGGGGAGTGTCGCGAATGCGATGTTATAGGTACGTACTTACATATATATATAGCTTAAGTAGTACGGTGGCGTGAGGTGAGGGAGCGCGTTCGACGGCGCGACCGCGGATTGAGAGACCGGCCGGCGCACGAGCAGCTTCATGTAAGTAGGCTTATTAATTATCTGTGCATGCACTAAGTACTTACCAGTATTATTTCCTTGTGTATGAGTAACCGATGTTGTCGGCCTGTTTGCGAACAATGTGTGAATCAGATTCAGATACCAGATTGATCAGTACCAGAATCAGACCAGTTGAGAGAGGTTCGGGATGGCTGTAGGGGAGGTTGGAGGCCATAATGGGGGAAACCACCCCAATACTATCAGACCAGTTATTAGTATATCTACCAGAGTGTGTACAGTAAATAAGCATGATCTAATCAGATAATATAAAAGGTTGTTAAATTACATTCGTTGGTATCGCTACCATCCGTTGGTGACGTATAATCAGCTCAGATATTCGTCTTGTGGCCTGATGTTCAGGTATTTGGCGACAAGGCCTCCACAGGCACTTATGTATAGTCAGACTCTTCTAATGCACGGTTCGGAAGGTTGCTTTTGCTGAGAACAGCCGGCATTATGTATGTATATACCTACTAGAGTTTATTTTTTTATATAACTAAAGATTATGTAGCAGTTAGTGAACAGTCGTCAGACCACGACAGGACAGTACCATAGTAGGTATTTTAATCATGGGAATGAGCAATTGGCTTCACAATATTATTAAAACGATAACAATTTTCTTATCTTACGTGTAAACCTTATTCAATTTATTTCTTATTCTCATAATAAAATATAAACATTTATGTAAGTATGTTCTTGTACTATGTGTTATTTTTTTTACAAAAACTTCAATAACGGCGAGGCATAAATTCCAATAAAAATATAATAACATTTACTCGTTAAGTAAAATAGAATAATGTATGGAAGTAGCTAGATCTAATAAGCAAAAATGTTCTTTCTTTGCCTCTAGGGCCCGCAAAGTGTTTACTTAATTCGAGGGGTCACTTTGAATGCCTACTTAAAAAAATCTTCAAGATATTAAAAGGAAACAGAGTAGGCTCAGGCTCTGTCACATTCTCGAAAGTACGTGATTATAAAGAACTTACTTAGAAAAGCTATTTAAAAATTTCGTTTTATTTGGGGCCACTAATATCAGGCTTAAGTTCGTTAAATTTGGGATGAATGAAATTACTGGTTCTTTTGTTACACCGTTTTCTCTTATATTGCCAGTGACATCAAATCCTGTAGGACATTTCGTTCCTGCAGAGCACTCATTATCACTGGAGTTTCCAATTGATTGAAGACAAGCCAAAGGAAAAATGCAATTTCAAAGAAAATTACTTGTGGTTTGCGCAGAAATTGGACTTTATTTTATATTTTATCTTGTGGATAAAAATTCCGACTGAATTATAAATGCAAAAGTGTGTGGTACGTGCATGTTTGTTGTCAAGTATCTCTGTCTATGAATGAGACAATAGTGATGAAATGAGAGTAGTTAATTATATTATACTTAAATAAAAAAACTGCAGCCAGTCATTGATAAGTATCTATAGTTATTAGATATCGAAGCAGCCAGTGACGTAAATGAAAACATTCATATTTTTTCAAACAATCTCTTGATAGGTACTTACCTATAACTACTTTATTTTACTAGCTAGTAAAATAAAGATATGAAATGGTTTCGTGAAAGACATATAAATATCTTTATCAAAATAATAGATACGTACCTATATCTAATTATTATTTTATTATTATTATTATAGCCTTCATTCGGACGTGACAATATTTCTTTCTTATTCGTAAATTGTTCTTTTGTTCCACTTTTGTGTGTCCATTTGCCAGGTGGCAAAGGCCCCCTCCAATCTTCTCCATTCAGGCCTTTCTATGGCCACTCTACCTACCCCATGTTATATCTAATAGGTATGTACCTATAAAGTAATGGAAAATAAGTAAGTATCATGTCTAGGTACTTTATTTGTTTAAAATAAAAAAATACGTAAAAGCAAATAGCCTATATAGGTTTGGGTATTTACCTTGCTTTTATGTAATCCGTCCATTAGCTCTGCAAAAACACAATTTTTATTTACCTTAATTTTCTACGGAATTTTTGAAGTCCTCCCTAACTACCTTAAGAAGTTCTCGAATCAAGATCGTCAAGATATAGCACGCATGTTACAGTCTCGCCCTTTTTTTGCTGACTGGTATCTTTGAAACACAAGTGTACTTCACTGGGATTCACTTACCCGGCGCTTCGTGCCCAAAATTGTAATTCTACAGATTTATTTTCGGCTGTTATACTTATGTAGGTACAATATAACTTATTATATTGAACGCTTCAGAATCTTTTTTACTTTTATAATTGATCATTATTAAAAACAAACATGTCATCTATTTATCTTTCAGATGTTGTCAAAAATACAAGCTGATAATTGTTGAATTTTCACAATCTGTTCGAAATTCACACGATTAGAATGCTCAAGACTATTTTATTTATTATAACCATAAGTTGTAAACAGACTCAAAATGAGGGCCTAAAGAATCCTAACGAGTGGAGAAGCATAGAGAAACTGGCAGAAAACCATCCTTATATCGTAGCCCTGCTGAATGGTACCAAAGATTACACATGCACGGGTACCATAATTAGCAAAAAAGCCGTATTAACTTCAGGAAGTTGCGTAAATCTTCAACCCATTTACATTGCAGTTGCAACAGCTATAATATGTAAAGAAATAAAAAACAATAATTTATTCAAAGTTAAACACATAGAACTTCACGGCGACTACTTTTATGAATTTAAAAAAAGCGAACCTAGTGTTACAAAAATCCATAGCAACTTAGGTCTCGTATTTAGCACGAAGCCAGTATCGCAATTCCATATAATACCTGCTGATATTAGTAACTATTATGCTCCACAGTTAAAGGAAAAGAAGTTGAGAGCTATTGGTTTCGGGAAAATAAGTGATTCGTCTTTGGTGGCGTTGCAAAAACAGGCCTACTATCAGATGCCGTGCACTAACCCTAAGTGGTTTTATTGTGTTTGTGGAATGGAAAACTCTTCGCTCGTCCACACATATACACACGAGTTTGGTCATGGAGCTCCAGTTTTATTGGGAGACCAAGTTGTAGGCATAACGGCATCTCCCTGTGGTGTATTATCAATCAACAGTATAAAGTACAATATTTTCACTGTTATCGGTCCCTATTTACAGTGGATACAAAAGGCCAGTATAAAACCAGAGACACATTTTCGTTCTACCAATAGTTGTGATAAAGAAGAAAAATATATATTCCAAACATGTATTTTGTTATTTTTTAGTAGTGGTTATATAATATAAACAGTTTTAATTTTTAGTACTATGTCACGTTTATTTAATTAGGTAAAACGATACTTCCTCACTGAAAGAGTGACACGCTAATATTCCATTGTAAATTAGCATATATTACAGTGCCATCACATAACTGTTAAAAGGTATAAAACCAAGGTACGAAATTGCCAACATGAACGACAAACAGGAATAATAGTCAAGCAGTGAACTCATAAAAGAATCAACGTTCAAATTTTAAGTAGATACCATCTATACTTTAATCTATATACAGACTAGTCCGAGATCATTTCTGTTGAAAAATATTTGCACAAAGTTGTTCAAGTCTCGCTGAGTGCAAACTAAAGTTGCACCCTCTTATCTACTACTGTACTCAATTGGTAAGCTCTTCCCAATTAAAAATATATCCAGTGTTTACACACATAATTTATGTTCCGTACCTCAAAAGGTAAAAAAAGGAACCCTTATAAGATCACTTTCTTGTCCGTCCGTCTGTCCGTCTGTCCGTCTGTCCGTCTGTCCGTCTGTCCGTCTGTCCGTCTGTCTGTCCGTGTGTCACCACCTATTATCTCAGGAACGAGTGCTTACAAACTTAGCTTAGCGGGTTGAAATCTCGGAACAATAACTAACATGGAAGCCGGGCTAAAATAAGAAATGAAATGCATATACTTTACTTTTTTTACTTTCGACGTTAATAATGCGTGGGAAAGAGACATATAATACCGTTCTGTTTCGTTATTATGCAGGTTGTCACAAGCTATTTTTTGGCTAGTGATGGGCTTATCATCGACATTGTCGTGTCGATATAAGTCATCAAAGCAAACAAGTAAATATAGTTAGTACTAGCTGTGCCCGCGACTTCGTCCGCGTGGAATATTGACTTTGGGCATATCTTTTGGTTTATTTTGGATTAACAAATGTTCGACGTGATTCTTTAAATTGACATAACTTTTTTATTTAAGAACCGATTGACATGAAACAAACACTAAATGTTAAGTGAAGCTTACCACAATATATTAGTGAAAACCACATCCGAATATGCCGTTTCTGAGATTAGCTTGCACAAACAGACAAAATTCTAACAATCATTGTTTTGGGTGCTATTGCGTTGATAAAGGACCCAATAATATTTTTTCTCATATATCTTCCATGTACAGATAGCGATCCGTTACATTTTTATTACCTATAGATAGAATAGTTTTCTACTATATATTTTTTAATTAATATAGTTTATCCTTTTCTTAACATTCCCATGTTATTATAATTTATTATCAGTATAGGCGCTGGCTGTCGACGGATAATCTACCAAGTGTGGCTGTGGTTTACTAACGGATTTACCACGACGGAACTTCGGCGTCAGAATATCAGTCAAGTGTGGTAGGAAAGAGACGATAAGAATTTGACACAAGTATAAATGAAACTACAATTATTAATTTAATGTCTTTATTAATCATTAAAATCCATACTAATACTAATTTACTAATTAATATTATAATTATAAAATATTATAAATGCGAAAGTGTGTCTGTCTGTCTGTCTGTCTGTTACCTCTTCACGCTTAAACCGCCGAACCGATTTAGATGAAATTCGGATAGGGATTGTTGGAGTCCCGGGAAAAAACATAGGATAGTTTTTATCCTAGAAATCACCCTTTAAGGGGGTGAAAAGGGGGTGGAAGTTTGTATGAGAAAAACCTATTGATGCACTGACTCCATTTCATTTTCATTTCACCATCATTAGGAAATCTGCAACAGTATTGAAATGATTATCGATAACCATTTTTACATCACTAGTAACTCACTGATGAAATGTTAACGTTTCGTTCTCATTTTCTTTTCTCGAACTATGGGCTTTACACCCTTCAACAACACAAGACATCTTGTCCAGGGCACTGTACACCTCTCGTATATACTTTCTGGCCACGTTCTCAGACAGAAATTAATAATTAACTCGCTTTATTCACTTAGTAAATTCGTCAAACTCCCGACTCGTATCAACAAAATATAAAACTAAAAAATTAAGTTGATAGCCAACGTAAGTATTTTGACGTCTTGGATAGAACTTTTGTATTTGTTAGCATTATAAGAGGGCCAAAGAGGACCATTTGACATTTTGCTTGTGACACGTTCAAAAATAATAAAAACAAACAGCCATGTTTTGTTTCATTCCCACATTACGATATGCTAATTGACATAAATGAATAAACTGTATAGTACTCGGTTTTTATTTTAGCCCGGCTTCCATGTTAGTTATTGTTCCGAGGTTGAAATAGTCTGCGCTCTGGCAGCTCTACCCATCACATTTATCGCTCCAGTATTTTAGAGTACCTAGGTAATTATTCCTGCTTTGCAATTTATTTAAATTCCATAATACTCTACCCAACTAAGGAAACTTTTGATATTTTTCAAAATACTGCCAGTTTTTTAAATATTAAATGACATGTTAACCAAAAATGATGTTGTCTTAAATCTATTTATCACACTTGATCTTTAACCTCACGTCGGGATAGATAACATTCTTCATTTAAGTTATCTCGTAGCGAAGACGGACAGCACTCGTGCGCATCTAACTTGTGTAATTAATATTGTTTCTTATTAAATAAAATAATAAATAGACGATGAATTTTGTTAAAGTATTCGTGAGAAATATGAGTCATCCGAGGAAGTTGGAGCCGCTGCACAAAGTAGGAATCATTGGAGTTCCATTCGAGAAGGGACAAAAGAAATATGGAGTCAGCGTTGCACCAGCGGCTATGAGAGCCGCTGGTCTTATCGAACATCTTCGAGAAATCGGTAAGTAAATTAAAGTTAATCTTTAAATATTATAGAGAAGATAAACCTCAAAGTCGTAATGATCTTAATTCCTAGTAGATAAAGATTATAAACCAGATTTTATAAAGGTCGCTTTAAGCAAAGCCTAATTGGGATCGTTAAAATTAAAATACACCAATTAAATACTGATATCGCATGCGCATCGATGTAACACAAACTAATTTGCTAATGAGTAGTTGAATCGCCAGTCAATGCAAAAATTCCTAGTACCTTATTCTAATTTTTAGATGGTCTCGACGTGAAAGACTACGGTGATATCGAGACGCCATCATGCCATGAATCAGTGAATGTGGACAACATGGCACATCTGCCTCTAGTGTCAGCCTGCAACAAGAACCTATCGGAGCGCGTGTCCCAGGTGCTAAGAGATGGGAGAGTGGCCGTCACGATTGGCGGTGATCATTCAATTGGCGTGGGTGAGAATCATAAATACGTATGTGTAATTTTCGAATAACCTGGCTACTATAAAAACTACAATAAAAATCTAAGAGTAGTAGGTAAGCAGGTAATACCTGCATATAAAGTTAGGTAGGTTTATTTAACAATGCCAATATTCACTAGAGTTTTCCATGCTTGTTAGTTGTTCTAAATCTAGTTGGTGAACATGCGGGCGGGTTTTCTGAAGTTGTTAGAAATTATTCGAACGTCATTGCATATAATAAGTATCTACGAGTAGATCAAAAAGTTAACATGAAAATCGATAACTTTATGATCATCTGGAGTTCATGTACTTACATGTTTTAACGTAACAATAAATGGGCTTAGCGTTACCTAAATACCTAGTAGGTAATTCCCAAAGCCAACAATATTGCACGACTCATTATTAGCCTCTTATAAATAGACTCCCAAGTGAAGCTCTCGGAGATATTTTAGAGCGAATCTTCCAACAAAATTACTCTAAAGAAGCGAGCCGGGACGGAACCTATCGAAAATCCATCTCGATCTAATGATCTAGGTAGGTACTATAATTACCTAGTTAGTATTTTATGGATCAACGCATGTTATAATCGAGCGACTAGGTATTGGTACCAAGTATTTTTCCTAAAATGAGGTATAGGTACTTTAGTTTTCTCACAATCTACTTAGTCCATGAATGAAAGGTGAAGCTTAGGGCACTACCACTAGCTTAGACACCCACTTCACTCACTACCAAATGAGCTATCCAGAAAGCTAGAATCTGTTGGTATACTTTACGTAGGTATGTATTATATTATTTACCTACCAAACTGTTTCATGACCAGGTACTGTGGATGGTCACTTCAGCGTCAACGATGACATGATCTTAATCTGGGTGGACGCCCACGCGGATATCAACACCAATAAGACTTCAGAATCGGGCTCTGTGCATGGTATGCCTGTTGCACTTCTAGTCAAAGAGCTTTCGGACTACTGGCCTTATTTACCCACCATGGATTGGCAGGTACCAAAGTAGGTGTACGCAAAATTTCTTGTAGATCTCTTGAGCCAGCTCTGCATGCTGCTTTACCTACCTAGCAGCTGCCCGTTTATAATTTTATTTAAGAAATTTATATCGTGTCGGGGTTAAATTTAAAATAGAAATATTGACACAGCAATCCTGGGGCAACAGAGTATTTTATCTCAGATCCAATAAATTATATTGATCGTGTTATTTTTAGGTTTTCAATAAAAAGTCTAGGATACGTCGGCCTACGATCTGTAGACCATTACGAAAGGTTAGCTATACAGAAATACGACGTCCCTACGTTTGCAATGGATGATGTTGAAGAGTAAGTTAATTACCTACTTACACTGAAATATTTTATTTATGTTTTTACCTACTTTTACTTTGTGGATATTTTGGTCCCTGTTTCAGACACGGCATTGAAAATTCTATTCGGCACATATTAAAAACATTGGATCCTAGCAACACGAGACCTATTCACGTTAGCTTCGATATCGATGCTCTAGACGCACTTGAAGCTCCCAGTACTGGAACCCCAGGTCTATAACCAACCATATTTTGTTTAACATTGATGTTAGAATCCATGAATAAAACGTATCCATAATATATCTAAAGCCAAAATCCATGAAACCAATTTCCATGAAAATTGGTTCGTTAGTTCTAATTATTAACTGCATTTTCCCTCAATCTGTTGAGTTGGTATAAATCTTATGATGTGATCACTTCTTACAGTACGGGGTGGTCTAACACTTCGCGAAGCCATTAAATTGATGGAGATAGTCCACTCAACTGGGCGCCTCCGTGCCGTCGACCTGGTAGAGATCAACCCTGCGCTCGGCAATGACTCAGACAGAAAGAGAACCATCGAAGCTGGTGTCAGTGTGTTACGAGCGGCGTTAGGGTTTTGTCGACGAGGCACAGCACCGCGGGATGTAAAAGACTTGCCAGTGCAGACGCACCATGAAAACGCGTGCAAGAAGTAATAGAATACAATATAAGTAGATGGAAGTAGAATATAGTATTAATTTGCTCTGTGGTAGATATAGTCAGTTTGCCGAATATACTAGGTTATTTAGTTGTCTACATAATATAAAAAGAGAAGGCCTGACGCACTGACTCATCAACGCCCAGCCTAAACCCTTGGACCTAGAAAGCTGTTTTATTTCACAGATAGGTTTTTTTTTAATTCTGGATAGGCTTGTGTTTGACTACAATCTCACTATGGTAAGTGATGATGAGGCCGAAGGTGGTAATCACACAAAGCCTAGATGGGAACTGGCTCTCAAGTGCAACTGTCGGAACACACCGATACGTGCTTGGCGACAGATTTTCAACTTGAGGGTGGTAGCCAGCCAGTCGGGTACTACAAAGTACCTTACCACCGTGCTATGGTTTCCTCACGATGTTTTCCTTCACCGAAAGCTCAAGCTCATTGTAGGATTCGAACCCACGACCTTCGCCACGGTATCCGACATCACTTACCACTGAGCTATCATCGCCTTGAAGGTATCGTTTTTAAAATGCAGACGAGGAATAAGGGATACGCGGGTGAAACCGCGGGGCGGAAAGCCTATATTAAAGTAGGTATGAAGTAAAAGTTATCCAACTAATTGTAATAATAACTCCAAAAATATGTTCATTAAGGCGATGATAGCTCAGTGGTAGTGACGTCAGATACCGGGGCAAAGGTCGTGGCATAGATAATACACTATATACTAGCTAGGGTCGTGGGTTCGAATCTTACAATGAGCTTCCGGTGAAGGAAAACTTCATAAGGATGTGCATAGACATATTTAACTTGAAACTAAACCAGTATTCTATATCCCGGTTATACCTATTAGTTAAAATTAAAAGCTTAGATATAACGGAATGATGTAATTTCTTACCGCCATACATACAATCCTATCCAATTTGCTTCGTCTAACACATTGTAAGTACTTACACATTTCTATTGAAAGTTTTAATCAGCGTAACGTATGTACGTAAACCTATTTAATTTCGGAATCCATACGTTCAGTTGTTTTCAATTATGTTATCTAAACACTCAAGTTGGTTGACTTTGCAAAGTGTCATAAACATGATTTTGTTGTTGGTAAGTATGTATTAGGTACTTACGTTTTGCTGTAGTTAAGTAGAAATTAAAGAAACTCTTTAAATATAACTTCAATAACAATTTGCTACTCACAATAATTATCCTAGTTACAACAAGTACCTACTTATACATAAGTATACCTAATAAATTCAGTTTTGCAGACTTTAAGTATAATCGTCATGGTAAATACATTAGAAGAAACTCAGAAAAATGACGATAAAGAAATAAATAATATATTCGACAAATATATCAACAATATACCTGACATCAAATCGGAGTATGTAATCAACGAGGGATTGTCCAAATTTATTTCTAAATATTACAAAGGAAAAATAAAAACCTTACCCCTATTTAAAGTAAGTTTGAAAATTGATAGGAATCCTGTAAAAATACCTTGGATTTTGGGAGAACCTAATCAGAATGCGAGTATTAAAGACGTGCAGTATACGTACGTCGCACCCAAATCAAAGATAATAAAATCCATATAATTTAATATCTGTTTTATTCCTTTTAAATTGTTTTTTTTTGTCAGAAGTCTGTCCGTTATGCCTGCCGGCACCTTATTGTAAGTGAGTGTAGATAGATATTAGCTTGAGAGATTGCCAATGTGTTGGAGCTTTTTACATATGTATTATATCAACTTTACCGGCGCTGTACATAATTATATGAAAATAGTAGCAGTGCTCTTTCATTTTTGTCCTTCGACCTTTGTCAATAAACGAGCAATGCTAGTAAGTAGTTTCTAAGAGTAGCGCGTTCAAATATAAAGACTCTTCAGCTGCATATATATTAGTATCTAGTGAAGATTATGTTTGTCCGTAAGTACAACGTACAACATAAATACAAGAATCAAAGGAAAAATTGTGATACCTAGATTCAGAAACAGGAATTGGATTCGATTAAATAAAAACATCTAGCTTGAACTACAATGTCAATTCGGAAAAATCAATTCGGAAGTATATAGGAAGCCTTAAGCTTAATTTTGTTATGTCTATTATGGTATATGTCGGAAACAAAGTTAGTCAATAAAATCGTACAAAAAAGATGTTTGGCATAACTTACATTACATACGCAATAATGAGTGTACAAATTCCGTCATTGTTGTGTTACTAAATCGATTGATCCATACCAGTTCCAAAACAACTGAAACAACACAAATATTCACACAAGGACAAAAGAAAACATTTTATCATTTTGTTCCATTCAAAACCTATATTTTTTACATAATTAATAAGAAACAAATTCATTTTGAAGTGCTTGATTTATAATTAAAAAACTTAACAAAGCAATGCACAAGTAAAATTTTACTAAAATGCTCTAGTAGTTAACTTGTTGTCGGAAATGTGGCTGGAATTTATTAGATTTCAGTGACATCTTCATTTGCCACTTTGCTTGCATACGCTTCATGAAATGTATGTCCCGGGCGACTCTGTCAAAATAAATTGTTGTAATTTTAAATAAACTTATATAGTTTTACATAATACAACGGCACAATCAGTACCAACAATGCAGATTAAACTCTGTACAGGGGTCACCAAACAAAAACCTAAAATTTTTTTGTTATTCTGGATAAGCTTGTGTTTGACCACAATCTCACCATGGTAAGTGATGATGTGGCTGAAGGTGGTAAGCACAAAAAGCCTAGATGGGAACTGGCTCTCAAGTGTAGCTGTCAGAACACACCTATAGGTGCTTGGCGACAGATTCGAGTAAACAGTACAGTACATTGTATTATTGAGTACGTAATTAAAATGATGTATAAACAGGGTGTCCGGTACAGAAAATAATGGAGAAAGATTACAATTAACAAAATTTGTAGAAATATTGTAGACTAACATTGTTTAGCTGTATGTAAATTATTAGATAAACTTACTTTGCAGTAGCTGCTTGTTCCTTTGGTGCCCACCCGAGGGCTCTGTACGCCCCGAGCAGCCTGTGCAGTTTGCGATCTGATTTCTTCACCAGAACTTGACTGCTCTGAGTCAAGTTCTGTTTATAATAACTGAAATAAATAGAATATTAGTTAAGCTTAGTTAAAAACCACCAACTTTACACCATACTTAACTTTCAACTCTCATATGTTAACTCATTTCCTTTGATTAGTAATTATTTTCTCAACGGCCATTTCAATAATTGGTTCTTAATAGTATCCGACCAAGTTTCGGTTTAGGTTTCGCCAAAAAATCATGTTACGGCCAAAGGTTTGGTTTCGGTCAAATAAGTGCCGAGCCTTTCGGTTACGCCGAAACTTTACTGTCCGTACTTTCGGATCTCGTAATTTGTTAAAATTAAAGTTCAGAATACTCTTTTCAAAAAAATTGTAAGTGAACTTGTTTTATTTTATACCACCTACACGACTTACAAGTGGTTCATTGTTCATTATGTCTCGAAATAACAGTCCACTGATAATTTTTATTCAACGATTTTAACAAGATAAGACATAATTAAACAAGGTACAAAAATATTATTACCGCATCAGAGAACGATGTCCAACAACAATACCAGAGGGTAGCACCAGTTGAAAGTCATCTCCGTCTAATTTTGCAGGACCTTCCACTTCCTCATCCACATTCATATTGTCATCACCTTCATGGTCAGGATACGAAGCACTTGAAACAAGAGATTTTATAGAATGTTAAAATAACCCTTTTTTTTTTTAAGTCACAAATGACAACGAGGCAAGCGGGTCACCTGATGGTAAGTGACAACCGTCGCCTATAGACATTGGCAATACCAGGGGATTGCTAATGTGTTGTACACCTTATTACAATGCCTTAAAGGCGAACTGGCTCTCAAGTGCAATTGCCGGAACACACCAACAGGTGCTTGACAACAGATTTTCAAAAGACCCTAATAAAACCACAGTTTATGTGGGGTTGTGTGTGTGTGGACATTTGTGGTTTTAGATCCTGGGCCAGGACATGGGGTACTTATTTGTGAATGCAGTTGAATCATTGGATGATGGCTTTGTTTGCTGACACTGTTTAATCTTGATTATCCAGGTCCAACAAGACAAACTGTAGTAAAGTCTTTCACATTTATAATATTAGTAGGAAGTATTTCTAGCCCTCATCACAAGTGTGAAAATGTTCAGCCTTTAACTGGATTGCATATATGATAATATTATTTACCTGTAGTCATAATAATCAGCATATTCTGCTAAAGCAAGACCTTCATGCAGCATCTTGCAATGCCCCTTGTCAATCATATGACCTCGAGCTGCTTCCATTGAGTAGAATGTCCGGCCAGTCTCATTACACCAGAGGCACATGTATCCTTGTGATATCTGACAACAAGCAATCATAACTTATACCATAGGATAGCTAGGCATAATGTTATTGTAGAAAATAATAATATATATTTTTGAATTCTATATAAGCTTGTGTTTGACCACAATCTTACTATGGTAAGTGATGATGTGGCCGAAGGTGGTAAGCACACAAAGCCTAGATGGGATAAATAAAATAAAACAAAACAATCCAATTTGAACACACAAGACAAAGCATAAGGTGAAGGATTTAAATAGGTAGGTACCTATATAATTTATAACAAAATAATAAGTAAAATTTATTGAAGTTGAAAATCTGTTGCCAAAACACCTATCGGTGTGTTCGACAGCTGTACTTGAGAGCCAGTTCCCATCTAGGCTTTGTGTGCTTACTATCTTCGGCCACATCATCACTTACCATAGTGAGATTGTGGTCAAACACAAGCCTATCCAGAATAAAAAATAAAAAAAAAGAACTAAATACCAGAATATAAACACTCACCTTTTCTCCTAAATACAAAAGTAGGCCCTCAAGATTGACACAGAACTCAATATCTGGAATGAAGAAGGAGTGCACCTCTGACATGTGCTTGACATTTTTGACCATGGTTTTGCTATGGTGCCCACAGAACAGGCAGTCTCGTGGCTTGATGAGTGAGTCACTACCATTGATTCGACACTCATCCCACTCATCAGAATCAAGCTAATAAAAAAAAGGTCATGTAAATAAAATTCACTCACATTCTAGATTGGGATATTGCGCAACAGTTGAAATTATTGCAATATATTTTTAAAATATACAATACATACAAATATCTTTCACATATGATAAGAAAATTATTTTACCTCTTCAATTTCAGAATCGGTCTCAATGTCTTCATCATTTGAGTCATTTGCATTAACAACAACAAATTTACCAGGCTGTGGTGGAATACTACCAGCAGTATTTGGTGGCTCTAATTTAACAAAACTATCGTTGTCAGAATTCCCACTGTGTTCTTCTTTCTCCACATAGGTTTCCTCTGCAAGTTTATGCTTCTTACTGTTCAAATGATTAATGAAAGCGTTCTTTGTGTTAAACAACTTGGAACAATATTTGCAGTACTGTGATTCATCTTTAGTCTGGTTCACAGTTGATTCTCTGTGTTCCTTAGCGCGAAGCTCGAACTCCTCGAGTGTCACCGGCGGTATACCAGCGACTTTCCGCTTCAAATTATACCTGTGCCAATCCATTTTGTAATGTTCACGTTGTAAATCGGCAGTTTTAAACATCACCTGGCATGTTATACACGTGAACGAGTCTGGCATTTTTACTGATTGATAAGAAGATTTCACTAAGTACCAATAAATAATTATCACAGCTGCATGAACGCTGAAATTAGAGTTAGACTGACTTACTAAACAATGTAGGTACCGTGTAGGTTAATGAGAAAGCGTTTAAATTTCTTGAGTTCTTAAATTTCTTTTACAGTTCTCTCAGACAAATGTTATACAAAAAAAATACGAATGGCTGGCTGGTTGGTGTGGTTTGTGGGTGGTTGGTGAGTAGGGATGTAAAGAAATAATCGATTTACAATCGATGTTTTTTTACAAAAAATAAGCGATTTTAATATTGATAATAATCGTTTTTTTTAAATTAATTTTCATCTGCCACACCCCATTTAAGTCTGGCCGGAGCGCAAATCACTATTAGGTCGAATTACTCAGTTGGCGTGTAAGCACCTTTTAGTTAGTACCGGCTTCTTCGGCTCCAGCAGAGAGGTTGTTCTCGAAAGCTGTCGTCATATTAACTAAGGCCGAATATTATCCAAACGCTTACCTAAGCTCTTATTCCAAAATCATTGCCTGCGGATTTCTAGTTTTTTTTATTAGGATAGTTTAGTTTAGGGTTATGTTGATTATACATTCTAAAACTTTAATTTGTGTTGATTATTTAAAAACTTCTTATTTCTGTTGATTATTTTTAATTAATAAAACTGTGATTAATACAATGTTTTGGCGTTTATTTTGGAATTCATTGAATAAATTAGGAAAAAACGATTTATATAAAAAAACTATTATTTTTTAAAGAAAAATCGATAATATTACATCGATTATTGATACATCGAATTTTCATGCTTACAAAATAAACAGTTAATTAATAAGCGTTTTTTTTTAGAATGTACATCCCTATTGGTGTGATAGAGGTAATAACTCCGGTAATAATTAATAGAATCTCGGAACAATAATTAACATGGAAGCCGGGCTAAAATAAGAAATGAAATGCATATACTTTACCTTTTTTTACTTTCGACGTTAATAATGCGCGGGAAAGAGACATATAATACCGTTCTGTTTCGTTATTATGCAGGTTGTCACAAGCTATTTTTTGGCTAGTGATGGGCTTATCATCGACATTGTCGTGTCGATATAAGTCATCAAAGCAAACAAGTAAATATAGTTAGTACTAGCTGTGCCCGCGACTTCGTCCGCGTGGAATAGTGACTTTGGGCATATCTTTTGGTTTATTTTGGATTAACAAATGTTCGACGTGATTCTTTAAATTGACATAACTTTTTTATTTAAGAACCGATTGACATGAAACAAACACTAAATGTTTAGTGAAGCTTACCACAATATATTAGTGAAAACCACATCCGAATACGCCGTTTCTGAGATTAGCTTGCACAAACAGACAAAATTCTAACAATCATTGTTTTGGGTGCTATTGCGTTGATAAAGGACCCAATAATATTTTTTCTCATATATCTTCCATGTACAGATAGCGATCCGTTACATTTTTATTATGTGTACCTATAGATAGAATAGTTTTCTATTATATATTTTTTAATTAATATAGTTTATCCTTTTCTTAACATTCCCATGTTATTATAATTTATTATCAGTATAGGCGCTGGCTGTCGACGGATAATCTGCCAAGTGTGGCTGTGGTTTACTAACGGATTTACCACGACGGAACTTCGGCGTCGGAATATCAGTCAAGTGTGATAGGAAAGAGACGATAAGAATTTGACACAAGTATAAATGAAACTACAATTATTAATTTAATGTCTTTATTAATCATTAAAATCCATACTAATACTAATTTACTAATTAATATTATAATTATAAAATATTATAAATGCGAAAGTGTGTCTGTCTGTCTGTCTGTCTGTTACCTCTTCACGCTTAAACCGCCGAACCGATTTAGATGAAATTCGGATAGGGATTGTTGGAGTCCCGGGAAAAAACATAGGATAGTTTTTATCCTAGAAATCACCCTTTAAGGGGGTGAAAAGGGGGTGGAAGTTTGTATGAGAAAAACCTATTGATGAACTGACTCCATTTCATTTTCATTTCACCATCATTAGGAAATCTGCAACAGTATTGAAATGATTATCGATAACCATTTTTACATCACTAGTAACCTATACTTGCGACAATTTTATTTTTCAGAAAAATCATAAAATGAAGCAAATACGTGAATTCTTTTGAGTAGATAGGCATAAAGTACTATTTTTATTTATCGTCTATCACTTTTTTTATTTCCAATATTGAAAAATATATCTCTAAACTCACCGATGAAATGTTAACGTTTCGTTCTCATTTTCTTTTCTCGAACTATGGGCTTTACACCCTTCAACAACACAAGACATCTTGTCCAGGGCACTGTACACCTCTCGTATATACTTTCTGGCCACGTTCTCAGACATAAATTAATAATTAACTCGCTTTTTTCACTTAGTAAATTCGTCAAACTCCCGACTCGTATCAACAAAACATAAAACTACAAAATTAAGTTGATAGCCAACGTAAGTATTTTGACGTCTTGGATAGAACTTTTGTATTTGTTAGCATTATAAGAGGGCCAAAGAGGACCATTTGACATTTTGCTTGTGACACGTTCAAAAATAATAAAAACAAACAGCTATGTTTTGTTTCATTCCCACATTACGATATGCTAATTGACATAAATGAATAAACTGTATAGTACTCGGTTTTTATTTTAGCCCGGCTTCCATGCTAGTTATTGTTCCGAGAATAGAATCAACAGCAGTGTTGCCATCTCCTATAAAGAGTACCTTGTAGATTCAACTCAATATCAAATGGTATCTAAAGCATGTACTCTGTGCTCTAAAGTCGTCATAATCCAATAGGCCCAATTTGACAATAGGGTGTCTCTTCTCTTCTTTCTTGTCGCACTATGTTTGTCTCTTTTTGGCACATGAATGTATAGGTCCTGTCAAAATGACCCTATCTATTACATTGTTACGACTCTAACTAAAAGGGGGCTGGTTTAATCTTTGATTATTAAAAATACTCAAAGGGTTTAATGCTCCAAGTCTAAAAGTCGTCAGATAGGGTTGTGTCGTACAGTAGGTATGGATGGTGCGTATGGTTCGGGCTTGTTTTCCTCTGAAAGCGTTCCGAATCCTAGACAGCTATTAGCTGTCATGGGCGTAATAACTGAATCGTAATACAAATTGTTGAGCTATCGCTATGAGTGATATTGGCGTGAATCGGAAAGCATCTCTGTCAATAGTGTCAAATACTCTTTGAGTGTCAATGTCAAATTTATTTATAACCAACCATCAAAACAAATCTACTAAACTAAACTTCCTTCCTATCAATATTTTATTGCTAATTGTAATTTATAACTAACAATGTTACAAACTGAAGAAGTAGATGATGATTATTTTACTCCCGTAGCCAGGTAAATTTATACAACTCTCAAGTATTTAATTTCTGGATCTTATCTTCTGAATAGGTTGCATGCAATACAAACCTTATATTATTACCAGAAGAAATCAAACCATTATTTTTGTTCATTATGCAGCACCTCATTAGCAAATATTTTTGGAAACTCGCGTACTGCAGAAACTCAAAATGAGTCATTAAAATACACCCCGCCAAAGCCACAAGATGTTGCTCCCAGTAGACCTGATACATCAAAGGCCACCCATTGCCTTTTTGCGAGTGCTCTTATTGCATATGAATGGTGAGTTAGAAAACCTTGAAATGCTATTTACATTTACCTATTCTCGAGTTAAACTGAAAGTCTGTAAGTTTTAAGAGTGGAACATATTGCTACAAAACTAACAGAATTATTTATTTCTAGGTTCAACAATACCTACACACCAAGAGGAAAATTAGGCTTTGCTATAATAAAAATCCTAAAAACTGGTATATGTAACTTTGTATTATATGATTCAAACAAAACAACATTATCATGTGCTTCAATTTCACCAAAATTTGAGATCACTCTCAATGAGACTTCATCTATTTCATATTACGATAGCTCTCAAAAGTATTGGAGTGTCTTTGCCTCTGAAGAAGAAATAAAGAAAATTGAAGAGCTACTAAAAACATTGTATGTCAACGTTAAGTACTCTTCACACAAAGATAAAGATCCTCCAGATCCCCAGAGTGCTGGGGCTGATCAAACTGGCATCTCTATTGTTGACCAAGATGATAATGCAAATAAAGAAAGTGATACAGATTCATCAATGAATAGGAGAACAAAAAACTCAATTCTAAATAGAATGGCAAGCATGGGACATTCTGTTTTGCCAATTCATACAAAATTGACTGATAAAACAAGTGATTCATCAGATACAAATGATTCTAATAATCATATAAAAACAGTAAGGTATAAAACATGTAAAAGTATTGTGAAACGAGATAGAAATACTCTTGAAAAAGATGTCACTGAAACCCATACTATAGTTGATCAGCATCAGACTGCTGTGTCACTTAAAAAAGAACAACCAACAGAAAGTTCTCCTCTTTATACTTATGTTAATGGTCAATTAGTACCCGTTACACAAACTAGCATTATAACAAATCCTAACATAAGTAATAGTAGTGACATGCATATATTTTTGTCTGAACAAAGAATTAATAATAGTGAGCTGAGAATCAACATGAATAGGATGACTGATAAAGTAGATATGGTGTTAAATAAAATACATGATTTAGAAACAAAAGATAAAAATGTTACTAACTCAGACTTTCAAATCCAAATATTACAAAAATTATTAGGAGAATATGAAAATAAAATCAAAGTTTATGAAGACTTGTTGAAATCCAATGGTATTACAGATATTAAATTCACTTCAAATCCAATAGCTGCAGGACTAAACAGAACTAGTGAAATTGAATGTTTACAAGATAAAATCATGACACTTGAACAAATTAATAAAGAGAAATGTAATGAAATATCAAAACTTCAAGATGATATTATCTTTTCAAACAAAAAGATCAGTGATGAAATTCATAATAAAATAATTGAAGTGAATGAATTGTCAAACAAAATTGCTCTACTTGAAGATAATTTGAATATAAAAGACAAGGAACTAGTAAAAATTACCACGGAGTTGGAAATAAAGGATGGCAACATTGAAAACAAAGTAAAGAGTATTATGAATGACACATTCCGAGCTTTATCTGTAAATTTTGAAAACAATGAAAATTATGCAGGCGATAAAATAAAAATGGTTATAGCTGCTGTTATTAAAAAAGTTACAATTGACTCGCTAAGTGGATGAAATCACTATATCAATGTTGTATGTTTTTATTTCTACCTATTATTTTGTTGAAGATTTGCAATAAGTTTTTTTTTTTTATTCTGGATAGGCTTGTGTTTGACCACAATCTCACCATGGTAAGTGATGATGTGGCCGAATATGGTAAGCACACAAAGCCTAGATGGGAACTGGCTCTCAAGTGCAGCTGTCTGAACACACCGATAGGTGTTTTGGCGACAGATTTTCAACTTGAGGGTGGTAGCCAGCCAGTCGGGTACTACAAAGTACCCTACCACCGTGCTATGGTTTCCTCACGATGTTTTCCTTCACCGAAAGCTCAAGCTAATTGTAGGATTCGAACCCACGACCTTCGCTGCGGTATTCGACGTCACTTACCACTGAGCCATCATCGCCTTAAATATAGAAATAAAATATATATAATATATAAAAGTATATGTACATAATATGTAATATTTTAGTGTTTTAAAATAATTTACGATATTAGTTTAAACTATAAATAAATAAGGTTATCTATTTACAGGAAATAATTATGTATGAATATACTTCAAAATTTTATCTTTATTTAATTTTCTATATCCTCATAAAACTGAACCCTTATAAAGGTTCCATAAATTGTTAAGAGTAGGGAAATAGGGAGGGCTTCAACAAAGTGAATTCATGTGACAAGGGGCTTAAGCTTGGGACGTCACATGTATGTAAGTACTACTAAAGCATTAAAATATACCACCTACCATCAATATTATTAGGCATGTTTAAAATTGTATACATAGTTCTTGGCTCTGACCAAGAATTATGTGCCATACCTACTAAATACCTACTTGAAGCAAATACCTATCAATTGTGAAAAAGAGAAAGATAACAACTACGTTGGGACAATCTCTCTTTCTTTCATTAAGGGTAAGTAGAGTTAGAAAGAGAGATTGTCCAAACGTAGTTGTTATCTTTCTCTTTTTCGCAATTGATAGGTATTTGCTTCATGTAGGTATTTATACTAAAGCATTATATTCATACTTGATACTAAAGCATGTTAAAATAGGGTATTTTACTGTATATGAAAAACAATCTAAAAATATATTATTGAGATAGCTTAGGCTTAGTTCATAAAATTACAAAATAGATTTTTAAATTCAATAAAATGGTTTCAGTTATTTTTTATCTGTTTTTTAACACTGAAATAATAGCCGCGGTTTTTTGGGCGGGAACTTGCGTTTTGAGTGAGTTTTGTTTTCATTAAATTCGTGTATTTTGAGTTTTATTTAATAATTTCGGTGGTGTTTTGTCCGTGAAATGTTTGCATTGTAAAATCTACAGTTTGTCCAGATTTCTGTTTGGCTGTGTAACCAAATGACGTCATGTCCGCTAGATCCAGCGTTTTCGTCATATTACGCGCGAAATTTGAAAATGTAAAATTTATATGCTATTTTATGGCTCTTATCGATTGAAATAAAATTATGAGTTTTTTTTTGTGGTTTATCAGTACTAATAGAATCTATATGAGACACTTTTCAACAAAATGAGCGTAATAACCTATTGATTTCATGAAAATAGATTTTCAATAGAAATACTTTATTTAATAATTTTGGAAGTTCTAAAAACTAACAGCGTACGTATACAAATGTAATATGTGACAAAAACCGAGTCTCTCATAATAATCATGAAATTCGTATGCCTGTAATTTATGGATGGCGCTAAAATCACTTTCGTGTCTTTCTATCCCAAATGTGAGACTTTTTGGCGGGAACTTGCGTGACGTTGTGGCGTTTTCGTTTTATTTTCATTTTAATTTGTGTATTTTGAGTTTTATTGAATAATATCGATGGTGACCGACCAATAAGATCAACCGTGACAAGATTTAGTGGAACAGCCGTCTATTTCACTAAAACCTGACCGAACTTGTACAGACGAGAGCTAGACTTTACAGTGAATGTAATATAACTTTACTTTAACGTAAAAGAAGGCTGGTTTAATAATCAAAGTAAAAGAAGAATATTAAATAAAGATAAGGTTTAGGCTTGATAGACTTGTAACAAAAGCCTTTAAAATAAAAACAAACAACTAACTCAATCTCTGACTGACAGTGACAGAAAACTGTTATCTGTTATTTGCAATCATAAATAATAATTCTATCTAAGTCTAAATAATAAATTAATTGCACAAACTAAGAAAGAACAATGGACGATTTAAATACATCATTGGAACAATATAATAACCAGGTATTTAAATATGTACACAAACTATAGAAATAGTATTTATTCTGAACGTAATTCCTTTCCACACTTCAATCATGTGTTTTTATATTAGATAGAACTGCAGTGGAATAAAGTAATATTTCTCGATACAGCTCTTAATGGTCCGTGAAGCACTCGATTCAACATCTAATGTTAACGAACGCGAACCTCTACTAGAGTTGCAGTCAGAATTACAACAATTAATTCAGCTTACTCAGGAAAGCTTGGATGCTGTGTCCATGTCGCCTAAAGTCCCTGAAATTGGAAATATTAAGCCTGAAGAACAGAAAAATGAGAAGAATGAATTGGATGATGAGTATGCCCTTTTCATGGTGAGGATAAAATATTTTTCGTTTTAAACAAATCTAGTAGTTTATTCAGTGTAATGTCAATATCCTGCGAAAAAAAAACTTTGTATGGTTATACCTACTCTTATATATCATAGTCAGATTGTAAATTGAAGTATTTGATAAAACAGGAATTTAATTAAGGGTTTTTACAACATAATATTTTTGCTGGGTTATTAGAAATTAGTATTTGAATTGTTTTACTCTGAAGGTCCAGTGCTGAGATATAGGTACTTAGAAACTTCAAATGAGGATCAACCATCATTTATTTCAATAATATTAGAAACATATTAAAACATTTTCTTTGAATTACAGCAAGAAATGGCCAAAACCGGAGCTTATGAAAATAAACCAGAATCTTCAAAGGAAAATATTCAAAATGAAGAAGATGATAGTGATATAGAGGTAAACGGTTTACATAGTTTTAATATTACAGATATATAGTTTTTTACATTAGATATACTGCAAATTGAGTATGCAATAGGTATTAGAGTATAATTTTCATGTAGATAAGGTAGTATATTATTACCTAAGTATCCATAGCTTACCACCAGGAGGCCCCTAAGCTTTGCTACCTTGTGGTGTATAAAAAAGAAATTACCCAAGTATCTTCTAATTTGCTTTACTTTTACATAGTAGATTCACCTGAATCTAATTAATGGGATTTGAGTATATATAGTATATAGTAACGCAATGGTGTTGATTTGGTTGTGCACATAACTAAACTAAACTATCCTTTTATGAAGATGATAGATAGAGATAACATTATTTTTGTCTTGTCAAATTAAGTCTAGTTCAGTTCTGTGGACAACCAAATTGCTACTTATATCATTATTATCTTGTATAACATTATATTTCTTTTTTTCAGGATGAATTGGCCTCTCTCTTAGGTATGAAATGTGCTGTATATCATATGCATAAATGGGGCGGCCAACCATCTTTACATAATGCTATGGTCAGTGCTATTGTACCTCGACTGGATGATGATCAGTTCAAAGATCTTCAGGTCTGTTTGAATTCTTGTTGTAATATTTTTACCTAGCTTAAAAAAAATGTAGCCTACCTAGGCACTTACTCTACTACTATGCTACTGATTTTGCACAATAATTTCCTTCACTAAAAGCTCAAACTCATTGTATGGCATACTTAAATCTATAATTCAACTGGTTTGAAGTTGCAGTAGAGTAAGTAGCAGTTGAGTATTCACAGTAAGGCTTTTTTATTTTAAAAAAAACTTTCATTGTAGGTAAGAGTATTATTTACACATCCAACACATGCAGAAATGTTGCCTTGTCCGTTTTTTCTTGATGGTGAATGCAGATTTAGTGATGAACTATGTAGGTGAGTTTGAATAACTTCAATATTATTGTAACATCTTAATATTATGATTTACATTTTTACAGTGTTTAACTTTTTTCAGATATTCACATGGAGCAATAGTACCATTGTCAAATTTGAAAGAAGCAATAGAACCAAGTTTTAGCTCTATAAAAATTGGATGTAGAGTATTACTGAAATTGAAACCACCAGATGATGAGGTTAAAATTTTAGCCATTTCCTAAATAACTTATTTCCATTTTCCAAGATAGGATATATCCTATATACGATAAGGATTTGCCTAGTTTGGGGACTGACATTATCATGCCTTGTATGTAAGTAGTTTTTCTATTCAATAAACAATATTATTATTTACAGGATATAAGCTTTACAAAGAAATCAAGTGAAAAATATCACTTATGGCACAGAGCCGTCATAAAGAGTCTAGATTTGGAGAACAAAGTTTGTGTTTGTAAATTAGAACATGGCATCAAAACTGGTGAGAAAAGGAAAGCAAGCTCTGATGAAATCCAAGTTCGTATCGAAGACATATTTCCACTTAATAGTAAGTAGTATCTTCCGCCCCACGATTTCACTAGAGATTCCAGGATCAAAAGTAACTATTTACCAAATTTCATTTTATAAAACACACATTTATACTAATTTCATTGTTTGCCAATTAAAATAAAGAAAAACTTATAAACTGTTCCTTTGCAGCAAAAAATGGTGACGATTCTGAATCAGATGATGATAGTCTTAGCGACACTGATTATCCAGAAAATAAATCACTACGTACAGATGTAAATGATAATGGCCGTGCACTACTCATTGAAAAGAGTCTCCAAAACAACGCCCCAGCTATGGGGGAATGGGAGCGACATACCAGAGTGAGTATGTATTAAAGCTTTTAAATATTCGTATTTTACATAAATTATCTACACTAATATAGCTATATGGGCTATATTTTCTTTAAATTCCCTCGAGAATTTGCAAATTATCCATCCCTTCTGTCTATTAGTAGGTATATTTAAAGAAGTACCTTAAAACCAGCCATGTCAAATTAATTAGGTAATCATCGTAAAAGGATCAGATGGAAATTTAATAAAAAGACACCATCATTGGAATGAATCAGCCTGATATTATTTTAGTCTGATTATGAAAAGCCTTCAGATGCTTACTGATAAAAGTTGTAGTATTAACCTACTATAGTGTGATCAAATACTAGTTGTTTATGATGTCCAGGATCAATATTGTGATCCATCTATATGTATATCTAAATATCTATAAACTTGTTTGGCAGGTAGATACTTCATATGGTAGGTATCTGCTAAAGGGTCTCCTTTGGGAACTCTGATGGAATGGGGACAGCTAGTCATGTAATAATACTATGGTTGTTGAATTGACAGGGTATTGGATCAAAGTTGATGCTTGCGATGGGCTACGTGCCGGGCACGGGGCTTGGCGCGACAGGCGAGGGCCGCGTGCTCCCGGTCGAGGCGCGCCTGCTGCCTACGGGCAAGAGCCTCGACCAATGTATGGCCATCTCCGAGAAGAATGCTTCAAAGGATCCTTTAAAGGTATATTAAAATAATACAATTAATATAGATAGTGAGTGCCATCCATGAAGAAGCGGCCCACTCTTTTTCCTAATCACTTACAGTGGTAAGTGTGCATCCTTTAGCTAGTGTTGTAGTGAGTTTTAGTTTTTGTGTGTTGCGCGCGTATTCGTGGATGGCACTATCTATACAAACATATTGAATTACCAGTCCACTTTAACCTTCCTTTTCTAACTCTTCTTTATCTAGGTGGAACAAAGGCTGAAGAGACTGCAGAAGAAAGAGGAAGATAAAAATAAGAGAGCCTATGAAAGAGAAAAAGAGAGAGAAAAAAGGAATGTTTTCAATTTCATCAATAGAACATTGGGAGATAAAGGAGAGGAGACAAATACAGATGGCCCCTCGGTAAATTTGAAGCAATCGACAAATAAGGATCTGAATATTGAACAATTTAAAATCACAGAGGATTCTAAAAGGATAGAACGTGAAATTGTTAAACTAAATAGTTCTTTGGGTAAGTATCCTTCAGGATCCAATGGCTATAGAAGTATTAACATGCAAATTGTTGAAAAAAATCAAGAGCTCAATATGCTTAAACACAAAGAACAACAAATTGCAAAAGAACAGAAACAGCGAAAAGACAAGCTTAAAATGACAGTGTTTTAACAAGTTTGTAGATAGTGATAATTTAAATAATATTGAGTGTTACATTATGTATCAAATAAAACGCTAATTTAATAAACTATAGAATTTTGTTATTAATAATTATATTTACTACCTTAGGAAGTATATGATAATAACAGTGATTTCAGACCGTATAGAGTAAAAGTAGTATAAACTGTTTGAAAACTTATATCCATCATCCATATCCATATGGGTCCTGCTCTTCTCCACAAATTTTAATGATTATCAAGAAACAAGTTTATACTAATGGGGCACGTAAATAATTAAACACGTTGTTAATTACAAATTTCTGTATTTACATGTGTGATGTTTTAGTTTAAAATAAGCGTACATGGCATAAAATTACAATTAATATAATGAAATATTTTTCTATAAATTAGATATTTGTACTATCAATCAATATTACAAAGTACTTAAACATGTTAATGGGAGTGTGACTAGCAAATAACATTTGCTGAATTAAATAATAAAATGTATATAATTTAAGTGACAGTGGGTCACATGTTTAATTTACTATTCAAATTACTGTTACGTTAACAATATCATACCTAGTTTAGGTATTGAATGGAGGCTTTCAAACCAACATTCTATAATCAGTTTCCAAGCGTTAAACCGTATTATATTTGCGCATTAGCCAAACATGTTTTTGAAACATACAATAATGAGTATAAGACGTTAATTATAACGATTAAATGTTGAATCTTAACAATATCTTTCCACATAACAAAACATATCTTATGAGCAAGACATTTGTACTTTTTTTTCCAAACTGATTCACTATAGTGATGTAAACTCGTATAATATAATAAAAGGCACTATGGCCAAACAAATAAGAGCTAATTTGAGAACATTGGCTAAAGACCCACTGTGTGTACGTCCCAAAGATACTTAAAATAGCAATATCATCGTCAGTGTACCGTGAGACCGTGATCTGTATGTAGGTAATGTTTAGTTTTATGTATCTATACTGACACGTGCATTTGTCATGTTAGATTCACGCTAGCATGTGTAACTGTGTCTGCTACCCGGACCTGCCTGTGTAACAATACTTACATGTAGTTATACTCTATTAACTAACTTTATGCATTGAAAATTCACAGTAAAAATTGCCTAGACAAATTCATCACAGAGATTTGTTATATCATCACCGAGACAAGCTCACCACCATCACCGTTCATTCTCGCTAACACATTCCTACTAAAATCGTATTAAAATTTAGTGCCTACATATTAGATATAATACAATAGAGAGTGATGAAATAAAAGAGAGACATTCTTTGTACTAACCTAAACGTCTTGTAATTAATAAGTACACGCATATGAGACTCCTTGCCACGCACTATTTAATATAATATGTCGTTTTATGATATATATAAATAAACGTTTGTGATGTCTTTATTACGTAGTTTGTGATCGAGGCCGCTTCTCTAACGCGCATGTGATAAACCTCGGCTCGCGATCGACATTTGTGTCACACAATCAAAATATAACAAATGAGATTCGCATTGAACTTTCAAACACCTGAATACTAGTCATTACTAAAAGCGAAGCGGCCCGTTTACTGTATTCTGTCTTATAACAAGTTACATATTGATACATCAGTGATTATTCACTAGATGAAACGCTTATGCACAGATACGAATGTTTTAGTGGGTGATAGCTATAGCGTAGCCCGCAACCGGCTGATGACACACGCCATTGTAGAGTCCACGTTATCGAATACTGGAACGCCGGAGCGCTTAGCGAGGTCCGCGAGGTAGTGACGACCTCGGTTGTAATCCCTCACCGCTGCTTCAGAGTACTGTCGAACAATTATACAATTATTTATATTGGAAAATTGGTTTCCTTGCTAAACAATCGGAGGGTTTTGTATATAATTTCATTCACTATTATATAGCTAATAAAAAAATAGTGATTCAATTATAGAACGTCGAACTTTCAGCGTAATAAGTTATTTTGGAAGAGACCATTGCGTACCATATACAGGTTTTCCGGTAAGTAGTACGACAAATAAGAATAAAATTGTTAAACATTTGAAAAAAAAAAAACAATATAGTGGTAGTAGATGGTTCAAAAATATTTTTAAAATGTAACCTTTCTGAGTTTCTTGCCGGTTCTTCTCAGTTGAAGGCTGACTTCCGAACCGGTAGTAACTTCTGTAATTCGACCTTCAATGTGCCCTTCTAGGGCCTAAACTGAATAAATGGTTTTGACTTTGACAAATTAATGGAGCGTACCACCTACCAAATATACAAAAATGGGCTCAATAAAAAGATCTCCAATTTCGAGATTTTTATGTATTGATTTTTGAATTTTAGATATTAAATATCTCGAAAATGGTGACACTTTTACGAAGGTCATTTTTATATATTTGGTAGGTGACCCGCCCACCTATCTCCCCTTGAGTTTGTCGTACTACTTACCGGACAACCTGTATAAGTACGGGTCACGCTAGAAAAACCTATTTAGAATACCAGGCCATTCACTAGCATTACTAAAGGGAACATGTAACTGTGAAGAACTCGCAAAAAAACGTAATAGGTACGTACGTTGGTATGCATGTGCGCGTCCATGGGCTGCACGAGCAGCACGGTGGCGGCGGGTCGCAGCCCCATGTAGTGCGCCGCCAGCACCATCGCCGCGAAGCTCGGAGCCTCCGCGCTCATAGAGAACACCAGCACGCGGGATCCTAGCAGCAGGTCCTCGTCGTACGTGCCTGTGCAGGTACATAAATCTTAAAATTTACAGCGCAAATCTTATACAAGTAAAGGGAAAATTCCGAAAAATTAAAAAAGTTGATAATTAAGGTCAATTTTGGTACTTATAGGTTTTCGCGAAAATCTATATTTGCCCATATCTTTTATCGTCTCAGAACCTTGATTTTATACACCTAATAGGGACTATAGACTTCAGTATCTGGTATAAATTTCAACTTGCTAGGTTCACCCGTTCCTAAGATAATCGGTGGCGGCACAAGGACAGACAGACGGATAAGAGAGTGATTTTATAAGGGTTCCTTTTTTTAACCTTTTGAGGTACGGAACCCTAAAAAGGAACATACTTACATACATCGTATACAGAACCTCTTTTTTGACGTCAAATGAAGCAGAGGTAACAGATAAAAAAAAATGAGAACCTCCGTTTTTTTAAGTTAAAAATGAGAGCACACGGAACCAATCTAAAATTACCTTTAAACGGTTGCGGAGTAACATCCTCAGTGACGGTATAGAAATCCGAAGCGCTGAGGCGGTCGGTTCTATCGATAGGCGGCGCGTTCCTGAGCTGCACGTCTGCGGGCATGGGCGAGGGCGGGGAGGTGGGCGAGGGGCGTGGTTTCTTGTCCCGCCGCGGGGACTCCGGGTGCGCGGGCGCAGTGCGGCGACCCGCCGATGAGAACATACGCGTGTAGTCGTTGGCGCGAGGCATCACGCACGTAAACCCTTCCGCACGGACCATATCTTCGGGTCGGGTACCCGACTGCACCAAAAATATAATTGTTATTGTCTTAATTATATTGTTATAATTGTTATTGTCGTAATTTTCTTTAGGTAAGGTTTGTTTTTGATTATATGTATATGTGAATAGACCGATAAATGTTACTGAAACAGGAACGAAGATTAGAACTGAGGTTATACAAACGGCCGCGCAAAATGCTCGATACTCTCACACACACACACATATATTCGTATAATGATAGATAGAAAGAGATAGTTAAGAGTTATTATAAAACATTTTTATTTAACGGGAGTACTCTGACCATCAGACAAAAGTCACAATTAACTAACACATGATATAAACAAGTTAAGGAACATTTTTCCAAAAACTTCTAATACATTTTCTGTGAAATCTGTAAATTGACACGCGTCAGGTAAGTACCATTGCCGTAATCGCTCACCTAGGATGTATGCGGTATCTACGCTATAATACTGACTGGGACAATACTAGCCGTGATTTTGACGTTTAGTAATGTCATCGATTCTAATCTAAATAAATCATTGTTTAAATGCGTGATTATAATGAATCTTATCGAGGCGTCTTATCGGCGAGACATCCTTGTCATCCATCATCCGTCATACTTTGGTGCCTCAGAACAT
Organism: Ochropacha duplaris; assembly: GCA_951361185.1. NCBI lineage: Eukaryota > Metazoa > Arthropoda > Insecta > Lepidoptera > Drepanidae > Ochropacha > Ochropacha duplaris. The sequence continues at coordinate 8,904,171 of OX592693.1, read as the reverse complement.
GAACGTCCATATTCCGACGTTAGTCTAATTATAATAGATGCACGCAAACGCATGTAATTATTGTCCAGTAAGGAACGTCATAAGAGTTTCTACAGACGCGGTCCTATAGGTAATTTATTAATGCGTAATAAATAAGGTATATTATTAAGCGCGATGAGATGTGGGCAAGTCAAACAATGAACGTGACACATCACAACACCGTAACGTATATTTATAGCAAGTTAACCCTGTAAAAACATTTATTTATTTGTCCTGCATTGAACTATATGTAAGGTCATGGTCAAATAAGAAAGGTCTTCTATTCCTGTGTGAGTTGCAAGCCTTCGAAACAAATGAGTAGCCATTAAAAATAAAATTTAGTTTTCACGCATTTTTTTTACTTACTGAGACATAAATATAATGTAATATTTTTTCTGTAATGTTCGGGTTAATAGCGATTCTTTAGGCTTAGAATATTAATTTTAAGTCTTTAGGGATTAGACATTTCTAAGGCGATAATAGCTCAGTGGTAAGTGACGTCGAATACCGCGGCGAAGGTCGTGGGTTCGAATCCTACAATGAGCTTGAGCTTTCGGTGAAGGAAAACATCGTGAGGAAACCATAGCACGGTGGTAAGGTACTTTGTAGTACCCGACTGGCTGGCTACCACCCTCAAGTTGAAAATCTGTCGCCAAACACCTATCGGTGTGTTCCGACAGCTGCACTTGAGAGCCAGTTCCCATCTAGGCTTTGTGTGCTTACCATCTTCGGCCACATTATCACTTACCATGGTGAGATTGTGGTCAAACACAAGCCTATCCAGAATAAAAAAAAAACAAACAAACATGCCTCGATCTTGTGTCGATAATATTTTTATCTCTCTCAGAATGTATGCGACAAATATTGTCAAATAACCTGTGAAAAATTGACTGGGAGGCTTCAATAAAGGCTTAATTGTGTTTTTTTTTTCAAACCGGTTACTCCTTTTTTATTCTGGATAAGCTTGTGTTTGACCACAATCTCACCATGGTGAGTGATGATGTGGCCGAAGGTGGTAAGCACACAAAGCCTAGATGGGAACTCCTTGTGGAATGTTAACACATTATTTCTATAAATATACAAAACTCCAGTCAAAACTCTTTTGAGTGGTAAGCGCTGATTATCTGAGGTTCCCATCAATCGCGCACCCACTTATTCAATTAAATATATCGTATACTATTTGACATATCGAAATTGACTTTAGACCGATAAATTTTATGAAAAATACGGTGGCTTAAAAATGAGTTGATATTCTTCACTTTTCATTCAACTGATTTAATTACTAATAATCTCTATAATATTATAACGAAAACAGATAATTGTAACAACCAAAAAAATATTAAAATAAATATTTCACAATTGAAAATCTTTCAGATCGTCTGATACTCAGGTACAACAGCATTATGCCACCCTTTGAAGTGTACCTGACGTAGTAGGTATATAATTGTACAAAGATGTAGGTATTCATTCACAGCTCATATGGATTACATCAATACGATAACCGTGTAGATTGCATAATCGACAAATTATTACCCGAACACCGATATATCGGAAAACGGCAACCAAACATGAGGTGTTCGTGAAATTTTAATTAAATAAGATGTTGAGACATCGCTGGTAATTTATCAAGCACGATATTCTTACACTACAAAATGTACTAAAATTGATTTGTGAAACCTTTATGAAAACAGCTTTATACAAGCGAACAAAGAAACAAAGCGAAAGTCTTGAACTTTGACTCAGACTTATATTATCTTTGAGTTTCGCATGTGAGTAATCTTTTGAAAGGTAGCGGTTACATTATCCCTTTGGAGCCTGATTTACTAATGACAAAATTTAATGACCATCGATGGTAAGTCACAAATATGTATTACAAAAGATTACATCCATATAAAACATCGTTTTGACATTTAATAAAAAGAAGCTGATTTGATATGTCAGTTACCAATGTCACCATCCCTATTGATTAATCAGTGAGTGGTATTTTGTTTTTATAATCATTTTATAATTATAAAACAATTACGGGTTGGTTACACCATTTATAACTCAGAACAGCTGACCGGATTTTGATGAAATTTTCACACAGGTAGATCATATCCTGGAGTCAGGATAATTTTTATCCCAGGAAAAGAAAGAAACGGTATTTTAGTTTTAGAGTCTTATAAACTATGAAATGTTGTCAATAGAGTGTGATAGTTACCGGGAAAGCTCCTCCGAGGTATACGTCGTGCGTGGGAGCCCCGAGCATGGCAGGTAGTCGCTCGAGGCGCCGCTCGGTGCCCGGAGTGAACACGGCCGATCCGCTGCCGCCTGACCCTGTACCTCCACCACCCTCGCTGTCTAACGACACTCTGCTGCCACCGTTCTGTTGTACAACACACACAATATGTATATCTATCTACACTTATGTTATATAGCTGTTATCCGTGACTATTTTTAGGCGATGATGGTAGGGTACATTGTAGTACCCGACTGGCCTGGCTACCACCCTCAAGTTGAAACTCTATCGGTGCCAAAACCAAGCCAAACACCTATCGGTGTGTTGCGGCAGTTGCACTTGAGAGCCAGTTTCCTTCTAAGCTTTGTGCGCTTACCACTTCGGCCACATCATTTAAAAGTCTATTTACCGAAGCTAAGGTATAATAAATTTGTATATTTATTTATTTCTTTATTGAATATTTAATGTCAACAAGCGCAGACCATTTGCTTGATAAAGAATATTGCAATTTGACTGATCACATTACATAGGCGATCACAATACGCGGTCCACAATAACATAGTTGCAAAAACTCGTCTCTCACGAATTCAACAATTACTTAGTTAGAACTATTCGTCTGCATTCGGTCGTTTGCCTTATGAGGAAATAACAACAGTTTACAAGACATAAATCATCTTTGTAATAAAGAATGACTGACGTGGACGTCATTAATAATAAAATTTGAACTTGTATGTATTACACACATGATAAATACCTTGGGAATTAACAATCCGAGCTTGCGGCCGTACGCCCTAAGTCTAGCATTGTATACAAGAAGACCGTTAGAGTCCCGCGCGCCCTCCGTCACCCGCGCGCCAGCCGCCGCGCTAGCCGCCGCGCCCGTCCCGCCCTCTGAACCTCCCTGACCATTCTTACTTTGGCACTCTGCATAAAACAAAACATCATTACAATCGCCGATGACGACAACGCTTAAAATGATCATTAATTATTTACAAATTCACACTATTACAGACGTTGGCGTAAAAAAAAACTCAGTCAGCTAATCAAGTGGTTCACGTAAAAGCGGTTAGAAAAAAACCGTAGGCCTTTCGCAAAAAAAAAACACCATTCAAAGAACAACAGCTGAGTGTACAATTTCATGGAATTAAATATGCAAATGATAAGATAATAAGCTTTGTTTTCAATAATTACGACGGATGACATGTCGAAAGGCGAACTGCGTTATCAGCGAGCGATCGATGAGAACGTTTAGATATGAAAGCGAAAAACGAAACACTGGTATTCGACGACGATGAGAATCGAAAATGAGAATGAGATGAAACTCAGCAGTGCGCACACGCACCGGGAGTGGGCGGCGTGAGTAAGATCCGCAGCGAGCGGAACGCGCGTCGCACGCGGGACGCCACGCCCGCACTCCCGCCCGCTACCTCACCCGCACCCGCACCCGCACCCGCCCCCGCACCGGCGACCTCCTGCCGCGGAGACGACGGAGGGGACCCTTCAACAAACACACCCTTACGCACTACCCGACACCGACAGAAAACTAAAACAAGCGTCACGAACGAAACCAGTTTTCATTTTCAAGCAACTCAAGCGATGCTCACCAGCGTCCGCGGCGAGTTCGGCCACCGCCGCGCAGAATGTTTCGAAGTCGACGGTAGTCGCGGCGGGAGGAATGCAGCGGTCGGCGAGTTCCCGTGGCGCCCTGGTGACGTCTCGGAGGGCATCGACGGCTCGGTCGCGCGGCAGTCGCGCGTTCCTGCCGCCTGCAGCGTCGTACGCGCGCTTCAGCCGCAGGATGGTGTGTCCGAGCGAGTGTCGCGGGTGGGTGCGCGCGCCCCGCAGCACGGCGCGGGCGCACCGGAGCGCCGTGGGGATGTCCGTGAAGGCCGGCAGCCCGCGCCGCTCCACCGCCTCCTGAAGCGTCGCACGAGCCCGCGATAGTTCCACGTACTCGCTGCAATTGTGTTTACAGTAGTTTTCAACATTTGTTTTTAGGGTTCCTAAAAAGGAATAAAAAGGAAACCTTATAAGATCACTTTCTTGTCCGTCTGTCTGTCCGTTTTTTTTTTTCTGTCACAAGTGACAACGAGGCATGCGGTTCACCTGATGGTAAGTGACAACCGTCGCCTATAGACATTGGCAATACCAGGGGATTGCTAATGTGTTGTACACCTTATTAAGGCGAACTGGCTCTCAAGTGCAATTGCCGGAACACACCAACAGGTGGTTGGTGACAGATTTTCAACTTGAGGGTGGTAGCCAGCCAGTCGAGTACTACAAAGTACCCTACCACCGTGCTGTGGTTTCCTCACGATGTTTTCCTTCACCGAAAGCTCAAGCTCATTGTAAGGATTCGAACCCACGACCTTCGCCGCGGTATCCGACGTCACTTACCACTGAGCTATCATCGCCTTCACCGCCGTGTGTCACCACCGATTATATCAGGAACGGGTGGACCTAGCAAGTTGAAATGTATACCAGATACTGAGGTCTATCTATAGTCCTTATTAGGTGTATAAAATCAAGGTCCTGAGTCAACACGATAAAAAGATATGGGCAAATTTAGAATTTCGCGAAAACTTGTAAGTACCAAAATTTACCTTAATCATCAACTTTTGAAATTTTTCGGAATTTTCCCTTTACTTATACACAAATACTTACAGCGCAAAAAAAAGGTTGTCCCCATACATACATAGTCTTCACCAATTAAGATAGACCTCTGAGTTGTATCGGCGCTCATACAATTTAGAGGTCTAGCTTAATTGGCACCAACCTCAAATAAGGTAATCGAACACGTAATCGAAAAAATTACCGTGATGAACGAACTAGTTAAAAGTTTGTACGGAACCCTCGGTGCGCGAGTCCGACTCGCACTTGGCCGGTTTTTTTTAAATTGATTCCAATTATATCTTTTAGGGGGCTTACTGGCGAGTGAACTGGCAAAAATCGTCACGTAAGAAAAAAGCGTTTACTGGCAGAAATAGTAACATAAGAAAAAATCATTCACTTTCTTAGACTTACTAAACCTTGGCTTCGGCTTGTGTTAGAAATCTATCTGAATAATGCCGAATAATAATATGGCCGACTAGAATCATAATGTGAGGAGTAATCGTATGTGAGGAGCACTACATACTGGTCAGTGATGGTCTCATTCCCGATGGTCTGATGCCTGGTGTAAGGGCGCAGTACGAGCAGCAGGTCCCTGGGCGCGGCGGCGAGGTGCGCGGCCTCCACGCTGGCTGCTACGGCGCGCGTCTCACTGTCCAGCACGAACAGCAAAGCGCGCGCGGCTGACTTTGCACGATGCTCCACCTCCACCAGCTCTGTTGACCAGTCGTCCACTTGCTGGTATAGAAAAATGTTAACTAATTAATTAAACAAAAATAAAGCAAACGATAATCGTATAAAGATAATGCATTATTTGTCATATAAGACCCTTACACAAATTGTATGAGTCTCGAGTCCGTATTACAATGTGTTTTTTATATTTCCAACACAATCTCATTCAAACGTGTTGTATCTAATTTCCAAAACCATGATGCCATTGTGCACGTTCACTTGAACATGCGTTATCATACAACATACTTTTTACTTTGCTCGCTGACATTCAATCAAAAGCTATAATTTGAGATTGCGTAGTGATCGATTTTTGATTATCGTTATCGGTATCTTATCGTTTTTGGTCCAATCTAAGGAATGTCGTATTTATAATTAAATAATATGAATATGTAATAAGCTGCCCACACGCTGTCATATTTACACGAAGCACATGGCGCAAAAACATATAAGTTCACGTAACTATTTATTTTTGAATTGACAAAATTTTACTACGCCTACTACAAATTGACAATGCGAATGCGGAAAAGTCATTAGTAGTTAATAGTACCTATACAGTTTTTATTGTAAGTACATATCTAATATACAATTTTATGCTGTATCAATACCTACAATGCCATTATTTTCCCATTATAGAGTGTTCAAATATTATTATACCTACGTTTAAAATTTTACTCACGTTCTATAATAAACTTCGGGATATGCCGATAGCAGATACGTTTAAGTTATATTACCTAATATAATACTCATACCTAGACTATTCGCGCACAGAAATATAAAAATGTTTCGGTTAACCTCGACCTTTCGATTAAGTTGAATTGATCGTAGTCTCGAGTGAACTGGTACAGCGAGAACAACATACATCTTGATGAGTGAGAGGGTGTCCAACATCCCGCAATGCAATAGGTCTTGTAAAACGTAACTACGAGTACCACGATTACCTACCTACGGCACGCCGGCCGTACTAACTGTACCAACCTAATAAAATCAATCATCGCACATTGGTACTCCAACCAATGCAAGTCACGGCGGCGGACGTGAACATCTATTCATCTTATCACCGGATTACACGCAAGAATAATATAAACACATTAATATCATGAATCGTATCAGTCATCATCGAAAATGAATAAAGAGCATGTACGTAAGTACCTACTAGTCCTTCACCAATATCCCGGACGCATCTGGCGCCTGATAAAGTATAGAATTCCAGCGCAGCAGATTCTTAAATCCTGAATGATATTTATTTGAGGAACTAATCATGATGGAATCAGAATTTTACTGTGAATTGTAGCAGCACCTGGCGATAACCTTCGTGTTGACCCTGGTAAAATCGTGAGCTGTCAATGGAGATAATAATAGAATAAACTAACCAACTCTTTTGACAATGTATATAGCCATCCGCTAGCCACCGCCAGAAAAATATACTCTAATACTTGACAATAGCCGCCCATTTATTAGTAGGTATTTCTGGTCTATCATAAAATGAAACAGTGAATACTTCAGGACTGAAATAAGTACTAATCTAAACATGGTGTACAATGAAGGATGAATCAGAATCAGGGAGTTAATAGACATTTAAAGGCGATGATAGCTCAGTGGTAGTGACGTCGAATACCGCGGCGAAGGATGTGGGTTCAAATCCTACAATGAGCTTGAGCTTTCGGTGAAGGAAAACATCGTGAGGAAACCATAGCACGGTGGTAGGGTACTTTGCAGTACCCGACTGGCTGGCTACCACCCTCAAGTTGAAAATCTGTCGCCAAGCACCTATCGGTGTGTTCCGATAGCTGCACTTGAGAGCCAGTTCCCATCTAGGCTTGTGTGCTTACCACCTTCGGCCACATCATCACTTACCATGTTGAGATTGTGGTCAAACACAAGCTTATCCAGAATAAAAAAAATTAAAAAATGACAGTGACTTACCGGATTAAAGTATGTAATGCCCATTTCCTTAAGCATCGGAATGGCTATATCCGATCTCCATGTGGTTGGGTTGCACGAACCTCCCAGGAACACCTCGCAGGGTGGCGGGGACGCCTCGCTACCTGCGCAACATAGTTCGTTAGTCTAGTCTAGTATCTACCGCATCTATACCACACAAAAGCACCTGTATAGGCACTAAAACTTTAATTGATATCACGGCATTCAAGTTTTTGAATGAGGCCTTTAATCCTTCTTAATAGCTACATTAAGTAAATTTACGACACCATTTATCATTTTAATAGTTTAAAAATATTATATTATTTTTATATTAAAACTTAATTAATATTATATCGTATTTTTTTATTTGAAATGTACGCAAGCGCGCATGTGATGTACGCTGACTAGGTAGGTAGGTATCAGTCTATCCTAGATACAGTTTATCACGTGTTCAGCTCGAAGCCCACGCTCCTCATTCTAACAAACACCATGTCCAACGTAATGAATACGTCAATGCCATGAATAATTTCATAGATATTCAGATTCGTGTGAAGAAGATGAAGAATCAACAATTTCCATGACAACTTCGTAACTGCAAATCTAAACAATATCAAAACTAAGACCACAAATGCATAGCATTATTATGTAGATAGGATATTTAATGGTGCATGTGGTACATAATAGGATCAGTTGACCCTATTTCTAAGATGGACTCGGACACGCAAAAGAAGTACAGTTAATTGTCAACAATTGTACTGCGGTTGAACACGCAACCGATGATCTCAAACCGCAGTGGTTTGAAAACAATTAAGAAATTGCTTATTCAAAGCGTTCAATGTTGGGGAATAAACGGCATTGCGCTATTTTTATGTGAACTGCTCCAAAAACGGAGTTAATCAATTATCGTGCAGAAACAATCCATACGTAGAAATCAAACAATGCTGAGTGCTATAAATAATAATGACTAAAGAATACGTACACTCAGTACACCTTGGATTAGAAAGCATCACAGTAAATCGAATGCCGGTAGAGGTGGTCGGTTCGTTCAACCAGCGGTACTCATCGTTAATGATTGATGAGTATCGACTGCGTGGGTCGAACATGTAGGTCGACCACCGTACTACTTAAGACACTACTTGCAAATTGATGATTACCATACATGGATCGTAATTCACGATATGTTTAATTAGGACATAAATATCTTCGCATAATTTATAGATTACAGTACAGATAACATCTTTAACTTCATGTAGACAACCATCTTATCATATTTTAGACAGACCAATGATTTAGAGGCAATATGCAAGCAGGTATTCATTCATGTTTACATTGCAGATTGTAATCTTGGCCAACCAACACATCAGTCCAATTCGGGATGCCCGTTCAATGCCAAAACAAAAACGTAAACAAAACGTCTGGTCAACAAAGCACTGAACATCCCGTTCTATCCCTAACACCACCGGCACCGCCATCTGGATGAAATAGAATGTCCATGATTTATCAGAAATACAGCGTGAAACTGTCAACATGAGACATATGCCAAATCCAATAAGTACTTCTTCTCGCATTAACGTCACTCAATAAAATCTAAGATACATAACAACGTGGGCGCGGTAAAATCTTCGTTAGTTAATAGATGAAGAAAGATGATTTTACTTTTAAAAGTCGTTCGGCTTTTATGAACCGGAAGATTTTCACATAGGAAAATAGTATTTGTAAATGTTATTAAAGACGCACAGGGCACTATCATGGTAGTCGGCGGCATGGTTGCGGATGTGTCGTCGTGCTTGTGACGTGCAGCTTCGGCCGCGGAGCACACTGTCCACGCACGAACGGTCGGCGGCCAACTGGCGTTCGCGGCACTCAGTCAACTCTACTCCCAAGTACTAGCCAATTCCGCATTTTGAAATATTCCGTTACTTCTATAGCACTACAAAGACATGACACAAAGAGCTAAGGTGATGTTAGAGGCTCACACACAACTCTCTAGAAAACAGTCCTAATGCGATGAGTCGGTCGAATGTTATTGTTCCTGGAACTGTATTAGTTAATATCATGATGACATCTTATCAGTTCATCGTTAGTTTAAATGGTTAGTCAAATCCACCAGGAAAAAGATCTTTAGAACCATTCAATATCTACGTCTTACATTTGATCAATCTTTGATTTGGTATCTAATATATGAATTCACACTTCAATAACATGCAATTTCGTAATTGATAATGGAATTATTATTATTTAACATTTGCAGTTCATGTATGAGTTATGGGTTATTTTAACCGCTATAAGAAGTTTAATAATGATATTGTTCAGAATAGTAATTAATTGTTTTGACGTTATTTACTTTTAGCGGAATCATTTTCCGGGAGATAAGGAAGTAGATGTGAGACGTTTGTTTACGTTACATTTGAAGTCGTAGGAGCATAGTATCATGTGTATCAGTAGATATCAGTTGTGTGTTGTTCGACGTCCGAAATTGTAGGCGCCCAACGCGTGTGTACTACTGTGCGAAGTGCGGAGCGGTGCGAGCGCATCGCAGCTGTCAGGCAACACTTCCGTACTCCGTTTATAGTTAGTGCGGAAGAGCCTGGAAGGTCGCATACAAATATATACCTTATGTTCGTAGTCATTGCTAAAACGAAAACTTCAGCTTAATAAAATACATAATGTTTGTTATGTTGCTTGCTACACTCCTTACGCTCGTTTAGGTACTCTGAGAACATTATCTTTATAGAACATGTACTCCGATATGTTCCTTACAATAATCTTATTTGATGAATAATTTAAAAGATAAATTTACTACCTGGCAACATAAAATTATTTTACAACTTGGCAAGGAAAAATTATAATGCATCTTTATTGCTTATATCGATATTAATGCATGTTAGAACATGTGATGTACAAGTCCAAGTACTTGCCTCTAATATTACACGTTAGTCAGATGCGCCGGAGACTGACGCAAATCCGACGCATCTAAGACTCGGGCGCAAAGCACAAACGATCAACGGCTCAGTAAACGATTGTTTAATAAACTATGATATAATAAAACAGTTTTGATGTGAGAAACTTGGGTTGGCATACGTCCACAATATTCTAGATACATTAAAAAAAACATCTACAATTAAAATATGTATTAAGGATTTTTTGAACAAAGGTCTGCCATTTAACCAGGAAAACTATTTATTTAACTAATACCTATATACAGATCTAACATACACTTCAAGTTGCCAAATGGTAATAGGCAAATTGCTATTGTACCTATTATTCTGAATATTACTATATTGTTGCTATAATAAAGTTTGTTGTTATTGTGGATAATACATTTTATTTATTAAATTAATTGATGTGGGGGTACAATACGCAATAAAATATCAAATTTTCGGAAAGCTATATCCATTCTCCATCTTGGCAAAGCGTGCCCGTAAATGATAATCTTAGGTTCAATGACAAGTATTCAATCAATAGTAGTCAATAGGTGCCAATGCAAAAAAATAATTTATTACCAACCTTCTAATTACTAATACACAACATTATAAAACAAACGACTACTTCTGGCTTTAGGTGATTGTAATATTATAATTCCTTATAATAATGGGCTATTAATATTAAACCAACAGATTCAATAGGAGATGCAAATCAATTTTGAAATCCACAAATTATAAATAAAAATACCTACGTTAAGGTGGCTTACATAACGTTAAAACCACCACTAAACAAATGGTAATGAATTTATCGAATTGCAAAAAGAAAATACAAATACTGACCCTGAACTTTTACAACTTATACATACAATATGCGCGCAATCGTAGGGACTACCTACAGATTATGTATTTCTGGATTGGTACCGTGCGGAAAGTTTAGTCACGCATTATTTGTTTGATCACCGGCGGGACGCTGTCTCCGATCAACCTTCCGCGGTAAAAAAATATAACGTCCTCAACAGAACGAAAGTATTTACGAACACGTATTTACAACAAACAGAACGTCTCGTGTTAGAGTTAAAATTTAGAGGCAGTAAAATGTTTATTGCCAATTTAGCAGTGTGCCGTGACAATTCGGAACACGGAAAGTCAAATTGGGCATATGTTTAAGAGAACAAGATTTCTTACCGTTCACGTGTTTACATATGGTTTCTTTGTCACGGAACTCCTTGTCCACGTTCCATTGCGGTGACTCTGGTTTGGTTATAGTTCTGCAAATTAAAAATTATTTAGAAAATGGTTAAAAGTTTATACACTTTTACACTCATACGTGAATACTTATGAACGTATCGTCACGGACGCCTGTATCTCATTATATATATAGATAGTACCTGGACAGGCGAAAACCACAGAGTTCTACTTGCTACCCATTTCAACAACATTCAGTGTTATCATTCGTTAATCTATTGGGATTATTTTCATCCTTTAATCTTTAAAAATTAATTATTTCTGTACATAATCAAAACACCGTAGAATTCCTTTCTTAATTCTAGTTACTATAATACGTACAGACCTCACTGTTTCTCACTTTCACTCACATTCACACTAAACCGCTGCGTAAATTTCAATATCATGGCATTTTGTTACATATGGAAACCAACCAATGTACCATATTGATCAACACTTTATTTTCGGCATGTCTTTTCTATATCCGATTATCATAAAGACAAATCTGAGCCACTCTAACGAATATATCACAAACCTCCGATATTGGAACTGGGCCACTTAAACTTGAAAATTAAATACATTCACTTAAATTGTAGTTCCTTATGAAAAGCATAATTGGAAGCTGTCATTGTGATTCAGTGCATGACAAATATCTCATTGTTGAGCATTAAAGGGTCGACGGACGCGTCAGCGGTAGCAAGCAGTTCTCGGTTCAAGACCGGGTAAATAGCGACTGTACAAGTACATTTTAACGTCATCGGTAAAATTAAATTGATTCATGTCGCACTCAGTGCGGAACATGAGGACATTCATTAAATACGCCTCCAATTATACTTATTCGTGTAGGTATGTTGTTGGGTGTTTTCTTTTACAAGTAAATATGTACTGGGAATTTCAAGCGTAAACTTTTGTCTATCTTGCTATGTATATGCTAGGTTATGAATTAAAATTTTGATTGGCAGATACACAATTCACAGACGTGTGTTCATATGCACAATTGCTACGTAAATAAGATGGTCGAAGATCGAAATTAATCTAGTTACGCAAATTTGTATATATAGATAGGTACGTAACGGATGTTGCTGCTGGCTGAGATCAATGAAAAATTAATGTAGTAAAATAGAATAGGGGATAAAAATCAGCACACTATGTAACAATAACTGAGCCACTATAAAAAACAGACATTTCTCATTATGTTCCAGTCTTATCTCGAAGGGAAACAAGAAAATGAGTAACTCGGAATCCGGAATAGCGAAAACGTGGAAGGAAATCGAGGTCAGAGGATAATTACATGAAACCTGACTAACAAGTGACTAATTTTGAACAGTTTACGATGAATTGCATTATTATCAATCTATGTGGGTTCACTACAGCACACACGTTGGGTAGAGAACGTCTGGCTACAATTAAAAAAAAACGTAGTGGAATGAATGACTGCCCTATATGTATTTCTTTTACAATGTTGGTTAGAACATTACACCTATTATACTATACTATAATTACATACATATAAGTGATTCTGTGGTGACAGATTAAGATGTTGATGTATTGTGGGAAATAGTAGTTGCTGAATACTTACTGCCTTGTCTGCCTCGAACACCTTCGCAACTCAGCGGCGAACACGCAGAATTCTCCGAATGTAAGAACGAGTGACTTGCGGCGCGCACACTGCCGCGCGCATACCAGCATTTCGAATACTACAACAACAAATTAAATACTATCGTAAACATCGAGCACTAGCAAATATAGTAAACCAACAATGGGGACTTAATTTACTAATAAACACGCTTCATTCGGAACGGGTACGCTGCGCTCATTGATTAACCTTTCGTACATACTACCTACTATTATACGTAACGTTACCGCGATGGATAATTCTTTGCATACTACGTAACAATGCTAACACTACGCTTTTGACAAATAAATAACTTCTGTTTTACTATACAGGATCTTGAATTTTTTTGTTTTAGAAAGAAACGTAGGTTAGGTACATTGCACTTCCAGAGTACCTACTTTACTATGCTGGAGCAGAGTTATAGTCTACAGTACAACAAAATTCTGCGATTTTTTTATGTTCAATGGAACTGTAAACTATTTCCAATTACAGAATATAAAGCACTGACAAATTAGATCAAAGAATTATAATTAGGTATACCTACACTTAAACCACAGTCAGACTGACGCATAAGTTTACGTTTATGAGCTACTAGCCTTCCGCCCGCGATCCTTATGTTAACCTATCTTAGTTCACTTACGAAATAAGAAATACCAATCTCTCCAAAATGTGTAATCGACTCCGTAAAATAAAATCCAGTCTTTGCACCCCTTTCCATCTACTTAGAGATTGAATAAAAAATAAACATGTTTTATGTGACTGGTAGAGCAGAAAAAATTTATTGTCCTAAAAAAATTGTGTAGGTACCTACCCGATTCTTCCTTAATGACAACAGGTCAATTTCGAAGAAACTTAATTCGTGTTTTAGTAATAATTAGTGTCAAGTGTAAGAAGTATTAGTTCAAGTTCAACATAATAACAAATTTTGACCAGATTTCTCTTATTTTATCTACAAACCTTGTTACCCCCTATCTCACCAAAAACCCCTCCTAACAGCAGACTAGCAAGTCTAAAGCCCTATATGAGAAATTTCACTTTCCTGGTCCCAGTAGTTTGTGCTCTGTGAGCGATGATGTCAGTCAGTTACTCAGTTTCTTCTTTTATAAATATAAAAGGTAAAAGTATGTATGCATGCCACGAAAATGTATGAATATGATTGAGAAGGTTTTTCCTTTAAGTATCTCTTACATTAGGGTCTCAGAAATTGGCAACAAACATCATGAACTCATTCGGCGGTAATTGGTCATCAGTGAGCAATAACGAGTGAGATCATGGATACTAGCAAACGCACACCTGTCATGTAGCAATAACAATGGCTCGCGGATATCTAACAGCAATTAAACACGTCCTTAAGTGAAAAATTTACGATTAGGTGCTACCTACTTAATTGTTCACTAGTGACTACCTATAAACCTGTTCATAATTAAAACAAACAAATAGATTGTTAGCTTCCACTTGAGACGGTACGTACGCTATCGTAATGATAGCTTATGTGAGCCCTAAGTGGCCCTAACAGCCTGTTAATGGTTTATTCGTCGAAGCCTGTTAATGATTGGATACTATTACTTTAGCAAGGTCATAGAAGCGGATCAGTGGCGAGATCTATTCCACTATGTATGTATTGTACCTATAGTTGCTAAATAAAATAGTTATTTGATCTATACACACGGCGCGATGTCTGCCACGGGATCGGGAAAAAAAGAAGACGCGCCAGCAGGGGGTATATTTACACGAACCATTTTGAATTGAGCAAAGGATTACACGCTTGCAATTTTGCCTATCTTAGAAGGCACTAGAATGTATACATTGAACACCTAGAATACCAATATTTATATATTTCTTGAGTCATTAAGGTCTGAAAAGTGGCATTTTTATTTTTATTACTCACTGACTGACTCACTCACGCAAAAACCTAGACCACTTAAACATTTTTGGCATCAAGGTAGATCGGTAGGCGTTTTTGATATACCACAAGTGACAACCAGGCGGGTAGGTCACCTGATGGTAAGTGAATACCGTCGCCTATAGATATCATCAATCCTGCTGGTATTGCCAATGTTTTGTACACCTTATTACAATGCCTTAAAGGCAACTGGCTTTCAAATGCTCAAGTCAGTCGAGTATTACAAAGTACCGTACCATCGTCTATGGTTTCCTCACGCTGTACCTATTCCTTCACCGAAAGCTCAAGCTCATTGTAGGATTAGAACAACTAGCAAAGTTACATTTTAATCCTAATTTATTGTTCAGCATCCACTAATTCTTATTGCAATTCAGACGATGTATGGAAAAAAAGCCATTTGATTGAATCGCGTAGCCCTCAACTTTATATACCTACGTAAGATTTAAATTATACGTAGTGTAGAGTTTCAGGAGAGAAAAAAAAATACTTTAACACCACTTGATTTTAAATAACATTTAATAAAAAGAGAAAAACAAAATAGGAGAAAATAAAAAAAATAATTTAACAAGATAAACATATAAAATTGATTTGAAATAAAAAACTTGACACTGAATTTCCTGTAACTTAAATTGGTACGTACTTAAATTGGTTACAACTAAATATTGAAATGTGATCGTGATGGGGTTATTATTGCTAGGAAGCTTCGAAGCAAAAATACTTAACACTTATCCTTCTTAAAAAATAAAGAGCAGAGTATTTTAAAATGATTAAAACATTTAGAATAGAAATTCTTTTTTAAAAAAAAGGCCTAATGTAAATATTGAATAGGACGGAGTGAGGAACTCCGCCAACGTTAAATAAAACTGTTAGAGAATACCTTGACACCGAAGATCACATAAGTGGTGATAATCAATTATTCAGTATCAAGCAACGTCATCACTGACGAAATCACGTTGACTATGACGTAGAACCTGCGCGCGGAACCACGTGTGGGGAAACAGGAGCCCAGAAGGTGGCGGGATCCAAAAGCATAAGTAGAAGGTGAAAGGAGAGGGGGGGAGGAACCAAATCAGATCCTGTTCACTGGTATAAACCTATGAGAAAGAAAAAAATAGGTTTCACAAATATGATATCATAGGATCTAGTTACCAGAGAGAGATTGAAATAACTTTAAGGCGAGGATAGCTCAGTGGTAAGTGACGTCGGATACCGCGGCGAAGGTCGTGGCTTCGAATCCTTACAATGAGCTTGAGCTTTCGGTGAAGGAAAACATCGTGAGGAAACCACAGCACGGTGGTAGGGTACTTTGTAGTACTCGACTGGCTGGCTACCACCCTCAAGATGAAAATCTGTCGAAAAGCACCTGTTGGTGTGTTCCGGCAATTGCACTTGAGAGCCAGTTCGCCTTTAAGGCATTGTAATAAGGTGTACAACACATTAGCAATCCCCTGGTATTGCCAATGTCTATAGGCGACGGTTGTCACTTACCATCAGGTGACCCGCCTGCCTCGTTGTCACTTGTGACATAAAAAAAAACTTTGTAGGGATTTAAAACTGTAGCAGAAAAATATACGTACCAGGCAAAATATAACAATGTTTCTTACATTGATCTTCAATAGTTTTATAAAAATAACTAGAGAAGCGATCTAACACGTTTGGATTCACACTTTTATCAATTTTGTTGTAAAATATCTATCATTTTTAAATTTGAATTCTTGACAATTAAAAAAGAAAAAAAAACCGACTTTCAGTCTCCATACCAGTCCTCTTTAAAATAACCAAAAAGGTTTAAATGCAGCGTGTAATGCTGCAGTAGGTACGTATGAGTTAGGTAGACACAAATGCCACATACAAACAAATAAACAACATCGTCACATACAACTAAATGAGTGTTAGTTGTTATTAACTAAGTGCGAGTTGATGGCTACCGTGAGATTTACGATCAATAAACAAACAAAGGGGCGAAGCTTAACATTGCAATCCCGTAAATTGTTTTACATGACAGACAGTTATCGCACGATGGACTAGAACATTTGTGATAAAATCGCCGCCCGAGTTGCCGCCGAGATTAATATTTATTTATGGACAACTATAATAATTCATAAAATACTGCTTGATGATACCTGTGACAGTAGTCCAGAGTTACATGAAAATTTACTTTTTTGCTCTACGATATGGTCCAATAAACCTTATTCTAAGGCAATAAGTCATTGTCAAGGTATATTAGCTCGTAGTATGTATTACACTAGTACACCTACTTGCCTGGCTGGCTACCACCCTCAAGTAATAAATCTATCGCTAATCACATACCGATGTGTTTCGGCAGACTGGAGGTCCTTCTAGGCTTTGTGTACTTACCACCTATTTATCTTTACATTGTTTCGAAAAACAAAAAAGCTTTATTTTGTATTTTTTATTCGTATTGATAATGGTAAATTTAAAAGATAATAATTATAGATTTTTGAATCGATCTGTCTAATTTAGATAACTCATCATCCAGAGAAAATAATTTAGGAGTGAGCTGTAATTTATGACATTTACTTTATGTATTTACAGGTTCTCGGATTAGTTGAAATAAAAATAGGTATAATAGAGTAGACAGCCCCATTGCCAGACAGTGGTTCTTAGTGGAAATTGACAGTCATCTCCAAAGATGTAACTCCTGATGTGACCATATAAATATAATTTAATTTAAATATTTATATTTCTTACAAAGGCTATAGTAGTAGTAGTAATAAATTTAAAATATCATTATATTACAATATGACTAATGACTTAAATATGTTATATTGGGTTTGTTTTCGTAAATATGACGTAGTTTCATAAAAGTATGTCTACCGTAATAGTACATGAGTCATATGCGGCACTTGCCCATAATATCCAAGTAAATATTATTATGTAAGCAATAGCCACTATACAATAGTAATAAATTAAATATATTTTTTTATCTATTTTAATAATATTCAGGATAATTGGAGCGCTGAGTCTTTATTTTAGGCGAATTTATAACGGTTTATAGTAAAAAATAACCATTAATGTGGAAAGGTATCAACCAACGAAAGCTAAGATAATACATTTTACTCTAATTAACCTTTACTTATATATATAACTCCCTCCCCCTTTTATTTGGAACTGAGAAATTTTGTAACGGTTCAATCAATGAATAGGCCAACCAATACTTCGATGTGGTCCTGTCATTTTCAACTCAGTCCATCACTTGCAAGAAATATCTCTGTAAGATAGTTACAGCGTTACATTGAAGTATATCATCATGTCTATTTAACTCAATGTAATTTGTAACATGCGGAACTTATGATGTGTTATTTTTAATAGCATATCGAGCATGCTTAGTTGACGTCAGCATGCAGCACGCTCATTTAATCATTCGTCATGTGCTTTCGAACTGTGGCAGGACACCTCTAACATGATTGTTGCCAATATAGTATACTAGGTTTCCGCCCCGTGGAATAAAGCTACTTGCTACTCGCTGATATTATAGATTTCTATAGCGAAAGATTTTTTAAAATCGGTTAACCATTTTTGTGAGTTCCTCCATTTTTTTAACAAACATACAAATATACAAAACATCTTCTCTTCATTATTATAAACTAGACCCACCAAAAACATTTTCATATAAATGTTCCCAAGACTCGCACTGTCAAAAAGTAATCAGATCTCATGTAGAGCCAAACTTCTAACTGTACACGCCCTAACTAACTCTACAAGCCCTTATGTCACGAACTCTAAACCTTAGTCAAAATGCGTGGCTTGGCCATTATTTTATTTTTCGTTAATAAATAAACAAAATAGAAAATTAAATCTTATGTGGTAATTGTTAGTAACAAAAATATGGATTTATTCTGAGATAATTGTTTATTATTAGTATATATTTTATTATTAGTACATATTTTTCATTGTAATATTAGATGTGTGTAACTCACATGTATGATTTCATACATATTATTTTGTCTATATTCCTACCTATACAACAGAAAATAACATCATTGATAAATTAACAGTAAATACATACACGAGTATAATATCCTCAAATGAAATACACAGCCATACGAATACCTAGTCCTAAATACATACATACAGTTTAGTCATTGACGAAATGTATTTTAACAACGACTCTTATCACGAGCTTACATCATGGTTCGATAAGGTGGTACTTTGTTAACAACTACCTAGTACCTACCTACGACGAGCGTAAAAAATTTAATCGAATAAAACAAATAGACATCTATGGAGTCAAATATGCGGTATGTTAATTTTAATTACGGAATAGTTGTGAATGTTGTCACCTTATTAAAATTTATTGAATAGATATATCATATTTCATCCTTGATTATAAGGCCGACAGTTTATAGAATAAATATAGGATAGATTATCGTATTAAAATGCGGTGCTAGCATGATGCTAGGTGGTAGTGTATATTTAAATGTGCAATCCATATCTATAAATACACCTAGAGATCTAAATAATGTACTACGTAAAATTATAAAACATTATAATTCACAATTTTAATCAATTATTTAATACATAATGTAGTAGGTACCTGATAAAAATCGTTTCGAATCATAAACTTACTTTTATAGCATTTACTATTTTTTACCTCAGACTACGTGCGCTTGGAATTATTTTAAAGGTAACATGCCTTTTAGAATCTTTTGCCTAAGTCCTTCCTCGGGGTTCTAAGTATCCCCAAACCCCATTTCATCAAAATCTATTCAGTCATCGAGGCGAGAAAACCGATCATTCAGACACACATAGTTACATTATTATGGACGGTGATATAGTATGGATTATTCCACAGAAAACTTACAAATCTTCATTATTATTAAGCTACCATAGAAGCTTCATGGGTTTATCTGTGCAGTCTACACACAGCGTTAAAATATCTATAGGTGAACCTTGTCATACGCACGCTTAAAATCATAATTCTAAACTGAAGTAGATATTTATACAGATAGATTATATCTTACCCTGAGTCTTAGTAGGATAAAGTTCGATGTCGTTGAAGAGGCTCTGGATTCTGTCGGCGGAGGCAGGCTGGTCGGGCAGCCCCACACGACAGCCCCAAGCATTTGCCACCTCCCTGGAACAATATAAATATCATTAAAACTTATAATTTTCGTAATAAAAACAAACAAAGATACAAACTTACATCGATAACTTCAAATGCAAATCGGAGATGCCAAGTGTAGAGCTAAAATTTATTTTTATGTGAATTAACCAATTTAGTAAAAAATAACTTCCACTAGATAAATCGTTCACTTTCTTTATTAATTAAAGGACGCGTAAAGATAATAAATACTACAATGGCCTTATTAATAATGTTACCATTAGGTATGCAACACCTTATCAAGTAGACACAGAACGAACGCACTATTTACACTAGTAAGTGGTGAATGTGATACTATTTACCTATGTATAGATTTATATTCTTTTTGATAGGTAAATACAGTCAGCGCTAGATATTTCAACAAGCATTGCGCTTATCACCATCACCACTGACCATACTTCGTTGAGTACCTATACCATAGAGTAAGTAGTAATTACTATGTAACCTATACGTCACCACCGTAAAATCGCGCATGCCGTTTTTCCCGAAAACTCGTAGAATATCGCGGAATCTCGGAATATGGCCAAAGTTCAAATGTCTACAATACCATCAGCCATCTTTGTTTTGACAGACTTCGTCGTAACACTTAACTGAACTAGTAATTACGCGAAATTGCTAGAAGTATTGTTGTAGTGGAGACAATTTTTACGGCATTTTCTGTTATTTAGAGATTAACAGATAAGGTAATAATAATTCTAATAGATTGCATAATATATTGCAATAAGATTAATTATAATATAGTAAGATTAATTTAACATACATAATAATATGTAATGCCAGCAATGCATATAACAGCATCTCTAAAATTGTTGTAGATCTGGATATTCTCAACATGAGCACTGCGATACTGAGACGCCGGCTTAGTCAGCAATTTTTCTGTAATGAGGCACCTGAATCTACTTGAACTTTAATTTATTTAGTTATATTGGTTCAGTTGCTTTTCCTTATAATATGCATTAGCGACTTTAAGATTATATTGTGTATCTATCTGTGAGGACCTTTAATTGGCTCACCTATTTTTTAAGTTGAAACTTTGTACCTATTTTTTAAGCTGTTGGTCCCCCAACAAAATAAATAAATAAATAAATAAATAAATAAATAAATTATCTCTACTTCGGTAATTTTTTTCCTGAATATGTATTCCCAACCGTGATCTAGACACGCGGGAGCGTGTCAAGCCAAGTTCAAGAAACAGAACTGGCGAGCCGCACCGTGTGTAATATTACACGAACCATTTGGAGCCACTTTTGACCCCCTCATAAATCAAAAACTATTTTACATAAACGTATCAAATTTGGCTCATATATTGAGACTTGCGAGATACATATGTGTTCTAAATTTCATAAGCTTATCTCAAACGGTTATTTAGATATTAATGTCCAAAATTCCTCATTTTTATCATTGACTGACCTATAGACCAAAACTCTAACCCAGTTCCAGATGACCTAGAGAGTTAAAATTTGGTATGCAGATAGGTAATTAGATGAATACAAAGGAATAAATAAAAAACTGGAAATTTTTAAATAATTAGATTCTATTATGAACGCTTAACATAAATACCTAATATTACTTAGGGTACCTACGTTATTAACTGGGATTAATTATTATTTTTACATTTAGCGCACATCAATAGTGTAAAATCATTACCTACTCATAAATAATGATAAAATAATAGGCATTTAGATTTTCGGTATATACACGACGCGCGCGCGCCGAGTGACGCCCCGGAGCGGCGCGGGCGGAGTGGGTGGGTCTTGCGCTGTGACAACCGAATCGAACCGTTGACGCGAACGTGGCCGAGCGAGCGGCAAGGAAAATACAGTAACTCATTCAATTGTTTTATATTTATAAAGTCTACTTTTAATTTTATTAATTTATTAAATTTTTTATTAATGCATCATTAAGGCCTCTACATACCATACCCGCCTGCTCGCCAGGTTTGCCCGGCGGGTAAGAACGGCGGCATTAGATATTGTAGTCTATTATCCCACCAAAAACATAAATGTAAAAAAGGAGAGCCAAGTTCAATACAAAAATGATTCTCTGCTGTGGGCTTGGCAATGCAATTGTTTTATATTTATAAAGTCTACTTTTAGTTTTGAATTTGTCCTTTTTTTTTAAAAGGGCCCACGGCGTTACGAGGTTATGTACTTACCAACAAAAAGTAATGATATCCCACCAAAAACATAAATGTAAAAAAGGAGAGCCAAGTTCAATACAAAAATTATTCTCTGCTGTGGGCTTCGCCGCAAAAAGAATGGAGATCTGAGATTGAGTACCAAGTTCTATGCAAAATCCAAATATGTAGTCTAAGGGCTGACTTGGCTGGTTTTCCCATACGAATTATACCGGGTGATTTTTTTTACCGTCTTGATAATAACATGGTGTGTTATGTTTGTGGAATAGAATCTATGGACGTTAATATTTGTGTACTAGCATTTCGCTTATTAAAGTTCAGAAAATCCAATAAAATACATAAAAAGATAACATTCTACACGGCGCGGCGGCGCGTGCGTAATAGTAAATAAAATAGGTGCCTACACTGCCTATTACTACCAAGAACGGGATCGCGCATGAATGAAGTGCGAGCGAAATAGATAGCGTCAGTACCTACGCATTTCTACCGTTGCGATTTAACAAACTGTTATTTTAGAGATTTCGATCTTCCCTTCATACTTTTAAGGGCTTAGGACCATCTAACATGCTGTAGTTGTGTTACATGTTAAACTTTATCATTACCTACTCATAACATTATTTGTCAGAACGAATAAAATAGTTGATACCTACAAGATTATACGTTAACTACAACTACAACATACTAGGCGTATTTAAAAGATTGAAATCAACTTATTTACAAATTACACTGATGATGACAAAATAATTAAGTACCTTTTAGCGATATCGCAGTAATTGTTCAAAGTGTCCACCGTTTCTCTCGTTTGTTAAACTACGAAGGGTGTTTCTATCACTTTTTAAAATATTAAAAGCGTCTATTATGCGATGTTTTAACACACTGACACTGCGAGCTTCTTCAGTGTACACCAACCGTTTTAGTTCGGCCCACAAATAAGTCCAAAGGGGTTAGGTCTGGCAGTTCACAGGTCCCCCGCGACCTATCCACCTGCCACTGAACTGACTGTCCAGATACTCGCGCACCGATCTTTTGTAAAGGGCTGGACAGTTGATACGTAGTCAAAATCAAAGTAGTGCTGGGAATTTGCGGATCCGGAATAACCTGCCGGCGAAGAGATTGAAGATGTTGTGGTTCTGTATACATTCGCCTTGCACCACCTAAGCTTTCACCAGACATGATATAACACTGCACCATTGCTAAATACTCTACATTGTTGTATTCCTACATGTTTACGGTAATATCACAGCGAGCGCGAGCGACCGAAGGTAATGTAAACAATGCGAATAGGTACCACGTCACAAACACGACGTCACGGAATGCCTAATTGCAGGCGACTGCGCGGGCGGCGGGCGGTGGATGGTTGGCGGGCGGCCGGGCGGGGGGTGGGGAATGGCGGAATTCGGGATGCCTGTGCCTACCTGCGCCGACGGCGGCCGGCGAGAAGGGGCGCCCGGCGAGTGCGAGTGTGCTTGAGAGAGTTGTAGGCATTTGTAGCGAAATCATTCATAAAATTTGTCGCGCGTTTATTAGGGTAACTATGTTTACGGTTTTGGTTTTTTTTTTTTTTTTTCGAATTTATATTTTAAATCTTTTAATGTGCAAAATAGAGTGTAAATGAGTAGTGTATATTGGTAGAATAATTTCAGACTATGTTAGTAAAATAATTAAATAAATAAAGTAACTATGCCATAGGCTTCTATTCCATTTACCTATCACGCCCAATTTTTTTCAAGACGGTAAAAAAAGTCACCCGGTATAGCCTTCGCATGTTCTAAGCCTGTTACCTTTCGGTTCTTATTTTATTATTCCAAAAATTTGGCTTGCTGGTAGAAACTACCCATCGAACATAAGGCTCTTCCATGACTGTTTAAAAGTAGGTACTTAATAATAATGTTGTATTGAACTTGGCTCTCCTTTTTTACATTTATGTTTTTGGTGAGATTATATTCTATACGACTCAAGGAATAAAACACTACTACCTAGTCAAATACGAGTATACCCAAGCTTACGAGTGAGTATCGTTGGCTTGTAGTGGTAGTTACTACTAAATTAAAATCTTTTTTTTTTTAGTCCTGACGAATAAAATATGATGTACTTAGTATATGTATATATATACATACTAAATAAGGGCATATACATATAAACCGACTTCTTAAAATGTCAAATACATGACTTCTTACATACATTTTCAATACGTACTTATAATAAAGCTGTGATAAAGTTCTATATAAACGTCTAAAAGGTCTTTTATTAAAAAATATTATTATATTTTTTTTTGTAAGTATTCTAGATAAGCTTGTGTTTGACCACAATCTCACCACGGTAAGTGATGATGTGGCCGAAGGTGGTAAGCACACAAAGCCTAGATGGGAACTGGCTCTCAAGTGCAGCTGTCTGAACACACCGATAGGTGCTTGGCGACAGATTTTCAACTTGAGGGTGGTAGCCAGCCAGTCGGGTAGTACAAAGTACCCTACCACAGTGCTATGGTATCCTCACGATGTTTTCCTTCACCAAAAGCTCAAGCTCATTGTAGGATTCGAACCCACGACCTTCGTCGCGGAATCCGACGTCACTATCATCGCCTTTTATAGGTAATTCTTAAAATCGAAAGACAAACCCAGAATTTAATTGCTTTGAATGATAATTATAACGACCGTTACAAATAACCTAATTAAGAATAAATATTATGGGTACGCTACTGGTCGGTGACCATAAGAAATAAATAAAATTATAATTCTAACATTATTAAAAATCTATATTAGGTCTTTTATTTGCGACCGCATGAGATTGTTTACAGTATTTTAGGTCATCTATTAGATATCATATTATCGTAATAGCTCATATAGTTTCCATCTTTTTTAGGGTTCCGTATTTATTATTTAAATTAACATGTTTCTCGGAACGCAAGTTAAATTGCAGGGTGTAGCTAGCCAAATATTATAAAGAATCGGAATCTCAATTAATTTAAAAAAAATCTGCGGAATTTCAATTGATTTAAAAAGAAGTTGAACATAACACGCCATGATATGCATATTGTAATAATAGTACGATTACGTATAGGTATGAATAAAAGTTGAATTACGTACTTTGTTGTTGCTTAGACGGTTTTCATTGAGACATGGGAAAGTGCAACGACACTTGGATTAATCTGTATTATGGTAGGGGAGGCAATGATGCTAAATTTGTAGTTACTCGAGCGTCTTTGGGACCTACTGAAATTTGAAGATTAGGTGGAATAAAGAAAAAAAGGTTATGTGATATTTTCCCCTTCAGCGGTGGCGGGAGCGTCTACAGGGTTTCAAAAATGTAAAAAAAAACAGTCACCAAGAAATACTCGAGCGCGTCAGATATTAATAGGGTAGTCGCGCCACGTCTGTCTGATAACGGAAAAATAATAATCTGCCGTTTTGCGTGGTGGGGGTGGCCGTACGAAGGGGTCGAAAATATTAAAAAAAAAAATTACTCGAGCGCGTCAGACATTGATAAGGGATGTTAAGTGAACCCTCCAGTAGCTCCTATTTTAAAGACTGACGATTTGGACGCGACCATCAGTAAGGGCCGATTTTTGAAAATGCAAAAAAAATCGTGACTTTTATTTACTCGAGCGCGTCAGATTTTTATACAGGCGGTTGTTCTTGATGGCCTTGTTGTACTGACCCATAATCTTGAAACATATCGAAATCTCGAAAATGGTTCAAGATATCGAAAAAATGTTTGTACAAAAGTTGTAGAGAATTTATTTATTCAATATACATATACCAAAAAACTCATAGGAAACGAGAAATTTGCAATAAATGATTTTTTGACCTTTGACCTTGAAAAATCTGTAGTCGCGGGCACCCTAAGATAAGTAGCTTTTGAGACAAGTTTTAGGGTGTCAAAATAAAGGTTTATACAAGTTAATAGCTGACTATCTCTCATTCTGAGGTGAAACTCATAATATTCCTGGACTATACACTTAATAATGATTTTAGCTACTTCGGCTTGTGCAAATCGGCAGATTATGATATTTCCGTGATTCGTGACTAATTTCCTTCAAAATAAAAAAAAAACTAATCGCGCTCGAGAAAATCCAGGTGACGTTTTTTTTGCAACTTTGCGAGTCTCCAGTTTTCTTTCGTCACGCCCAAATTGTCAGATTATTGAAATGTACACTATTTTGCATGTAACTAACTTACCTTACCTCAATCTGACGCGCTCGAGTATTTCAAACCATCGATTTTTTTTTACTAATCTGACGGGCTACCCTAGAAATCCCGAAATCCCCTATTCGCCTCCCCTACCATTAGGTAGGTACTCGGTTTCAGCCAATGGTATCATATTATAAAGTAGGCACATATCAGCACATTGTTATGACAGCGCAATACTGCAGACATAAACTAAATATTTCCGGTCTTCGGTAGACTAAATACGACGTATCAGGTGGGTTGGAAACACACGGGGTCGGATTACCTTTGCGCAAACAATGTAATCTGCCAGTATTATAAAGTTCCCACGTGAAATAGAACGGTGATAAACTGTCTAGGCGTCTCGTCGCGTATTTCGGAATTCAAATACGTTAGACCTAGCAATATGTACCTACCTAATGTACGCAAGTAGGTTGTCTGGGTGAAAAATGCATGCAGAGTTAATACGTAGAGACAATCCCTTGGGAATACATAATATTATTTTACTACTCACTGGCAGGCAGCAGTTCCAACAATTAAATCACAATTAATATTTGATAAAGATAAATTCACACATAAACAAATGTAACACATCACACAAATAAAACGTTTATTATTTTTCATAGTTGAAATATACACGGACGTGTTGCCGGAGCACGTAGGGTTAGAAAATCTGTCTGTAAAATGAGGCGAGATAAACATTCAATGGCCGCGTCCACACCGACCGAGCGCTGCCTGCCTCGGGCTGCCTCGGCCGCACGTTGCCTCGGCCGAGCGCCGCTCGACCCCGAGCGTGCCCGAGCCATACATACGGACGGCGCTCGCGAGCCAATGCAAAATAAAAATGGATAAAGAAGACTGTGTTCGTTTAATACAATTATAAGGAAAAAATGTGGAAGTTTTAAAATCAACATTTTAAAACTTCCACATTTTTGTCGTATTGATTACGATTTTGGTGTAATTTTTTGATCCAGAGTTTCCGTTTTTGTCTTCTTTTTTTATTCCATTGTATTTGGAGTGAAACTGAATGCTCAAACTGGCTCGCCATGGATCGCGAGCACCGTGTGTAACTTTCAAAAATTGGTTCGGGCGCGCCGCTCGCGATCCGTGCTCGGTCGGTCTGGACGCGGCTGTGTTGCGTTAAGTAGTACCAATGTCATTTCCGAAACATTTTACGGATTCTGCATTTTTAATTTATTGGGAAAGCAATAGCCGCAATGGAAACAAAAAGCAATTAACAAACATTTTTATACAACTTAAGAAAATAATACACGTACCTAATATTTAAAAGTTTCTTCGTATTTTACATACAAGTAGCTGTCCCCCGCGGTTTTACCCGCGGACAGCACTTAATTTTTATTTACGTTGATATAAATAAATCTTCAGAGTGTTTAAATGCTATTATATTTTGTGTGTACGTAAAATCTACAATCATTCATGTTGGCGCATAGTGCATTAGCCCTAACATACATCATAACGTGACGTGAACAGTGCGCTTCACTGACCCTTCGACACTTCTTATTCTGTACTAACGATAGCAGAATGGCTAATATTGCCGACTTGCTGAGTTTATAAACTACATGTGAAATCATCTTATTTCACTTGGTTAATAAAGTTAGCAAGTCAGAGAATAAATAAACAAGTATTCTGGTGTATCTTCGAATGGCCCCCTCCATTGGGGGGGTCGAAAGTAGCTTGAAATGGTTCGTGTAAATAAACACTGCCGTGTGTCATATTATTATCTATTCTGTGCTAGAGTCCAGATATAGATACCGACCAAATAGGTCAAATAGGTAGACACAAAGCAAGTACAAGAGTAAGAAGGTGCTCGTGACCCCTCTGGTGTTGCAAGCGTCGAAATTACATACACGGGATTGATGTTAAATGATTGTCTTCTATTTTTCCTTTTAGGGTTCGGAACCCTAAAACGTGGGGACGCGGATGACCAGCTATTCTTATAAATAAGTAACAGGAAGTAGATGCCTATATGTTTTTTTCTAGTTTTGTTTACAAATTAGTAACATAGTAAAAGAGTTGTGTAGTGAGTGAATAATAGCTACAGTTGACCATTAGTCATATGTTCATATCATTTGGTGTCCCTTCGAATGAAGCGATTAGATGATGAGTAAGTAATATTGGATTAGAAGTAGGTATTCCAAGAAGATATTGTTTACTCAGATAAAACAGCAGAAGATAAAAAAAATCATAACAATATAATACTTAGGGTGTAATGTTATACATGTAAACATACCCAAAGGCAAAGTTAATTATTAAAAAAATATTCATAAACGATAAGATTGCTTAATGAATGAAAAATATACCTCCATAAGTAAACTAACTAAAAAAAATACGTAGAAACAACATCGTAAGAATACAAATATGTTAATATATACAAATAAATGTGAATACGGATAAATTCAGCAAAAACCCATAAGTTAGCCATAGGTATGAAAATCAGTTTCATAGAAACATTAGGTACTCACGTTTAACCAATTTCGACCCACTTCCGGATTTTGTTTCTTCTGGCACCTACTACATAATTCAAAGAATTATGCGTCAAATTCTCTTATTCACTTAAACAATCAGATTATGGTAGGGGAGGCGAATAGGGGATTTCGGGATTTACTCGAGCGCGGCAGATTAACATAAGGGGGGCAACCTTGCACCTTGTGAAGTACTCTCACCAAATCTGAGCCCTCTATATAGTGTCGAACGTCTAGGGTAGCGCGTCAGATTATTAAAAAACATCGATGGTTTGAAATACTCGAGCGCGCCAGATTAAGGTAAGGTAAGTTAGTTACATGCAAAATAGTGTACATTTCAATAATCTGACAATTTGGGCGTGACGAAAGAAAATTGGAGACTCGCAAAGTTGCAAAAAAAACCTCACCTGGATTTTCTCGAGCGTGATTAGTTTTTTTTTTATTTTGAAGGAAATTAGTCACGAATCACGGAAATATCATAATCTGCCGATTTGCACAAGTCGAAGTAGCTAAAATCATTATTAAGTGTATAGTCCAGGAATATTATGAGTTTCACCTCAGAATGAGAGATAGTCAGCTATTAACTTGTATAAACCTTTATTTTGACACCCTAAAACTTGTCTCAAAAGCTACTTATCTTAGGGTGCCCGCGACTACTGATTTTTCAAGGTCAAAGGTCAAAAAATCATTTATTGCAAATTTCTCGTTTCCTATGAGTTTTTTGGTATATGTATATAGAATAAATATTGTAGAAGATTAAATTCTCTACAACTTTTGTACAAATTTTTTTTCAATCTTTGAGTTTCCCATCTATTGCGGAAGGTTATAATATAACCCAAGGAACCGGAGCAGTAACTTCAAATGATGCAGGTGAAAGTATGGGGGATATCTTGTGAGACAGATAAGACTCTAAAATGCGTTTATTACTTTTTGTGCGTAGGTGTAGGTATAAGTGACTTGTTCATCACATACCCCTTTAGGATATAAAATGTAGAATACATTACCAATATCGATAGCAAAACTACAAACGATACGCGTGTGCGACTCAGGCAGTCGAGTGCTTACAGAAATATACCATGACATCATGGTGTGCGAATGAGACTCACTTTTGCGATACCGCTCGCACATGACATGTTTTAAAATTATACGATTGCATTTACTCCATTCGCGTATGATGTTCATAAAACTATATTAAATGCATTATTTTGAGGATAATTTAAAGACACTTTTTAAATTGTTTTACAAACGTATATAGTAGGTAAACATATTTTTACATTTCTGCAACGGATAACGGCATTTACGACTCCCAGTTATTTCGGTCAGCTATTAAGTATGAGATCATCATATTGTTTGGTAAATTAAATAGGTAAGTAGTACGTACATGCTTATTAAACGTAATTAAGATATTAATTTAGATTTAATTTACTAAATTTATACTTTTATATTATACAATTAGTTATTATAGTTATTGTAATACTTTTACAAAATATTAAGTTAGTAAATAAATCATTCTGTTTTTAGTTGGACTCGATAAGACCTAATTGATTTTAGCTACTTAGTTAATTAACATAGTACTAGCTAGAGATTTATAAATACCTTCTGTTATATTTATATGTGAACATTTGTAAATAGTATACAGCTACTTAATAATGATATTGATACTCGCTGAAAAGCTGTAAATTTCATATTAAAAAGAGTTGTAAATGTAGTAACAATTTAATGTCAGGGTTCGATATTGGCAACAAAACTGAACGTTAATAATTTCGTCTGTCTATCCATATGGCAGTAATTTAATTCTGTGACTATGATGAATTTGGAAGGTAGGTATTATGAAGCTATAACTACTATCATGTAGTGAATTGAAAAAGAAATTGGCACTCCAAACATGTGACTGAGGGATGGAAAAGAAATTCCAGTGCAGATGCACTGGATGACGAACAATAAAACAGTATGGGGACATAAGACAATTTAGAAAGTAGCTACCTACACACATCCGCTTTTGGGCGTCATAGGACTGGCTTGGAAGGTGACAGACCGTGACCGAGAGCACTTTTGGAACTGACGTCATTCAATGTTGTTGACCTAACCGCAGTGCAAGTCACTCTTGCTCACTGTAAATTATGTTGCAGCATTTAACTTGTCTTTTGTCTGCTTCACCAGTCTGTGCCAAAAATAAGGTTCAAAGACACCTATGCCCAGTAAGTATTTTTGATTCAGCCTCAGCCAGTGCATAAACGCATTTCAAAATAAAAACTGGTTCCATTTCGAATATCTTTGATTTCTTTCACCACACCAAAAAAAGCTATTCTAAGAAGATCAGACAGAACATCCATCAATGCGTATAAAAACAATATATATCATAACGATAAAACTAAATAAGTCGCATTTAAATCAACAAATTGGTGTAGCGTCTTAATTAACGACATATCACCTCCACCCCGACCTGGGTAAACAAGTCAATATGATGTCATGCTCATGTTGTTGACCCAACAACGTCTGCCGTTCATTACGGAACTCAGCTCCGAGTCTCAGCATTGGATGTCAGTGCCAACTGCCAGCTGAGTTCAGCTGACTCTTGACTAGTAATAATAAATATATTTTATAAAATCTAATTCATTATTCCATACAAACTACATGAGATTAAATTTAGCACGTATTGTATTGTTAAAAGCGTTCACGCCACATTTAATCCACCCTCTGGACTAAATTTTCCGGCCGCCCAATCCTATAGTAACATGGTCTACCTTCAGTCATCTTGTTCCGAGGTCCAATCAAACTCAAACTCAAAACTCATTTATTCAGTTAAGGCGCTGGTATGGCACTTATGAACGTTACAATTGACTCTACCACCGGTTCGGAATACACTTCATCATAAACCTCGTGACCTAGACATACCTACCACTTTGACATTAGTTCGATGTCTCATTTCTATTCTTTATCTCTCCTATGATTATTTGCCTTTATTCCTATGGTGGTTCAACTAGTATGTTGATATTGTATAGATATAAACACTTACTCTACTAATTATTAAAAATCTTACCTGGCTACGGTTCCCTTTAACTTAATGGTGCCACTGTGTTTACTGGGAGTGTGCACATCGGTAAGCTCGTATTGGCTGGGTTCGGGGGGTTCGTATGCAGTAGGGACGGCGTGTTGTGGAGAAGCATACACCAGCGGCTCCACCCGGCAGGAGATGGCAGCCCGTTTTGGTGGTGTGGCACGCGGATACGTGTGGTGCTTAGCGCTGCTCGCAGCTGCCGGCTCTCTACGCCTCTGTTTGGGTAATGTCCTCGCACATAATGCACTAGCTGCATTCTTCAGGTGTGTTCGAAATCTATTGTTGCCACCCGAAACGCCGAGCACTGCACCCTCCATCTTCATCGCTTTAACCACTTTTTATCACAACTCACTCAATGTATATTCTCATCCATGTTTTGTGATGAAATTTCACTACTGATGTCACCTATCCAGAATCATGGTAGGTGAACTCAAAATTTTATCTCAAGATCTATTGAGATAATGCCTAATACTCGTAGATTCGTTACATAGATCCAATTCACTTATTGAGCATTGTTTATACGATTTAACACTTCGGATGATTACAATGTTTTCAATTTTTTTGACGCTGAGTATACCGTTCATTTCCAAAATCTTTATGAATTAATCAGGTTGAATGAAGCAAATTCTATGTGAAGACTTATTGCATGTACCTAATGAATGTTAGAGTCATAAGTATAAAAAATAATACTGACGTATATAGTAGCGAATCGGCTTTGAAGTTACGCTAAACTGACAAATAAATAGTTTGAGCGTGGCTATCGCAGGCGCTAAGAAGACTCGCACACAGACAATCACACAACGTGGTAACGTCGTTTTGCCACCCCCGCTTTGGGGTGGAGTATCCTGTCCAATTAAATCGGTTTTGAGCTTTAGTTTATTAATTTGACCTGTGCGTAACAGTTATTTAATTTAATTATACGCTACAAAACGCTGTTATTTGTTACACTTATGTGAGTAGAACTCATTATTGTCAACTTTGAATGGTAAGGTACATACTTGTATTGTTTATTTGTGATTAATGACAAAGGACATCGTTCAAAATGGCCCCAGAACCAACAAGCATGAGATTTTCACCATCATTGTTTATATTTTTTATTATATTAGTAGCAAATATCTATATCCAACGGACAAGCTGCCTTCGAAAATGATTTTTTAAAAGTATTGTGACTATTTGTGACGACTACGCCATCAACTTTACCATATATCAACATTTTTTTTACCTATGAACGCTGAGCAATGTACTTTGAAAGGATTTCGTCGAAAATTGTGAATGTGAAAATATAACGTGACTATACACTAACAGAAGAATATTTAAAATAAAAAAATGGCTTAATGGAAAAAAAAAGTTGATTTATGGTAAAGATGATGGCGTAGTCGTCACAAATAGTCACAATACTTTTAAAAAATCATTTTGGAAGGCAGCTTGTCCGTTGGATATAGATATTTGCAACTAATATAATAAAATATATAAACAATTATGGTGCAAGTCTCATGCTTGTTGGTTCTGGGGCGAATCATGTATGGACGCTGCACAATGTCCTTTAATGATACCTTATTGATACGCGCATGAAATACGTGGGTACCAACCAACCAACCATCAACCTAAAATTCTATTTTATGTGAATGGTAGGAAGCGAGAAAAAGAATAAAAGAGAAATCTCGGGTATTGAAACGAGCTACCAAACACAATAATAACTATCAAGAAGAATATAGTTAAGTTTATTATAATACTAGTTGGCCTCGCGGACTCACCCGTGTTCCCGAGGGAACCCTTTAGAGGCCGAATTTTCAAAAATCCTTTCTTAGCAGATACTAATTACACAGATTAGGAATCTATCCAATGTGTCAAAATTCAAGTGTGTAGCATTTATACATTCTGAGATTTCGTTATTAATTATTGAGTCACTACTCACAAATTAAATCACTAGAATAGAAACTAGGTAGAAATAGATAGATAGATATAAGATAATACCAATAGATTAATTAATTTGAAGTGATATGTTATGTAGATACGTAGTTAAGTTTCGTAGTAGATGTGTTCAAATTGAATTTAATCGTGTTTATATAATGAATATGTATTTAATTACCAAGCTAACTATTCAACAAAACATACCAAGTGCCAGACTCGCGCACCGAGGATTCCGTATCTTCCTTGAACGTATAAAACACTCGGGATAACTAAGATTATACATCCCACCTTTACGTAAACATCAAATAAGTAGTAATAATAGTAAACATATTACTTACATAAAACATAGTATAGTTTTTCATTCTCGATAGATTTTACAGAGGTTGAAGTTAGTATTAGTAATATTTTTTCAGTTTTGTTCAGTTTTACGCAAAGGTTTTACGTACCTTTTTGGTCCTTAAAATCAACCTATTTTTAACCGACTTCAAAAAAGGAGGAGGTTCTCAATTCGTCTGTATGTTTTTTTTTTGTATGTTTGTAACGCGATTTCTCTGACAATTATGAATAGATTTTGATGATTCTTTTTTTGTTTGGTAGATCATGCTTCAGAGGTGGTCCCATTTAAATTTTATCGAAATAGATTCACCACTTTTTGAGAAAATCAACAAAAACAAAAAAATATATATCTCGTTTGATAAACCTTAGTGAATCAAACTGCGTCGTTGAGCATGACTTTTTTGATTTGGATGAAATTTTTTGTGTATACTTCAATGGGTTCTTCGATGGTTTTAAAATACAATTGGACCCGGTAGGTGGCGCTGGAATCGAGTTCCAAGATTTGTTTCAATTTCAGGGCAGGACGACGACGTCTGCCGGGCCCGCTAGTTATACATATATTATATTTTACCGGCCAGACCCGATTTCAGGACAAACTAGTTTTGCCTAGGATAACATATATAAGGAATAAACTTAAAAAATTGAAAAATAAAATTATTTTTAAAAATAAAAAACAAAAACCGACTTCAAAACTGTAACCTATGTACCTACAAACATAAACTAAAAAGTAAAGAATAATATTTTAATTTCAAAGCATGAGCCTTAAAGGACAATCAACAAAATTATTGATATTTATATATCTATTTAATATTTATAAACAGTTCTTTTTGGAGTCGGTGCCAGCCAAGAAGGACAGTTTAATTCTGCCTTTGTAACAAACTTACACAAAATGTCATGAAGATTAATTCCGAGCACTAATTTGAACATCAAATAAATATTACTGCAAATCACTTTTGTTAGAAGTTAAACTATGTCATGTAATAACTTGACCTTAATCTAAAAAGGTAATGCAATTATCTGGTGTAATTATATTCGAGATCGAAGACTAGTTGTTTTAAATAAATTCAAACCAAAGCTAGTGGTGGTTGAGTAAATGAATTTGGTTAGACGGTAAATAATTCCTTCAGCCGCGGTCTACTTGAGCTAGATGCACGCTTGACTGCATTGCGGCAAAGATTTTGCTGGCCTTTGTGTGAGTGCCTACTACAGACTTTAGTCACCAACATAGACATGCATTTCTATACACAGACCTTTAGAATACTCAGACTCAGGGTCGACTCCGACTTTAGTGCCAGTAAGTAATTTAATTTCCGTCATTTTCAAATATTCTGGCCTTTTTCAGGTATTTAATTAAACTTATCTACTAATGAGATTTCTTCCATACATGTTCATATTGTTTGAACCGCGCAGATTGCGGAAGGCTTTGTCGTAGCACCACACGCACCGCAGTTCAGGTGAGGGGAAGCGGGGGCGAGGCGTGGGCGCGCTGACATCACCGCCAGAGCCAGTCGTTCTTACATCACCGGTGACTGCCTCCCACCATCCGAATGCCGCCTGCGCCCGCACTCCCCTACCATCTCAACTACCATCTACAGATCGAAAATCGATCGTACGCTACGCAACACTCACATTACACTCGTATAAGATAGCCGGAGTCCAATTACCTCTTAAACAAAATAATTAACCAGTAAATGATTTGAAACCTAATGCAATGGTAAATGAACAAATTGAGAACCTCCTCCTTTTTTGAAGTCGGTTGAAAATGGAGTAATTCCTATGTTCATACATCTGGGGGCACGGCAGTGCCCCGCCAAGACAAGCCAGCGGAGCGAAAACGCAGGGGCACTACCTACCTTTTCTCGAAGCGCTTCGTCGTATTTTTGAACCCTCATAACTTCACTTTGGATTATACCAGATAAACAAAATTCTCAGGATATGATGCCTATAGCAAACTAATTAAACATATAAAGTTTCATTTGCGTAGCTGTTATACTTTAGATTTTATTGATATCTAAAAACCCCCGATTTCGTCACTGACTGATGATCATCAAAATTCATAAAAGGTACTTCCTGAAGTTCTAGAAAGCTGAAATTTGGTATTTAGGCTAATATTAGTACACAAACAACAAAAAAAATTTAAAACTTGAAACTTTTATCCCCGAACCCCTTAAATAGGGAATGCGTCAACTATGTATGTATGGGGACACCCTTTAATTTTCAACTTTTTTTATTTTTTAAATTTTTTCCTTAGTTTGTGCTGTAAGACCTTGCCTTTTGCTAAATTTTGTGATTCTAGGTCGACGGGAACTACCCTATAGGTTTTCGACGGTTTTATCCCAGGAACGGGTGGACCTAGCAAGTTGAAATTTATACCAGATACTGAAGTCTAATAGTCCCTATTAGGTGTATAAATATCAGGGTCCTGAGTCAACACGAGAAAAAGATATGGGCAAATTATGATTTTCGCGAAAATTTGTAAGTACCAAAATTTAACTTAGTTTTCAACATTTTTTATTTTTCGGAATTTTCCCTTTACTTGTGCTGTAACACCTTGCTTTAAACTAAAATTTCGTGATTCTAGGACAACCGGAAGTACCCTATAGGTTTTGGGTCGTAAACCTATATGGTAGTTCCCGTTGTCCTAGAATCACGAAATTTGGCAAAAAAGCAAGGTCTTACAGCACAAATAAAGGGAAAATTCCAAAAAGTAAAAAAAGTTTAAAATTAAAGGGGGTCCCCATACATACATATTACCACCAATTAAGATAGACCTCTGAGTTGTATCGGAGCTCATACAATTTTGAGGTCTAGCTTAATTGGCACCTATCTCCAATAAGGTAATTGAAAACTTAATCGAAAAAAATTTGAAATAAATCCTCAAGACTCCATTACCGTGATGAACGAACTATTTACAAGTTTGTTCGGAACACTCGGTGCGCGAGTCCGACTCGCATTTGACTATAGACCTCAGTATTTGGTATAAATTTCAACTTGCCAGGTCCACCCGTTCGCCCGTTCCTGAGAAAATCGGTGGTGACGCACTGACAGACGGACAAGAGAGTGATCTTAGTGTTTCTTATTTTACCTTTTGAGGTACGGAATCCAAAAAATAATGTAATAAAATAATAATACAACCCTTTCTAATACTAATAAACAACAAAAATACAGAGGCAGTCCAAATAAGTTTTCACTTCGAAAACTAGATGGCGTTGTCTCTAATTGAAAAGAGCTATGGTTTCATTCTTAGAGATTTATATAGGCAAAAAGTTTCATTTTATTAAGTTTCGTTAGTTTGTTTGAACATAGTCGATTTTCCAACTGATTTAAAAGTTAGCATGGATTGTGAAATAGTTTCACTTGAAGTAGAGCTGGGACCTCGCCGTCATCGTATGTTTCATATGCCGGGAGATAGTTCCTGCCTCTTCTATTCCTTGACATACTTAATGTATGAAGAAATAGACGTTGAGGTCACGTCGCAAGTCAGGACTGCTACCGTGCGATATGTGTAGACCACTGTGATGAACTACAAGCCAAAGGAAGCGAAGCGCAAGGGCACTACCTACTAGGGGATGGCAGTTTGTATGAGACTTCAGTTTTCACTTCAAAAACTAGGTATATGGCGTTGTTTCGAATTGAAACGAAAATATTGTCACAAGCAATGTACAAAAAGAAGTGAAATCCCACCAAAAACATTATCATGTAAAGAGTGCTGCCAAGACACCACATGGCTCGCACTGTCAAAAAGTAATCAGATCTCATGTTGATCCAAGCTTCTAACTCTACACGCCCTAACTCTACAAGCTCTAACTTCACAAACTCTTATTAGTGAAAATATGTAACTTGGCCATTTCGTTACTACCAAATCAGAAACGTAATGAACAGTGAATAAATTTTTCACCTTAAGCCCATGTGAATGTAGCGAAATGGCCAAGTTATATATTTTCACAAATAAGAGTTTGTGAAGTTAGAGCTTGTAGAGTTAGGGCGTGTAGAGTTAGAAGCTTGGATCAACATGAGATCTGATTACTTTTTGACAGTGCGAGCCATGTGGTGTCTTGGCAGCACTCTTTACATGATAATGTTTTTGGTGGGATTACTAATTTCTTCTGCAATACAGAATAGGTACAATATAGAAACCACTACAGGTAGGCTCCAGTAGGAACTATTTAGAGCGTCAACGTGTATTGAGGATGTGGGCACATAAGTAGGTACATACGATTGGCCGTAAAATCGATTGTTAATAGTTCAGTGAGATCAAGGCTAGAATCATCGGCGTATCTACCTACCTTCTTACTTATTAACTAATTTCATGACAATTAACACTAATTGACTGCGGCCTTCATTAGGCATTCAATAACCATCACAAGATGTTAGTCTCGACTCTCGACAGAAGCCACAACGAAGCCACAACTGATTAGTTAGTTGGTAAGAAGGGATGGATGTTTCCTTTTACACACTAATACATACTTCATACTAAATATATTAATGCAAAAGTCTACCTGCATATGATAAAGTCTACCTGCTTATGATAAAGTCTACCTGCTTACTCTGAATATAATAAAGTTTAGTAAGTATCAGGATTTGTATGACTTACGCAAACGGGTAAGTTTTAGTTCTGAAAAAAAAAAAACTGAAGTTACAAGTAAATCTATCACGTCCAGTGGTCTATAGTTCTCGAGCTATATTCTTTGCGATCGAAAACAATTTTTCGAAACAGGTAAAATTACTTCGGTACCCTACGACGGTAAGTATACGTGCACTTGGCCGGGTTTTAATATTTAAAAATATACGTGTATCCAAAAAGGTAATTGGTTGTATCAGTTATTTTTTGTTTTGTGCCAAAATGCGCACACGCATGTACATAAGTAGGATGTTTACTATAAGTACTCTACATTTCCCACGGCAATGATGTCAAATTGGTTTATCAATCACTGCGGGACGGATGCAGAGCGGTGTGTCGTCGGTCGGCGCAGGCGCGTCGGCTGAACGTGGGCGGACTGTTGTGTACCAACCGTTGAGTTCATGATGCGATGTTAATCGAGCGGCGGGATGTGCCGACCAATTCAACACTCATCGCATCGCTACTATGTCTAGGGAATCAAACTTCAAATATGAACTTTCAAGAATAGATCTTCTTATTTGAAGATCATTGGCTGACGAGTCCGTCAACAAAGCAATCTTTTGTTTGTCTTATCATTATCTAGTTGAACATTAAAGAAACACAAGTAATCATTATTCCGATACCGTTAGCCGTTAACAATCGATGAAATAGCCAAACAGGTTATTCAGCATCTCGTGATATGATGTGGACGCGGATGTAGTCGGTAATTTGAGAACGATTGTAGTCAGTGTGTGCGAGGAGTCAAAGTATTGTCCATTGATCGCAACAATGGAGGCCCGAGGTCAGACTTTTGTAGCGTATCGATTGTGTCCTCGTCTAGAAAACGGGTTCAAGACATCCTCGCAATCTTAATATGCCACAATAGCAACAACGAAGGCTTCGTCACAATAACTGCCAAACGCGACGGAATTTTTGCTCGTACGGTGTGAATTGAATTTTCAAGTGACAATCCTAAAAAATTCCATCTAGATTTTACACGATATTACGTAAAAGGTATATCTATGTATGTACATCATCTGTAAAACTTTTATTCCATGACTAAGTGCTTATTTGGTACATTACATAAACATTAAACTATACCTACCTACTTACATACATAAGCACTACAAAAAATCTAAACGCACAACAATTTTAACGCTTTGAAGTTTTTTGTTATCATATCATAGTCTTGAATAGCAAGTTAACTAACATTTATATATGTAGTAATAAAAAAGGAACAGATGTCATGACATGACGAATGAAGTCATCAACGACCCCGTCATGAATTTGTATTCACGAAGTCGAGTTCTGCTTGTGCTGCTCAATACGCATATCAAAGCACGGAAAACTGATAGCTCAAAACATATGGGCTTTATGAGTAAGTAAATTAGGTAAGTACCAAGCAGAAATTTCTTAGAAGATATATTAAAAATGCAAAATTTGTCAATGAATATAGGAAGCTCTATTATGGTTTAGTATAGGATACTATATGTAAGTACATACATTATATGTAGAAGAAATGTAAACTACTTACGTACCTAGTTATTTGAATAGTACAATAATAATCCTTCTAAATTAATGTAATTTTTACAACTGAAGTGATAGTGTGTTTGGACTGTGGATTTAAAGACACATTAATGATGAGGTAGGTACCTAAGTAGATACTATTTCGATGCACCCCTTGAGCGGCCTTTCCCCACGTAACAAAAAAAGATGTACCCAGAGGTTGACGAAGTTTACGAAATAATCATGTTTCTCATTCAACATCGCATCGTAGTTACCTAAAACTCTTTTTCAGTAATACGAATGTGTACACGTTACACTACACGTACGTAAGTAGGTACCTATGTACAGAAAATATATGAGTAGTTTTGAGGCCATGATAGGTCAGTGGCAGTGACGTTGAATGCCCTAGTGAAGGTCGTAAGTTTGAATCCTACAATAAAATCTTTCGGTGACGGAAAATATTATGATGAAATCATATGGGATCTATCCGCCTGGCTGGCTACCACCCTCAAGTTGAGAACCGAGAATCCGGTACATGAGAACTCCCCACCATCGGCTACATCATCACTTACTATGGCGAGGTATATTTAAGTAGGATAAATTATTTAAAAGCAGAGACTGACAGAATGATACGTCATCAGCGCCTACTGGAATTAGGTACGTGAAAAAGTGCACAGGGCTTCCCGTCTATAATGTAGGCTATGGTAATTCAATATTTAAGGGGTGATAAGGGGGTATATTTAATTTATATAAAACACTGTAATTTTGGATATAAAATTAATGAAAATTAGTATTTAGGCACATTAACGTTTTAACCCGTCAAAAAACAATTTAAGTGAGGAGACATTTATTGTACCGATTGGGGCTTTTCTTATCACGTGTGTAGATTTTGATTTTCAGAAATTCATTCCTAAGGGGGTAAAATATGGGGACGCGAGTAAAACCGCGGGGCAAAACCGTAAAGTGACATCTATCTACCTACTTTAATGAAAGTACGTATAGGTATCATTAACCATTAGTAAGTTTACTTAGGGTACATAATATGGAAAATGGTGAAATTATAAATTTATTCATATTGCGTGTATAGGTATAATAAGTAGGTACCTCCTTTGTTATTAATATCAGTGACAATACTCGTGAATCTCATGATGAATATTTATTTACCTACGCAGGTAACGATTTCAATGATACACCGAATATACTAGCTCTCAATGCATTGGGATAAGACCTTGAGAATTTGCCAAACTATAGCTGTTGTGTCTTAGAAAGTGAACTAAAGTTATTAAGTAAACTATTCATATTAAATGCTACTTACACCTACGCATAGCGACGATGACAACGACACTACACAAAAAGTCCTCATAGAAGACTTACATATCCCTCACTATTCAATAACGATGATAACACGAGGATCGATCGGGGAGAATGTAATGTAGCCCACAATCCAAACTTGACCAAATACAAGTATGTACCTTTCTATTCACCCCTACCTATAACTAATGGTAATTTACCACCAAGTTACAATGTCAATAAATCTGTTTCACACAATATCACTGTAAATAAACTGTCATGTTTGCTCAGTTAGCGAAACTAAAAAAAATGTTCAGGCAGTTTACAACCGCGCATGTAAGTACCACGCGCTGGAGCTGATCGCGCAGCACTGGTGACCGGCGAACGGGCGAACGATAGCGACCGCCCGACTGCTACCACGAGACCGATGACGATATATCAGCAACGCATTACCATCGCAAATTGAAGAGCACCGCGCCGTTCGCGGTCGCGTCACACACAGCTAGCTGATTAAAACTACGAACTACGCTAAGCAAGCGTGGTAAGGAGCCGTATTGTTGCCTCGATGCTGATAACAGCAACGTACTCGGTAAACCTCCAACGGCAATAGGTACACAGAATACACATCTATATGCTACGTAAACAAACTGTTGATTAATACACGTTGTGAAAAAGTTAGCTTATGCCAAAATCAAACTAATTAAAATCCAAGACAATAAGAAAACAATTATAATCCTACTTCACGCTAGTATTATAGATGTGAAAGTTTGGATGGATGGATGGATTTTTGTTGCTCAATCACGCAAAAACGGCTGAACGGATTTTAATGAATCTTGGCACAGAGATAGATTATAGTCTGGAATAGCACATAGGATTCTTTTTATCCCGGGAAAAGACAAGATCTCTCAGGAACGCGGGTGAAAGCGCAGGGGACAACGAGTAAGTAATAAGAACCAAAACAGCTAATAAGTACTAGTAAGACCTGTCAAAGATTGCAGAATTTGTGCAAAAGAAATATATTTTAGAGTTGTAAAACTTCATTCAATTTTGAGATTTCATTACTATCCAGTACCACTACTTGCTTAAGTTTCTTGCGGGAGTCAACTGTATTTCGGATCGGTGGTAGAGTCAATTGTAACTTTTCATGCAGGGCACACAACGGAAGTTGAGTTGAGTTAACTTGAATTGAAGGCGTTGGACTGGGAATGGGGTGAAATTTAAATAAGATGTGAAAGTAGGTCTAAAGTAGCCATAGCTGTATCCTGTACTCACATGCTTGTATCGCCTCTCTTTTCGAATAGGTCAAGTCCCAAAGGCCTGGAGGCCAGAGTGAATAGGCATTTTAAGCAAGCATGCTACATTCTCGGCCTTGTCATATCATAAGTAACTCCTACTTGGGTTTGTTAATGGCCAATGGCCGTAAGTCTAATTTACATATATAATACAGCAATTTATTAAGGCATACTTGGCTTAACTGATAAACGTAAACACTTTGTCAACTGATACATTTGCCTTTTTAAAATTTTACTATCCA
Source organism: Ochropacha duplaris (assembly GCA_951361185.1). NCBI lineage: Eukaryota > Metazoa > Arthropoda > Insecta > Lepidoptera > Drepanidae > Ochropacha > Ochropacha duplaris. The sequence goes on along the minus strand of OX592693.1, from coordinate 8,860,861 downwards.
ATCAGCCTAAATTACGACAAATATTGACACAAATTTACATTAAAGTATTGTAAAACATACAACCTGTCATCGTACAGTATGAAGTATTCATACACATCTTTCGTCCTCGAACAATGACCAAAATAAAGTTGATCGTGGCACATCGCGGGGAGCGTGCTGCGATATTTTGGCAACTCGACCGGTGTGTGTCGCGGGCGCCCGATGGCATCATCGCCGTGGAGGATCGTGACGTCACCGCACCTTTTTCAAACGTGGCCGCCAGACGAAAATAGTCCCCGCCCCACCACCGACCGACCGCGCCGGCCCCTCGTCACCGACAGATTTAGCAGAGCGGTCGACAGCCGCACCGACAACGAACAGTGATGCCATGAATCCTCGGAAGTAGGAACAGAGAATTAACCCATGGGTTCATATCCTCGCTATTTATAATTATTAATTACTAGTTTTCACCCCGCAGTTTTACACACGGTCCCTTATGGGTCTATGTTATTGTACAATGAGAAAATTACAATCTATGTGTCATTTCCTCATGATTCGTTTCAGCAGTTGAGGCGTCAGGTCAAGATGTTACAAAAGAACTAGTTTTTGCATTTATACTTAATACTAGTATTCGCCCACTTTTTTTTGGGAAAAACAAAACTTTCAATGTTTTTATTGATACGAAAGCTTGTTAATAGCTACAAAACAAAATCGGTTGACAAATACGTAGGTTAGGTACCAATGACCATGATCGATGTGCAAGCTATACGTACAAATTATAAATAGTACCTACCTTATAATGTCCGGCGTACCCATACCGTAAATCAGAACCATGTTTGATCGTCTATTATGCTTTTAGCCATTAAATTTAACGAAATATTAAATAAATGATGTCAAACAATGGTTTCGCATTAAAACGAAGTTTCTTTGAAAAAACAAAAAGTATCAGACGGACTTATACAAACTACTGTAGTGCAAAATATATGTCTGGTGTACGTTTCATTCATAATTTGCTAATTCGTATATTTGTTGGGATAACATCCCAGGATAAAAACAACTCTACGATTTTACCAGCGTCAACTAACTCTGAAATTATATTACCCTAAGTTACTCAGCTTTAGGCGCAAGTTGGCCTAAGTTATACTCATTAGGGTTATCGGGCGTAAGCAGTTCAAGCATAGCCGGTCGAGAGACAACCATAGATTTAAAAATGTAGATAGAGTGAGCCTAGAGCAGTGTTGGGCAAAATGCAATCAGATTACTGATTACAGATTACGATTACATTGTGTAATCAAAAAAGTAATCATACAAGAGATTACAGATTACGTAATCTGTAATCGTAATCTTGGTTACTTGATTACTAATAAATAATAATGTACAAATAAGACATAGGTTTATAGTGTAAATCAACGTTATTTGTATTCATTCAACCTTTGTCATCAATTTAAAGGACATCATTCACGATTCATAGAAATTTGGCCTATTTTTTATTTTGCCGGCCTACAAATAAAATTCTGATACTATAATAGACCTTATTAAAATAAACATTTTATATTACTACACCAAAGTTCCAAGTCACTTACTTCTCTGACGAGTTATTCAACTATTTAAATAACTTTTCATAATTTTTATTCCTACGTTAAACTAAAACAATTGCAAGGGCCAGGAGGGGTAAACTTATTTTAAAATCTATACAGGCTGTGTGTGAGTGAGAAAATCAGCTATCTAAAATATATACCAGGTACCTTCTCACTCGCATTTACCACCCTAGAGGCAAGTGCGAGAAAATCGGAAAGTAGACACTTCTCATAAGCCGGACCTTAGTGGCTCTGGTTCTTCGGTCTTTCCAGATTTTCGTGAGCTTCTTCAACATCTGAACGGGTATCGAATACTACATTTTCTTTTTTTAAAACCACACTTATATTTTATTATTAAGGATAGTTCATAATCACCAAGATGAATCCATTAATAACAATGTTCTCATTACAAAAAATAATAATAGCAGCGTCGTTATGCTTTAAATACTGTGAGTATAAGTGCCCAATGTGAGTAATGTATGGTGAGTCGACGAAATAGTTTAATAGTTGAATAACTCGTCAAAAAAGTGACTTGGAGCTTTGGTTTAGTATCATAAAATGTTTGTTTCAATATGGTTTATTATAATATATTTTTTTTTGCATTGGATTTCAATTGCACACGCGAATGCGTGCGCGACATCTAGTCGCGCGGTGATTGTTTTTGGAATAAAATTCCATCAATTGACAACTTTTAGAGTTTTGCAGTCACAAACATACAGAAAATGGTTACTTATTTAAATACATACTTATTTCGCCTCATGTGCTTTAATACCTACACGCTTTTATTTGATAGCGGCATAAACTACAATGGTAGGGGAGGCATTGATGCTAAATTTGTAGTTACTCGAGCGTCTTTGGGACCTACTGGAATTTGAAGATTAGGTGGAATAAAGAAAAAAAGGTTATGTGATATTTTCCCCTTCAGCGGTGGGGGGAGCGTCTACAGGGTTTCAAAAATGTAAAAAAAAACAGTCACCAAGAAATACTCGAGCGCGTCAGATATTAATAGGGTAGTCGCGCCACGTCTGTCTGATAACGGAAAAATAATAATCTGCCGTTTTGCGTGGTGGGTAGTGTTGCCCAAATTCAGTCTTGGTCTTGCAGTCTTGGTCTTGTTCTTGCGTTTTTGCAAGACCAAGACCAAGAACAAGACCGCGTATTTTTAGCAAGACCAAGACCAAGACTGACCGTGCAAGACTTGAGCAAGAACAAGACATAGCCTGCAAGACTCTTGCGTCTTGCAGCTAGGACTTAGCGCTATTTCACTGAGTAGTTAGGTGTAACAGTTCGGTGTATAGGTAGGTACGCTTAGGAATTCTATGAGACGCAAAAAACTGTATCAAAGAATATGAAAAACTGGACCTATGCGCATTACGACTAATACCATAAACATAGCGAATAAAAAAATATCTATTAAAATCAAACTGAGTGCATGCATAGTTTTGTTTTAACCATCGGCACTTTGATAATGCGGCATCAAAGGTTTTGTACTTACTTCTCAAAGAAATTTGCCGCTTTTCGGAAGTAGGTACATGGTTATGATACACGCGCCGGCGGCTTCTTTTGAAATCTAAAACAATCGTTGCCGCCACGCCGAAATCATAACATTTGTGACACTATTTGATTGCCGCCATAGGGCGTAGGTATACTCATGCAAAATAATTTCGAATTTTTTTAAGAGTACCTACAGGTGTTCCAAAGAATAAATAAGTTTCAGAGTGCTTAGAATGAAAATGAATACATTATACTGATCACGCAAGTAGTATTATGATTAGGATAAAATGGTAAGGATAGGTAGTAGATGTCATATTAATTCATTCTAGTAAGTATATATTATAATATTGATTACTTATATGGTTTTAAACTAATTACTTAGGTACTATTATTGTACATTTAGTCATTATATTTCTTAAGTTTTTACAAGAAAAAATAGCAAAAAAGTTGAGGGTTCAATCTCTTTCTAGACAGATAAGTATTGTTCTTTAAAATACAGTCAAGTTATTGCAATTAATTTGTTTTTTTACATGTTTTAGCAAATGTAAGCTTATAAATCATAAATGTTTATTAAGAAACAGTTACTTCCATGGAAAACGACATATAGGTCAGTTGATTTTTCGAATTTCTTATCAAATCTTCAGTTATTTATTAATCTGCTTGATCTTTACTATGGCTATGTTAATTCAAGCTCACAATGTTCCAATTCTAATACGTTTTTCTAAGATTTAAAGTAAACTTTAATAAATAGTAATAGACTAATAGGTAATTGCAAGACTTGCAAGACTCTTGCTGCAAGACCAAGACCAAGACCAAGACTGGGAGCGCAAGACCAAGACCAAGACCAAGACCAGGTGTATTGGCGCGAGACCAAGACCAAGACTGGCTAAGTCTCGTCTTGTTCTTGCATTTGGGCAACACTAGTGGTGGGGGTGGCCGTACGAAGGGGTCGAAAATATTTAAAAAAAAATTTACTCGAGCGCGTCAGACATTGATAAGGGATGTTAAGTGAACCCTCCAGTAGCTCCTATTTTAAAGACTGACGATTTGGACGCGACCATCAGTCAGGGCCGATTTTTGAAAATGCAAAAAAAAATCGTGACCTTGATTTACTCGAGCGCGTCAGATTTTTATACAGGCGGTTCTTCTTGATGGCCTTGTTGTACTGACCCATAATCTGACAATTATGTTGAGGGATTTCCTTAATCTGACGGTTTGAAAAAAAAAATATGTAAAAAATATCGAAATCTCGAAAATGGTTCAAGATATCGAAGAATACATATACCAAAAAACCCATAGGAAACGAGATATTTGCAATAAATGATTTTTTGACCTTTGACCTTGAAAAATCAGTAGTCGCGGGCACCCTAAGATAAGTAGCTTTTGAGACAAGTTTTAGGGTGTCAAAATAAAGGTTTATACAAGTTAATAGCTGACTATTTCTCATTCTGAGGTGAAACTCATAATATTCCTGGACTATACACTTAATAATGATTTTAGCCACTTCGGCTTGTGCAAATCGGCAGATTAAGATATTTCCGTGATTCGTGACTAATTTCCTTCAAAATAAAAAAAAAACCAATCGCGCTCGAGAAAATCCAGGTGACGTTTTTTTTTTGCAACTTTGCGAGTCTCCAATTTTCTTTCGTCACGCCCAATTTGTCAGATTATTGAAATGTACACTTTTTTGCATGTAACTAACTTACCTTACCTTAATCTGACGCGCTCGAGTATTTCAAACCATCGATTTTTTTTTACTAATCTGACGGGCTACCCTAGGCGTTCGACACTACATAGAAGGCTCAGATTTGGTGAGAGTACTTCACAAGGTGCAAGGTTGCCCCCCTTATGTTAATCTGACGCGCTCGAGTAAATCCCGAAATCCCCTATTCGCCTCCCCTACCACAACTAAAATATTGAATACAAGTAATCATGTAATCTTAATTACTGGTTACATTTACAGGCGATGATAGCTCAGTGGTAGTGACGTCGAATACCGCGACGAAGGTCGTGGGTTCGAATCCTACAATGAGCTTGAGCTTTCGGTGAAGGAAAACATCGTGAGGAAACCATAGCACGGTGGTAGGGTACTTTGTAGTACCCGACTGGCTGGCTACCACCCTCAAGTTGAAAATCTGTCGCCAAACACCTATCGGTGTGTTCCGACAGCTGCACTTGAGAGCCAGTTCCCATCTAGGCTTTGTGTGCTTACCACCATCGGCCACATCATCACTTACCATAGTGAGATTGTAGTCAAACACAAGCCTAACCAGAATAAAAAAAAAAACATGTAATCTGATTACAAAAGTAACCGATTACGCCCATCTCTGGCCTAGAGTATCGCTAAACAAAAACTGTAGGTATCGTATTGTACTCTATGTTATCGAACACGAGTTTTAAGGCGATGATAGCTCAGTGGTAAGTGACGAATACCGCGGCGAAGGTCGTGGGTTCGAATCCTACAATGAGCTTGAGCTTTCGGTGAAGGAAAACATCGTGAGGAAACCATAGCACGGTGGTAGGGTACTTTGTAGTACCCGACTGGCTGGCTACTCAGGCTGGCCCTCAAGTTGAAAATCTGTCGCCAAAACACCTATCGGTGTGTTCCGACAGCTGCACTTGAGAGCCAGTTCCCATCTAGGCTTTGTGTGCTTACCATCTTCGGCCACATCATCACTTACCATGGTGAGATTGTGGTCAAACACAAGCCTATCCAGAATAAAAAAAAATAAAAAATAAAACGAATAATCTAAACTATCAGTCTTCTAGGCTTATGTAATGCAACTTGGTAAGCACCTATTTATCACAATCATCTTAGACTCTAAACTAAGCATGCTGAGAGTCTACATCAAATATAATATGACTACCGATCGATTTTATACATATCACTACTAAAATTGTCTAATTCAAGTTATTGATTGAAGTCTTAAATTACTAGATATCATTATACATAATATTTGGTACAACATAAAATAATCTTTGTTTTATGTTGATAATTTCGATAAGTGATACATAGATAGGTACCTACGCCAAGTAGTATGTCATTTTCATTAATCCTTATAATCAGTCAGTGCGCGTAAAGGTACAAATCTTTTGTTTGATTTTACCATGGTTTAAGAATAATAAGTACGAGTCAGTAATGGTAATGACGACGACATATTCGTGGAAATTAATACGGAATCTTAACATGCAATAAATCATTCGGATACTACGGAATCTTAACACCAACTACCGGACTGGTAAAGGAAGTTTCTGGTTAATTATTTTCATCAATATTAAAATATCGATCTAAAAATCTCTTTTAGAATAGTCGTAGCGAAATGCCGGGGAGAAGGTTTTGGGTTTCAACACTTGGGTCTACTAATTGAACTGCACTGAAATAAATATTTCCTTTTTGTAACTATGATAATGATACATAACCTGTTCAGCTATGAAACTAAGCAAACATACAGAGTTAAGTATCCATGTAGTATGGATGAATCTATATAAATTATACTACCCTATCTTTGAAATTGGATATTATCATTGGAATTGGAATAAGTGTGTGGTCATCGAAATATACTGAAACGTTTAATGAATAAGGATGTGCTAATTTATGAGAGTTTGAGCTTTAACATTTTATTATGCTTGACGTAGTGTCCATTCCAAAAGATACCAAACAGAGATCCGCTACTTCGACTACACCCATTGCGATATGTATCACGATCGCTTTACAATCAAATGGTAATCTGCGATAAACCACGAAGGTGAACAAGATATTGAAAACGATTAAATTCTCTATCTATATATACTAATGCAACTTACTACATAATATATACCTATACTTATATATACATGCATATAATTTTCTATTTATATAATTTACCTTACACCAAAGTAATCCTAATGAATAGAACATTTGTCTTGGCATGTCTATATGTTACAGCATTTGTAAAATGTAGGTAAAAATACGTAAAGTAACATAGGTACCTACACAAATTACCTACTTACATACTACTAAATAATATTTTATATTACATATCCTAAGCCAATTTTGTGTAATCATTTTTTTCATATTTTGGCAATAAAGGTATAAGTATTATTTATAACAATTCATTACCTGTTCAACATTAACATTAATTTCTAGCGCATTAAATAAAATTATGAATGCATAATTAATTAACTAATAAACATTATTAAAAGTAGAGGCGTTGAAGGATTAGTGTAAAAAAATAAGAGATAAAGTTTAAAGATGTAGTGTGAGGTAGGTGATATACGTGAAGAAAAACTTTGTACCTATCGCTTTTTCTCCTCTGTTTGTTAAACGATTTTCTTTCATTTTTTGTCTGGTTGATATACACTTTTGGACATACATTTTTGTATATTTGGTAGGAGACCCGCCCACCTATCTCCCCCTTAAGTTTGTCGTACTACTTACCGAACATCCTGTATATGTGAGCTATTGATGAGCTGAGATAAATAAATAAAATAATAATAAATAAATATCCTCGGACATTTTTCACACACGGCTATCTGATCCCAAACTAAACAGAGCTTGTAATATGGAAACCAGATGACTGATATACTACATATACAACTTTTTTTTTGTAAATACATACATAAATAGATAATCACACCCAGACTCAGGACAAACAGACATGTTCATGCACACAAATGTGTGTCCTGGATGGGAATCGAACCCACCTGTAACGTGATAGGCAGTGTGTTAACCAACCACGCCAACCGGCCCGTCAAAATAGTGTGTTAAAATATCGAAACAGTAGGTATGTTTTTCCATAACGTAAGTTGATGGACCTGTGAGCGAACACTAATGTAAAGTTGTCATGAAATTATACTGAATAATATATTTACAAAGGCGAATTGCATGGTCATTCATTGCTGAAATCACGCGCGACTGTCAATCGGTTCTGAGAAATCTACTCGCGTTTCCTGGAAGCGCCACTACGAACTACCACATGCGCAAATCAATGTGTCGGTGTGGCACACATCGTCGCTCACAGCTCTGATAACGCGCAGGCCGCAGCCATGACGAGACGTATCGGTGCTCTCATTAACCAACCAACTCGTATTGCGATGCGTGCCCGGCTCCGCTTACACCTAATCAAACAATTGGACGCAATGAGGCTTATAAATACAAGCATCAATCATAGTTTTTAGAGTTCTCATAGGAACCCATAGTTTGCCATCACAATATAGTTACCATTCTTATACAATAAGCGTGCGCATGATGTTATCGAGCATAGAACTTGACTAAATAAACGTATTATTTTAAGCAAAAAAATAACAAATCTGAAATATCGTGCCTGAGATTAACGTGTTCAGTCTGACATACATATTACAAACTATTATATTTGTAGCTAAATATTTGTAGTTACTAGTTTACATAGTTGACAAAGATGTGCATATCGTTCCAAAGCAGCGAAGTAGCAACAACGCGTAACGGTTGACGCGGGTACAAGTTCGGACACCGTCATAATCACCACTACTACAACTGAGGTAGCGTAAAGTCCTACGAGAAAAAATAACACCGTGCGTAGGAGAAGTTGCAAAACATTTGGAATTGCCAACAAAGTGCGGACAACCTTCCACGCGAGCATGCAACAGTGGACGAGGCGATTATGAAACACTTCGGATCCAAATATAGGTTACTGTGTGTGCGTCGATTTCTATAATATCATGGTTGTATTTCGAACGTATCATGGCTTTTATTTATTTTCGACCACAACGCTTTGTGGTCGAATATCACTATAGCTACGACACGAATTTCTCTATGAGGTCTTTGTGTCTCTAAATGACATAACACGAATTTTGCAAAGTGGATGTTTTAAAGAAACCACAACGCGTCGTAGGCTGTTTTTACTGTCAATGGGCGTTTTCTTTCTCAAAGAAACATAACATGTCAAACTTACAAATCTTTATAAAAATAACATAAGTACACATATAATTCTATATTTAATAATAATATATTGAGTTATTCCAAACGAATGTCAAATAACAAATCAAATTCTAATTACAGAACAGTACCGACCTGACGATTGTGTTTATTTTTAACCGACTTCAAAAAAAGGAGGAGGTTCTCAATTCGTCTGTATGTTTTTTTTTTTTTTTTTGTATGTTTGTTACTCGATTTCTCTGCCAATTATGAATAGATTTTGATGATTCTTTTTTTGTTTGGTAGATCCTACTTCAGAGGTGGTCCCATTTAAATTTTGTCGAAATTGATTAAGCACTTTTTGAGAAAATCAACAAAAACGAAAAAAAAAATATCTCGTTTGATAAACCTTAGTGAATCAAACTGAGTCGTTGAGCGTGACTTTTTGGATTTGGATGAAATTTCGTGTGTATACTTCAATGGGTTCTTCGATGGTTTTAAAATACAATTGGACCCGGTAGGTGGCGCTGGAATCGAGTTCCAAGATTTGTTTTAATTTCAGGGCAGGACGTCTGCCGGGCCCGCTAGTTATATATTATATTTTACCGGCCAGACCCGATTTCAGGACAAACTAGTTTTGCCTAGGATAACATATAATAAGGAATAAACTTTAAAAATTAAAAAATAAAATTATTTTTAAAAATAAAAAACAAAAACCGACTTCAAAACTGTAACCTATACCTATGTACAAACATAAACTAAAAAGTAAAGAATAATATTTTAATTTCAAAGCAAGAGCCTTAAAGGACAATCAACAAAATTATTGATATTTATATATCTATTTAATATTTATAAACAGTTATTTTTGGAGTCGGTGCCAGCCAAGAAGGACAGTTTAATTCTGCCTTTGTAACAAACTTTCGAAAAGTAGGGGAGCGACGGCGCAGACCTAAGGAACATTACCGTAAGGAGAGGTGTCGTAAGACGTTTTCTCGTATGAACACTTCGTGTCCAGTTCAAAACTGTCCTTCTTCTTGACTGGCACCGACTCCAAAAAGAACTGTTTATAAATATTAAATAGATATATAAATATCAATAATTTTGTTGATTGTCCTTTAAGGCTCTTGCTTTGAAATTAAAATATTATTCTTTACTTTTTAGTTTATGTTTGTACATAGGTATAGGTTACAGTTTTGAAGTCGGTTTTTGTTTTTTATTTTTAAAAATAATTTTATATAAAAAAAATGTTGTAGTGTTCAGTTACAACAAAGAAATTCTTTTGAGTTACAATAACAAAATTGTGAATAAAATCCTCTCCATCCTTATGTAAGCCACGACGCACAGACAGACTCAATGGCTCCAAACGTCAGAAGTCAGAGGTAGGTACATGGTACATGTATACAATAATCTTATTGAATAAAGGCAGTTATTAGACTAGTACCTACTTATTTGAGTAACCGATATTGGAGGCTCAATAGAAGGATCGCAAAGCAACGGGGTCAGCGGCGAAATGCCAATGGTCAATAATGATGGCTTGACATGTGAACTGTGCGACAATGAATAAATTAGACTCTTATTAGACTGCCAAGTGCTGTTTGTATTGATCTGATGCGCCGTTATTTAAAGATCTCTATCGGAGCCAAGAGCAGTATACCTAAAATATTCTCAGTTTGATTTTAGATATGATACATACCTAAATAGCTGTGCAAATAAAGCGGTATTAGATCTGATTTCATGCTGATCGGTGTCAATGTAACAGGCGTAAGTTATGCATCAAAGAAATATTAATAAATAGGTTAATTACGCGGTGGGCTGTATTTTGTGTATAAAGCGTATCCTTGTAATATAATTAAGATGAGTAAGACTCACTTGGTCAGGCTGGAGGTAGAATCGCAGGCCGCGGCGGCGGCGGCGGACCGGCGCTCCGCAGCCGCGTCTACCATGCCTCTGCATCACCGCGATGGGCATCACTCGCGAGTCGCGCCACCTCGCCCCGTTACCTCACCACCACCCACTACACCGACACTACCACATTCACATGACAATGTACATACGTACGATCAACCCTCACAGCCTTCGTGTCCGATACCTGATTACAAGGATTGCAATTCGATATCGATATCGACGTGTAAGATTACACCGGTGAATTTTATTCTAGATATTTACAGTTGTATCTTGGACTTCTTTATGAATCTGAAACAAACAAAGACTTGGAATAATAAAATAAAAATAGCATTTTTTTACATTTCATGATACATTCATTACTCTATCTCTATTTATAAAAGAGAATTACCACTTACTCACTAATCACGATATCACAGGAACTCTCAACTAAAGTCTACAAACATTAAATTATGCTGGTAGGTTTACTATAGGTATAGGGATAGAATATAGGTTAAGAAAGGATTTTCTGATATCCAACCCTGAACGGAGTAAATTAAAAGTTTGTTTATGAGCAGGTTTATGGCAATGATAGCGTGGTATGACGTCAGATATCGCGGCGAAGGTCGTACGTAGGTTCGAATCCTACAATGAGCTTGAGCTTTCGGTGAAGGAAAACATCGTGAGGATAGCTAATTAAGCTAGATAAACATAGCCCCGTGGTAGGGTACTGTAATGTCTATGCTCACGTGCCAATATCCGTATTAGAGAACATAGTTATATTGTCGGTAGATTTGGAATCCCAATTTTGTTTTGTTCATTGACAACCTTATACGAGACGCGATAATAAGACTTTTCCAAAGATTTTTCTCCGCCCTCCAAACATTATTTCCCGTTCAAATGGCTATGATATTATTTTAAAGGCGATGACAGCTCAGTGGTAAGCTTGGACGAATAACCCACCCAAGGTGGTAAGTGACGTCGGATATTGCGGCGAAGGTCGTGGGTTCGAATCCTACAATGAGCTTGAGCTTTCGGTGAAGGAAAACATCGTGAGAAAACCATAGCACGGTGGTACGGTATTTTGTACCCGACTGGCTGGCTACCACCATTAAGTTGAAAATCTGTCGCCAAGCACCTATCGGTGTATTCCGAAAGTTGCACTTGAGAGCCAGTTCCCATCTAGGTTTTGTGTGCTTACCACCTTCGGCCACATCATCACTTACCATAGTGAGATTGTAGTCAAACACAAGCCTATCCAGAACAAAAAAAAAGACATTTTTATAAGATGTTCGTAGTATTTTTATTTTTACTTTTTGCAGCGACGCATTAGCAAAGATGTTGGGATGCTGTAGTCGATCGCTACTCGGCGGGACTTTGTTTCGCTACAGGCACGCTCGATCAGCGTTGCATTACAACGTTGACGAAGACGCTGCTGTAACGCTGCACCGCATCGATGCTTTTAGAATCTTACGTATTTTTTTAGGTTTCCATATGGTCCCTAATACAAATTGCATTGTAATGTTGATTTTTAATGGATGATATAATCACTGTTGTTATCTGGACAATAAGTAATTATAACCATCTATTATATCAATAGATTTTCATTTTTAGTAATGTCAGATTTCACACATCATATTAAAGTACTAGTTTGCAGAGGGATCTTATCATTTCCCGGGATAAAAAGTATCATCAAAATCTGTTCAGCCGTTTTTGTGTGAAAGTGGTACAAAAATCTTCACACACACATCCAAACATACTTTCACATTTATAATATTAATTAGTAAAGTACTTATATAAGTACAAGATTCATCATAGGATTTCCTAAATAACATATTTAACAATGAATTTGATCATTACTAATTTTTCTTTTTAACCGGTTGGTTCTTAAGTGAGACGGCCGTACCAATCAAACAATAGCATAAAAATTGATTAGAAATTCCTCGTGAGTTTAGTTATTAAATAATATAGAATCTAGGCACCATTTAGACCAATTCTTGTCAACATCGTTTATAAACATTATGAGGTCATCATATATCATGGTAATAATCATACCTATAATTAGAATATAAGCCATCAAATATGAGTTAAGTCGATAGTTCATACAAATAAAGTCCAAAAGTTATACACTAACACAAATTAGAATATGCATTTCAGATTTGGAGTGTTTATTTTTTAGGGATTCAAGTTATTAACCTGAATAGGGAGCATTGTATTAAATACTGCATTATGATGTAATATGTATGCACCGTAAAAATATCTACTAATTGTAGGTAGTTTGATTCAAATTAAAAAGTACCTATGAGTTTTATAACATATTTATATAAAATGTTACAGAGTATTTTAGGTGTTTGATATGTTGGTTAGGTTTTGTTGTTTCATTCTAATTTTTCATCAACATAGGCAACATCCCTATTGCTAAACTTGACAATATTTGATTTAATAATGTAGTTTTGTAGCAACCAACCACTCACTAGCAAAAAATTATACCATGTCTCAAAAATAACTCCTAGTTGGCTTATTAAATAGAACTCAAAGAGCTAATGTATAATATAATAATAATAAAGTAATTAGGAAGTTTAACACATAGATTGAGTAGGAAATCTTGTGGCCTTGGTATGACATGTGGGTAGACTGAAAAGTGTTGACAGCGTTGCATATTGCCATTCAGTCAGTTAAAAATAATTATATGCAAGGAATAGATAAGTATTCCTTTGAATGGAAGTATTCATTTTATACTGCTAGGCTAGGTAGTATCCGACTAATCAGTCTAAAAACTAAAAACTTCGCAGTTGACAAAGCATAGCCATGATAAAGTGTAAGCGGGTACTTATTACAAATTTAAGTATGAGATCATCGATATGTTTACACAGCAAATGTAATAAATATAAATATGACTCACTCGTTTCGCTAGTAGTCCGCTACAGAAAGACCATGTAGGTTATCATTATCACTATGTATTGATGAGCGTCACATCCATCACACACAATACATACAACAACACGTCACACACAAATCGCACACATTTTAACATTTCTGTAATACTAAGAAATTGTAGAATAAAAACAATATCATAATCGTAAAATGCAACTTTTGACAAGCAAAGCAATAACGCACATGATTTGAGAGAAAGAGAAACAAGGCAAAAATTAGGTATGATTTCTTAGGTAGTATTGAATTTCTGTAAATTTTACAAGTGCTGCCATCTTTGCTGTAGACCCCACAACATTTAAATTAGAAAAAATATTGTTTGACACTTGATGCTATGTTTGTAAAGAGGTAACAAATGAAATTATGATTATTTGATTATTTCTAGAAAACAACGTATTTTCAAGTATTAACCGTTTTTAAATCAATCGACTTAAATTTTTATCCAGTTATGTTATTAAAGATAGCCATAAGAATATATTATATTAAAATTATCATATTCACATAAACATCACTACAAGGTTACTCTATGCGACAAGAACAACTTTTTTGTGACAATGTCTGCATCTGTTGATTAAAATTTGAAACAATATAAGTTCAGTTTCCAAACAAGGTCAACAGTTTTCATCAACTGAGTGATCGAAAATAATCAAAATTGAGTGTGTATTATGTGCGTACTTTCGAAGATTGTGTATTGTGTGGGTCTTCATCAAATATTCAAGTACGAGTGTCTGCGAAAATGATCTGTACTTTGTTTTTCGCAATCACAACGTTACATGAACATGGATGACCTAAAATGCGAATATGTGAAGAGAAAAAGATGTTTGGGACTCACAAGAAGTGTAAATTGAAGACATTATAATGTTATATACAACGATTATTGGTTATCATTGACATATTCATAGCATCGTCTAACGCTTGGCCAATCACTCGGTTACAAAAGTGAAAATGTGATGTGTCAAACTGATTGTTTACCTCGCGGACAGGTGAGTGGTTTGTAGAAGTGGTACGCGAGGGCGGCGGGAGGCGGGCGGCATGTCGGATCGGTCGAGTCCCTTGAACGGCGGCTACGAGGCCGCAAGGCTCACCGTCCGCAAGGACCTTTTCCCCGATGCTAACTTGCCTGACGAACTGGATTCAGACGCATCCCAAGATGATGAAGATGGTGTCTCTTGCGTCAATCTTGCGACTGATTTCGAACAAAGCATTGATGAGATTGCCAACCAGAAGTTGCAGGTGGTCAACGGAGCAATCACGCCTCCCACGCGATCACGGCACAAGAAACACAAGCAACACTCGAGGCGTGATACTAAATGCTCAACTGCTAATGGTCTTCCCCCTGGGAGTAAGAGGAAAAAAAGTTCCCGTCACAAAACACGATCATTGAGCAGAGCAGTAGTGTCACAAGTGAAAGGTGGTAAAAACTTAAATTTAGTGAGTAGCAGTGAGTGTCAGGACGATGACGATGTCGCACTGGAGGAAGAGGAGGATGATGTAGAGGAAGATGAAGTGGAAGAAGGTGATAGTTCCGATGATGAAGTGCTCAGGTGCAGTGTAAAGTTACCTTTAATAAATGTTCCACGTCAAAGTGGCAAACCTTACAGTCATGAACTTAGTCAATTATCAACAAAAAAGAGTAAAAAAGACTCTTCAAAGAAGCATAGGACTCATGTGGTTATTCCATGTAGTGGCAAACCGCGCTCCATGTTGGGAATTTGCAGTTCGCGTAGCAAAAAAAAGTCTAAAAAGTTGGATTGTACAACCACATATCGGAGTCAAATATTGGACACAAATACCATAAAGATAAAAATTAGGAAAACAAGTGTCCATGAAAGTGTAAGTATTATTTACTTCTATTCTCCTTATTTATATACAAAGTTTGTTTTTTTTTTATTTTATGAAGCATTGAAAGTATACAGTGCGCATTCCCAAGGCACTTAGATTTAATTTTTCAAGGAATATCACACCAATGTAGTTACAAATGTATGGCTTTCTTCAAACTCATCATTCAAACACTTCAAAAAAAGAGTATCCTCAACTTACACAACCATCTTTATCATATGGCGCTCACTGTCCCTTGAACAATCCCTGGAGTTCCTGTCACTAGGACTTTCCACAAGCCTCCATCTAGAGCAAACCTTGGCAACCAACCAGCAAACCAAATGAGTACAATAACTACAATATGTTAAATACTAGTAACCCAAATGAATTCGAAAAATTTCTTGACTACTTGCCTTGCTGTAAAAGCCAAGCACTGAAAACATTTTCACTACCTTTATGTCTATAAATATTTAAATAACTTATATTAGTTAGTCTTAATTTAATTAATACCCATAAAAATATATTTTATTGTTAGTTTGATGTCACTTAATGTCACTGCTAATAATAGGTGTACACATCAGATTATATTAATTTGTGCATATTTTATAATTAATGTCTTAATGTGTATACTGCTGGTGTGTCAAATAAATAAATAAGTTACACCTATGAGAAAGTATTGTAGCACCACCAGAATAATCACTGGCACTACTGTACAGTAGGATATACTTCAGTATATCCTTAATAAAACTTAAGAAACACTTTCCTTAAAAATTGGTTTGATTATGATATAATGTGCAGATTTGAGATATATTTTATATATTATGAAACTTTACTAGCTTTCCACCCCATTCCTGAGGGAATTAAAATAAAATAAAAAACTATTACAATAATTTATTCAGTTGTTGATCTGGCGCATAGATTCCAGATTTTTCAGAACTAAAGTTTAGGTGTAGGGACATGTAGGTAAGTCATCCAAAATAGCCACTTAATATTTCGTAAACTGTAAATTAGAGCGAAATTCTGTTGTAGGAACCTGCCAATGTTCTTTGTCATCAAGGACATGCCACTTGCAAATAACTTTTAAAAATTTTGTTCATAATTTTGCAGTTGCTTTAATTATTTAAAGTACTTGGATGACCGAGATTTGCTCGTTTTTATTTTGGTAAAATTTTAATAGTTTTTCTCACAAAAGAAGGAACTTGAAAAATAAAAATCGGCCAAGTGCGAGTCGGACTCGCGCACCGAGGATTCCGTACAAACTTGTAAATAGTTCGTTCATCATTTTTTTTTCGATTACCTTATTTGAGGTGTGTGCCAATTAAGTTAGACCTCTAAATTGTATGAGCGCCGATACAACTCAGAGGCCTATCTTAATTGGTGGTACTATTATTAAAACACGGATAAAACGACGTTTTCTATAAATGAAACCTAGCTAGATCGATTTGTCGCCCCGAAACCCCCAGCATAGTAATTTCCTGAAAATCGTTGCAGTTGTTTCTGAGATTCAGATTATATACATATATACAAGAATTGCTCGTTTAAAGGTATTAGATTAGATAATGCACATAGCCTTTGAGCGATATTATCCTTATTGATTACAAGTAAATTTGCTGTGACCTACAAACGGACAGATGACATGCCACTGACATGAAGAAAGTACAAATTATTCCATATTTACATAAGGAACCCCAAAAAAATAAAAACATAAAGATAGCTACATAAAAAATTCTTAACTTTAAGTAGTTTGATTAACAAAAGTTTTCGCGCGACATTAATTCCAAGCGACGAAGTCGCGGGTGAAATCTAACAATATAGTTTATTAACAATATTTATAAAATAATAAGGATTTTACGACATACTTGCTGGAGTATCACTGGGCTCAGTACTTGGTCCAGTCCTGTAGGTATACCATCTTTACTGCAGATTTACCTCAAACTCCAGGGGTAACTATAACGATTGCTATCTATGTGGATGATACAGCAGTATTAGCTACTAGTGAAAATCCAGCGGAAGCCTCAACGAAACTGCGAAGTCTTAACGAAATAAACAACTGGTTTAATATGTGTGAAGGATCGAAGTTAGTTAGAAGTGCAATTAAGTCAGTGCACTTGCACTGACTTATTTCTGCGTAAAGGAACATGTCACCAGTGAACCTGGGTGGTACAGAGCTCCCTCATTGTGAATCTGTGAAATATTTGGGTTAAAGTCTATTATTACGTATTTTTATACAGTAGAATCCGTTTAGTACGACTTCGCATTTAACAACCAACCGTTTTTAGCGACGTAAGTATAGGCATATGTTTGGTTTTAATATGAACCACCATGAAAGTACATCCGTTTATTACGACTCCGCTTACTACTACCGACCGCTTTTGACGACAGATTTCCAAGCTTTTATGGACGGAATTTCAAACATAATTGTCCGGTTACAACGACGAGCGTTGACGTGTTTACAAATAAATCGTAGGTAAGAAGCTATCTCTGCCCCGCGCACCCCCCTTGACTGCACATCGCTGATTGGAATGCGACTGTCTATTTTACGGCAGTAGGTACTTAATTTGCGGGTAACGCAAAAGTTTCTCTATGGAAGATAAAATTGTAATAGTACAACGTGTAGAAGCCCGCGAGTCGAATGTAGATTGCGAAGGAATTATGTGTAAATTATTCGACAATATCCACAATTAAGAAAAATAAACACAAGATAGAACCTTTGTTCAATACGAATGTTTTAAAACCTAAACGCGTGAGGGTGTCGTCTCGAAAACAAGTGGACGTGGCACTTTAACAATAATCGAGGAATACCCGTAAATGGGCCTATGCTTCAACAAAAGGCATTTTTTTTGTCAAAATGTCTGTTCGTTTATTACGGCGTCCGGTTAGTACGACGTAATATCACCGGTCCCTTGGCCGTCGTTAAATAATAAAATAAATTTTCAGGTTATAGTCCCAATGCCAACGTCTATCGCGGATATTGGTCAAAGGAAATCTAAGAAGAAGCGTGCCGCATCTCCTGTGGCAAGCGAGAGTTCGGGAGAGGAATACAATCCATCATGCGGGGACACCGCCGCAGCCATGAGCGTAGCTGCTCCCAAAGCGAGAAACACAAGAACCAAGGCTTCCAAAACGTGTAAAAGTAACAACTCTAAAAGTAAGGGTATGTAATATTTCTATAGGGTTTGGAAGCGTGATAGCGTGGCATAGTGTACAGTCTTTTCTTTCTTTCTTGCTCCTTCTTTTAACTCTCGCAGCTCAAAATCACTTGCGAAGACTTATTCATTATGAAAACTAAACTAAACTCATTCATTTATTAAGTACATTATTGTACAATAAATTCATTTAATACGTAATTCACTCATATAAATTCCTATTCTTATTGAAACTGTATTTTTTCTAGATAAACGTGAAAAGACTGAAAGAACTAGAATTAGTGCAGCAAAAAGTAAGGACACAGGACCACAGAGTCCCTGGGGTAATTCTATGCCTACAGAGATTCTATCTAAGATATTTGAATATGTTGTGTCATCACAGGGTACTCTCCCTGCTGTAATTAGGTAAGAAAATACCAACATTGCTGAGTGCAGGTATTTATGGAACTTGCAATTTAATTCAAGTATACATCTTTACTTTTTACAGATTGGGTAGAGTTTGTAAGTTATGGCACAGTGTAAGTTGTAGATCCGAATTATGGAAGAATGTAGATCTTGCACAATACACAAATGAAAAATGTAAAACAGACTACAAACTGGTGTGGTTACTTGAAAATCGACTGTCACAATGTCAAAGTTTAAATATTGGTAAGTCACTAGTAAATATTGTTAAAAAATAAGTGTATCAAAAGATTTAAACTTTAGTTTCGAACTACAGTAAACCTTTTTACTTGGTATGCCAAGGGGTTTTCGTTTCATTCTACTGTGATGATGAGACCAAGGCTTTTAAGTGTGTTGCTGCGAGAACATACTGGTAGGCGTTTGTCTACAGATTAGCTACTTGGGGGTAGGCGGGTAGTATAAGTACCCTACCCCTAACACTGTAATATTGTTTCCTCACAATGTTTTCCTATACACTCAGAATAAATATTACAAAACCGAAAATATGATTTCGTTTGATTTAAAGTTTTATCATAGATATCGTAAAAATCTATTTATCTCGTTTGTTCGCTTTTAACTCAAGAACCACGATACGGGTTTTGATGCAGAATTCACAGTGCAAAGTAGCGGAGCGGTTGAAAGCATTGTCTAGTTGATAGTATGAGTACCACGTACTTAATACAGATCAAAATATTAAAAATGATATATATTAACAACAGCTCAATGGAAAGTTTGCAATGTATCGTGGGTACTGGCGTGCGTGGCGGACTACTGCCCAGGGCTGGTGGAGCTAAGTGTGGCTGGTTGGAGCCGTATTACGCCCGACCAGCTCTACGACCTCATGCAAGGACTGCCCAAGCTGCAGCGACTCGATCTCTCGCTCACGGTGAGTCACATCTTATTTGCAACTTTATGTTCACCAATATAAAGTTCCTAATGGACATTAAAATCAACAACTTCTAACAGCTGAATCACGGCTCAAAATGTTTATTACCATTATACATTATTATGCGTAGTAGCTAAGGATTCTTGTCAAAAACCGGTATAACCGGTCAGGAATTATGACTACTAGCTTTCTGCTTTGCGGTCTCATTTAATTTTAAAAACCCCTCCTTATATAATAGATATATTTGGTATAACAAATGATATAATATTTCAGTCTGAGACGGGCGGTTCGAGTACATGCCTGTCGGCGGCGTCGATGGCTCGAGTCGTGGAGAACTTCGGCGAGCGTCTCACGCACCTCACACTCGCCAATAACAAATTCACGGCGCTTACGCAAATACTCACATCTGTCGCGGTATGGATTATATTATCTAATTGATTGCAAACAATTGTTATCCTAATATCCTTTAATTTTTTCGCGATTTTTTTTTCAAGCAAGTCCGATATATTGTTTTCACAGATTTTGAGCTAGTCGCAACGGACGAGATTTTTTTTTTGTGTTAAAGTGTAATTTCGCATCTGGAAGTTAACACGGTAGTTAAAAAATTACCTTGTATAATTTTCTACAATATTATAGGTGTTTGTATATTGTCTTTCAATGCTAGAACTTTACCTAAATTAATTCCATTATGTTACTGCAATATACCTGCAACCACCTACAACTCCACCTGCCTTTATGTTTGATGTACTTAGTCATGTTTCTGTTGTTTATTATAGACTCACTGTCAGAATCTGGAAGTCCTAGACATATCTGGTGCTCTCGCGATGTCCCACCCGGCTGCTGTGCCGTTAGAAGTACTCCAGAAGGGTTGCCCTCAACTACGTGTGTTCAGGGCTGCCAACTCACAACTGGTGCTAGCATCCACTACTACTTCACAACAGGTATGTTAACCAATTTTAAATCTTATCCTTTACTAAAAAGTTGCCGATATCCCTTTCCATGCCATAGTCTACTAGGCTTAAGAGGTACAACTCTTGAGTAACTCAAGTTTAAAATCTGTCGCCAAACACCTGTTGGTGTGTTCCGGCATTTACACTTCACAAATCACTTTTCATAGTGAGATTGTAGTCAAACACAAGCCTATCCAGAATTTAAAAAAAACATTGACCATGTTATAAAATTCATGTTTGTGATGATTTTTAATTCCCAAACTAATCATAATAAGTAGATGTTTTGATGGTGAGAACATTAAGAACATATGACTTCTAGCTACTATTTCCTAATATAAAGTATTGTTTTGATATGTGAGTGATACGGATGTTGTATTGTTGGAGATGGAGGCAGTGGGGTGGTGTCAACTGGAGGAGTTGTCGATAGCGGGGTCGATGTCCGCGGAGTCGGTGGTGGTTTCGGTGGGCGAGTACGGGCTGGGCGACGAGGCGCTGGCGCGGCTAGTGCGCGGTGCCACGCGGCTGCGGCTCCTCGACCTGCGCGGTCTGCAGAGACTCACCGACAGCGGCCTGGTGCGGGTGCCCGCCTGGGATCTACAACATTTGTTCCTTGGAGGTAGCTACCTATGTCTTTATATAACCTTAGACAGTTTACTTTTATATTATGTTTTTTTAAACCAGTATTTTTGGGCCAAAAGGTAAAAAATACAGAAATATCGAAAATATTGGATCAAAAAGGATTAATACCTTCTGATTTTTAATTAGCTATATGACCACAAAAAGTCGGCGATGTCCACTAAAATCCATTGAAAAGATCCATGATGGATTTTTTCGCACTTTTTTGTCCACTTTAATCCTTTATCGTGGATTTTTTGCAAAGTGGATTTTTTAGCACTAACGAGTGTCTTAAAATCCATTGTAAAAATCCATTGATGGATCTTTTTGCACTTTTATGTCCACTTTATTCCTTTATCGTGGATTTTTTGCAAAGTGGATTTTTTAGCGCTAACGAGTGTCTAAAAATCTCGAAATGATTTAATGAAATTACGTTAGGAAACATAACTAATCATCATAATATGAAGAATTAGTTCTTAGAAACAGAACGGGTCGCAATTTATTAAAATAATATAATTAAAATATTATAATTTTATTTACAACAAATGTACAAATTATACAAACAAATGTACAACCATAATATATAAAAAAACTTCTTCGAGGCTGCCGCTGCTGCCGATCGGCAAGTTTCCCAGAAGGCTGGCAGCGTTTCCTCTTTGGATGGCCAAGCTGATGCGTTGGTGGAAAAAGCTCCCCGCCAAAATAATATAATATTATAATTATTTTTACAAAAAAAATGTCCATACACCGACAATATTGTGATAAGAGATCGGCAAATTCCGGTATAGTTCAGGAATGGAAAACGTCTTCGCTGGTAAGTTTTGGGTTCGCTAGCGTCAGTTCGTTTACGACCAACTGACTGCGCGTGCGTTTAAGTATTGTTAACCGAGCTACGTGAATTCTCGCGAGTATTTCTTTTGTAAAATGGGTCTTCCAAGGCGACAAGGTGGCAGCAATCATTTATAAAAGCTGAGTACGTCGATATCTTGTTTTAATGTAAATGTTAAAATAATTATAAATGTTATTTTAATAGATTGCGACCTGTTCTGTTTCTAAGAACTAATTCTTCATATTATGTAGAGAGTTTTTTTAATATTCTTACTTCATTAGATAGCTAGATAGGTGAGGAAGTTTTGATACATTTTGTACACTTCTAACTCCATTACTTTTTTTTTAATGGAATTTTAATCTTTAAGAAAACAGAGAAATAGTGACATGATTTTTAAGATATTGTGTCGAAGCCATTGCAAAATTTCATAATTTTATTGATTTTAAAAAAGTATTTACATGTTGTCTGAGTGCCAGAAATAAAAAAAGTTAAAAATGTTACGTACTTTTTTTTAAATTTGATTTTGAAGTTGTAATTCGGGATTTTTTCGAGAAAATACTAAATTCCCAAATATCTCAGTAACGGTCAACATTTGTATCATGCAATATAGGGTTCATTCCGTAGCTTACAGTGTATACTATCACGCCCTTAAAGGAATGTATCGAATAACCAGTAACCCTGTATATTGTGATAATTATGTTTCCTAATGTAATTTCATTAAATCATTTCGAGATTTTTAGACACTCGTTAGTGCTAAAAAATCCACTTTTCAAAAAATCCACGATAAAGGAATAAAGTGGACATAAAAGTGCAAAAAGATCCATCAATGGATTTTTACAATGGATTTTAAGACACTCGTTAGTGCTAAAAAATCCACTTTGCAAAAAATCCACGACAAAGGATTAAAGTGGACAAAAAAGTGCGAAAAGATCCATCATGGATCTTTTCAATGGATTTTAGTGGACATCGCCAAAAAGTCGATCTTTTCTTCAGTATTTAATACGAAAGTCCATTATTGATAAAATATCTACTTTGTTTTTTTTTTCTTTTTGCACCTTCGGGGCAGTCTATTGACCATACTGCCTGGTCGTACGTATTCATATGTTTTTTATTTACAATATTCTTTTATGTTAAAAGTCTAGTCCTCGTCCATACAAGTCGTCAGATTTTAGTGTAATTGGTGGCTGTTCCACTGAAACTTTCTCTTATTGTTCTTTGTTCTTGCCCTTGGGTGTGGTAACATGAAATATTCCGTTATCCAAACGCAGGGTGCAAGGTGACTCGTCAAAGCAATGCGTGCTTAGAGCTGATATGTGAGAAGTGGTCTCACAGCCTGCTCGAGCTGGACTTGTCGTGGGCGTCAGCCGCGCGCGTGCTCGGCCTCGCAGTATCCGCGCTCACAGACTCGCCAGATAGCAAACTCAGGTACTCTTGGTATTCCACGAAAAAAAAAGGGTTTTCTTTTAGCTGCGAAGTGTCACCAGGCAGGCGGGTCACCTGATGGTAAGTGAATATCGTCGCCTATAGACATTATCAATACCAGTAGGATTGCCAATGCAACTGGCTCTCAAGATCAACTCCCGGAACACACCAACAGGTGCTTGGCGACAGATTTCGACTTGAGGGTAGTCAGCCAGTCGAAAACTACAAAGTAACCTACCACTGTGCTGTGGTTTTTTCACGATGTTTTCCTTCACCGAAAGCTCAAGCTCATTGTAGGATTCGAACCCACGACCTTCGCCGCGGTATCCGACGTCACTACCACTGAGCTATCTTCGCCTTTCATTGGTTCAGGCCCTATCCCATTACACACAAAGAAAAAAAAATTACACATATTTATCTATATCCTCCCCCACAGATTTCAGACTGTCTCCGCCAAATGTCAGTGGTAGTGAAACAAACGTCACAAATATATAATATTACGTTGTTAAGCTTGTGCGGTAATTATAATGTTGTCAGCTTGTTACCAGGCTTTATGAATTCTGATGATCTTCACGAGTACCCTATAGGTATTTAATGCGATGATAGCTCAGTGGTAAGTGACGTCGGATGCCGCGGCGAAGGTCGTGGGTTCGAATCCTTACAATGAGCTTGAGCTTTCGGTGAAGGAAAACTTCGTGAGGAAACCACAGCACGGTGGTAGGGTACTTTGTAGTACTCGACTGGCTGGCTACCACCCTCAAGTTGAAAAGCTGTCGCCAAGCAACTGTTGGTGTGTTCCGGCAATTGCACTTGAGAGCCAGTTCGGCTATAAGGCATTGTAATAAGGTATACAACACATTAGCGATCCCCTGGTATTGCCAATGTCTATAGGCGACGGTTGTCACTTACCATCAGGTGACCCGCCTGCCTCGTTGTCACATGTGACATAAAAAAAATAAAAAAAAAGGTTCAGAGTTATTGAAAGTAAGACTTTAAAGATACACAATTGTTAATTATCTAATTCTTTTCTAGGGTACTAAACCTATGCGGGTCGTCTGTGTCGTTTGAATCTGTGAAAAAAGTTCTCCTAAGATGCCCAAACTTGGAGTCTCTAAATCTTAGTTCGTGCCGGGCCCTGCCGAGAGGCATGAAGCGCCTCTTTGTGGGAAAGGAACTGCAAGACTTTAAAGACAGCTTAGACCCCGTAAAGGTTAAGGCTAAAGAGGAAGCGAACCAGGAAAGCGGAAAGAAAAAGAAAGGCACGAAAAAGTCGGAAGCTGACTCCAAATCTGAATCAACCGTACAGGAATCGCCGTCTAGAGATGAATCTGCAAGTTCTGTCTCTAAATCGGAAGATAAGTCTTCTGTGTTCCAGGAACCCAAAAAAGTATCTAACTCAGCCACAACTGTGACTAACAAGACGTCGTCAAAGGACGCGCTCACAAAATCATCACCCGATAGTATAACACTCGCAGATACTATCAATTACGAACCGGAAGGTAAACGAACGAAAAGAGACGCCAATCCAAAACTGCTTAGTCCAATCACACAGTCCAGACCCGACTCTTCCTCCACGCCCAGGTCGGACCCCAGTAAACTCGACCTCGGCAGTCCCCAATTCAGTCCCGTGTCCAAACCCGACAGTCAAGTACAAAATAGCCCAGACATTCAGCCGGAATCTGTTAAAAGCAATAGTTCTTGGAATCTAGGTCAATTCAAAACAACACCCACTCACAAGTCTGAAGCTAGTCCCCTGAATAGATTGGAAAATCATAGTAAATTAATACATAGCAAAATAATTGAACAATGTAGTCCGACCACATCGCTCGAGAACAAACCTAGCCCCGAAACTCATGGAGTTAAACAAGATATTAAAAACCCTAATAATTGGAATTGCGGTAACAGCCCAATGCCCAGACAGGACAATCAGTTTTCTTCCCAAAGGAGCCCATATTCCGCTCAACCGAGTCCAGCTCAGCCTAGTCCATATTCTACACAACCCAGCCCGTACTCCACACAGCCTAGCCCATACTCTTCACAACCTAGCCCTTACTCCGCGCAACCGAGCCCCGACACCAGTCAGATTATCAAACCAGATATCCACAAGTCCGCCGCGTGGAACACTGGCAACTTTAGTCCCATGCCCAAACAAAATCCGTTCTCACCTCATCCTTCCACGCACACCAGTCCAGATACTGCGGCGGTTATGAAAGTTGATACGATAAGAACCAACAACAAAACACCCGGTCAATATAGTCCGATGTCGAGGCAGGATCGTTTACACCACAGTCCTTATTCGCCGCGGCCTAGCGTAGACAATGCGGTTTATAGTAACAAGAAAAGTCCCGGCGTGGGTAATTATAGCCCTATGATTAGACCAGATTGTCACTTACCGAGCCCCGACGCTACTGCGACATCAAGGCCGACGATTAGCGCGAGGTCTCAAGATATATACGGACGATCGGTGCCGAAAGCTCCGGAAGTGCTACACAACAATGCTCCTCCGCCGGACATTCCTCACTCATGGGGAATAGATAGATTTAATCCGATGAGTAGCGGGCCGACCTCTAGTATAGAATCGCTGATATGGGGAGCGTCTTTCAACGCGGAGCCGCCCACATCAACGCCGGCGCCCACAATGCAGGGGCGCGTCGACAACATTCCCGCCATGCTCAACACGCCGCAGCCGCAGCCGTGGACCGGCTTGCCCTCCTTCGACACTAGTGTTCGAACACCTAACGATGACTTAAGTGATCCGTGGACTTTAGGTCAATTCCGAGTTGAACCGCCTCATCATATGCACAATACTTTCGTGGAGCAAAACGTCACATTCGAATCGTTGAGCTCCCACATGGGACATCAGACACACGCGTCTCAGTTTCTGGACGACGGTTTTTCAGAAACGTCTCGTGTGGAATGACGCTCGCGCCCGCCTTCACCGTCGCACCTTTCAGTCGAAGCCGGCACTCCAGCGCGGACGGACGAATGTATGCGGCCGTCGCGGTCGGTACCACTACGCTCCGGAGGGGGTTAGGGTGACGTTGTATTTATATTATCGATTGAACAATTTTACTATAGGCATTGTAAATAAGATTTAGTTAGATTTAAGAGTAATGAAGCTAGGAATGCATTAAATTTATTTTGCAGGCGTTAGTCTATGAGAGCGATATGAAATCTAAGAGAAAATATAATTATTAAGAATAGTTAATTCATCCATCGACTTAAATATTGTTGGATTATACTCATGAGTTAGGTTTTAGATCGAGTCTTTATTTGAATGCCAAAATCTGTTTACACTGAGGCCAAAACAAATTATTTATTTCGGTTTACTGTTATCATTTGTTAAATCAATTTGATTATTTACAGTAGTTAAAAGACTTTATGAAATCATTGAATTATGTATTTAATGACTTTTTATCGTATCCAACGAAAATGGTTAATGCAGCTTCGTATTTCTATAACATGACAAATTTATAACTTATAAAAACATTTTATAACTATAAATTTAACTCTGAAGAGTGGCCATAAGTATCGCACGTAACTTAAACTAAATTTTAGGGTTCCATAACTTTAAAAATAATTGAACCTTTCTAGTATCACCTTGCAGCCATCCCTCTGTAAAGACCCTTTCTCTCAGATACGGGTAGAGGCTTCAAGTATTAATATACGGGCCGGTTGGCGTGGTTGGTTAACACACTGCCTATCACGCCGCAGGTCGTGGGTTCGATTCCCATCCAGGACACACATTTGTGTGCATGAACATGTCTGTATGTCCTGAGTCTGGGTGTAATTATCTATTTAAGTATGCATTTACAAAAAAAAAAAGTAGTCTATGTATTATATCAGTCATCTGGTTTCCATATTACAAGCTTTGCTTAGTTTGGGATCAGATAGCCATGTGTGAAAAATGTCCGAGGAAATATTGATATTGATATTAATATCAAATACTGAAATATACGTTCCTTAGGAATTGTAAAATTCAGCTTTAGAAATCCATGCAATCAAAAGATAGTATGGCCATGTCACTTATATTTTTTCGATTACAAACTTATATTTACCATTGGAGTTTCAACTGTGATGTAAACTGATGTATGGAAGCAAAATGAAATTCCCGGATATATAAACTATCTTCACACATAATTTTGTATTTAAGTATGTAACGAACCCTCAGCGCTAGTCCTACTCGCACTTGTCCAGTTTTTTATTTGCATAGGCTTGTTTTCGACCAGACACTGACTGAAGATTCAGCATACAATGCTAAAAGGGTACCTATTATCTATGAAGTAACTGTGTCTAAGTTTTCCAAATATTTATAATCTTTTCAATTAATAATTCTGAAGCAGTTTGAATTTGTTGCTTTATTCGTTGGGTACGATATAACAAGTTTAGATGGCAAAATCATTTTTATTTCAATGAAATTATGTACATCAGATTTGAAAACAAAAGCAAACATTCCTTTTTACATCTTCTTGGATTCAAATGAATAATTATTTGTTGTTGTGATTTTCAGATGTCCGATTAAAATACGCAATAATCTTTTTGAATTGTTAGACGCTTTAGATATTGTTAACAATAAGAAATTTATTGTTGACAATTCATTAGAATAAAACATAATTTTAAGTAATCCAGTTTCTGAAATGAAATATCTAATTTTACTTAAAAATTACAGACTTTGAATCAACTATCCAATTCTTTGGCCTTTCAGAAATTGGGTGCAATTTGGAGCAGCTATTGTATTTTTATATTGTATGATGTTGGGATGCTTTGAAAACTTAAAGTTTGGATACGTATTAATTTTATAGATAAATAAATATTTAAGAGTTCACTGATCTCCATCATCCTCTTTATATTGTACAACTGAAACATTTTAAATATATATTTCAATTATTATTCACTGAAATTTAACACCAGCTAAAGTTTTAAAACATGTCTAGATCATTTTTATAGTTTTGTGTTAAGAATAACACATGTTTTACAAAAGGCACAACTAAAGAATGATTGAAACATATGAAATTTATGTGCCATTCTACATAATTTTATCCAGATGGATTGAGGCCATAGCAAGTAGTGAATATTATAAAATATTTAATTGTTGTGCATTACAGTGTTACACTTCATGTAATAGTGTTATTATTTGCACATCAAATATTCATAACTGGATAATCGAATCTCAGATATTAAGGCAAATTTTGCTTGCATACTTGACGTTTGTAAAACATCCGATACATAATGATTTATGTTATTTTAGAATTTTGTATGTTCCAATCGTCTACTTCCATTTACATTCTTTTTATACAAGCAATGAACTCTTATTCTTATCATTTAAATCTCGACATTATTGAAGCCAAGTACAAAGTGCTTTGTATAAATGATTATGTATATTACATAGGTAAGTACATATTTCATGTTGTATTTAATGAAACCGTAAAATAAACCACCAAATATTGTTTCCAATACCTACATTAGCCTTATAAATTGCCTAACGTTTATCTGAAGAGAATATTTTATAGTTTTATTAACTTATTACAAAATGAAAATTATTATCTACTATACATAGAATGTATAAATATAATATTAGGCGAATATTATGTTAAATAATCGTGTACCATAGTATGTATAAAATAAAGTTGACTAATATCTGTAAGTTCTGTTATGTAGAGATTTTTGTTTGTAATATTGTTACACTATGCGTGGACTTCTCACAGGTGGTCCAATTTTTATAATCTAACCAATAAAATATCGATGTGGTTGTACATTTACATTTTTAAATAGAATGTACTCTATTTATTAAATTTCTTTTGTTGGAACACAGTCATCCCATCTATTTTATCAAAACTAAATCCTACCAATGACCCTTAGCTTGTCTAACTAAATACCCTTTTTTTCTAGCCTTTTTTATCATCTAGAACATTATTCATCTTATAAGTATCTTCATAATTTCTTTATTTGTACGTTTTCTTAACTCTTCCTAATAAATTATTCTGTTTTCTTTCACTTAACAATTAGGATCATAATATTTTTATGTTAAACAATTTGACTCGTCCAATTCTAACGGTCACATGATATTTTTGTTGAGAACCGGGACAGCCGGCATTAGAGGCCTAATACGTGAGGAATACTAGGATTGCAAATGTGTTGCCGACCTTAACAAGGCCCACATGGAAGTGGCAACAGCTAGAACATACCGGTAGGTGCTTGGTGACAAATTTTAGCTCGAGGATGCCTGCGATTACTACTAAGTACCCTACCACTGTGCTATGGTTTCCTTCGCCGAAGACTCAAGCTCATTATGGAATTCAAACATAAACAGTACCTATTTTCAATATTTGTGTTATGTAATAATGCGTGCAACTATACTTATGAGAAAACAAATTAGGTAGGTACCTACTACAGTCGCGCTTTGATCCATTCCTTATTTTCCTTGAGGTCATTAAAATTGTAACTTCAAAAAGTGAGTT
Organism: Ochropacha duplaris; assembly: GCA_951361185.1. NCBI lineage: Eukaryota > Metazoa > Arthropoda > Insecta > Lepidoptera > Drepanidae > Ochropacha > Ochropacha duplaris. Next base: position 8,830,562 of record OX592693.1, on the reverse strand, counting down.
TCCTATGAATTGTTGATCATAAGTTACCAAATTGTCACGCCAGTCGGAAATTCTAATTGAAGGACATCATCATTTGTTTTGAGCTCTAGGAAACATGTTTGAACATTTTTTTTTAATTTGTAGAAATGCAATTTGCACAACATTTTAGCTGCAAGTCGCATTGTTTGATTATGTAACTTATAAAGTGCAGACTTATTAAAGCTGACTTATTTTTATTATGATTTATCCTTTTATGAAAATTATAATTATGGGCCTTATTTTTCTGATGTGATGCGTAGTGATCTTATATTCGACATCTAGTGTTATTTATTCGTTGATTTAAGGAAGATAATAGCACTCAATAATAACAATTTAGATAAAAATATTTTATTTTCATAACAAGCATTATCATATTTATTACTTTATAACATACATGATAAAATATTATTCAAATATAATGAGGTACATAATTATTTAATATTAATGTTTCATCAAACCCTTATAGGTTTCCTAGGTCTAACTTTCGCGCCGATCATGGCGCCTAGTGAGTCTTTGACACTAGTCAACGCTCGCTAACAACAATCGCGTTCGCTTTTACAAAATTATTGTATGGGAGAAATCAGTTCCTGTATTCCACCTTGTTATAAGCGTTGTGACAATACGATATTTCTCTTTAGGTAGGTATGGGTCCAGCGCCTCTTGCGGAATACGAATGGAACTAATTTCTTCCATTCAAATGAAATGAAATGTTTATTCATCCAAATAGGCATTCACAGGCGCTTATGAACTGTCAGATTCTAATGACTCTAGTGCACGGTTCGGAAGGTTGCTTTTGCTGAGAAGAGCCGGCAATAAACTCAGCAATTACTCTTTTCAAAACAATCTTAGAGTTATTACATTAATGTATGTCCTGCAAGAGCGAGCGCTACACCCAAGCATTGTCGTCATTTAAATATTCGTTAATATGGTAGTACGCCTTCTGTATTAAAACATTCTTAAGGCGAGGCCAGTTCACGATCTCTGACGAAAAGATTGATGTTTGAACTTCCAGTGTAAAGAAATGATGTAGAATTCTAATACACAAAAATTACTGTAGAGTGATAAAGAAACAAAGTATCGGAATAACCGAACAGAATATCCAAAAATGGCTTGATAACTCTGTAAAAATTCCTAAATATCACCATATAAAATAAACTTAAATGTTAAGATCTCGTAATTTTCAGTGACAGTGATATGGTTTTTTTTTACAAAAGGATAGATTTTTTATTGTTCTATCGGAATAACCGATTAGAATTTTAATAAATGATCCAGTATTCCAATAATTAATTAAAATGTAGTAAATAGTAATGTTTTCATTCGTGAACCTAGCGAAGCGATAATAAAAGCTACGCAATAATCAACAATATTGACAGCGGTGCAAGAGTTGCAATTTGATTCACGCGTTCGTTTAGTTTGCCAGCAGCTACATATCAGTAATCTGTGTTGCCAGCGACGCTGGCCGTGGGAGGTTGGTCCCGGACGCTCTGTAACTTAATTTTTTATTGTCTAGTTAGTAATTATTATTTGTTGTTATGACTACTTTGTGCGTTTATTTAGTCATAATTATGTTGATGAACGCATAAAATTGCAAATAGCATCAAACGACGAAATGTTCGGGTAAGTAGGTATTGTTATCTATAATTTAGACGCATGCGATAGTACAGATAGCAGCTAAGGAAAAATATAGGTGTTATAAAGTAATATGAAATCATAATTTCGTATGTCTTTTTTTTTTTAGATCGAAGAAACGTAAAACGCATGTGGCGGAACGACGACGGTATTACCTGTAACTTATTTTTAATCCAGAGAGGTGGATCGAAGATATATTTACGTATCAGAATAAATATTAAAATATCAATATTATTTTTATGCTAAGATACAGCACTTTTAATTTTATTAATAAATACAATGAAATCGCAATACTTCTAGCCATGACTCTAGTATAGCAAACAAAAGTCACAGAAAGAAAAATATTATTAAATATAATATTATACTTCCGTGTGCCAAGGACGTTATAACCGTGTACATCTTTTTTCTTTCTTCTGATGGAAATCGTCCTTTAAGACATTTCTGCCAGTATCAAGTTATTTTTTTTCCATTTAATTAATAAACACGTTATATTATTATATGCACAGTAAAGTTGGAAGCACTGTAGAATAGCACCCGTCGCTTTTATACAGCAATAATTCGGTCTCTTTTCCTCTCGGTCCATTGTTATTGCAGGTAAAAGAGTTGCACCCTCGTTTACAACCCATAGTCCACGAGAACGGATCGCGCAAAATTCATTAAACTAACATTTAAAAAAATCTCCGTGTTTAAATCTTAGCTTTCCTGCAGTCATTTTTGGTTAGCAAACTAAATAACCTTAGGAACGAGAAAATAGCCAAAAAAAAATAATTACTCAGATGGGTAATTTTAAGAATTTTTCCACCTCGCTGTCTTTGAAGGCCGATTTTAAACAAAGTAGCCCTATTAAGTACTTCATTTTTTTTATGATTATGAAAGCTGAGAGTCTGGCGCATTCTTGAAGCCTACTTAGGAATTATGAAGTCACCTGTTAAGATTTTTAATTTAAAGTTGAAAATTTGAGTCATAATTTGCCGAACGTAAATTTTTCACTTTAGATCAACATTTTCATAACTTTCATCACAGTTACGAAGCTGATTATTTTATGCATAAAAGTACTACTTATGAAAATTCAGTTGCAAAAAACGAAACTCGATAAAACCCTCTACTTTTTTTTTTAGAATTTTTTTAGGTTGGTCAGGTCGAAAATTTTCAAACATTCAGAAAAAAATTCATAACTCGAAAACTATGAAAAGTCGCGGAACATACATGGGGGTGATTCGAATACCCCACAATACGAGGGACCGAAATTTTATTTTTGGACGTCAATGTTCCGGCCACCCTGTATAAGAGCTTTTATTTTGGGTAGATTTTAGTATTTCTAGTGTGTATTACAAAACCGCAAAACGCGAAAAGCGATAAATTTTCGAGAAAAAAAATTACGAAATTTTTCACCGCACTGGCACCGAGTCCAAAAAGAACTGTTTATAAGATTATAATAGATATATAAATATCAATAATTAGGCTCTTGCTTTGAAATTAAAATATAATTGTGTACTTTTTAGTTTAAGTTTTTACACATAGGTTACAGTTTTGAAGTCGGTTTTTGTTTTTATTTTTCAACTTGTAGTAGGAAGTAAGTGTATTTTTTAAGTTTATTCCTTATATGTTACAGGCACGTATATCCTGAACGGCGTACACTTTTAACCTAATCAAGCTATGTCGATTTTGAATAGAAAGAGACTGTGAGTGACCGCGTATACAAAGAACTAGTTTAGCCTAGGCAAAACTAGTTTGTCCAGAAATCGGGTCTACCCGGTAACACATATAACTGGCGGGCCCGGCAGACGTCGTCCTCCAGCGCCACCTACCGGGTCCAATTGTATTTTAAAACCATCAAAGAACCCATTTAAATATACACACAAGATTTCATCCAAATCCAAAATGTCATGCTCAACGACTCAGCTTGATTTACTAAGGTTTATCAAACGAGAAATTAATATTTTTGTTTTTGTTGATTTTTTCAAAAACCGCTAAATCAATTTCGATAAAATGTATATAGGACCACCTCTGAAATATGATCTACAAAACAAAAAAAGAATCATCAAAATCTATTCATAATTGGCAGAATGATCGCGTAACAAACAGACAAAAATAATTAAAAAGCCCCCAACGGATTTTCTTGGGTTTTTATATTTCTCTAATTACATACTCATAAATTACATTAATTCTTTAAGTGGGGGGGGAGAACATTTTAATCGTAGTGGGTACTTAAAAAAAAATAATTTTGCTTTTTATTTCAATTTTTTTAAAGAGGTACATATATTATACAAAATCGATAAAGGTAGTTTATTTTAATATATTAATGGAGTATTATTATAAGTATTTACAACTAAACTTTGCCGGGGGCTTTGTTGTAATTCAACTCGATATCATTGCGTAGAATAAAAATAATAAGTTAATAGGTATGATGTAGAAAATATTGAGCCGCAACTCTAGAATAGTCGTTAAAGAGAAGAGAAGATAAGATAAAAATGACGGTAGATGAATACCGCATCAAAATCGGACTAGATATTACTGCAGCGCCACCTTGTGAGTTACTACCGTAACACCTTTTTAAGAATCCTCACTAATCAACTACAAACACATAATTGAAAACTAAATCCAAATCGGACTAGTAGTTTTGGTTTTGCACAAACAAATGTTTACTGCAGCGCCCCCTGGTGAGTTGTCACCATAACATTTATCTAAGAACATGCACCAATCAGATCCTAACCCATCACTCAAAACAGCATCAAAATCGGACTAGTAGTTTTGGAGATAAATGGCAACATTAGTTTGCACAAACAAACATCCTCTCACCCCAAACGCATATATACCGTCTCCGTTCCGTCGTGGATGTAATTTTTTTTTATTTCATCAAAATTATAATTATAAGCCTATAAGATATAGTCCTGTACTGGTGGGGGGCTTTACTAGAATGACACCTGAAGCATAATATTGTATATTATGCTTCAGGTGCATAAGGAATATTGAGTGATAGACTAGCAACCTAATGGTGAACCTAAATCCCTAAATATTATTTTCACCCTAATTATATGCTAAAAGTGAATGCTATGTCGTCAAACTATGATAATGAATAAATTAATTGAATGATATAATTCTTCAATTTTATATATTTGTATCGATTATAAAGATCATCTTAAATTACTGCAATCACCGTGTACGTAACATAAAAAATATATTTACAATAAATGTTAGTGGTAATTTGTCGAGTTTGCTGACCGTACTACACATTTCTACGCCGTGTGAGTTCGGTCCTCTGTGGTGTGAGTGTTGATGGGTGCAGCGCACACTAGTATGTAGTATGACAGGCGAGTGCGGGGCACCACGCGCCTGCTCCCGTTCCTCCCTTGCTTCACCCCCTTGAAAGAGTAGATTTCGTGAACGGGCCGCGCCTTAACACATTCCTTAAATTTATGTATAGGCAAATTTAACAGTGTAGGTGGTATCTTATTATAGAAGCGTGCACCCAGTCCTAAAAATGTGTCCTGCACTTTATGGAGTCTATAAGCTGAGGTCACAAGTTTGTGCTTATTTCTAGTATTGATTGAGTGCATGTCACATTTCTTTACAAAATTACTAATATTTTGATGTACAAATAATATGTTTGCATAAATATACTGTGAAGCCACTGTGAGGATACTAATTTGTTTAAACTTATCTCTGAGAGAAGCTCGAGATCTCAAATTATAAATATAAATAAATAAATGTTTTCGTAAACGCAGACGCGTTCGTAGCGTTTAGTAAAATCAAAAACTCGCACTAAGCACTCTAATCACAATACATTTTGGAACATCATATTCCAATGTGGCTGCGATAGCAAAAGCTGCTTTGGAACGAAGCAACAACAATTAATTAGTCAAAATAGCGATCGAGTGCTTATTAAAACACGTTAAACGCATTTTTCTTTTAACGGTCGAAATATTCATCAAATACTTACAAAAGTAGCGTAGTTAGGTGCCTACCATAAGGTGAAATGGGCAGCTGCTTCAGTCGAATGGTAGGGGAGCTGCACTTTAGAAGTCATAAAAAATAGGCTCTATAATTGTAATCGCGATTCCAAATGAATAGATTTCGTTGACTATAAGATAAAAATAAGTAACCCCGCACTTACACTTGTAAGTTTTACTCACGTAAGTAGGCTTACGTAATTAACTTACGATAAATTTGCAAATGTAAACACGCTTTGTAAGTAGCTTACCGTAATTTCTTAATACTTTTGTGGGATCACATCAACAACGAGCATCAAACCCCGACTACCGGTCCGCTCCAAGCGCGCGCCTTTTTACGTTCTCATATCTCCCTCGCACATGTACTTCTCGCTCTCGCCTCACTCGTAGATTTCGTTCCTATTATTGCTGTCGTGTGATTGGTCAGATCCAAAATCTTAGCTCGTCATCTACGTATTAACACATGACCAACAAATTGAGTACTTAATAAGCAAGTTTTACTTCAATAAACATTCAGATTGATTCCTTGTACCAGCGTTTTAATTCTACTCTCAAGTACTCCCTACAATTTGGTGACCCCGAAGACTGAGCAACATAAACGGAATTGTGAATCATGGAGAGCAAGACTACCGCAGCCCTCATTGAATCGCCTGTTGACCTTGCTGCTGTCTCAATACAGTCTCGACTTATACCGTTCTGGCAAAATTACCCCGTACATTGGTTTATCCAATTTGAAGCTGTCATCGAGCCGCTGAAAACAAGTGATGAAAACAAATATCGTTACGTTCTTGGCCAACTTAAACAGACGGATCTTCAACATCTCACCGACATTCTCATCAAGCCTCCCGAGACAGGAAAATATGAAGCCATCAAGAAACGCCTACTTTCTGTTTACGAGCAATCAGAAATCAAGAATTTCAAGCAAGTTATTAGCGGTTTAGAGCTAGGCGAACAAAAGCCTACTCATCTTAAAACTCAAGCCTAAACATGATTACGGAAGACGGAATCAAAATTGAATGGCTGAACCAGCTACCTCTACAAGTACGAGTTGTCCTGTCTTGCAACACCGATTCATCACTAGACACGCTTGCCACCATGGCCGACAAGATGCTCGAGTACTCCGAATCTACTACCATCGCGGCAGTGTCAAGCACTGCACCATCAACCACTGCTTGTACGAGTAAACAACAACCGGCATCGACTACCTCCACGCAACTCGAGTTACTTTCAAAACAAATGGAGAAACTAACTCTAGAAATTGCAGAATTACGAAGCAGAGAGAGATCACGATACCGTCGTCCTTTTCACTCTCACACTCGCTCAAGATCAAGCTCCGTGAAGAAAACCAAGGATGGTACCTGGGTCTGCAGATATCACTACAAATTTGGTGACAAAGCGAGACGTTGCGTGTCTCCGTGTTCAAGAAGAACTCCATCAAAGTCGGAAAACTAGGACAAACACCGACCGTGGCGGACGTCGGTGTTGCTACCTCAAGCAACCGCCTATGTATCTTCGATCGCAACACATCACAACGTTTCCTCGTGGATACAGGAGCCGATATATCTGTTTTGGCCGCCACTAATATTAAAAAGTTGAAGTTAACACCAAGCACCTACAAGTTATATGCTGCAAACAATTCTCCAATCAAAACTTACGGTGAAAAAAATATACAACTGGATCTTGGTCTCAGGCGCTGTTTCCGTTGGACATTTGTAGTCGCCAATGTGAAGACATCCATATTGGGAGCCGATTTTCTACGCCATTACAAGCTGTTAGTCGACCTCCATCGCAAGAAGCTCATCGACAAGATTACAGATTTATCTATCGATGCCTTAGAAGTCACGTCCGCTCAAGATACCATTTCTACACTCAGCAACAGCCAGACCTACCACGACATCTTGAAGCAATATCCTGATGTTCTTCGCCCCATGTCGTTGAAATCACCGTGTAAACACGACGTCGTGCATCACATCGAAACGACAGGCGCACCTATTTGCGCACGATCACGACCTCTGCCGCCTGGCAAATACAAAGCAGCGAAGGAAGAATTCGAACGCATGATGGCGATGGGTATTTGTCAACCATCAAAGAGTCCATGGGCAAGTCCACTTCACGTCGTCAATAAAAAGGATGGCAGTCTGCGTGTCTGTGGTGACTACAGACGACTTAATGCTGTCATACAACCGGACAGATATCCAATACCACGTATTCAAGACTTCACATATCAACTACACAACAAGAAGATTTTCTCAAAACTCGATCTGAAAATGGCCTACTACTGGATCCCTATCTCAAAAGAAGACGCACAGAAAACTGCCATCATAACCCCATTTGGATTATTTGAATTCAACTGCATGACGTTTGGATTAAGAAACGCAAGCCAAACGTTTCAACGTTTTATGCATGAAGTCCTCCGAGGCATTGAAGATTGCTTCTCTTTCGTAGATGACATTTTGCTATGCAGTAATAATGAAGAAAATCACCAATTACTTCTTCATCAAGTTCTCAAGCGTCTGAACGATTATGGAGTTGCTCTGAATGTTGATAAGTGCGAGTTTGCCAAGCAGAAAATAACCTTCCTAGGCTATGAAGTAACATCCGACGGTATTAAACCCACTGAAGACCGGATTTCAACCATAGCAAATTATCCGCAACCCAAGACAATCATCGAACTACGTCGTTTCCTGGGGATGATAAACTTCTACAGGGACTGTTTACCCCACCAAGCTGACTTACAAAGGGAATTGAATAAATATCTGCACAATACTAAGAAGAACGATAAGACACCAATCAAATGGACATCAGAGGCCGTGTCAGCATTTCAAAATTGCCGCCAAAGCATATTGGAAGCTACAACTCTGATGCATCCCATCCTCAACGCTCCGCTCAGCATCATGACAGACGCATCTGATCATAGCCTCGGCGCAGTCCTTCAGCAAAAAGTCAACAATGTTTGGAAGCCGCTAGCATTTTATTCAAAAGCAATGAACGACACACAGCGAAGATACAGCGTGTACGATCGCGAATTATTAGCAATGTACACTGCAGTGAAGCATTTCCGTCGTCTCATCGAAGGCTGTGACGTCAGCATATACACTGACCACAAACCACTTTCCTATGCAATGACAAGACCTCCAAGCAGCTGTGACACACCGAGGCGTGAACGTCAACTTCATTTCATCAGTCAATTCTGTTCGAACATCGTCTACGTGCAAGGAGAAAAAAATTCAGTCGCCGATGCATTGTCCCGAATTGAAGAAATACAATGCCCTACAAGCTTCAATTATGAGAAATTATCTAACGATCAACAACACGATGACGAGTTAAAAAGCTTAAGATTGCAACCAAACTTGAAGTTCGTTGACGTCACACTACCTGGCGTCAAGCGACCAATCACCTGCGAGCACTCAACATCGACGCTACGACCGTATGTGCCGATAACACATCGCTACGCTGCATTCAAAGCGCAACACGATCTTTGTCATCCCGGCGTACGAGCAACAAGAAAACAAGTCACATCAAAGTATTTTTGGCCATCTATGAATAAGGATGTGAGCACCTGGGCCAAAGCCTGTATCAGCTGTCAGAGAGCAAAAATTCATCGTCATGTCGTCACTCCACTCGGAAGTTTCCCGCCATCTCAACGCTTCGAACACATACATGTTGACATAGTCGGACCAATGCGACTATCACATGAATACCGCTACTGTGTAACTATCATTGACAGATTCACCAAATGGCCAGAAGCGATACCTGTATGTGAAATTACGGCTGAAGTCGTCGCAAAAGCAATATATGACAACTGAATTGCAAGATTTGGCTGTCCTCTCCGCATATCAACCGATCAGGGCAGGCAGTTCGAATCGTCTTTATTCAACGCGCTCATGAAAAAGTTTGGAATAACAAGAATACGCACAACAGCTTTCCATCCACAAGCAAACGGACTTATTGAGCGTTGGCACCGCACTCTCAAAGCGGCGCTCATGGCAAGAGGCGCAACTACAGATTGGAGCGATGAAATACCTACCGTCCTACTTGGTTTACGCACAGCGCTCCGAGCTGACAATAACCTAAGCCCTGCGTTAATGACATACGGATCGACGCTACGCATTCCATCTGATTTTTTCATGCCTACAAAATCGACAATGGAAGATATTGAGTTCGTTCGCCGCCTGACCGCTTCGATGACGTCACTCGCACCTGTTGAACGCTCACAGACAACTACCGCTCGACCCTTCGTGCACAAAACGCTAAACACATGCACGCATGTTTTCATCAGAAACGACACCGTTCGAGCGCCACTCATACCACCATACGATGGACCGTATCCTGTTCTTCAGCGTCACGAGAAATTCTTCAAGATACAACTACCCAATCGAGTCACAGTCGTATCACTGGACAGACTAAAACCAGCATACATCTGTAACGAAACAGACGAGCAGACTGCAATCATTGTCCCAACCGGCGAGCCAGTTCGAGATCCTTCGAGCACGCCACTCCCTGCAGTAGCTGGGCATCGAGCACATGTGACGAGGTCAGGCAGAGTCGTGAAGCCGCCCGTGCGCTTCACTTGAAGGGGGGTACTGTGGGATCACATCAACAACGAGCATCAAACCCCGACTACCGGTCCGCTCCAAGCGCGCGCCTTTTTACGTTCTCATATCTCCCTCGCACATGTACTTCTCGCTCTCGCCTCACTCGTAGATTTCGTTCCTATTATTGCTGTCGTGTGATTGGTCAGATCCAAAATGTTAGCTCGTCATCTACGTATTAACACATGACCAACAAATTGAGTACTTAATAAGCAAGTTTTACTTCAATAAACATTCAGATTGATTCCTTGTACCAGCGTTTTAATTCTACTCTCAAGTACTCCCTACACTTTAAATTGCTTTCGTAAGTTTTATGTAAGTTACTTACAATAAGTGTAAGTCGGGATGCTACAAGCCTTGACGAGTGACATAAATGGCCAGTGTATACATACGTCTCCTAGTCACGCGGTTAATAGCGGACCTCCTTTGAATAGACCGACTGATTAATAGTAAAAACCATTTATTCAATGGCGATAAGAGGGCACTTATGAAGTTCGAATTACTGAAGTTACCATCGGGTTGGAAGTCAGCCTTCAACTGAGAAGAACCGGCAAGAAACTCGGCAAGGTAACATATTTTTTATTGAATTGGATTGGATAGTCTCATCATACAAACCAGCGTCCACACTTATAGCCAGGGCCGGATTTAAGGGACGGCAACCGGGGCAAATGCCCGGGGCCTCCACAAGAGAGGGGCCCCCACATAAATTCTATATATTCAGAAAGTGTTGTCGGATGGAACAAAGGTTTCTTTCCGCTATATAAGGTGAAACACTTGCAAGAAAAATATGTATTATTTATCCTATTCGCAAAATAATTTGGGGCCTCCACACCCCTGCTTATAGCTTGCTAAACCGTACACTTGTGCTGATGCGGTCACGGAGCCTATTACATTGAAATAAGGACGCACCTTTAAGGTACGCCGGACGAGCACATAATCGCTTTCATTACCTAATCTTTATCTTTGCTTCGCTGTCTATTCGCTTTGATCTTTTTAAACTACTCAACGGTTTTTAAAGCAGTTTTCAGCAATAGATAGAATGATTCAAGAGGAAGGTCTATATGTATAACACATACATAGTTATTATAGTACAGAAAAGCCGAGAATTTCAATGATTTATAATGTGATGTCGTTCAGAGAAGCGTGCGGGGGACGGCCAGTTATGTGTAATAAACCGAACCAGGTGCGCAGCGGGTCGGATAATTGGGATATTGATTTCGGTAAGTGTGATACGATGAACTCAAAATCCGTCGGTCGGCTGCCATTTGGAGATTTGAAGAAAAACATCTAACACAAGCTGTCAACAACTCTTAAACAATGTCGAAAGGTTTTCTATATAGAAACCTAATATTCTTTGACGCTATTTTAGTTAAGTGGTAACGGATAGCAGATTGTGTAAATTTTATAGTATTAAATGTTTGTAATTCGGAACATAATACTTTTTATAGATTACACTTTCGAGTACTGGTGCCGTGGGGGAGAATCTCCGACTGGAAATTTGTCTTAATTTCGTTGTTCTAAAGTCAAAATTATATCTAAAAATTAATTAACTAAATACTGTCATATTCATCATAGTTAAACTGTGCTGCTGACGCGGGGGGTAATAAGTCCTGCTGCGGATTCGATGTCCTTTTTTCACTCTTAGATTTTTTGTGCTTTTGCTTCTTTTCCTTTCGATCTAATTTCTCATTATTGTCGCCTCTGTCCTTATCTTTCGACTTCTTCTTTTTATTTTTCTTTTCCGCCTGCAAAACAAGCAACAATATTAATAACTTTATTTAGTCCTTTACTTGATAGCTGTATTAGAGGCAAAATGGCTTTACCTTTTCATCAGGTTCTTTCCGTATGATATCAGGATCTTCACCGCCTGAAATAAGCAAATAAATAGAATTTTATAATTATTTAAATTATTAATAACTAGCTCTTCCCCGCGGTTTCTCCCGCGATTCCGAAGAAATCCAATTATCTTGTTTTTTTAGATAGAACTTTCTACTAAGTATTATTAGAAAACGTCAAAGAAAAGATGAATGAAACCAGCAAGGAAAATAGGGATTAATTTTTATTGAATTAGGTGACAAATTACAAAATTAAACTGTACCTATCCTATTATATATCTACCAGACCAAGATAATTGTAAATGTGTTGCCGAAACAAAGCCTAATTGTAACAACCGTAAATATAACCCACGAATTTCGTCTCGGCATTCGTCATATCCCAGTTAGGATGTGGAAAACATGATCCAAACAATATTCTATTACCTTCTGGGGATCTCCTGGCACTCGAATCTCCCGCCCATAGAGGGAATTCATTATCCAAAGACAATTGTATGTCATCATGTTGCCTCTTTTCGAAAACAGTAATCTCACTGTCATTTGTATCTACTTCCGTACTTAAGGACATTCGAGACATAAACCTTAAATTATCTACTTCTGTTGATCGTAAATCGTCTTCTGTGTAGAGTGTCGTTTCAAATGTAGCTACCGATGAATTTATGTCAATATCGAAGTCGTCCTGATCGATTGTCACTTTTGGATTGGTTGTGTTTTCATCGTCACTGAAAGTTTTCTGATGATTAGTTTTATTAGATACTAGGTTTCCGCCCCGCGTTCCCGAGGGATCTTACTTTCTCCCGGGATAAAAATTGTTTTATTCCAAGATATGATATACCTTTGTGCCAAGTTTCATCGAAATCCGTTCAGCCGTTTTGGCGTGATTGAGCAACAAACATACAAACTTTCGAATTTACAATATTAGTAGGATGATTAATAAAATATTTATGAACCAGGCTTGACTATTCAAAGTGAAAGTCTTAACCATTTATTCAGTTTAGGTCCTAGAAGGGCACTAATGAAGGTTGAATTACAGAAGTTACCACAGGTTCGGAAGTCAGCCTTGAACTGAGAAGAACCGGCAAGAAACTCAGCAAGGTTACATTTTTTGTGACTATAAAGGCTTATATTACATAGCAAAATACTTTAAACCAGTACCTTTCACTGTCAAAACCCATTTCATGGTTATTGGGCAAAGGTGTAAGATCTTCTAAGAAGCTGCTATCCAAAGCACCAGCGTAGAACTCGTCCAGAGCTCCCGATGACGTCGATACATTATTGGCAGCGGATGGCGTACTCTTTCCACTGAACACAAAAATATATGAAGACAGGTCAATAAGGATTTATAGGTTTCAATAACATTAATGAAATCGACTGCCGCCCAAAAAATATTTAATTTCGCTTTGGTCTTACCTATCTTGTGGTAGGCGAGGCGGTGTCATATCCAAACTGACGGTGTGTTTACTTTTAGTTAATTCTGTATTCACATACTGACTTTGAGCTTGCATGTTCTGTGCTTTGGCTACTGTTGGATTCAGCGATTGTGCTAACTGTATAAAACAATTATATAAACATATTTTACCTATTATATATTCCTTTAATATCCATACTAATATTATAAATGAGAAAGTGTGTCTACCTGTTACCTCCTCACGCTTAAACCGCTGAACCAATTTAGATAAAATTTGAGATAGATGGAACCTCGGAGAAGGACATAGGACACTTTTTATCCCGGGAAAAGATGAGAACGCGGGTGAAACCGCGGAGCGGAAAACTAGTAATAAATATACAGGTTTTAGTCTTTATTATTGATCCTCGATAGGTGCCAAAAAAATATATAGAGATTTATATTAAGACAATTTTTCCGCCCCGCGGTTTCACCTGCGTTCCCTAGGGATCTTAACTTTTACCCGGATAAAAAGTATATGCTTTATTTCAGGATATGATCTACCTGTTTGCCAAGTTTCATCAAAATCCGTTCGGCCGTTTTTGCGTGATTGAGGAACAAACATACAAACTTTCACATAATTTATAAAATTAGTAGGATTGCAAGCAACATCAACCTCAGCAATGCAAAAGCTCATCTGATTCATATTCTCACGTCGTTTAGTCATCAAACAAAAATAACAGTAAATAATTAAAAGTCAACTCACCAATGGATTTACATTAGGAGGAACAATAGGTTTCCCTGCACCCAGTACAATACTGGGCGAACGGTCGTTAGGCCGCGGTTCAGCTGGTGTGGTGTTTTGACGGCGCTTGTTAGCTAGACGATCCAAGAATATATCGTAATGTGCCTCTTCAGAGTTCTGAACAAAAATGAAAAATATCAAGCAATCTTCCTATTTTTTCTCTTTTATATTTTTGTTCTAATCTGTAGCGTCTACTACAGAAAAGCAAACTTCTAAGTAAGAAAAACTAAGACCCTTAGATGACTTTGACTTTTGAAGGCTACTGAAATTGCCACAGGTCCGGAAGTCACCCTTCAACTGAGATGAAATACAGCAAGATTTAATTATTTTACTAACTTTTTTTAAATTTAATGTTTAACATATTCAAAACCAGTGCTAAATACGCGTTAAGGCGTCAATCCATGTAATCCCAAGCGCTACGCGAAGGTGAGTGTAAGCAATAAAATGTATAATGCACGCACTCACATATGCGTCGAGTAGCACTTGGGATTGTAATGCTTAACCCTTAGCATTGAACGTGTTAAATGTCCCGATTAAGGAAGGTTAAAAGCAATTTAACATCACGCTATTCATGATGCCCACCTAAATATAGGCAATTTCAAATCACGCTGCTTGTCAGGTAGTTTTGCGAAACATCAAGAATCTCTTCCGTGGAGATATTAGGTTTTATGTGATATGGCCCTAAATAGTTCTATAGCAGGGGGAAGATGTGAACCATTGATGATAATGATGTTGACTACCACTTTACACTAAATGTATGAACAACTATTTGTCAATTTCCATATTGATTTGATCAGACTCTATTGCCACATACCGTATTTAGAAACATATTAACAAAGATCAAATTGATAGAGATTTAAATATTTTTACTTGGAATTCATTGAGTTCCTTATCAATTTCTTCCATGTCTTTCTGGTTCCTCTGCAGCTGTTCCAGCAAACTAGTTTTCTGTAGTCGCAGAAATGGGACACTCAGAAATTTGTGCAGCAAACGCAGACCAAAGCCATTTCTCATGGATGACTCAGCATAACGCAATGGTGCTGATCTGATAGCATGAACACATAATTATATAAAGATAAAAAATATGTTTTAAACACAAACTAAACCTTATGATATGGTAATAAACTGTATTATTTAATGTATAAGATAACAATCTTCAAACGCAAACTACAAACCAAAGTCCATTGAAATGTAGAATAGATATATATTCTTATGAATTGCTACGAGAGGATAAGAGAAGCACAACAAGTATTTTAAATTTTCTTTCATAGCGTTTAATATTACGAATCGTAAAAATAGACACGAATTGTATTTTGTTGTAGACACGGTGTCTTATATGGCAGTTAGTAATCATGAAAAAATAACCCACTAAACTAATTTCGTAACGTATAAACATTCAAAATTGTTAAATGTACATAAACCAATTAATCAGACTCGGGTTTTAATCAGTTTTCACAACAATACATATTTATTTTCGTGTAGGTACAGGTACATACATACATTCATACCTACATATATTACATAACACGATTTATTTGATGTAAAGGGTAAAATTGTACAATGGCTTGGCAAAGAGTGACGTCACGATTATTTACCTAGAAATCTAGTGTAATTTTTAATGCTTTTGATTTGTGATTTCGCCCATCGAAGAAAAAAAAAGTTTTATCATAAATTCGTCATAATCATTCAATCTCTTTCACATTTAAGAAGTAAGAGTAGTGATGATAGAATATGCTACCATCTTTCATACCTGTTAAGTCTAGCATGGTATAACGCGTGGTCAATATGGTGAGGATGCACCTGGCGATGATGCTGCATGTCACAGTGGTTGCCAAGTACAACGACTGGCAAGTCAGCTGGGACTGATGATAACTCCTTGACCACATACTCAAAGGTCCTGCAAATATTTAAATATCAACTGGCTGCGTTCAAGTGGATAAATAGTGGTTATTGTTATAATCACAAATGAATTATTCTTACATACCCATTAGGGGCTGAAATATTCGTAGATTAGCTACATACGTAAGATGCTCGTATGTACAAAATCATATTTATTACCAATGTGAGATATGATACTTTTTATTGAATATGATCCCACCATAATGGGGGTGTAACCATGGGAGACAACTAGTAATAATATATTTATTTCAGACTTTACAAACCATATTTAATGTTAGTAACAATTTAAATATGAACTGTATCGATTATGGGTTGTTCACACTCGCCAGTCTGCGTTAAAATGTTGCCCGAGGAAGTAGTGATGTTGTGTTCTCTGTATCTGTGGGGCTATTACGTAACTTGTTTCAATGGGTTTCAATCTTGAAACATTACAATGGCAATATTGGTTCCATTCGCAATGAACTACGGTTTGTAAAGGCGATGATAGCTCAGTGGTAAGTGACGTCGGATACCGCGGCGAAGGTCGTGGGTTCGAATCCTACAATGAGCTTGAGCTTTCGGTGAAGGAAAACATCGTGAGGAAACCACAGCACGGTGGTAGGGTACTATGTGGTACTCGACTGGCTGGCTACCACCCTCAAGTTGAAAAATCTGTCGCCAAGCACCTGTTGATGTGTTCCGACAGTTGCACTTGAGAGCCAGTTGCCCTTGCCCTTAAGGCATTGTAATATGGTGTACAACACGTTGGCAGTCCACCTGGTCTTGCTAATGTCTATAGGCGACGGTAGTCACATACCATCAGGTGACCCGCCTGCCTCGTAGTCACTAGTGACATAAAAAAAAATGCACGCATGTGTATGCAAAAAACTGTTTTAATAAACCGTTTTCACGATTGAAACTGATTGAAACAAGTTACGTAATAGGTTTACTGATGTATAAGATTTATTTTTGTTTCTATCCTTGTATTCTTTGATAGAAGAATCCCATAGTAACGCTTTTGATTGAAATAATTCTATTAATTGCATAATTTTATCGTTGCTCCACACTACCGCCCGTTATAAACAGTTGCAAACACGTACACACACGTCAAAATTTGATGATAAACTGATGTTTTCGCTCGCCGGGCGTCAACTCTGCAACATGGCGTGATCAACTCCGCAACACAAGTGTTGCCCGCAATATGTTGACAGCAACTCCGTAACATGTTTATGCTACATGTTGCTAAGCAAATTTTTACCATGAATACGAGGCTTTACTCTCTCTGACTCAGATTCAGTCTCGTCCCCCCTGTTAGTCAGTTAACGGCCCGAGCCGCAGTCAGTAATCCGATCGCCCCTTAAAACTCCCCTAAATCGCTTAGGCGAAGTCCGTCCCACTTTTTGTGTCCCCCCGACGACGCCCTGAGCCGAGGTACGTGCCCCAACTGGGGCGCCCTCAGCGGTCAGTCGTCTAAAATTTGCAACACGGCTGAGAGCCCTAAGCGCTCGCCGAAAAGTCCGCGTAAGGGTGTCTATGGTCCGTCAGACCTCCACCTTTAAGTCCCCCCCCCCCCCCCCCCCCCCCTAAAAAACTCTTTCTGGCCCTCTCTCACACTCAATGGCAAGCAGAAAAAAATTTTTAGAGGTTCGTAAAAAAAAAAAAAGAGTTTTATGCCATTATAACTTAATTCACATTAGTGTAACTAAAATATCCCATATCAGAACTTTCCACCATATTCCACCATAGTCCAGAAGTTAGAGGGAGCCATATAATATTTCACTGACCTTATTAATTTTATTCATTACACTATGTTACATTAATATTTAGTTGAGTTCATCATGTTTTAACAAAGTAAATACACATGATGATGTATAGGGCGGGGGGAGGGAGATGGCTTAGTTGAGTAGTTAAACATCACCATGGGTGGGGCGGGCAAAGAAGCCTTGAAACTTCATGTGATTGAACCCTTAAATGTGACCGGAACAGACAGTGAGAGTTATAGCTAAATTAAACTAATAGTGTACTCGTATAGGAGGCTAAGTGAAGGAGCTTAGTGCATAGCATTGCAGTCCCTCGCATGCATCCCACATTTCGCGCGAAATAATATAATTATGTTTGAGTGTAGCTTCAAACATATGCCTATTATGCAGTGTTTTCCCACAAAAACAAATATATTTTTTTTTTTATTTTTATTTATTTATTTATTTATCGATTTAATAATTTTTACAATTTCAATATAAAATAGCTCAAAAAAACCACAAAGGTTTATACATATAAGCTATTTAGTGCTAGTTATAAGTACAATAGGTGCTACTTGTAATTAAACTCCTACCAACAAAAGCTATATAAAAAGCAAAAAATAAGGAAAAAAATTAATAAATAAACAAATCAAACAATAAACAAATAATTAGATAAACAATAAAATTGACATGGTAAAATAATTTCATTCAAATTTTAACTGGAGTTGGGTAAATACAATCTCAATTTTTCGATATTAGTTTTGTTAGGAAATGAGATTTTAATTTAACCTTTATATTTTTTTCTGTGATACTATCGCGTAAATCAGAGGGTAGTTTATTAATTAGCCAAGGAACTAAATAATTAGTAGTCCTCTCTCCGTAAGCATTGTTCGCACGCGTTGTATGTAGGTATCTTCGAGCAACTGCCCGCGTGTATACAGGATGGTTAATTTCCCTGATAAGTGTTCCATTAAAGAAATGTTCCTTAAGTATCATATACTTAAACTGGGAGTGAACCGGTAAAGTTTTACAATGTTTGAAGAGACCAATATCATTATTATAAAATTGAATTTTTATTTTGGGTGACACAATATTTTTTAAGATTTTTAATTGTAGCTTATATATTTTATTTAGATATGTCATATACGTACGACCGTAGCTGCTGAGTCCATACTGGACATAAGACTCTGCCAGCGAGTTATACAGCATTATCCTGACCTTGAAGGGGATGCGATTTTTGAGAATTATTATATTAGCTAAAAAAATCCTTAATTTATCACAAACATGCTCAATATGATATGACCAGTTAAATTTACTGTCTATTGATAAACCGAGATATTTTTGTTTGTTTACAATTTCTATAGGAGGACAGCAACATGCGACTCGATGGGTATTATGTAGGCAACTATGGTCGTGGGCCACAATATTTTCTATAGGATGATACTCAATATATGGAGATTTGATGACAAGTAACTTGGTTTTATTTGCGTTTAGTACCAGGCCAGCATCATGGCACCACCTAATCAATGAACTCAGATCAGTCTGCAACAAATGGCTGGCTTTCTGTGGATCTTTATCAGCTGCTACGAGGCACGTATCATCGGCGAACTGGTAGCATGTACAAAAGTTAATGCAGTTACTCATATCATTCACATAAGATAGAAAATGTAGAGGGCCCAGGACCGAGCCTTGGGCCGTGCCTTCTGTTGTAATTATAGGTTCACTATGGGTGTTATCAACTTTGACAGTATACGTTCGATTTTTTAGATAGTTTTCACACCATGTGAGCAAAGGACCCCGTACTCCACAGTTATCTAGCTTATTTATGAGTTGTTTATGCTGTAAAGTATCAAAAGCACGCGAAAAATCAATGAACAGAGCCAGTACATGACTTTTATTATTTAAATGCTCGTTGACTTCATCAGTAAATGTCGATAAGAGGTCAGCTGTGCCTTTACCCTGTTGAAACCCAAATTGATTACGATATATTACGTCGTGCTTCCTATAAAAATTATGTATTTGTTCGCAGATGTATTTTTCCACAATTTTGTCTATGGAAGAAAGCAGTGTAATTGGGCGATAATTGGAAAAATCATTGCGTTTCCCTTTTTTGTAAATTGGCCTAACGCAACCAACCTTTAATTCGTCTGGATATAAACCAGTGTTAATGCTGCAATTAATTAAATTAGCAATAGCTGCTGATATATCATCTCCCACAAGTTTGATATCTGATATTTGAATTTGGTCCGGCCCTGGAGCTTTATTTGAGTTTAAGTTCCGAATGATTTTATATATTTTATCATCAGATGCTTTCTGATAGAGAATACTTGAATTATTTGATTTACTATGTGTCTTTGGATCTACTAATTTCACACTACAGTTAGGAATGATATCTTTAACTGCTTTGTCAAATCCAGTTGCAAAGTTCTCAGCAATAGTTTTAGCAGTAAGTCCTTGTCCGTCGAAAGCTTTGATTATCGCAGCATCAATGGACAATGTTACTCGACCTAGCATCTGATTGACGATTTGATATACTTTTTTGGTGTTTTTGAAGTTACTTTTTATTTGATTTGTGTAAAATGTGTTTTTTTTCGATTCTAGTATTTTATGAATTTTGTTACGAGTTTTATTGTATTCAAGTCTCAATTTCGGATCGTTTGAGCTATTCTTCCAGGACTTGAATAATTTATCACGTTTCTCACATAACCTGCAAATGTTACTATCAATCCATGGGAATTTAACAATTTTATTTTTATTATTTGAATATTTGTCAGTTTTTGAATATTTTGCTAAATTGTTTGCATTTTGGAGTGAGTTTCGAATAAAATTAAAAATATCGTTAGGGGAATTCATATCATTCGTCTCTTGCCATTTGACATTTTTCAGTTCTTTGTAAAGAATATCATAATTAACGACTGTTTTTGTAGCATTCTGTATATACTTGGGTGATTCGCAGCGTTGTGGCTCGGTACAAGCAAGGATAACCGCTCGGTTATCCTTGCTTGTACCGAGCTATAGTGAAATGCTTTCTGTATTGATAACTTGACTACCTTAAAGTAGCCTGTTTTACACTGCATAAAATATAAAGTTAATTACTTATTATCTCACCAAGGTTTTGTGATGTCAAACATCAAGATAACTCCACTGGCATTCTTATACACATCAAGAAAAGTGGCATCAAGGACTGGAGTCTCATAGCCTTCATCTGGTACTGCATTTGCAGACTGGTTTTCCAACTTTAGCCCTAGTGGTGTCTTTTTCTTTGTTCGTCCTTTGTCTACCACTTCCCATACTTCAACCTGCAATAATAAATTTCCTTCTTTAATTATCTATAACTACAAGCAATCAAAGTATAACAAAACAAATATAAAGAAACAACATACATAGAAGTTAAGAAAAGCCAACAAAACGGTCCAATTTTGAAAAAGGTGAGTAGGTATACAAAAGGAATGTAAAGGACATGAAGGGAAAGTTTACCACTTTAAATATTTTTTTCCTCAGACATTTTTCACACACAGCTATCAGATCCCAAACTAAGCAGAGATTGTGCTATGGAAACCGGATGATTGATATACATACTTAAATAGATAATTACACCCAGGCTCAGGACAAACAGACATGTACACAAATAAATAACAAATGTAATGACCACAAATATCTGTCCTGTATGAGAATCAAACCCACAACCTGCAGGTGTGATAGGTAGTGTGTTAACCAACCACGCCAACCGGCCCGTCAACAAGCCCGTCATATTGTGGATAATAATATGATAAATAATTTCATTTAAAAAGGTTTTTGGTTGAAATTTGAGATTTTGCAATTATATGATGGAGATAGAGATACAAAACCTCAAGTGAGTCAAATAGCTTTTATGTTAATTGGCCTGCAATCATGTAATATAATAACCCATGGTCTGTGTCAGCCTTTTGCTTTGCAAACTTGCAAACTGTCTAGCTAGATTATCAATTGTTGTCAATTGCTATGTAGTAATAATAAAAAACAATATTATACCTTAATGTAACAAACTGAATCGCATACATAACAATGGTGGTGATTCTGTTGTTTACCAACAGAACTAATGTCATTTCTTTATAACTCTTTCAAATACAAAACTTAAGAAAAGGATAGAAGAAATGTTGTCTTATCATCTTGTTATTTCAATTTAGTTGTGTAAACAACAGAATAAGCACCAGAAATTAACTCACTTTGACAATGTAATCTGTATTTTTGTATGTCCAGTGTATCGGAGCAACTTGTATCTGATCTGTAGGTACATAATCCTCAATAAAAGGTCCACCCTGAAGACGCTGAAGGAGACATGATTTACCAACATTTCTATCTCCTTTTATTAATATTTTCACTAAGAAAGAAATAAGAGCAAATTAGACATTTCAACAGTTTTGATAATACCCTTAGGGCTACACTCAGACTAGGGATTTGACAAGCTATTCTTTGTAAATTCTTACTGTTGAAATGAACTCCTCTTGAAAATTTCTTTTGTAAAGAAGAAGACATAGGCATTGGCGCTGGACAGCGATCATCACCACTCCTCGTTAACTTTTTCAAGGCAGAAAACATTATGTTGATCTGTCTCAGATTCTAAGCAAAGAAATCACTTTTAATAAATTCATATATCATGTAATGTATTATTTCATTTATAAGAAGTGGTGGAGTGGAGCACAGATTACATAGCTGAGTGGAGCAAAGAGTATATGAGTGGAGTACCTAACTAAGTTGGTATAGGTAGGTACATAGACTAATATTATAAACTGGGTGATTACGTTATACGTCAGTGTAGGTAATAAATAAAGTAAAGTACATATAACTCGGAACAATATTGTTCCGAGGAACATACACAAACTACCAAAGAGGATAAAAACACTACGTTTTAAGAGTCGGCACTTCCTTACAAGCCATTGAACTGAATTAGGAACATACTTTGTACCAACCTGGTAACATAAAAGTAATACCAACATTGTAAAATCCAATTCGTTATTAGGGCTTGACAAATACGAATCATGCTTTTCTATCGATATCGATAAATATTCGATTTTCATAGTTGCATAGGTCGCTGGTCGTACGAAAATAAATACATATACGCCATAAAAATAGTTTATTTATTGTATAATATAACCTGTAGCTACAGTCAGTATCAAAGTATTTATGCGGCTAGGATGAACAACTATACAAAGTTTTATGATTCCCACATAAGAATTAATTTTCGTTTAATAGTTGAATAGGTAAGTAGGCCAAGTCCTCATTTTCTGTCAACTTCACCCATAAACGGCACCTAAAATAAAATAAAAAAGTTTATCGATAAATTGTTCCATCACTTTTTGTACCTATTCGCGTAAGTATGATTTTTATGAAACTGCTACAAATATGAGTAAAAACAACTAATAAATACAACCTATAAAGTAAATTGATATTGAAATACACCAAGTTTTACCTGGCCGGGTCATTTGGAAATCGGGCTAAAATATCCCAGAATATCTTCTTCTGACACGCCTCACGCCACAAACTTCACATTTTCTAAGAGATTTCCCTCCCATAATTCATAAAACACTCGAAATCGGAGATAAAACACTGTATAACACAATAATTTCACCACGAAAAACACCCAAACTGTTTATCCAAACATAGATTATAATTCAACAATCCTACCAACAGTAAAAAAAGGTATAATGCGTCTAAATCAAATAGACGTTAAGACACCTGCTACCCAAAGGAATCAGTACTCGTTTTAATTTAGTAGGACTATTTTTATATTACAATGTTGGTACAAAGTACGTTCCCAATTCAGCTTGTAAGGCACTGTCGATGGACTGCAAACTACCAAGAGAACGTATTTTAAACTTTAATTAAATATTTATGATGAGCGAGACAGAACGAGAGAGAGACTAAGGGTCCATTCCGTTTCATGCAATACAATGTTTCATGCCATTATTATTGCTCAAATCAAAGATCGGCGAGAACTTGCGAAGTCACGTTGCGTTTTCGTTTTATTTTCATAAAATTCGTTATTTTGAGTTTTATTGAATAATATCGGTGGTGTTTTGTCCAATCAAGATCAATCTAAGTGCACAAATGAAATGAAATGAATGAAAGCGTGTATCGTGACTTTTCAGTTGTCCCATAAACTCCGTGAAAAGTTTTAGTGGCACAGCCACCAATTTTACTAAAACCTGAACGGACTTGTATTATATACGCCACAGACTTCCGCCCAAAGAGAATATAACCACTTGATTAGCCTATGAACTAGTTAATGAAGTGCCTATGACAGCTGTCAAAGATTCGGGACGATCCTTATATTATAAGATCCTTGCCCCAAGGACGTTATAATATATAAGGTCCTACAAAATCAACTAACGTCCTTTTCAGGGATGAATCTATAGGTGATATATAATCATAAAAAATATCAAAACATCATTGGTAAAATTATTTTTATTAAAAACAACACAATTTTAATAATTGATTTAATTTATTGTGTGCATTTCGATTGATTGGCATCAAACAAGAAGTCAAAGAGTATGTAATATATTACAAGAAGTGAAGTGAAGTGAGGGCAAGGCAAGGATCTTATAATATAAAGAAGGATTGAGTACTGTCAAAAAGTATTATGCGGTTCTCATACAGTCCATTCTCAGTTATCGTAAACCTATCAGGAAAAACGGTCTCGGTGAGAGGCACCTCCCTAGGTGTGTGTCTCTCTCTAACAGATGGCCAGCCTAAAAACCACGAGACGTGGGAAATAGTAGTAATTTGGGACTAACTTATAGGGCTATATTTAATTTTACTATAGTTGAATTATGTACTTAATTAGAAAATAACTAGCTACTAAACACATGAAATACTTTTATAGTATTTTAAATACATGTTTTAAAACTAAGTAAATGCAATGGTAACATTTATGGTAGAATATTATTAAAGTAACGTATACCACACTGTACTTGTAAACAAATATGGCGAAGGTTTCATTTAATACTTACAGTTGATATTTTGTTGTTTGGTTTATTTATTGATTATTATTGCTCAAAAACGGTACTAACTTGTTGCAAAAAATAATATAAAAGGGAGAGTCATCTGGAAAGTGGTGTTTCTATTCATAAATAAGTGTTATCGTTTATTGTGATTATGTGACGCAGTAGGGTGACCTTTCTTTCAAATTATTAATGAATATTGCTGTTTGATTTAGATTTCTAAAAATCTGGAAATAAAAAAAAAATAATATCATCCCCGGTAAAGTCTCAAAATACTCGGCAGTTTGTGGCTTACATTTTAGAGCTGAAGATTTTGCCAGTGGCCTTAGTGTATATGAGAAATGACTACAAATTGATGCTATTTCATCACTATTTTTCTCTTTTGCCTGTTACCTGCTAAAATAATAATATTATACAGCGAATGAAAGGACTATGGACGAAATCGTCCCTATCCGTCAACAGAAATGAAATGATGGCTCAACTGTACATTGGCGCCCGCTGATTTGGGCCTTCACTTTTTTTTTTCGTGTAGTACTCTTCGTAGTAAGAACTTTCATCGAGGCTTTAAACGCGATAATGCGCACTTTTCGAGAAAAAATTTCTAACTAATTCACGTATAAAATAACTATTATATTTTTCTTAAAGGAGATGTTTCAGATTTGTATGGAGTCTTGGACTGCACATTGTACACATGACTAAAAGTAGTGGAAAAATAAATCAAACATGAGAAAAATACTTATTTTTAATAATTTTACGTTGTTTTCATGTACAAGGCGTGTTTCGACATTTTTAATGGCAATTTCATTGCATGTTTTTTTAATGGCGACCACTACTACATTTACGTCAATCTGTCAAACTGACATTAAATAAAACAAAGAGAATATATTACTAGATAGATAAATTGATTGACTGAAAATAGGTACTATTGATTTATTGACTTATCCATACAACCACCCAGTTTTACTTTTATAATAAATACTATACTACCAAGTTACTGAATTAGAATCTTCAAATTATTGATTCTGAGAAGAAATTGCATGAAGTTGTTATTATTATGTGAAAGTCGAATCTGTTTTGTACATCATGCTGGACACAAAGCCCGAATTCAAATACTCAAGAAACATTTTATTATTGAGCAATCAAGAACTCAAGCGCATCAAAATACAAGCAAGTTATTCACGTTAAAAACAATTAATAATGCCAGCAAAAGTTGTGGCTTTCGAGTTTCGTGCTGTCTGTCACATCCAAGAATTATGTATTCTAAATGGATAGGTAACTCTAAATACCTACTTGAAGCAAATACCTATTAATTGCGAATACATAATTCTTGGTCACATCTACCTCGAGAGAGATGTAAAAGATAATCAATAAAAAAATCAACTAAATAGATTTTTATAATGGAGTTAAAATAATCGATTAACTGAATTCTCTTTTTATTTTCTCTATTGATTTTTTACTGCTATGCTGCGAGGAAAGATTAAACAATTCATTTTTTACACTTACCAAAGCTGTTATTTCTTCACCCTTTATATAGATTTTTTTGTATAATAAATGTTGATCAATATTACCTACTGACTGTTGATTAATACTGTCGATTACCTAATTAATGAAGTTACAACTAGGGATATTTCAGACGTTTGATGTCTCTCAATCTCAAGATCATAAAGAACAAATTATCCACATCGATTACTTTTTAATCGTTTAAAATGCTCTAAGTTTAAAATACATAATAAAATAATCGATTATTTAATAATCATTATTTTATGTTGAACGTCTCATCCCTACAACAGCTACCCTTATTTTTTTTAACAAGACCACGGAACTAAGTCTTGTTTGACCCTATTAAATAAATATTCGATGATACGGGTGTTTTTGGCGGGAACTTGCGAAGTGAACGTCACGTCAAAAAGAGTAAGATAACAACTACATTGGGACAACTTCTCTTTCTTTTATTCAGGGTAAGTAGGGTTAGAAAGAGAGATTGTCCCAACGTATTTGTTATCTTTCTCTTTTTCGCAATTGATAGGTATTTGCTTCAAGTAGGTATGGAGAACTTCTATCCAGATAGTATACATAATTCTTGCGTTAAGCAATATGGCGGTCTAAGTTGCCCTGTGAAATATTTGGTAGTAATAAAAAATATTTTTGTACAGCGTTTATCGACAAGAAAAATAAAATTAGATATTTTTTATCGGTCTGAATAATTATTTAGCTTATTTTTAATATGTGTACAATGTCCAGTCCAAAAATGAAACATCTCCTTTATTTAAAAGTCGTTGGTTGCAAGACTATTAGCCATAGTTGCAATATTATCAGCCTAATTGGTTGTTTTGTTTTACGTTCAGACAAAGTGACAGCGGATTGAATGTTTTTTAATAAGATATTTTAGTGTTGTAACTGTGTTTTATTTTTAAATTGATGTTATCGCAATGAAATCAAATATTATGCAAATAATGAAATTATTACAATTAAAAATAAGGTAGTTTTTTTTAGCAAATGTGAAAAATTTTACGCAATTTCTGGAGTCATTTAAATAATGCTAAGGTTTGACATTTGTCATTCATCATTAGTACACAGTCGAGAGCGATTTAAGTGAAGTGAAGTTATTCATATTTTTGAGAATTATTTTTATCAAACTACACACCAAAATCGACATGGCTTGATTAGATTTTATGCTACATTAGGACAATTAAATAAAATTAAATATCAACACGGGTATATTGTTACGAGATTACGTAGATATTAATGGACTTAATCATAAAGATTTCGACGATGTTTAGCAATTTCCAAAATGATGGTATTGTGGTTTATACTAGGAGTGAGTTGAACTGTATAGTGGAGGAACCATGTTTGAATGATGCAAACTGTTTGGTAATTAAAGTAGATTTAGACACTGTCTTAATTGCAATATAGGCCACCCAGTTTTAAATCTCTAGATAACTTTTTTGAATCGCTTCACACTTTGCTGAACACATTCTCTTCATTTAAAAATATCATAATAGTTGGGGATATTAACATTGACTTATTAGGAGACAACTCCTCTGACACTAGCTTATACTTGGACACCATAGCTTTCCATGGTCTTCTTCCAGCTATAAACACTACAACTAGAGCTAACTCATGCTTAGACCACGTGATTTTAAAAACCAAAATAAAATCTTACACATTCACATTACATACTACGATTACTGATCATGCATCCGTTTTGTTCCGTATTAAAACTAACAAACTAAAATCTAAACCATTAAATTGTAAAATTAGATCAAAACTAGACTTAGAAAAGTTGAAATCGGATTGTAAAGACTGTAACTTTGAGGTAGTATGTAATGAGAGAGATTTAAATACCGCTATGAATAATTTTATTGATATAATATCCCGACTTATAGCTAGAAACTCTTTTAAGATAATCGTTCCAAGAAATAAGGTAATAATAAAGCCTTGGATAACAATAGGTATGCTTCGATGCATTCGTACTAGAGATAGGATGCACAAAAAGTTAAAAACAAATTCAAATGATGACATTCTGAGAATTTCTTACAAAAGATATAGAAACTTTTGTAATAATTTACTTAAAAAACTAAAAAACAGTACGAAAAGGATCAATTACTAATGACTAGAAATAACTCAAAGAAACTTTGGACTACCATCAAGAAAATAACTAATAAAAACACTTCAAAACAATTGTCTTCGGAATTGCTCATGACTTATAAAGATTCTGGAGTTGCAATCAATAAAGTTAATGAATATTTTTCGAGTGTAGGTAAAGAACTTTCGAAAAAATTTACATCACATATTTCCCACATTAAAGACTTCGCTGATCCCTAAACTCATTTGCACTTTTACCTACTGATAACGAGGAAGTAGAAACAACAATCAAATACTTCAAAAGTGACTGCTCTCCTGGCTGGGACATGATCAATGCTAACGTTTTAAAGACCATCTCCGAGTCAGTAACACCTGTACTAACGGACTTAATTAATCGTTGTTTTGATGCTGGAATCTTTCCCAACGCACTTAAAAAGGCGATGGTCCATCCGATATTTAAAGCGGGGGATAGAGGCAATGTCAGCAATTATAGACCGATTGCAATTTTAACAACATTGTCAAAAATATTTAAACGCATCATTAACACGAGACTAATCAAATACTTAGAAGACTGCAAATTACTATCAAACTCAAAATACGGCTTTCGATCTGGTCGCTCTACAGATGATGCAGTTCACGATTTTGTAAATTTTTTGGTTGATAAAATTAATAATAAAAATAAATGCTTAACAATATTCCTTAACCTTGCAAAGGCTTTTGACACGGTCTCTGTCCCCCACCTCGTACAAAAGCTAAATTACCTTGGCATTAGAGGCACTCCACTATCCTTGATATCAGACTATCTAAAAAATAGAACACAGCGTATAAAAATTGGTGAATATATTAGTGACGTATTACCTGTTGAATTTGGTGTTCCTCAAGGCAGTATTATGGGGCCAACACTGTTCTTGTGTTACATTAATGAATTATGTGCACTTAAAATTGATAACTGTCGGATTTCATCATATGCAGATGACATCACTCTCACTTTCTTTGCAGACTCAAGGAAAGAACTTTTTGATTTTGTTCAGACTGGATTCAATATAATATGTCATTGGCTCTCATGTAATTCCCTCACACTCAATGAAGAAAAAAAAAATATATTTACTTCACAATCCAAAACCGAGTGGAAAAAAATTATACTGCCACACATATCCATGCGCATAAATGTAATTTTCCTCCAAACCAAAACTGCGACTGTCCTAATATTAGAAGTACCCAGAGTATCAAATATCTCGGAATTGTAATAGATGCAAATCTAACATTTGAAAAACAAATTCATTCAGTATCACAAAGAGTACGCAAACTCAGTTATATTTTTAAGCAACTTCGCGATGTAGCCGATGGTAGGACTTTGAGGCTGGTGTACGATGCTTTAGTGCAATCCATCATAAGTTACTGTATCACTACATGGGGAGGTGCTGGCAAATCTAAACTGATAGAACTAGAAAGAGCCCAGAGGACGATATTAAAAGTAGGCTTATCTAAACCTCGTTTGTTCCCTACAACTAAGCTATACGAAGAAGCTGAGACGCTTACTGTGCGTCAGACTTATATATTGTTAACAGTATTGCGTAAACACTCAACCCTGTCTGTGGAAAAGATAAATTCTGCAGCACAAACTAGAAGACACTATGCGGTATGTGAACCGATTGCAGTTAAAACATCATTTGCGCAAAGATTTTATCTGTTCCGTGGTGGGATATTATCTAACAGAATCAATAAAATACTTAATTTACAAAACTGTTGTAAACGAGATGTCAAATCAATATAAAGTAAATGGCTGATAAGTTTAGATTATGAGGAAACAGAGGAAATTATGGAAATTAAAACTTAAATAATGGGTGTGAAATTATAATTCTTTATTTTTATCTTTTTTTTGTTTGAACATTTTTCTTTTCTCCACACTTTGTTCTTTACAGAACCCTGCACCCACCATAAACAAAGTACCTACACTGTGTATATGATGGGTGCAGAGTAGAATAAATTGAAACTGTTTATGTCATGTGAATAATTTATTATAGGGGGGGACCTGGTGTTCTGAAATACAGGCTGCGGCTTAGTTCAGGCTCCAGATCTCCCACAAATTGCATTTTTAAATATTGTAACTATTGTAATTTGTTTCAAAATTGTATTTCGTGTATGTGTAATTTGTGGAGATGAATAAATTTATATTATTATTATCCCATTTATTTATTTTTCTTTAACTTATTCATTACTATTTCAAATATATATATATAAAAAATACAATATTTATATTTAAAATTATAAAAAAAAACAACATCCAACCGGCATCGGGAACAAAGTCCAAGTTACCGGTGGTCAAGACTCCAGATAGAGGAACTTCCTCACAATGCGTGCCGTCTCCAGGAGTACTGCCTTCTGAATCTGGCCCTTGATCCAGCCACCTAACGTGAGCCTCTTAAGGTGTTTGTCGAGGCTCTTTGCCAATAGGCCATGGGCGGAAACGACTATTGGTACAATGACTGCCGTGTCAATATCCCACATGTCGACAACCTCGTGGACCAGAACAAGATACTTGATTTCTTTATCTTTCTCCGCCTTCACAAGGTTGTCGTCATGAGGGACAGTTACATCTAGAATCATTGCACGACGTTCTTGGCGATCTATCAATACAATGTCAGGTCTATTGGCTACAATAGTCCTGTCAGTGATGATAGATCTATCCCAGTATAGTGTGATATGACCATCTTCAAGAACAGATTCTGGTACATACCTGTAGTACGGTACCTCAGACGTCACAAGATGGTATTTCAGGGCAAGTTGCTTATGGATTATCCTGGCTACTTGGTTGTGCCTGTGCAAGTATTCACCATTTGCGAGACGCGAACAACCGGAGATTATATGCCTGAGGGATTCACCAGGGCGATGACAGGCTCGACATATGTCGACGGTGCCATCCCGCAGTATAAATCTCCGGTAGTTGTTCGTCATCACAACCTCGTCCATAATTGCACAAACAAAACCTTCAGTTTCCCCGAAAAGGTCACCAAATTGTAGCCAGGCCACGGAGGCTGTAAGGTCCACATCGGGTCCGTGAAGTGCCCGATAGTACCTTCCATGTAACTCCTTGTCCTGCCATACCTGCCTGCGATCGTTCAATGTGAGCACCACAGGCCTGCGCCAATTCTCTCTAGCTAAAGATAGAGGGGTCAATCCTTTGTCCACTGCTACAACAACCGCATGCATCCCCTCATCGGCATGGAGAAAATACTCCCTGAGGTTATACACTTCACGGTTATGGAGGGTCTTAGCATTTAAAAAGCCTCGACCACCACATTTCCGCGGGATATACAACCTCATCACCGAGGATCGTGGGTGATGCATACGGTAAGCAGCCAGTAATGTACGGACTTTTCTATCCAGGGCGTCCAATTCAGTCTGAGTCCACTTGAGTATGCCAAAAGAGTACATCAAGACCGGCATGACCCAACCGTTGTAGGCTCGCACCTTGTTTCCGCCTGACAAAAGACTTTTCAGTACTTTTTTCAGGCGCCCCAAGAAGCGTTCCCGCAACGACTGTTTCATGTCAGTCTCATTGATGCCAAGCGCCTGAGACATACCCAAGTATTTATAGGTCTCGGTTTCAGAGAGCGATCTTAGTTGTGTGGAATTTGACAGCTGGATACCACCAGATTCCACCATCCTTCCCCGCTTTACATGCATGACCGCACACTTGTCAACACCGAACTCCATCCTGATACAGTTACTGAAAGCTTCAGTAACATTCAGTAAGCATCTCAGTTGGGGTTCAGTAGGGGCAAACAGTTTAAGGTCATCCATGAAGAGTAGGTGGGATATTACCAGACCTCCTCTCTGCAACCGAAAGCCCAGCTCAGATCCCTCTAAGAGCGTACTTAGAGGATTCAGGGCCAGACAAAACCATTATTATTATTAATTGCTTAATAGATTCTAAATTCAAATTCTTTATAGAAAATTCGAATTAAGAATCTTTTTAAAAAAATTGGACGCGTATATGCTCTACTACCCGTGCGAAGCCGGGGTGCGTCGGAAATAACTAGTATTTTTATATGTTGGAATTCCACTGACAAATACATAATATATTGCGCATTATTACTGTTCGCATTATTATTAGTGGTCGCACTATTGGAAGTTGTGCCAATATTATATCAATTTCTGTTCATTATCTACACTTGTACAGTATAACTACCTGTTAAAATACATTTAAACATATTTTATATACTTACTAAATAATTATTTGCCCTGTAAAATAACAGTAATGTATGAATCTTAAAAGAAAACATACTATTATATTTTAAATATCCATTATTTGATACATTAACATCCGTTTCATGTCTGTTGGTGACGATGACGATGATGGACATCATACATTTTTGCCCATTGTCCTTTGTGTTTTAATATCTTTCATATATATGATCAGCAGAGGCATCGATAGAATTTGACGCCAAATGGGCCATTGTATGAGGCCGGTGTCACAATCCAATGCATATAAAATGTAAACACCTTTAATATTAAAGTGTATTTAAGGTCATATAATGGAGCCCATGAATATGGTAAATTCCAAAAAATCATAATTGAGAGTACTTTTGTTTTCTCATAGAAAAATTACTTAATAATATTTTGACCAAAAAAAAATCCACGTCGCATAGTCACCCTAGTAGATAAAGATGCAATCCATGATTGCGCTTTCTCACCCCGGCCGGTTTTAAGGGCTCAGTACGCTATCCTTATTTATATTAAACATCCTTGCCTGAGGGACGCTCTCTGTGGGAGGGAACCCTAATCTAAATACCAAGAATTATATATTCTAAATGTATAGGTAACTCTAAATACTTATTTGAAGCAAATACCTATCAATTGCGAAAAAGAGAAAGATAACAACTAAGAAAGAAAGACTAACTAATGAGAGATTGTCCCAAAGATTGTGGGGGAAAGTGGGAAAGATTGTGGGTATTTGCTTCAAATAGGTATTTAGAGTTACCTATCCATTTAGTTAGAATATATAATTCTTTAAGGAAGGAACGTTCTTTCATTTAGGGTAAGTAGGGTTAGAAAGAGAGATGGTCCCAACGTAGTTGTTATCTTTCTCTTTTTCGCAATTGTTATCCATTTAGTGTACATAATTCTTGCGAAGGAGCGGCGCGACGTTTTATTAGAGAGATTAAACTCGGAACAATAACTTAATGTTCCGAGGAGATTAATCTATGACTTGCCAGTAACAAAAACTCCCGCCGGCGTGCTTCTACGGCAGTCGGCAGCTAGCTACATATCAGTAATCTGTGGTCGGCGGCAGCCGCCGACACCGACTGCAGTCGACGGCTGCCGCCTAGCTACATATCAGTAATCTGTGCTGCCGCCGATGGCAGTCGTTTATCCACCCATATCGCCATGCTCGGAGGGTGGATAAAACTGACAGTACAGAGAGAAATAGCATTTTGTCCTCTCCCCGGGGATAGTTTATCCACCCATGTCGCCATGCTCGGGAGGGTGGATAAAACTGACAGGGGGAAATAGCATTTTGTGCATAAAATATTTCCGGCCATGCTAGCCCTGCTAAACTATATATATAATACTACTAAATTATATACTCTGTCTGATACTTCCAAAACTGGAATATCTTGAACATAGAACACTATACCAATTGCTAGTTTGCTATTGTTCTACACTATACCAATTGCTAGTTTGCCATTGTTCTATTCTAAGGCTTTCTGCAAAATTTACCTTCTAGAATTTGGAATAAAATGTTGGAAATTGGTGAAGGTAAATACATACAATATGAGTATTGGTATTGTAAAAAAAAAACAATAAACTGTTGACTCGCGTCATTAACCTGTCAGTTCTTTCTTGGGACAATCGGGGTTTCAGAGTCCGCACCACTTGGTTCTCAAATGGGACAATCGGGACGATGACGTTTACTAGAAATTGGGCGCGAATTTTGAAGTAAATGTCATTATCCCGATTATCCCATTTGAGAACCAAGTGGTGCGGGTTCTGAAACCCCGATTGTCCCAAGAAAGAACTGACAGGTTAAACAAACTTCCCACAGATTCTTATCAGAGGCAGCTTGGACAGAGAGAAGCCTAGGATCCTTTTTATTACCATCAATACTGATGAAATTGTGGCGAACAACTTGTAAAGTTTAGGAATCTAAGTGTATTCAGTTTTCAATTATAGTGATTAATTTCAATATGTAATGAAAAGAAAATAATGGTGTAATAATTTTAATTATAGCATAATTTTAACTATTATTTACTAGCATATTAAATACCTACTTACAGTTCTATTTAGCTATATACAAAAAATATTACAAGTATAAACATTAATCCCATTTTGATTTCTTTTTTTCAAATATTTCTTTACCATCTTTGTCTATAGCAGAATAGTATCCCATAGACTCATATTTTGTTCTCATGTAGGCAATGTAGCCTAGGGCTATACCAAAACATGTGAGTCCTATACTCATTATAACTATGTTCTGAAAAAAAAGGAGTATAA
Organism: Ochropacha duplaris; assembly: GCA_951361185.1. Lineage (NCBI taxonomy): Eukaryota > Metazoa > Arthropoda > Insecta > Lepidoptera > Drepanidae > Ochropacha > Ochropacha duplaris. The sequence goes on along the minus strand of OX592693.1, from coordinate 8,795,672 downwards.
TTTTAGTCTCCCAAGTGATAATTACATTATGAATAAAAATATTACTGCACATAATTTCAAACAACATTTTAAGAGCTATAATTATTTTGCCTTGTTGTGATGTACCTATACAAGAGGTATTTATTATTAAGTATGTATATTTTATTTTGCATTCAATACTTGTTATTACATATTTGAGTAGGTATATATTAAAATTATTTAAAATACTTAAATAATAGGTGAGTTCCATGGTTGGTAAGTTTTATTTCATGCTACAAGATGTAGGTGCAATCCTCAACCACTCCAGACATTTGTGTGCATGAATGTTTGTTTGTTGTCAGCTTAACAGCTGTAACCATCTAACTAAACTAATGAGAAAGATAAACATTTACATGCAGAATATCTACATGTAAATGTTCCCAGTCTCAGTAACAAAAATGGTCTAAAGCTGTCACTGACTTTGACAGCCCTCTATTTCTTTATTGTATAAAATAAATTTAATTCTACACAATGAGCTCTGGACCATGATCACAACATACAAGCTCATACAAGCTGTACTTTACTGTAAATGGGTTAAAACAGTAAAAATAATGTAAGGGTTAAGAATAATAGAATAAGTAATAGATATTCAATTAAATTTGTTATTCGGTCATTACTTTTTAAGAACTAGAGATCCAGCTCCGTTTAGTCCTTTGGGTTATAAAGTTAAGAGCCTGTCAAGGAAGTAGGTACGGGCTTTCGAATTGTTCAAAAATATTTTACTTACTGGTTTGGCATACAATTCAAAATTTATGACTCTAAACGCTGTGGTAGATTTTAATGATCGGAGACCTTCTCCAGGTTTCTCATTATTGGGATTGCTAGACATTTTTTTCTGTATGATTATGGTAGTAGTACTGACGTCACGTGCGATTTATAATTTAATTCCTGTATTATTGGCTCGCTAGAGTATAGTGTTCTATGATTATTGGGTTATTTCGTGGTTATTTCTCAGTAAAGTAGAATCTTGTTGTAGGTAGTCTGTCTGTTTTTTTTACTGAGAGAGACAGATAGATTTATTTGACAGACAGTGTAAATGTCAACATCCATTTTTTTTATTATTTGTTTATTTCAGGGCTTTAGTTACAAGACTTTCAAGCTTAAACTATTTTTCAATATTCTCCTTTTATTGTAAAGTCACGTTATTTCGTCACATTCATTGTAAAGCCTAGTCCTAGTCCGTACAAGTTCGGTCAAGTTTTAGTGAAATTGGTGGCTGCGGCTATTCCACTAAAACTTTCACGTACTTTTTAGGACAACCTGAAAAGTCACGATACAGGCTTTCATTTCACTTCTCTTTTACACTTAGATTGATCTTTATCGCACGAAACGCCACCAATATTATTCAATAAAACTCAAAATACACGAAAATAAAACGAAAAAGCAGCGTCACTTCGCAAGTTCCCGCCAAAAAGTCTTAAAACTAAATATCTACCTACTTTATCTTTCAGCGAAAAGAATAATAAATACAACGACGCCAAAAGGACGCTAACTTAGACTTATTCGTCTAAGGACCTCGGAACAATAACTAACATGGAAGCCGGGCTAAAATAAGAAATGAAATGCATATACTTTACCTTTTTTTACTTTCGACGTTAATAATGCGTGGTAAAGAGACATATAATACCGTTCTGTTTCGTTATTAAGCAGGTTGTCACAAGCTATTTTTTGGCTAGTGATGGGCTTATCATCGACATTGTCGTGTCGATATAAGTCATCAAAGCAAACAAGTAAATATAGTTGCAAGTAACTAGCTGTGCCCGCGACTTCGTCCGCGTGGAATAGTGACTTTGGGCATATCTTTTGGTTTATTTTGGATTAACAAATGTTCGACGTGATTCTTTAAATTGACATAGCTTTTATATTCAAGAACCGATTGACATGAAACAAACACTAAATGTTAAGTGAAGCTTACCACAATATATTAGTCAAACCACATCCGAATATGCCGTTTCTGAGATTAGCTTGCACAAACAGACAAAATTCTAACAATCATTGTTTTGGGTGCTATTGCGTTGATAAAGGACCCAATAATATTTTTTCTCATATATCTTCCATGTACTGATAGCGATCCGTAACATTTTTATTATGTGTACCTATATATAGAATAGTTTTCTATTATATATTTTTTTATAAATATAGTTTATCCTTTTCTTAACATGCCCATGTTATTATAATTTATTATCAGTATAGGCGCTGGCTGTCGACGGATAATCTGCCAAGTGTGGCTGTGGTTTACTAACGGATTTACCACGACGGAACTTCGGCGTCAGAATATCAGTCAAGTGTGGTAGGAAAGAGACGATAAGAATTTGACACAAGTATAAATGAAACTACAATGATTATAAAAATGGTTATCGATAATCATTGAAATGATTATCGATAACCATTTTTACATCACTAGTAACCTATACTTGCGACAATTTTATTTTTCAGAAAAATCATAAAATAAAGCAAATACGTGAATTCTTTTGAGTAGATAGGCATAAAGTACTATTTTTATTTATCGTCTATCACTTTTTTTATTTCCAATATTGAAAAATATATCTCTAAACTCACTGATGAAATGTTAACGTTTCGTTCTCATTTTCTTTTCTCGAACTATGGGCTTTACACCCTTCAACAACACAAGACATCTTGTCCAGGGCACTGTACACCTCTCGTATATACTTTCTGGCCACGTTCTCAGACAGAAATTAATAATTAACTCGCTTTTTTCACTTAGTAAATTCGTCTAACTCCCGACTCGTATCAACAAAATATAAAACTACAAAATTAAGTTGATAGCCAACGTAAGTATTTTGACGTCTTGGATAGAACTTTTGTATTTGTTAGCATTACAACAAATGTACAAAATATACATGCAAATGTACAATTACAATACATAAAAAAGCATTATAAGAGGGCCAAAGAGGACCATTTGACATTTTGCTTGTGACACGTTCAAAAATAATAAAACAAACAACCATGTTTTGTTTCATTCCCACATTACGATATGCTAATTGACATAAATGAATAAACTGTATAGTACTCGGTTTTTATTTTAGCCCGGCTTCCATGTTAGTTATTGTTCCGAGCTAAGGACGCTAACCTAACCTAACTCTATGGTTTTCGATTGACGCTGTCGTCTGTGCGAGACAGTGCGAATGTCAGTGTTTACAACTTAGGTTAAGGTTCCACTAAAAATAGGAGATTACTTGATGCGCAGCTGGGGTATTTTTAAGTATATTGATATGAAACCTTCAATGGGTGGATAAACGGATATAGACTTAGTCAAAAATACTAATGATCATTTTTTTTTCATAGGAATTTTCTTGAATTTAGGGTATTTCCCTCTGAGACTGAGGGAAATTAAAACTTTATGCTGGCAGTAATAAGTACTAGCCTGCTATGTCTATTGCAAGTTGTAGGTATTTGTCAAATTTTGTAATTAAATTCCGATTTTTCGCTAAAATGACTAATAATACTGTCTGAATTCATATTAAATTTCAATACTTATTTGTTCTGAGTGAAGTGCCAGTACAGTTTTCACAGAAATGGATTCAGACTCAGTTCTACATGGTGATGGTCCGGATGGCGCGGAAGTATCTCCTTCAGCCGAAAACCAGGCTACGGATGGAACAGTTGGTGAAGTTTCTGAAAATAGTGTAACAAGTCAAGAAGATGCTACTGTAGCAGATGAATCAGGTTTCTAATTTTATCAGTAATATGCCCTTTTCTCTTTTTACCTACACACTATTTATTTTTCTCTACTTTGGCTCCACTTTCAGGCATCGGCATAATTGGCTATTACTGCTATTGCTACATATGTATACTACTTTTGTGCTCTACATATAGGCATTATATCCCATTAATCTATTAGAAATATTTATTTATTATTTAGCTACCAATGGGGGCCCCTCAAGCAGCAGTGATGCTTTGGAAGCGGAGCCTAGTGTGGCACCACCAGTTGATGATGATGATGAACAACCTGTAGCTGAACAAGGTAAGGTCATACATACCACACTACTCATATTTAACCATATCGACGTAAGAATATGTATTTGCTGTAAGTAGCAAGAATGGCATAAATAGACTGAACACACAGTTACATTAAAAAAAAAATACTAAAGTTACCCCTATTTTTTCTAGTTGAAACCAAATTACTGCTACATTTTTTTATCGAAACTGTATGAAAATTTATACACTTATTTAAAAAACAATATTACATTAGGTTAACGTACTTTTTTTAAAAATCTGTGTATATTAATTTAAATAACTAAACAAAGCATTTCAGTCGAGCAAATTTTGCACCGCACCCCACTCTCGTCCATGAAGTCGGTGGGGGGCGAGTCGTGTTGCTAGACGGACCAGTGCTGCACTGTGGAAGGAGCTTATCAGTTTGCCGAAATAATTCTTAGTCTTTTGCGTGTATTTAGAGTAAACAGATACAGAGGCGTCATAACATTTCATGAACATAATTATATTTTAGATTGGTATTATAAGTGTTTATTATTACGAGTAGTGTAGTCATTTGAGGCGAAGACGTAGCATTATTTTTGATTTAATAATAGTTAATTTAATATTTTTAGTTTACTGTAGTTTTAGTGTTTTCATAGACAGACATTTATTGGCTACAGCTTAAGGTCGATAATTTTTGAAAAAAAAAAAAAAGTTGGATGAAACCAATTAGGAAACGAATGAACCGAAAAATAAAATGAATGGTAAAATAAATTAAATTACGATTAATTTTTATAATGTTGCTCTCAGCCTTATTAGTTTATTTATTTATATACCTAGTGTACTATGTACTATATTCCGCTCGGCTGTTTCATCCGTGTTCCCCAAGTATAATTTGATGTCGGGGCATAAACATTCCTATCAGGATCCCAAAATTCATCCAAATCCATTCAGTAGTTTATGTGTGAAAGAGTAACAAATATCTTCACAAATCATTTATGTACTCACATCCTTACAGACTAACACATTTATAATTCTAGTTTTGCGCCCCGCGGTTTCACCCGCTTTCCCAAGGGATCTTATTTTTCCCTGGGATAAAAAAGTATCCTATGTTTTATTCTAGGATATAATCTACCTGTGTGCCATGTTTCATGAAAATCCGTCCTGCCGTTTACGTGATTGAGGAACAATCATCCAAACTGTCACATTTATAATATTAGGCATTCACCACACTAATCAAAGTTACATATTTATTATTAACAAGAATATACAGGCTGAATTTTTCAAGTGGGCGTGGATGGCCAAATCCTAAACAAAAGGGAATATCGAAAAATGCTAAAGGTAGTCTCGAGGCCGATTTTGATTAAAACTAAAACTGCATCATTAGATTTTCGAAAAAATATTTTCCCAAGCCAGGAATCGAACCCGATGAATTTGAAAAAAATACACAGCCTGTATTATTACAACATCCGATAATGTTGCTAATAAGGATCAAAATCTCAGAAGTAATGACATACGGCAAACTAAAAGAAAGTGTTCTTTTTTAATAAAATGAGTAACTTTTTTGTATTTTCCTACAAACTATTGTAGTTATCCTATCGTACATTAGGTACTATCAAATTGTTTGAAATAATTTTTAATTTTGTACACTCGTTGGACATGACTGATAACCCACTCGCATTAACAATGAATCTCGAGGCTGTTTTTGATGAAAACGAAATCTACATCATTAGATTTTTGGTAAAATATTTTTTCAAGCCAGGAATCGATCCCGTTAATTTTGATAATATAATTTAATAATATATAATTAGCAGGTATAGTAAGATAGTACCTACCAATAGCATAAGAAGTATAAAGTACCTAAGTTTTGCCTAAAATGATTTTATTTCTATTGTTTCACAAAAATAACATAATACAATATTACTAGTACAGTACCTATGTACTATAATATTATAGTATTACTACACAAAAATATACCTAGGTAGTGCCTCCTTTTTTGGATTGCTATTTTTGAGTAATAATCATTTTAGGAGAAACTTGTTGTGATGATATATTGTAAAACAAGTTAGAGTTATAGCAATAGTGATCTCTCTGTAACTTGACTATTCTATGACAGCAGCGTGTGTTATCGCTACGTTTGTTCATGATGTAGCGAGCGCATCGTGCGCGATGTTTAGGTGAGGGTGGTGCGGGGTGCGGTACAGAGCTCCGACCAAACGCTCAAGGTTGTTGGCGCCGGTGCGAGCCTTAACAAATATCTCCTAAGTTTGTGAGTTATAGTGTCAAGCTATTTTGAGGACTTTACAGAGAGTATGTCCCTTAATATGTCCTTCGAATCTAACGATCCTAATATTACCTATGATAAATTATTTTCAGCGATTTGCAAAGGATAAAATAAATTTTGCCCAATTAAATCTATTAAAGTATTTGATAAATTGAAATTTTGTGAGTGGGCAACTAAAGGAATAAGACTGAGTAGGAATAATATGTATGAACTCTATCGCAAAAAATCTTATTCAAATAACGAAGAGTTTCATGCATATGTTAGGAGTTATTCAAAGATATTTAAATCAGTATGTAACCAAGCAAAGGCTATGTTTATTGCCAAAAAAGTATGCGATTCTAATAACAAAATTAAAACTGTCTGGAAGATCATAAACATGGAGACTGGTAAAAATAAAAAGGAAGATGAAACAATTAATCTTAAAGTAAATGAAAAGCTAATTACAGATAAACTCAACGTAGCTACTGCTTTTGAATCATTTTTTTCAACTATTCCTACTGAAGCTACAAAAAATCTTGCATCATCTCCTACAATAGCGGAATGTCTACAAAAAAATCATTTTTCTAATTATATTCCAAATTTTTCATTTCATTATATTGAAACTAGCGACATCTTAAGCGCTTTTAAGTCTTTGAATGTAAAAAATACTGAAGACTTATGGGGATTATCAGTTAAAGTTATCAAGTCTATGATCACTAGCATAGCACCTGTTCTGGCAGCGGTTTTTAACCAATGCATCGATAAAGGTGTTTTCCCTGACTTAATGAAACACAGTAAAATTGTTCCAATTTTTTAATCTGGTTGCAAAAATAATCCTTCCAATTACAGACCTATCTCCATTCTTCCAGCACTAAGCAAAGTTTTTGAAAAAATAATTTTAAACCAATTATTAGCTCATTTCACACATAACGGGATTTTACATACTAACCAGTTTGGATTCACTAAAGGGAGATCCACGACAGACGCAGGGGCTAAACTTCTTAAGCATATTTTTGAGGCCTGGGAGAATTCTCAAGATGCGGTCGGCGTATTTTGTGATCTTTCCAAGGCTTTTGATTGCGTGACTATGGAATCCGTGACACGGCTCTTTGTCTTGTATCATCATATTTATCTAGTCGGCATCAAAAAGTAGGTATCGGTTGTACTACGTCCCCAGGGTCTTTAGTTAAAACGGGCGTACCCCAAGGATCGATTCTAGGGCCATTTTTGTTCTTGGTCTATATTAATGATCTGCCTTACATGATAAATAACTTGTGCGATATAGTTTTATTTGCGGATGATACTTCCCTAATTTTTAGAGTGGATAGAAAAGACGCTGACCTTACCCATCTCAATGAGACCTTAGCAACAGTGTCAAAATGGTTTGCCACCAATAATCTTATGCTTAATGCGTGCAAAACCAAATGTATTAGGTTCTCTCTTCCGAATGTTCCTAAGAGCGGCACCAACGTACTAGTTGATGATAGAACACTTGAACTAGTTGACAAGACAGTTTTCCTTGGTATAACTTTGGATAGTAAATTACAATGGGGTCCTCATATAGAAAATTTAGCTAGCAAATTGAGTTCGGCTGCTTTTGCGGTAAAGAAAATTAGACAAATAACAGATATTGCTACAGCTAGGTTAGTTTACTTTGCATATTTTCATAGTCTGATGTCCTATAACCTCTTGCTGTGGGGTTCTGGGACTGATTTGGATACTGTTTTTATTTTACAGAAAAGGGCGATTCGCGCGATCTATTGTTTGGGTCCTCGCAAGTCACTGAGAAATCAATTTAAGGAATTTAAGATATTAACGTTGCCCTCGCTGTACATATATGAAAATATTATGTATGTTCGAAAAAATTTAAATTTGTTTGAAGTAAACAGTAATCATCATAATTTTAATACAAGACACAAAGATAAAAAAATTGTGACCCCTAGATTCAGGCTAGCGAAAGTTAATAAATCTTTTCTCGGGAATTGTGTTCGTTTTTACAATAGGATTCCACGTGAGGCAGCTGGAATGTCTTATTTTAAATTTAAATTTTTTATTAAACTTAGGTTAATGAACAAAGCCTACTATAAGGTGGCTCATTACATGGAAGACAGAAATATATGGTTGTAGTAGCTTCTCTCTGCACCTGCATCCCCCTGGCGTAGTGTAAAATATTTGAAAATGTATCTAAATGTACTTATAAAAATGTAAATAAATGTAAGAAAGATCCACTGTTAAAAAAAAATTGCCTTGCTGAGTTTCTTGCCGGAGTCTTCTCAGTTTAAGTGTATTCCGAACCGGTGGTAGAGTCAATTGTAACGTTCATAAGTGCCTTACCAGGGCCTAAACTGAATAAATGAGTTTTGAGTTTGAGTAATCTAAGGTATTTCAATGCTGGGAACTCTATTGAACATACCCTTACATCTTGGTGAAGTTACACAAGCTTATTTATATTTAAGTATGTAGTAAAGGTAACTCATGTTCATGGTTTTCTTTAGAACATTTTTTATTTGTTGTTATAGCGGCCACAGAAATATATAATCTGTGAAAATTTCAACTGTCTAGCTATCACGGTTCATGAGATGTACTGGTGACAGACAGATGGACAGACCAACAGCAGAGTCTTAGTAATATGGTTTCTGTTTTTACCCTTTGGGTATGGCACCCTAAAAATAGACAGTAGTCACACTTTGAGGTGAAAGCTAGTAAGATAATAATTTTCAAAGTAAATAACCCTCTTGTTTTAGGGGATGCAGAAGCTGATGAAGAAATGGATATAGATGATACAACAACAGGAACAGTTGCTGACGAATCAGCTTATATTGGCGACAATTGCCTATCAACACCAGTGAGATATATTTTATTTAATTGATACTTAATTACTTTCTTGAAATATCCTGTATATCAGACAGTATATTTTACCTATAGAATCGGATTTGCGGCAACTAAAGTTGCGTTAGCTGAGGAAGAAGTATGTCAATCGAAAGTATTGCAGGTTCTTTAGTGAACGAGAACTTATCGCTCCTTTTATGTAGGGTTTTTGATAATAGGTCTTTACCTTTGGCTAAGAATTCTAATTTCAAATTCATTTTATTTTAAAAACATGGAATTGGTTTTCCAAAAGTAGTCATTTATTTATTGATTAGTGTTACATTTTCATCGCATTTCAATCTTTTTCGTCATCATGGATACTTTAAAAATTCGAGTAATTATGGAATATGACTACCGTCGTGGCAACAACGCGGCACAAGCGGCACGCAACATCAACGACGTTTACGGAGCTAACACTACAAACCAACGCACCACCTGTTATTGGTTTGCTCGCTTCCGTCCTGGAAATTTCGACCTGAAAAATGAACCTCGCGGTCGTCCGAAGACTTTGGTCGACAATGACGAATTAAAGGCGATTGTGGAAGCTGATGATACACAATCTATGAATGCTGAATTAGCAGCAGCTTTCGACGTTAGCGTCAAAACAATATTGGTCCATTTGCGTCAAATTGGCAAGGTAAAAAAGCTTGACAAATGGGTGCCCCACGAACTCAATGATCTCCAGCGGGAAGTACGCGTCCAGACGTGCCTTGCACTGCTCAACAGACACACAAATGAAGGAATTTTGAACCGCATTGATACCTGCCATGAAAATTGGATTCTGTTTGATAACCGCAAGCGCTCAGCAAGTTGGTTGGATCCTGGTTCAGCACCTAAACAATGCCCTAAACGAAAACATACCCCTAGAAAAGTGATGGTCACTGTTTGGTGGTCTAGCGCCGGTGTGATTCATCACAGCTTCTTACCAAACGGGGTGAGCATTACTGCAGATGTGTACTGTGAAGAACTGCACACAATGATGGAGAAGCTGGCACATCTCCAACCAGCATTGGTCAATCGCTCGTCTCCGCTGCTCCTGCACGACAACACGCGACCTCATACTGCACAGCAGACGGTCTCCAAGTCGCAAGAACTGGGGTTGGAAGCTCTCCGACATCCCCCCTACTCACCAGACCTTGCGCCTACAGACTACTACTTTTTCCAGAATTTGGATAACTTCTTGGCGGGAAAAAAATTCAATACCCGAGAGGCAGTACAAAATGAGAATTTGTTGCCTCCCGTCCAGCTGATTTCTTTAAGAAGGGCATCAATAAACTGCCACTGCGTTGGCAAAGATGCATTGATTGCATGGGTGATTACTTCGATTAATACAAATAAAAAATACATGAAAAAAAATCGTTTCAATTTTTTCATACAAAACGGCAATTTCATAGGTAAAGACCTAATATTAGCAGAATAAAAGATGGTCCATCGAACTAGATATAGGCAAAATATGCGTTATTCGAAAATAACCCTAAAAATTTAATCAAACGCCCCTCCACAGTCTGAAGATCATTGTTTGGTGCGAAAATTATAATCGCAAACACTATATCTATAGCTACTAACAGAACCCATTGCTTATACTGCTAGGGTCTGAGGCGGTCACACCATAAATAAGGAACATTTTCTAGGAAAAGTTATATATCATTGGTAATTGACTAACTGACCCTCTATATCCCCTATATCCATGATATTTTTTAATATAAACTAATCCCATGTGACACATTCGGAATGTATTTTTTACTTTATGCTTTAGGAATGTATGATTTTGACCTTACATTCCTGTATTAAGTACTACAAACCTTGACAGATTGAATTTTAGCGTACATATTTTTCTCGTTGAATTTGATATATATTTCCATAGTTTTAAAGTTATAGCCTTTATAGTATAATTAAATAAAAACAGGCAGCCACAGAAGACAATTCTCCAGACACTGAAAGTCAACTGGATCCTCTGATGAAAGACCAGGGACTGGATGAATCTGAAGGCGTTGGGGCTGGCGCGGAGGAGTCTCCAGATCAGTCAATAAGCTCTGCCATGCCCACAGACAGTGGCGTCTGTGAGGGCGATGGAGCACATATGGTTCAAGATGGTGTGTAACTAAAACCAATTTTATCTGCTATATTATTATTTTGTAATAAATCTGACTAGCAGGCCTGATGTAGAGTGACTACCGTCGCGTATGGACACGTCGATAGGCGATTGACGATAGATTTTCAACTTTGATGGTGTTGCTACAGAGTCTTTTAACAATATGCTGTGGTTTCCTCACCATATTTTTAATTACCAAAAGATCGAGCTCATTGTTAGATTAGAATCCACGAGGTAACCCTAATCAGACTATGATCACTTTAAAAATAATTTTAAATCGCTGTGAAAAAGGAGAATACCTATAAGGATCCTCGATAATTAGTTTGAGATGAGAGATGAAAAGTTGTAATTGTTTATCAAAATACAATTTAGGTATTTATAGCTTCATTTTAAAGTGACACTCATTTAACCATCAAAATGGAATATTTATAGCTTATCATTATCGACAAATTTTAATGTTATTTAGAATGTTGAAAATGCACACAACTTTTGGACCACAGACCTCAAAAAAGTTGCTGGACATAGAATTGCAAGGAGTGCCTGGTCCTCAAGAATTGGAAGGAGTGCCTAGTCCTGAGCCGGGCAGGGAACTACAAAATAATGTTGATTTCTAATGTAATTTATTATTGTGTGTAGATGAATCAAGTACAATGGATGAAGATATGGGCGGCGGTGAGGGTGTCGCTAGCAGTGATGATGTCAATGATATCAGTAGTGCAGCTCAAGAGGCAATAAGCACTGGCATTAGGTAAAGTTATTTATTTTTATGTTCCATCCCAGTTACTTATTCATAAGAGGCCTATCTCACCGCAGTAAAACAGTTGACGTAATGACACAAACTATCACCCAATAGTAGGCCACTTACACACAATCTTTTAAGATTCCGACAGTTACATTTGCTGTGCTGAATAGTCCTAAAATATTTTTTTTTTTATGATTTTGAATGTAGTTCAAGCACGTTAGAAGGCGCTGCCGATATAACGAGCAGTGGTCAATCTGAGACTGCACTGATATCTTCGACGGCCAACGGACCAGCAGTTTTACACTCATTCTCACTCACACCACAACAGCAACAGGCCAATGAGTAAGTGTTCTTGTATTTATTTGAATTATAGGACGTACACAAAATATTAAAATTCAATAGGTATTTAAAATTTCTGTCCACCAGATTTAGCGATGCGGATACGTCAGAGATGGAAGGTGCGGCAGATACTATGCCGAATGTGAGCGAATCTATGCCACTACTCGCGTTGGCTACCAATGGATCTGCTTTGTTATCACCTACATTTACGCAAGGTATATTACCTAAATTACAATTAAAAAATGTATGTCATTGCCGCCCAGTTATGTCCACTGAATACACACGCTTTCCATCATTGTTGCTTATTCGAACAGCCAAGGTTTGGAACTCAATTACCGGGGTCTGTTTTTCTTGACATCTAAGCCCAGAATTAATAGGCATATGCCAAAAAATAAGCTTTTGTGGCACATCAGCTGAAGGTTGAAAGAGACACATAAGATAATCATCATTGTGACTTGACTTGCAAGGTTATTTTAGAGCCCATATTATCAACGGTACAAAGATTTGATGGTTTCAGACTTTATCATAGTTAATTTCTATTCACACTATCTATTTTTGTGTTTTGTCGTTTTTCATTATCTTTCAGTAATAGGACCTAAAACTAGGAATGGTATTTTTTATAGGCGATGAAGGAGGTGCAGGTGTATCGTCGTCAGTAGCATCAGGTGCGCCTGAAACTGGGATCGGTTCTGGTGGGGCGGAAGGCGAAGGTGCTGTCAGCAGCTCCGTGGCGGGCGTGGCCGTGCCGCCCGTAGTGAGCGTGGCCGTACCGCCCGCAGTGACCGTGGGCAGTGTAGCCAGCGTGGGCAGTGTAGCCGGGGTGGGCAGCGTGGCCAGCCTGGCCAGTGTGAGTAGCAAGAACGGAGCGCCGCCTCTGCCGCCCACAGATGCTGCTCACGCGCTAGCTACCCTCGCTAGTGCCGCTTTGCATCATCACGAGCAGGTAGCTGATGTATTATTTTTTAAGCCCTTGTAATCTACACTAGAACCATTATTGGAACGAATATCTTTTACGAGGCTTACAGTGAAATGTCAGAAATCGTCACGTAAGAAAAAAGCGTTAGGTCGTGTACCAGGATCTTAGAAGTTTAAAGAAGTAATTTTATAAAGGTTGGTACGCAATCTCGTGGCACTCATCGTTTCGTAACTCACAGCTCGTAGCGCTGTTACATTGCGCTTGTCCGTCGTTTTTCTCTCAATTATTTGCCTATTTTTCGACTGCCTCTGAGCTTTTACCTCTTCGTACACCTGTCTCCCTTAAGCTTTTATGGCTTTTATAATTAAAAACTGTCAAAAAGTAGATTCATGGATTTTGGGACAAACCATTCATTGTACAGTGTGGGGACCACCATTCAGTGCAATTAAAATACTTGGGCTACTTACTCCAGACCAATCTCAAAGATAATGCTGACATTTAATCGAACCCCTAAATAGCTGATTCGAGGGTGTTTACTTGCCATCAGGACTCTATCCGAGTATAAAATAACCGCATATTTGATGTCGAAAATAAACTGTTCTAGGCCGAACCTGAGGAGCCAAAGATAAACGATGAAGATGCATGGTACACCGTCGGTATCGTTAAGGGAACCACGTTTACGGTAATCAAAGCTCTACAACAATTACGATAAGCATGATTTTACATTGATAATAATTTGACTTTTATATAATTTCAGGTTCAGAATTATATATCTGACCCTAATGTAGATCTATCTAACCTGTCATTAGATAATCTCCCTGATCTGAGTAGTCTGCCGACGACTGCACTAGAACATGGCACGGCTTATAAGTTTAGGATCGCAGCTGTTAATTCATGTGGTCGAGGTGAATTTAGTGAAGTAAGTAAAATTCTGATGTCTTAAACAATTTTTACTTTTGATGTTTTATTTTATTGTATGTTTTCTATTTTAGGAATCTGCTTTCAAAACTTGTCTGCCAGGTTTCCCTGGTGCGCCTTCGGCAATAAAAATTTCCAAATCGGTCGAGGGTGCTCATTTATCGTGGGAGCCGCCTCAGGTGGCCGCTGAAGGAATATTCGAGTACTCTGTATATCTAGCTGTTCGGTCAAATACACAACCTAAGGTAAGGATGGGTCATAATAATATACTGTTATTGAACAAGTGGCTCAATCTTGTCTTTCAGGTTTTCTACGAAGCGTGTTTGTTATCCGCATAATAGTTCATAGTAGTATATGAAGACTGATACAAGTTGAGGTCGAACGACTTAGTCTACTCTTGGTAATGTTATATCTATCAAATCTGGTCGGTTGAAGGACCCGAATCGATTTTGTTGTAGGTCAGTGCCCGCGTCGCCTGGATAGCTAACTAAACCGGCTCTGTCAAAGATGTATCAATCGATTTAAGGCAATGATAGCAGTGACGTGACGTCGGATACCGCGGGGGACGAGACTGCATCTAGGTGGGGTTGAAAGCCAGTTCCCATCTAGGTTTTGTGTGCTTACCACCTCATCATCACTTACTATTGTGAACCCAAACACAAGCTTATCCAAAGTAAAAAAAAACATGTTTCTTATGTAATGTCTCGTTGTTTGTATCGCAGGAAGCGTCTAAATCTCAGTTGGCGTTCGTGCGCGTGTATTGTGGCAAGGCGAACACTTGCGTGGTGCCGCAGTCGTCGCTGAGCGCCGCACACGTGGACTCGTCCACTAAACCCGCCATCATCTTCCGCATCGCCGCTCGCAACGAGAAGGGATACGGACCCGCCACGCAAGTTAGGTGGTTGCAAGGTAAATACATCTACCCCGCGCTATTACATCTATAGTGTTAGGATTTTGTTACTTATCCAATAGGTATGTTGACTGACATATCAAATTAGCTTCTTTTTATTAAATGTCAAAACGGTTTATAAATATAGTGTTTTGCAATTATTATAAGTAAAATGGTGTAGATAGGTTCTAAGCGGTCCCAAAGCGCTCCCGCTTTGGACCGCTAAAGAGTAGTTACTAAACTGTGTCCAATCGCTGGAATCAACGGATGCATTTCAAGTAATGAGTGCAATGGGGAATATGCACGTATTTTTTTTATTTTTTTTTATCGTTACATTACCAAAAAAAAATACTTACTATACCAAAATCTTAACCATTAAGCTATTTTTTTTAAATTAAAATCACTATAATTTTCGGGTGATTTAAACGATGCCATTATGGCGCGCTTATTTTCTGACGTCACCGGAACTCAATAGTCAATATCAAAATCAAATTAGCTGCATTTATAAAACCATGAAAACGATCATTTTTAAATTTATATATAACTTATTTACCTTATAGCTTTTACTCCTCTGAGTTCAGCAGACGTAAAACCTGAACTAGATGATAAATACGTGATTATCATAAACACGTCTATTTTAGGAAGATTGTCTGATTGCGCTTTGATAAAATCAAATTCAGACATTGTGTTAAGTCTTTCTTCACAAGAATTTAATACTAACAGAGAAAACCAATAACTTAATATATAAAACAACCACGAAACACTATAAATAACCACTAAACATACAACCAACTTGTTGACAGAAAACGTCGAGTGCAGCCTTGCGCAACTCCCATGTATGCTTTTAAATGTATAAAACAGGAGCGAAACAAGATGGCAGCATTTTCTGAACCACTCTAACATATAAACTTGTCTCTTTCTTAGACGAATGTCATAGTCATCCGTTTAAATTAGATATAAATGATTTTGTTTCTTAAAGATTTCCATACTAGTGTTGTTCTGTCGACCGACACAAATCCATATTGATATTGTAAAGGAGATGTTTCATTTTTGGACTGGACATTGTACACATATTAAAAATAAGCTAAATAATTATTCAAACCGATAAAAAATATCTAATTTTATCTTTCTTGTCGATAAACGCTGTACAAAAATATTTTTTATTACTACCATATATTTCACAGGGCAACTTAGACCGCCATATTTATATAACGCAAGAATTATATAATAAGTTGGGGAAAAAGTTTCTTCGCATTTTTTAAGAAAATTCAAAACATTTTTTAATATAGTTTATTTACATTTAACTAAAGTATGTAGGTACCATTTTGTTCGATAACTTTTTGCCATCTTGTAGGTAGCGGCATATTACCATTGCTATAGAAATTTTGGGACTTCTGATCAAAATACCGCGACAAGTGGTTTTGGTAGTCCACTCGTGATGTTAACCTGACAATGCCTAAAGAATTCTGAAGAGACCGAAACAGGTGGAAATCTGAAGGTGCAAGGTCAGGACTATACGGCGGATGCATTAACACCTCCCAGCCTAACTCTCTTTATTTTTGCTGAGTGGCTAAAGATGTGTGAGGTCTAGCGTTATCTTGATGAAAAACCACACCCCTTCTGTTGATTAATTCCGGCCGCTTTCTCTCAACTTCTTGCTTTAATCTCATCAGTTGTTCGCAGTAGAGTTCAGAATCGATGGTCCTGCCTGGTGGTAACAGCTCATAATGAATAATGCCCTTCCAATCCCACCACACACACAGCATCACCTTGTTGCGAGTTAACCCGGGTTTCGCCACAGTCTCTGAAGCCTGACCGGCCTTTGACCACGACCTTTTTCGCACGTTCTTGTCGTACGTGATCCACTTTTCATCACCAGTTATCAGCTTCTTCAAAAATGGTTCGGTTTCATTACGCCGTAATAAAGAATCACAAATGAGTACACGGTTCATTAGGTTTCTTTCAGTGAGCTCGTGAGGTACCCAAATATCGAGCTTTTTTGTGTACCCAGTTTTTTTCAAATGCGCCAAAACTGTTTTGTGGTCAATTCCCAGTTCTTCAGCTACGTCGTAACTACTGATATGCCGATCTTGCTCCACTTTTTCAAAAATGGCATCCATTTTATCCGTAATAGGGCGACCAGAGCGACGTGCATCTTTGACATCAAAATTTCCGGATTGAAAACGCTTAAACTAAATTTGTGCTACTCTCACAGACACTGCACTAGGTCCATAAACATCGCAAATTTTTTTCGCGGCTTGCGTTGCATTTTTACCTTTTTTGTAGTAAAATTTTAAAATGTATCAAATTTCTTCATTAGATTCACTCATCTTGACAGTACGAAAATCAAATGAAAATCACACATTTTCCTAATTTGAATTTGGAATTATGTTCTTTAAAATTTAAACATTCAATGATACCAAAACCAGCCAGATACAAATAGTATAGCCAAAGAGATTTTATTACAAGTTCATACATACTATAATGCGAAAAGACTTTTTCCCCAACCTAATATACTAACTGGATAGGAAGCTCTTCATACCTACTTGAAGCAAATACCTATCAATTGCGAAAAAGGGAAAGATAACTACGTTGGGACAATCTCTCTTTCTAACCCTACTTACCCTGAATAAAAGAAAGAGAAGTTGTCCCAATGTAGTTGTTATCTTACTATTTTTGAGGTGAAAAAAAAAATACAAAAAAAATCTATATCAAGGGTGAAGAAATAACAGCTTTGGTAAGTGTTAAAAATGTATTGTTTAATCTTTCCTCGCAGCATAGCAGTAAAAAATCGATTGTGAAAATAAAAAGAGATTTCAGTTAATCGATTATTTTAACTCGAATATAAAAATCTATATAGTTTATTTTTTTATCTGTTATCTTTTACATCTCTCTCCAGGTAGATGTGACGTGACAGACAGCACGAAACTCGAAAGCCACAACCTTTGCTCTCAGTATTCTCTGTGCTCGTGTGTGACGTCATCGTCACGATTTCCTCATGGGGCGTTTTGGAAATTTGCGCGGGAATTTAAAAACAGTCGCTTTTTGATAATTAAATTTAGCTATTAAATCATGATAAATTTTAAAAATAATCGTGTAGGTATGTTTTTGTAACCATAAGGTTTACGTAAAAAAAAATCGACCATTCTGAAGTCACATGCATATTCCCCATTAGAGAAGGTTATGGTAGGGGAGGCAATGATGCTAAATTTGTAGTTACTCGAGCGTCTTTGGGATCTACTGGAATTTGAAGATTAGGTGGAATAAAGAAAAAAAGGTTATGTGATATTTTCCCCTTCAGCGGTGGGGGGAGCGTCTACAGGGTTTCAAAAATGTAAAAAAAAACAGTCACCAAGAAATACTCGAGCGCGTCAGATATTAATAGGGTCGCGCGTAGTAGTCGCGCCACGTCAGTCTGATAACGGAAAAATAATAATCTGCTGTTTTGCGTGGTGGGGGTGGCCGTACGAAGGGGTCGAAAATATTTAAAAAAAAAATTTACTCGAGCGCGTCAGACATTGATAAGGGATGTTAAGTGAACCCTCCAGTAGCTCCTATTTTAAAGACTGACGATTTGGACGCGACCATCAGTCAGGGCCGATTTTTGAAAATGCAAAAAAAAATCGTGACCATGATTTACTCGAGCGCGTCAGATTTTTATACAGGCGGTTCTTCTTGATGGCCTTGTTGTACTGACCCATAATCTGACAATTATGTTGAGGAATTTCCTTAATCTGACGGTTTGAAAAAAAAAAATATATAAAAAATATCGAAATCTCGAAAATGGTTCAAGATATCAAAAAAATGTTTGTACAAAAGTTGTAGAGAATTTAATCTTCTACAATATTTATTCTATATACATATACCAAAAAACCCATAGGAAACGAGGTATTTGCAATAAATGATTTTTTGACCTTTGACCTTGAATCAGTAGTCGCGGGCACCCTAAGATAAGTAGCTTTTGAGACAAGTTTTAGGGTGTCAAAATAAAGGTTTATACAAGTTAATAGCTGACTATCTCTCATTCTGAGGTGAAACTCATAATATTCCTGGACTATACACTTAATAATGATTTTAGCTACTTCGGCTTGTGCAAATCGGCAGATTAAGATATTTCCGTGATTCGTGACTAATTTCCTTCAAAATAAAAAATAAACTAATCGCGCTCGAGAAAATCCTGGTGACGTTTTTTTTTGCAACTTTGCGAGTCTCCAATTTTCTTTCGTCACGCCCAAATTGTCAGATTATTGAAATGTATACTATTTTGCATGTAACTAACTTACCTTACCTTAATCTGACGCGCTCGAGTATTTCAAACCATCGATTTTTTTTTACTAATCTGACGGGCTACCCTAGACGTTCGACAATATAGAGGGCTCAGATTTGGTGAGAGTACTTCACAAGGTGCAAGGCTGCCCCCCTTATGTCGCCTCCCCTACCATTAAATTGGAATTTGAAAATCATCAGAATGATGAAATTGATGACATGTTAGATGTTTTAGAATATATTTAGGTGTTTTAAATTTGTTAGTTTGATATTTTTTCTGCAATATAGTCAACATCCCTATTTATTTGCCTGTTTCGCTAATTTGGTTTTTTTTTTATAAATACTTATGGCTAGGGTCCTTGTTCTAAGCTGCCAGCTCTAAAATGTTGCAGAAGAATTTGGTTCTATATCTTTACAGTGTAATTTTTCGCTCCAATGTATGTTTATCAGTAGACTGAAGAAATGCTAAAATATGGTATTATTATGCAGGCTGGGTATAATAGTGAGATTTTCTAGTTACCTTTGTTGTTATGTTTTAGATATAAAAACCACCGGAGTAAAAAGAACGGGCGATGGGAGGTTACCAGGCGCGTCACCTTCGAAACAGCCAAAACAGTTGTTGCACTAATCTCCCACAATGTCCACAAGGAAAACATAGTTATGTACAGAAACATATATTTTAAGAGAAACCACGAACGATGCTAACAAGCAGCATATCAACACGTGTTTTAGACCATTAGTACATTTCAATAATGAAATCTCAATGGCGATTTTAATTTACCTAATGTTTTTACAAAATTGTATTTTATCCCGCTGAAATCAACTAATTAATGTTGATTTAGTAATGTACGTTTCTGTCGTAGGCGACTGGTAATAATTGACTGATTAAAAATGAAGTGATTAACCATGTAAGACATGTAAGATGGAATGGAAAATATTAAATATAAAACCATATTTTCATACGTACTATTAATATTAAATAAATATTAATTTTATTCTGTGTTGATCCCATAAACATCTATAAAAAAGCGCACCATCCTTAATAAAATAAATTGGCAAATTATAGAATATTCATAATATTTAGGAACATTAAGGGCAAGAAAATATACAGAATTTGCATTTATAATTTGTATAGCCAAAGAGATTTTATTACAAGTTCATACATACTATAATGCGAAAAGACTTTTTCCCCAACCTAATATACTAACTGGATAGGAAGCTCTTCATACCTACTTGAAGCAAATACCTATCAATTGCGAAAAAGGGAAAGATAACTACGTTGGGACAATCTCTCTTTCTAACCCTACTTACCCTGAATAAAAGAAAGAGAAGTTGTCCCAATGTAGTTGTTATCTTACTATTTTTGAGGTGAAAAAAAAAATACAAAAAAAATCTATATCAAGGGTGAAGAAATAACAGCTTTGGTAAGTGTTAAAAATGTATTGTTTAATCTTTCCTCGCAGCATAGCAGTAAAAAATCGATTGTGAAAATAAAAAGAGATTTCAGTTAATCGATTATTTTAACTCGAATATAAAAATCTATATAGTTTATTTTTTTATCTGTTATCTTTTACATCTCTCTCCAGGTAGATGTGACGTGACAGACAGCACGAAACTCGAAAGCCACAACCTTTGCTCTCAGTATTCTCTGTGCTCGTGTGTGACGTCATCGTCACGATTTCCTCATGGGGCGTTTTGGAAATTTGCGCGGGAATTTAAAAACAGTCGCTTTTTGATAATTAAATTTAGCTATTAAATCATGATAAATTTTAAAAATAATCGTGTAGGTATGTTTTTGTAACCATAAGGTTTACGTAAAAAAAAATCGACCATTCTGAAGTCACATGCATATTCCCCATTAGAGAAGGTTATGGTAGGGGAGGCAATGATGCTAAATTTGTAGTTACTCGAGCGTCTTTGGGATCTACTGGAATTTGAAGATTAGGTGGAATAAAGAAAAAAAGGTTATGTGATATTTTCCCCTTCAGCGGTGGGGGGAGCGTCTACAGGGTTTCAAAAATGTAAAAAAAAACAGTCACCAAGAAATACTCGAGCGCGTCAGATATTAATAGGGTCGCGCGTAGTAGTCGCGCCACGTCTGTCTGATAACGGAAAAATAATAATCTGCTGTTTTGCGTGGTGGGGGTGGCCGTACGAAGGGGTCGAAAATATTTAAAAAAAAAATTTACTCGAGCGCGTCAGACATTGATAAGGGATGTTAAGTGAACCCTCCAGTAGCTCCTATTTTAAAGACTGACGATTTGGACGCGACCATCAGTCAGGGCCGATTTTTGAAAATGCAAAAAAAAATCGTGACCTTGATTTACTCGAGCGCGTCAGATTTTTATACAGGCGGTTCTTCTTGATGGCCTTGTTGTACTGACCCATAATCTGACAATTATGTTGAGGAATTTCCTTAATCTGACGGTTTGAAAAAAAAAAATATATAAAAAATATCGAAATCTCGAAAATGGTTCAAGATATCAAAAAAATGTTTGTACAAAAGTTGTAGAGAATTTAATCTTCTACAATATTTATTCTATATACATATACCAAAAAACCCATAGGAAACGAGGTATTTGCAATAAATGATTTTTTGACCTTTGACCTTGAATCAGTAGTCGCGGGCACCCTAAGATAAGTAGCTTTTGAGACAAGTTTTAGGGTGTCAAAATAAAGGTTTATACAAGTTAATAGCTGACTATCTCTCATTCTGAGGTGAAACTCATAATATTCCTGGACTATACACTTAATAATGATTTTAGCTACTTCGGCTTGTGCAAATCGGCAGATTAAGATATTTCCGTGATTCGTGACTAATTTCCTTCAAAATAAAAAATAAACTAATCGCGCTCGAGAAAATCCTGGTGACGTTTTTTTTTGCAACTTTGCGAGTCTCCAATTTTCTTTCGTCACGCCCAAATTGTCAGATTATTGAAATGTATACTATTTTGCATGTAACTAACTTACCTTACCTTAATCTGACGCGCTCGAGTATTTCAAACCATCGATTTTTTTTTACTAATCTGACGGGCTACCCTAGACGTTCGACAATATAGAGGGCTCAGATTTGGTGAGAGTACTTCACAAGGTGCAAGGCTGCCCCCCTTATGTCGCCTCCCCTACCATTAAATTGGAATTTGAAAATCATCAGAATGATGAAATTGATGACATGTTAGATGTTTTAGAATATATTTAGGTGTTTTAAATTTGTTAGTTTGATATTTTTTCTACAATATAGTCAACATCCCTATTTATTTGCCTGTTTCGCTAATTTGGTTTTTTTTTTATAAATACTTATGGCTAGGGTCCTTGTTCTAAGCTGCCAGCTCTAAAATGTTGCAGAAGAATTTGGTTCTATATCTTTACAGTGTAATTTTTCGCTCCAATGTATGTTTATCAGTAGACTGAAGAAATGCTAAAATATGGTATTATTATGCAGGCTGGGTATAATAGTGAGATTTTCTAGTTACCTTTGTTGTTATGTTTTAGATATAAAAACCACCGGAGTAAAAAGAACGGGCGATGGGAGGTTACCAGGCGCGTCACCTTCGAAACAGCCAAAACAGTTGTTGCACTAATCTCCCACAATGTCCACAAGGAAAACATAGTTATGTACAGAAACATATATTTTAAGAGAAACCACGAACGATGCTAACAAGCAGCATATCAACACGTGTTTTAGACCATTAGTACATTTCAATAATGAAATCTCAATGGCGATTTTAATTTACCTAATGTTTTTACAAAATTGTATTTTATCCCGCTGAAATCAACTAATTAATGTTGATTTAGTAATGTACGTTTCTGTCGTAGGCGACTGGTAATAATTGACTGATTAAAAATGAAGTGATTAACCATGTAAGACATGTAAGATGGAATGGAAAATATTAAATATAAAACCATATTTTCATACGTACTATTAATATTAAATAAATATTAATTTTATTCTGTGTTGATCCCATAAACATCTATAAAAAAGCGCACCATCCTTAATAAAATAAATTGGCAAATTATAGAATATTCATAATATTTAGGAACATTAAGGGCAAGAAAATATACAGAATTTGCATTTAGTTTTGTTTTAATACTTAATTACATATTATTGAGTACACTATACATTTGTTTCATTGCTATAAAATGCTATCTATTCAAAACTCCGGTAGGCATTCCAAAAGAAGATAAAAATACAAATCATTACTTATTTCTTTCGTTTTATAGAAAATTTTCCTATAGGTATTTTTGCATTTTATCATGATATTAAAGCAGTATCACTAAATTTATTATTTGGACAAGTTATATTTTTATTGTGGTGATAATAGGTTCTCCAAACACTTTGAAGACAGTGACGAACCTCGGTTACTGAAAAATAAAGAAAATATCTCTTAGAATGTATCAATATACCTAGAACAGCAAATATTTAAATCAACGGAGGCTTACCAAGGAAGTAGTTCCGAATAGTTTGTACCATCCGATGACAATGTTCGAAAGATCGATATCATCAAGCATGATTTGCGCCACGCCCATGAATACCTTTTTGCCTTCTATGCGTCCATAGTCACCCCATACTGTCACCTGTAGCATAGGGAAGCTATGTTACTTTTAGTAGATCATGCTGTATTATTGTATGTAGACTGGTATTTTATTATAAAATCAGCCAAATGCATGTATGAAAAATGTATACCACAGGGTTCCACAGTACTTTCCCTGAGGGTTCTATCCCAAAAGTATCTAATATAGCTCGTGTACTGATTTGGAAAAAGACACGTATGACGTCACGACATATAACTCTAATTTCTGTATGAAGTTGATGCTAAAGTATGAGTTAAGCAAAATGGCATTCAACAGTGGTAATGACGTCATTCGTACTTTTAGGGTCTTTATTTATTTTCACTTAAATTAAGCATATTAAAAAAATATCGAACTCGGCACGAAAGAAACACGTTTTTATTTTATTTTAGGGTCTTATAAAATGTTGTCAATTGCCTTATTTATATAGATAGATAGTTCCATCGACGAAGACGCGAAGACTCTTTTTCCTAATCCCTTACCGTGTTCATCCTTTTGTTAGTGTTGTAGTGGTGCATATCGACACATGCTGGGGCGCGTCTTCGTGGATGACACTATCTATAACATGTTCACAAGAAGTTGTGTGCGAAACTTGCCTGTAAAACGCAACCTTGAAAGTTTTCTCTAAAGGTAAGCGTTTGCTGATACAGAGGGTCCAACGTTCGACGCGCTGTATTTGTCTTGGCTTTAGATACACATCGTTTGCCGTTGACGAGGTACACTTTTATATAGGGTGCCGGCAGCGTGCGGCTACCTTGCCGGGCTTGCAGACCTCTGGCACGGATTACCTCCACCTGTAATACCAAGCATTTTTATTAAAGCCTTTCCAAAACAGGTGTATCGGTGTATAAATATGCACATACCTATTGTAATAGTTATTGTATGTAGGTACACCGTCTTGATTATTAGGATTATATTATAAATGTAAAAGTGTTTTAGGATGTGAAGATGTCTGTTACTCCTTCACGCAAAAGCAAAAACTACTGAATGGGTTTCGATGAAATTTAGCACACGGGTAGACCATATCCTGGAATAAAACAGAGGCTACTTTTTATCTCGGGAAAAGATAAGATGCCTCGGGAAAGCGAGTGAATCCGCGGGTGACTATAAGTTTATTTAATAATCTAGGTAAGGTATAAAGACATCTTGAATATTTTTGATATGATACCGCTTTTTCTCTAACTCATGCCCACTGGCTTTCTGTACCTCTACCATAGGTTTACTATGGTATCGTAATCGATACTCGCTAGCAAATATCAAAACTGTGTTGTCACAACTGTCCGTTAGAGGCGCTGCACAAATCTTCATACTGAATGTTACTAGAGCAAACTCATGGTAGAGGTACTGTGAGCTAATGCTTCGTGGCCAACAATAATGTACGAGTGGTTTACTAGATATCAGCTTTAACGACTATACATGCAATTCTTTTGAAACATATGTTTTGGCCTAATCTTCATTTAAAACCATCAGATATTTACATCAAGTACTTAGGTACATGTTTAAACGAACCTCAAGAAATCCTTTTTGGTAGCACATAGATAGTTGCACGTCGCCCAGTGTCGGGGCTCCTAGCAGTTGTCTGCCAACCAATTGTCCGTGACCCAAACCATCGATGAAGTCCGACAGACCGCCTCCCTCTGACGAGCCAGATCCTCTCATGCCAGGAGACCATCTATTAAACATGTTATACGTATTTAGTGATGTACCTATGTAGCTAATATCTACCCAAGTATTTCGTAAATATATCATTTATGGGACTCAAAACTTATTAAAATAGCAGCCACTGAGTCTTTTTTGATCTATGATCGATCATTGAAGGTATATTTCTAAGTATAAATAAAAAAAAATCATAACCATAAGTTTCACGTAACTTTGACACACTGCATGCACAATATCAATACTCCACCATGAATATACCTAAGTAACAGCAAAGCTTTAAAGTAAATGCTTTTCTGTGTATGTAACCCATAGATTCATTGCAATCACAAATGCATGAAAAATATATCCTATACATTCATAAATCTCAATGTAGTCATCTCTTCCAATATGTTATGTATAATCCCAATAATATAATAAAATACCTAGCTTATAATTTATTGTAATTTTTACATCAGTAAAGATGTTCCTATGTATTACAATATTATTGTACTTACCTACATCATATTTTCACTAATGGGTTGTCTTTTTAAACTTTGCCAAGAGAGGGTAGGTAGGTATGTAGGCCTTCTAATCAGAAATTAAGCAAAGGAGATTTACGTAAGTACCTACCTTCTATTATAATATACCTACTCTATAGAAGGAAGGTAGGTATATTATTTTAAGAATATAACATTATTCATCCACCAGGCTGCGGTTATAGGAATATAAAGAAAAGAAATATAAAAAATACAAACATTAACAACATTGATACAATAGTGAAGAAAAGGGCGGTAGTCTTTCGGATGCATCGGTTGGTAAAAGATCAGGTTATTATGTGGGTCGAGGAACTAATACTATAGAAATTGTTAAAGAAATGTAGGTATCTAATTAGTAGATTTAATTGCGTGTTGTTGTGGTGCTTGCTAGCGATACTCTAATTCAGAAAATGTTTAATTTGATAGTACCGAGATATTAAATATAGGTATAACATATTCCAGTAAAACCAGTTTCCTGAGTATAATGACTTGCATTTAGAAAATACTATCGCGTTTTTCATTTCTCTTAGAAATTGGAGCCTCTCGCGGTAAACCTAGGTACTAATTACTAACTCGTGATACAATCTCGATTGTCAGTGTTTTCTACATACCTACATAGTCCCAGAGTGTAATGTAGGTAGGGTTAAAGTACAATCGATCTCCAGGATTTTTGTGTCATGTTATTTTTTTTTAATCTTAATCAAAAACATGCAGTAGTAAACGAAGATATTTCATAGGTAATTTGTAAGGTAAGGTATTTTGTAATTAAATTCAGCTATCGTGTTTAGCTATATCGGTTCTCTGGTTTACAAACAATAGGTACGTACTTATATGGAAGCTCAGTACTACTGTGGTCTTACTAAACATAACCAGACATAAGTAATTGTTTAATCGATTGACGTAAACTTGAAACAGTTGCTGATATCTCGTCATAATTGTCTACAGAAGACTTGAAGAAAAATATTTGCAGTAAAAAAACGCACAAAACACCTAAGTGATTGATTTTACAATAACACTTTCTACACTCGATGCGAAAAAAATATGTCACGAAAATAATTTATTAAGTAGGTATGAGATTGATTAGTGAAACATGCATGATCGTTATGGCAGGTGTGAGTGGGTGTACATAGATTAGACAAAAAATAAGGTAATTAAACGATTGAAAATAATATAGTGCAAACATCGTAGGCTTTCAGGCAACATTTATCGTCCAATCACAATCGTGCATCTTAATTGTTGAAAATAAACCTTTCTTCGGCCATGGAAACTCCACTAGTCTCGTTTTTATTAATTGGAACACGTGACATACAGTGGAACCTAAAGTAATGAACACCAGAGATAAATGTGACTATATCATACAAATATCTTATATAGTAAAATCGAGAGGGTGCGATGCCTATGCGAGAAGACTCGTGCGTGCTGAACAGAAAGAGAATGAGTGAGAAACACCAATATAATCCGGCAACATGCGTTTACAAGACGAGAGGCACACAGAGAGGGGCAAAGTAGAAGACGCGAGCAACATCGATGCGCACATACAAGAAGGAGAGGGGCGAGCACTCTGCGGAGTGAGCGGACGAGCGGGCGACTTACGAGGATCCCTCCGAGCTAGATATGGAGACCTGGCTGGCGGCGCACACCTCGTGCGAGCGCTGGAAGCTGGTGGTGGCGGGCCCGGAGCGCTTGCGCCGCGCGCCGCCCCCGCCTTCTACGCGATACACGCGCGCCGTTAGCGGGCGGCGCGACGCGGCGATCGAGTGCGGGTACTACAGACCCGCACTCGCCCACCCGCCACAGACAGACCAGCGCAACACATTCAACTACTCCAAGTATGCTTATCAATAGGTACATATCACTCCATATCAATCAACATTTGTAAAGCATATTCGTTAAATTCGTCTCTAATAATCTATGAAAATTAGTTTCCTATGTACCTACTTAGGTTTAGGTGATTGCTTTTTAGTACCTACCTACCAGCGTGTTGAAATATTTTATTGACATATACATACCGTCAAACAAGCCAACTTTGCCCGTTTTTTTAAGAAAATCGAATATATTACAAGTTTTTTCTATAGGACTTAAGTATATTTTTTCATTTACTACAACTATATGACCATATGCACGCATTTGCTATGTAAAATATTAAAAAAATTAAAATTTAAACCAAAATTTGTTCGATTTTGATGGTGGGCAAAATAATCCGGACTTTTAGCCAACATTGCCCACTTCGATTTTCGACGCAAATCAAGCTCTATAAATACGTAGAAAGCACCACGACTACAATTTAAGGCAATCTTAACCTTAGTTTTAAAATACTGTTTGTAGTTTAAATATTTTCGTGATAAAAACAGTGGGCAATGTTACCTAGCGGTTAATGCCCTTTTCCATACAAGGCTCAACAAACGGTTTGAGATTTTAAGGGTTGTCACATTCCAGTAAAATGATTAAATAAATGTTATTTTCATTTTTCTTTTGTGGGTATTGGGTGCATATGAATAGACGTTAAAATGGTAATTAAATGAAATATTGTGTTCAAAATTAAATGTTTATTCCAATTTCGTTGACAATTCGACATAA
Organism: Ochropacha duplaris; assembly: GCA_951361185.1. Lineage (NCBI taxonomy): Eukaryota > Metazoa > Arthropoda > Insecta > Lepidoptera > Drepanidae > Ochropacha > Ochropacha duplaris. Next base: position 8,767,102 of record OX592693.1, on the reverse strand, counting down.
TACCGTTGTAATATTTTGAACATTTCAATAACGTCAGCTTTAAGCTGTAAATGCTATATTAAAAAATGAGATCAATATATGTCCAAACTTTAACCAGCTTTAACATCACGTTGGAGTAATTTTTATATGCTCGGGACCCAATTTCAGGTCTTGGCTTTCTTGGTCTGATTCTAGACTTGAATTTGTTTTTCTGAAATTAAAAATAACAATAAAATTTAAGCTAAGTGGATCTGCAGATGTATAATAAAAGCTGCCATCTACTCTAATGAAATATACCCTATCCCTATACACAAACAAACATACAGTCCCAAACTTCACCTCTATACATATACTTCACAATATACTGGGTGAAATTTTAATCAGTTTTCCTCTTACGGGGTCATTATACTCATCATTATGAACAACTTTTACTATGTAGCCAAACCTGAATACATGAAAAATAAATCAGCTGTTCCCTACATTTATGTTCGCATAACTCGTCAAAATTTAGGGAACAGCTGATTTTTTTATGAGTACAATGACCCCTTAAGAGGAAAACGGTGATTAAAATTTCAGCCTGTATAAATATACATCAACTGCACCAGGTACTAATATAATTGCGTTAATTCAACCTGTTACAAAATAACTAAAAGTGACAACCCTGAGTGCTTTTTGATAACGGGCAATGTTGGCATGGATGGGTCTGAATAGTTTAGGGTAACTTTGCCCATCATTAGAAGTTTTGATTTATAAAGTCCTGAATAATGAAACTATATTTAAAATACTCAACAACTGATATTCTATAACATACAGTAAAATACACTTACCTGTGTTTTCGCCATGAGGTAAAATCCACAAACGCTTTCCTTAGGAAATTTGCCCGCAAAAACATACACCGCACTTGACAAGCTCTGACAAGTTACTAAATGAACTTTGGAACGAATGCGTTAGATAGTGTTGCCACAAATATAATCAACTTTCCACCCTAATAATAAATGTTGCCATAAAACGAAAATTGTTTCTTATGTTAGCGGTTTTGCTTATAAATTGCTTTTAGGGCAAAGATACCTTGATTGGCAAAGTTGGCTTGTTTGACGGTATGTATTTGGTACAAAAAAACTTGTGCGAATGTGTTGAAAAAAATATGATCCCTACCTATAGATATTTTTGATCATGTGTCATCGTAGGCTTGGATGAATATTATTTGTCCATGGTCACCCGTGACTCCGAACTGGCTGAGCTCGCCAGAAGGCTGGATGGGCTGGGAAATCCCGAAATTTTGGCCGCACTTACAGATAGAAAGCCTAATGTCCTAATTCAAGCTGGACGCTTGGCTACCCTATGCGCTACGCATCCATCGTTCATTGAACCATTTTAGAACATATACCTAAGTTTGCTGTAAATTACTGGTGCACATTTATATTATTATAATTTTTTTGCCAAGGACAATTTTTAGCTATTGCTACGCTTTCGGGATTAGAATAATTTCGCTCGTTCTAGACAATTATCACAATTATACATTTACCAGCTAAAGCTGTCTACATTTAGCTGAATCGACATAATAAGCAACATTGCACATTCATCTATGTGTTTATTTTATTTTTGAAGCATGCTATAAGTTAATTCTTATTTACAACGATTTAAAAGTTATTTAATTTTTGTGCAAATAAATTTTGGTGTTTTATCTTTTTTTTTACGAAAATATCGAATAATTCAGTAAAGTAGGTAACATCGCGGCGCATGAGTCGCGTGATCTACCGCCCCATGAGAGCTGAGAGGTGCGAGGTGACAGGCCTGAGCCGGCCTGAGGCCAGTGCCACCGCACCGCACAGCACCGCTCTACACTATTGTGTCAATGTCGTCCATGAGAGCGCCGCTGCGCCGCGAACCTGTCATCGTCGTTCTCGCTGGAGGCGGAGGAGGCCCGCGACACTCCGGACACACCGCGCATCTCACCGGGCACCACCTCCTCGCTGCGTTGCACCGTAAATGAATTTTTTCCACGTTTACCGAAACCTAACCGTCTTTTTCGCCCTGTTGATGATTTTATTAATGCACCCTTTAATATAAAGATAACAATAAAAATACACGTATATTATAATGACGTAGCGACCTGAACCTGATATCACTAAAGATTTAGTATTAAGTGCGGATATGAGCATGGAGAATGCGTCAGGTTTCACCTGTGGCGGACAGCTGCGAGGTTGAGTTGCTCTTTTTCCCCATGCCGGGTCCGAAGTAATCACGTGGTTCAGCCTTCAACAGCACATCGTCGTTGGTCGGTTCCAGTTCACCTCCACCGATTGCAGTGTCGCTGAGGCTGCCGTCTTTTTGTTCAAAGTAATACATTACTAAGTATTAATAAACGTTAGTAGTGTAATAAACGTCAATTCAATACACGGCAGTGTCTAGTCTAGTGTCTGCGTAGATCGAGAAAAAGGGCGACGCATCAGCAGTGTGTGTCGTTACACTTTTAACATTTCGAGCTACTTTCGCCACCCTAAAATTCTTGACGTAGGTCTGTGTAGTGATTTTATTAGATATCATTAACTCATCAAAAACTTTGACCATTTCTAGGCAAATTAGAAACTTGAAAACAAAAAAACGTATGTACCAAGTTATAAATCTAATATCAAAGAACAAAAGTAGGCTTAATATTTTTTCTTCAAATTAATCAAAGAACATTGTCCATTCCCATAGCTATGATTTACAAAACTACTTACTATGAAACATGGCACTCATTCAGATCTCAACGCTTATCGGCGACGCCAACAATTACAGGCGTCCTTTGTACCGAACTGGCACCCTTTATGTGTTTATGTTTTTGGTGGGATTCATATGATTTGATCATATCTATGATTAGGTGTATTTACATGTTAATATCTAGTTACCTGTCTTTTCATCTGGGGGCACGTCAGCGTTGCTGAGGCTGCGTGTGAATTGCCCGCGCCGAGACTCTCGTCTGTCCAGCGGCTGCTGCTGGTTGCTACCGCGTCCGTTCTCGCGCCCACCGTAGTCATTACTGCATTTCGATTCGTGACGAGACGCACATTTTTCATGTCGTTTTATAGACGCAGTTTTGGTCGATTGTTTTTTAGTTCGTGTTGTGTTGCGTCGATTTGAACGAAATTGTTGCGATGTTGGTTGAGGTGCCGGCGGAGATTCGGCGCATGATATTGATTTTTCAGCAGTGGAGGTTTCCGTCGTCGCATCATGATAGTGATTTGAATCATCGAGTGGCAGATGTGAGGCGACGGGAGTGAGCGCACGACGGGGCGAGCCGTGGATCGGGGGAGAGAGAGCAACATACAAAGAATTAGCTACAATACTGAATTCTCGATCTAAATGATTTGACGATGCTAAAGAATATGAACGGGCACGAGCTTTCTTAATTATGGATTGTAAAGGCTTTTTAAACGGTAAATCTAAATCTATATTGGATTGGGGGGAAAGTGAGTTTGGTGAGCGATATTCTTGGATAGTCGGGACTTCGTTGATACTAACATTATTACCATGTTTTCTTTTACTCTTGTTTTCAAATTGAATATTTTTAAATTCAATTTGATTTGTTGTAGTCAAGTTCATTGTTTTAAATAATGCTTGAATATTTTCAGGTGTCGTCATAGAGGCAGGTGAAGATCTCAATAGAACCAATGAATCTGAGTTCCGTCGACGTTCTCCGTCAGTCTTTTTACGTTTGGGAATATTTTCACCAAAATCTTTCTTTTCATTCTTTGGGCTGTTCTCTTTAACTTTGCATATATCGAAGGATTCTGTTTGGCCAGGGCTCAGTGAATCGTAATTTGTTTTCTTTTCATTCTTTGGGCTATTCTCTTTAACTTTGCATATATCGAAGGATTCTGTTTGACCAGGGCTCAGTGAATCGTAATTTGTTTTCAAGTCTAGTGATAAAAACTTTTTGCGATAATTTTTACATGTGAGTTTATTCTGAACACCTAATTCGGAACTATTTGTTTCATTAGTTTTAAGATCGTCATTTGATTCACTATTAACTATTTTTATGTCTGTTTCGATGCTATTATGCTTTTCTAAACTAATGTGAATTGTTGTTTCAGCATCGCTATCCTCACTATTGTATCCATGATATAGGGAACTTACTTCTTCATTTTGTATTATATCTCGACTATTCGTTAAAGCTGTATTTCTAAATGATTCAATTGTATGGTTGTTCACTTTGTTAAGTGCAGAAACATTTGAGAAGGAATTAATTTGTGAATTATTTAGGTGATCTATGTTAGGTAATCTTCTTCTCAGCTTATTGGGCTTTACGCCATCCGTTTCAATAGTTAATGGATGTTGAATATACCAGGACCTATCTGGTTGAGGTTCCGACTTGCTCTTATAAGAATTAGCCAGAAGTTTTATTTGAAACGGTATGGGCCCGTAATATATGTTCGTCGGCAGAGTACGTTTCTCTTCATTTAAGGAACATGCCGTAATCAAAGGAATCGGTTTCGACGATCGCAACGGTGGCATTTGGAAGATATAGTCTCTACTATCCTCGGTAATTTTATATGTGTTAGTGTAAACAGGATATTCGGGATAACTATGACTTCGTTCGTAAGCGTGCCTTCGAGAGCATTCTCTAATGCATGAGCCGGCGGAGCGGCTGCGGGCGAGTGCGCGGCGATGGTGGCGGACGGGGCGCGTGCGGTGCGCTGACTTCGTCGCCGGGGTACTCTCACACCGGGAACGAATCCGTCGACGCACCGCACGCTCCGCATCCGCCGGAAACCATATATCTGGTAACAGGCGGCGGGGTCCTCGATTGAATTGGTGCGAGTGGTATGGGTTAGTTACTGGGGGAGCACTATCGCAAGAGGACGATGTACTATGAGGAGGGAGGACTCGCTTCCAGCTGTAAACCATTCGATAAACAATTGGTTGATTCTCAGATCGTCAACATAAAATGAATTAGGTACCTATATTGAATACTTAGTTTGGACATAAAGTTGAGACGGTACCGAAGGTATGGACGAGGAACGTGTCGTGTCGTACCTGAGCATTCGCGTGGGTCTCGGTCGCTCGGACTGCGTGCTGAAGGCGCTGGAGGTGACGGAGGCGACGGACTCGAGGTCGGAGTCGGCGGCGGCGGCGTCGGGCGACAGGCGGCGGCGCGGCGCCCACCCTGCGCTCGCGCCGCTGCCGCCTGCGCCGCCGCCGCCCCGCGCCACCAGCTCCGAGTCCGATAAGCCTGCGTAGTGACGCTCCCATCCTACAGTACCAGTGTAACCCACTTATACTCCAGGGATACATTCTTTACAAATTGTTCAACCTAACTATGAATTATGGCAGATACTAAGAGCTTACCTCTTGTGTAGACTTGCTCTCATGGATAATTTTAGGTAGTACGTCATAAATACAAATACAGCCATGTCAGACTCTGGCGTAATAGCACAGTGATCAGTTGTCAGGTTTCAATATAGTACCTACTTGAGCTCTGCTTAGTTATTTTTAAGGTTTGCTCAAAGTGGAATATACCTATACAATATTTAGTACTATATAGGCTTCACGTCACGAGAGTGATCCTATAAGGCTTATAGGATCACTCTCGTCTCTGTCTGTCTGAAACGAACAAATCTTTTCTTGTTTTAAAACCAAACCTTGATGTTGCTTATACCTTAGTTTCTGTGTGACAGGAAATGGATAGTGTTTCTAGGTCTCTAGGTGTAGTCGGTGAAAGACTCAGTTTCAATTCAGTGATTGGTACTATTCAGTATTAGGTGTTGGTTGGGTGGGTGACTACTGATTACTTATAGCGGTGAAGGGTTGACTTTAGAGGGCAGGGTTTGCGTGTATTGACCTTGTGGCGTGCTGCGGTAGGTAAGTGTGGCGCCAATGTGGTGCGGGGCGATCCACTTACGTTCCTCGAGATCCGCTGACACTTGCGCACGCGCTGCTCTCTGGGCACTCTGTTGTTCAATATAAACAATTTATTATATTTCCTAAGCCGATCACTCTATCAAAATTCGGGCTTTGCTTTCAGAATAAAATTATACTTGTACCTAGTAACTTTTTACTTAAGAATCTCAAATGTTTTTAACAGGTGGTGGTTGTACCTGGTGTGGTATTTGGGGTAGTTGTCGTTTCTTGGGGCTGGTGGTGGGCGTGGCGGTGGCGGACCGGGACTGGAACCGAGGTGCGTACGCGTGGGTCGGTAGTCGCGACGCATCTCCGCCGCGCTCCTCGTTTACTGTAATTACATCACATTCGATGCTGTTGGATCATACGCAGTTTAACGCTGGAAGTTGGCAATAAGCAACGTAGATATCCGTTTGAAGATATGAACATAAGGATTACAAAGCTTAGTTTAGAAAGTTTAAAACATATTATTAACTGTTGCCTTTAGGAGTCAGATAAAGAAAGAAGGTAGGTACCTACTTAGATTCGACACACACATGCAATTGTTATGAAATTTGTCTTCGTTAGGTGCCCTGCGCTCACAAAAATATATTGAAAGTGATGGATCACACATGTTCTTGGATATTACAAAAGTGGGTACAACGCACCTCGATTAAAATACTTATATGGAAAACTACAGCGTGCTAGTATCAGGTCGGTAGTAAGGATGAGGTCAACGGAAGATGCGTGAAATAAAATAGTGGAATAGAGAAAGGAAGTCAAAATAGTAAGTGGCAGTAAAGTGGTGATGAGCGGACACGGCGCGGCGAGAGAACGTGCGTGTCGCGACGACTGTGTTCCGTGCGGGGTCGCAGCCCGCTGTAGTTTCGACATCCACAGACCAATCATAACCGAAAACGTCGATCGATAGTCTAAGTCGTAATAGGTATATCGTATTGGTGGGTAGTGGGCGCCCAGTGCTGCATGCGGCACCTGTGTAGCGCCAGGGGTCGCGGTCTGCCGGCGGTGAGAGTGATCGTCGCGGTGACTTGCTGCGCGCGCGCTGCGGTCGCGCCACACCCGCTGCCGACTGTGAACGCGCCACACTGTACCCGCCGCCACTACCACTGCCACTGCCACTGCCGCCACTCTACGCACACACACATTCTCAATTTGAATAAGCATTAAACTCCGGAAACAGTAAAAATATAAGCTGAACCCGTAATGAATATGAAGATTACTTACACGATCTCTTGTCATTCCAGCAGTTCGTACTCGCCCTGCAGGAGATATGTCGCGTCGACTGCATCGAGCTCCATCCATTTCCATACGCTTGTCGATGAAACACATTTTTAATGATGATTGGTCACACAAAACAGAATAATAAATTCAAAAATGCTTCGCACCATACAGGACTGCATGTAGATATAGTAATTACCTATACAACATAAAAAATTATTTGTACCAAGTACAAGACGGTGGATAGGTTAGAAAGTGGTTAGTAAAATACAGAAAAACCAAATAAAATTAGATAATATTGTTTATGGAAATCATTTTTCAAATTATTACTTTTTGTTCAAATAAAGATTGACGCGTTGTTCTAACTTCTATGTAGGTAAGGTATAATAATATTATGAAGAGGCTAAGAAGACTTTATTTCACCTCTTGTGGCGGTGGCGGGCTCGAACTTGAAGCTAGGCTGGATAGAGAGTGGTGGCGTCGTAAGTCACATTCGCTCGGCGTATCTGAATCCGACAATCTAGACGTCGATGTTGATGGCGGAGACAAGTGTTCCCCGTCCGCTTCGTCCTCGCGGTATCTCTGCCAAATAAAGTTTCTTAAGGTTACCTACCATATACCTACAGGTTTTGTATTTAAAAGAATACTTAATGAAATATGCTTACGCTAAATCCAGCAGTTTCCTCGTGAGGCTTCAGAGCGTACCAATTTGGTTCGTGATTCATTACAACGTTGTCGAGATCGAGCAGGACTTCACCGAGAAAATCGTTGGGTCCGTATCGATTTAAGTCCCACACAGTGACCTAAAATTTTAACAAGTGTTTCAGTAATGTCCAATTTCTAAAGCATTTAGTTTCTGCCAAACACTGATAAATTAATATAATTGTGCAATAACCTCAAGAGTTCGCTTCTTTATATCGGTGATTCTTATGCCGCAATAAACGAACGTCTGGTTCCATCTTGGCTCTAATGTATTTGCCAATGTCTTGGTCCGACGTTTGCTTTTCTCGCTCTTGTCAGGCAACAGGAATATCTTAGCGTATGGGCATCGAGTGGACCCATCAGGGCGAGGGTTTAGACCGCCTGCTGATACTACTGTCACCAGCAATTGTAGAGCGGAGATATCGAAGTAAACTTTCAACTAGAAAAACAATAAGTTCAGGTAAATACAGATAGTTTGGGATTTTGCAGTAATTATAGTATAAGATATCCGTAAATCTCTTTATTCTTTATTTTAGTGTTTACTTAGCGTGGGATAAAGACAAGAAGAAGTAGAAGTGTTTACCTAATCGAGCAGCGTCTATCTATATATGTACTTATGTAACAAAATCTTTTGCTGACGATACTTCATTCAATTTTAAAGTAGAAACAAAATACAAAGAACTTGCTAGAATAAATGATACCTTGAAAAAAGAGTATATAAGTTAAAAATATTTTACTAAACTCAAAGTAAACCATGTTTTTTTCTGTTTACAATCTCCCTTCCATACGCAAGTAGGTAGCTAGGTACAAATGACAGCAGTTTAAACGTTCGTTGGTAAAACTGTATTCTTTGGTAGGTAACTCTTGATAAAAAACTACAATTGGTTCTCATATAGAATCTTTAGCCGGTAAATAAAGCTCTTCTACCTACTTATGCTGTTGCTGCGAATTTCGTTTTTTTTTTTACAAAATAATGAAGTAGGTACTAAAATAATAAATAAGTACCTCCCTATGTAGTTATTTATCTCATTAAATACAATAAATTTAGATACCTGTATGCGTCCAGCAACATTAGCGTTGTGATGGTTATGACGTGGAGGACGGCGTCGTGAGTGCACATCAGGTGAGCCTGGAGAGGTGACCAGCACACTCGGTTTCTCACAGCCACCCATAACTTCCGTGTACACTTCTGTGAGAAAGGGGCAACATTTAAAATTGCGTCCTTCGATAGCTGCAGTAAGTCTTTTCAGATGACCTTAGTACCTACTAGCATCTAGTCTAGTCCTGTTGATCTTGTTTCAATTGAGAAACTAATCTGCGCAATGTGTGCTCTTCTTCCATTCGGATCTTCTAACCGTCATATCTACATTCTCTCTTGTCTTACTCCAGCTTACACCTGTCATTTGTCACCATCCATACCCATACCTACCCATAGTACTACTAGATATTATCCACATCAATTTTCACAACAGTTATTGATTTTTGTGTGAAGCGAGGAAAGTAGCATTGCCGACATGACTAATTCAAAGTAAGAAGTAAGGTCTACTGCAGCCTTGAATCCTTGTTAGGGAATGCTCGTACAGTATGTGGAGTGCAGGTAAACGATGATACCGTGTATTTCATAAGTAAGTACAAGTCACAATTTCATACATACGTAGGAACAGCTCTATGGTGTGTAGATGGTAATATCTTTGGACGAACACATAGAAACATCATTTATAATATGTTGTGAACCTTTGTGTGTCCTCCACGGTTGCGCCGGCGGTCTCGTCGCAGCCAGGGGACGCGAGACAACCAGTTCCACGTGAGAATCATGTTTGCTGTCCGCAACCACTACCGCTACTTCTTCAGCACTCCGACACTGTAGTGGAATTCCATTCCATTGCAACACTTCATCCCCTAGAGAAAGAGGTAAGCTCGTTATATTCTTTTTTGTATCAAACCGAACGTGATAATTATTACGTTCTCATATTATTATGTATTTCTTTGTGAACACTGAATAACTAAATCTAACCCATGGTTTAATTCATCATACCATTGTAATGGATCCGTCCTTCAGAATGTTTCTCTCAAAAGATTTTCATACGTGACAAAATGATTTTTTAATGAATAAAAAAAGAAAAACGACTTCAAAGACAAATGTTGCACTAAAAACCGAAAAATAAACTGAATAAGACATTAAATAAAAGGGACAAAAACATATTTCAATAACTAAATAGACCAAAAACTTCATTTGTGTAAACTACCTACGCAGCTATTCAAATTATTATTCTATAAATACCTTTTGATCTGTTTGAAGTCGCTGCCAAGCCTAATAGGTTTAATAGGCTTCGTACGGTTTGAGGAGGTAGGAAATAGCATAACATCTGCTCATAATTGGGGCCGTCTGATTGGGGAAGTACCTCCACCTTACAGAATATCGCAGCCAAATAACACTGCCCTCAAGTGGTGTTGTGTTCTTGCGGTGAGTAAGGTTGCCAGAGCTCCTTAGAGGAGCCACTGTGCTGACGGCGGAGGGACCGGCGGTATTGTGGAGTCGCTATTGAGTAGTGCAGGCGCAACATGTTGGCGTGCGGTTAGGGAGATCCGGTGAAACGGTTGACCGCTGGCCGCCCGCAGATAGAGTGAGTTCCCGAACCCAGGGATTACTTAATCTCCACCCTGGGAGGCTGAACTGCCAACTGGCGATGCTTGTGAAGGCATTTATTATTTCTTTCATTGTATTTTTGGGCTTGGCACCGACTTCAAACAGATCAAAAGGTATTTATAGAATAATAATTTGAATAGATGCGTAGGTAGTTTACACAAGTAAAGTTTTTGGTCTATTTAGTTATTGAAATATGTTTTTGTCCATTTTATTTAATGTCTTATTCAGTTTATTTTTCGGTTTTTAGTGCAACATTTGTCTTTGAAGTCGTTTTTCTTTTTTTATAAAAAGTTTTATTTTTCCATTTTTTATATTTCAATGTTTTCAAGAAATATTTAATTATTTTCGAGCAAATTAAGCCTATTATTAATTTACATTATCTATACTAATATTAGAAAGCTGAAGAGTTTGTTTGTTTGAACGAACTAATCTCAGGAACTACATAAAATATATTAGTGTTGGATAGCTCATTTATCGAGAAAGCCTATAAGTTAAATAACACCACGCTATTAGATGAGGGAATACATAAATAGATAAACTTTTAAAGAAAATAAAGAATATATATCCTAAATGATTAAGGCTTCTTTCTCAGCAGTTACTTGATATTGCGTTTCATTTCATATCTAGGACAACGTATATTCTAACTCCTAACCGATAAAGATATTACCTTCTATCAGGTAGGTAGAGTCAATTGTAACGTTCATAAGTGCCTTACCATGGCCTAAACTGAATAAATGAGTTTTGAGTTTGAGTTTATCATCAGCTCATTTGAATATACAAAGAGACGACGATACTACTCTTAACGTGTTTTTTTTTTTTTTTTACATTTTATGGGCTTGCGTTTGGCCACTGACCCGTCCATGAAGGACGAAGACGAGGCCTAAGATGGAGCACGCTTGCCCAGAAGGTGCCTATTCACTCTGGCCTTGAAGATCCCCAGATTATAGGAGTCTGGAAACACTGGACTATAATATTTAAAGAAATATCCCCCCGGCTAGGAGCCGTTAAGGAGTTTGACCTACCATCATCAGCTCAGCAACATGAGATGATGACTACCAGATGCAAATATCTGAATAGCTTTAGAAAGTATATGAATTATAAATATTAGCCCATAATATTTACAGATTTATCCCTAAATCCTAACCTTTAAGGAGTTGTACCTTCCATCATCAGCTCTGCAACATAAGCTGATGACTACTAGATGGAAATAGCTTTGATAAGTACGTATATGAATGAAAAATACTGTAAATTCTTATAAAATTTGAGGGTTGCCCTCATTTTCCCCAGGATCCCATCATCAGATTCTGACTTGGTGACAATGGGACTACCGCCGAAGTATACTCTTTCAAATGAAAAAATAATTTTGAAAATCGGTTGACAATTGGCGGAAAAATCGATGAACATACATAAAAAAAAAAATAATAACGTCGAACATATAACCTCCTTTTTTGAAGTCGTTTAAAAACTGAACAAAGTTTTGTTCCGAGGACTACATATAGGTATGATGTTTTTATTTTTGTTTTATTTAAGACAACAAATATTTTATTTCCCAGTTTCCGATATAGCGAAGCGGTGCCAAAAAAATCTTAAGATACATAAATAATTCATAAATCAAGGTGTCATAATTTAGCGTTAATCCATCGAAGCTATTCAGAATTTTGCATGGTTATACGATTAATTGTCAAGTTTAAAATATTAGTCAACGATCTTGTAATCTTATATTAAAAAAAAACGAATGTTCTCCATATACGGGATGGACATCTCAGATGTGACAGTAAGGGTAGCGCGCCATAACTTTATCTCTTAGAGTTACTGGAATCAGTTTTTAAGAAACCTACAGTCACGAAGAGAAATAAATATCTGCGAAATCTAACTAGCGTGTAATACTGTACTTCTGAAAACCTGAAAAATCTGCATTGAAATCAAGGACTAAAGTTAGAAAGGAAAACTATCATTGCTTTAAATTTTCCATTAATTTATGTTCAGCCTTAGGTTTTAGGTTAGATGGACCATTTAACTACAGAACTCTACCCTACACGTAGGTAATTAAAATTTCTGGAAGCTGGAGATGTCCTTACTCTATAAATCTTAAGCTAAATTTAAACGTATGCATAACTGTAAATTTATTTATGTGGATGAATTAGAACGCTCACCTATTCTAAGTTGTCCTTCCAAATCTGCAATCGACCCTTTTTTTACTTTCTCGACTACGGCCCCTCTCGTACCATCCGAAAGTAATTTTCCGCCCACTACCTTCAAGCCAAGTATCGCAGCCGAAGAATGTGTGCTTCCTTCTACTACACTCTTCCGCAATACCATGTGACCGATCATCCGAGTGCCATCGGTCGACACCTGCCAGCTCTGCGGAAACTGTTATATCAAAAATACATGTTAGCTTAAACGACAACTGAAGCAAATTATTATAAACTATTTCAAAAAAGTCTATTTAGCAAGGCATGTGTGCACATTTAGTGTTAACCAAGGCATGCTTGCTGATGCATTCATGCTAAACACATAAATACAATTTATTGCTCACAATATTCACACGCATGAGCATGACACATACGAGAACTCGTCTACAGCAACAGTAAGATACAAGTTAGAGAGTAACCAGAAGATTGTAAAAAAAATAGATAAGGTATTTTAAGGTTATTGAATATATATTTACTTTTTTTTGGATTAGGTTTAATATAAGAACCTAACGAAAACATCTAAGTTTTCGCGACTCAATACGTGATCATTAACAAAATACGTAGTTATAGGTAATTAATTACGATTCTTGCAAATTGCCTACTCGTGATTATGCATAATTAAGCCGTAGACCGGCACTAATAGGTAAAGTAAGTAGAAATACTTGAAACTGTAAGTACCGACACATTTACAAGTGGTATATACCTTGGGGCAATCGCCTCTGTTCGAGTCTTCACTTGATGTGAAGGTGCTGGAAGTGTCAATGCCAGAGTCTTTAGTGGCGGAATCTTGACTGGTTTGGCGTTCAGACTCCCAGCGTAGTGAAGCCCAGTCGTGTGGAGCACCTGATGCGTCTCGTCCACCTCGTGGGAAGGTGGCAGCGCCATCGTGCCCATCGAATCGTACTGTCTTTTTTCTTCTTTCAGTAAAACGTCTATTGTCAGAAGAATCTTCCCACAGATAGGCACTCTTATAAACTGCTCGATCAGCGCTTGGACCTTCATCTGGTGCGTACGGACGTAAATATGCCCCTTCGCTATCATCGCGTGCGCGCCATCGACAGTCTGTCACCGAATCGAAGCTGCGTCCACCGGTCGATGCCATTCGCACAGCATCGAACGGACCGCGCGCCTCTGCATCGTAATCGGCCGGCGAATGATTAGACAAATTGTAATAATTGTTGACAGCGACGTCGGCGTTGCGTAGATGCGGGTGCCGAAGAGATGCACATGCATCTAGTTGTCCTATGAATGATATCGTGTGAATAGCAGGGATAATGTCCACGTCGCGGCCTGCGTCCGTTCTTGTGAGCTAGTTGCGTACGCGCCCGGACCGGTATAAATCGTTTTATTTAACAAATCTTACTCTTACTCCAGCACCGTCTGTTATTTTTTTATGAATTATATACTATTTGTTAGGTATTATAAGTTACCTCCTACTCTTGCTATATTTTAATAGATATTATGAAGGCCTCTGTATGCCCCATCAGATAAAAACAAATTAATCTAAAGCGGTGGCCACGCACAAGCGGAAAGAATGTGCGTGTGAGTATTATCCAAGTAAAACAGGAAAATGGCAAACATTAAAGTAGGTACATAGGTAGGTAGGTATACGAACGATCACAAAATCTAACGGGTTCAAAATAAATATAAATTTGACATATAGGAATACTTCTTTTCGCCCAAGCATGCGACTTGCTTGAACCATAAACTTCGTGCAAAAGCGAGGTTAAAACCCTATGATTGGTATAATTATTGGACATCGAAACAGAAAGATGCAAATTTTTGGCCAAAAGCATAATATTTTTGGTTCAAACAAACGAAAAGTAGAAGTACATACACTGATTACAATAATATCAGTACGAGAAACATTCGGGAATAATGCATGATACAATCACTGACATACAAATCAACAATTATTGAAACTGGATATGAACCAATATGTATGTAGTTTGTAGTTATTTTTTATTTTTATACGAATAAGTAATTCGTGCGTGTAAAATTTGTATCTTTTTTAATATGGCAGAGCCTCATAAGTACCTATTAGGTATCTACTTTATTATGCGAATTATCGCTATTAATAATTTTTGATCAATATTGATAGACTTGATTAGGTAAAAACAAGCAAGTCAATATCGGTACAATTGACTTCAAAGTACAATGCTTGGGAGATTATTGTAAAAAATGTAAACTACTTCATAACGTAGATACTGATTGTCTTCGTGAAATATATATATATATATATATATATATATAACAGCCACCCAGTTGGTTGACCAGAGGAAGAAGTGTTTGCAAAAACAGTAATAAATACTGAGACATCTAAAATTCAGCAATATAATTACAACGCATATTAGATTTCCCGATAAACCACGCCTTCTCACCGATAAGAACTTATGCATTTTCTCGTTTAACATCGCCTGACGCTGGCTTCTGGAGCTCTCGCAACTGCTCCTATCTCTACTAGGACCTGCAATCAGGGGATGGCGTGATAAGAGCGGCTCAGTGCCAGGGCAAGAGGAGCTCGCGGGGCGGCTACCGGGCGCGTACATATACTTAAAGGAACACAAACAAGACGCACGCAGCCAAATTATTAGGTACCTAGTTGTATATTATTTTCTACATTTATCTTTGCCATAAATTCATAACGCTCAAATTCTAGCACTGATGTTATTCTACTACCTGTGCGCGACGTTTGGAACTTTATAAAAACTCTATCGGCGGACTCTGAAAAGAAACACTCTTTGAATAGACCAAATATTGTCTCTAATGGTATTTTACAAGGAATTCAGGTCACAGTGAATCATAAGGTTATATGAAAACGTGATGGGTACATAGGTAAAGATAAGTTTAGGTGCTCAACACTATCCAATTGAGTGGAAATTAAGATATCTTAAAAATACGAATAGTTACCTGAGAATAATAAATATATAGGTACCTCGCACGGAACACCTTAACTTTATCATTATGTAAGAAATGCAAGAGGTGACATGATTTATTTTAGTCTTGTAATAAATTATGTTATGTGTTTTAAAGAGTTATATTGTGATGTGTTCATTGTAATGCAGTGTAAGTGGGAGTGACAACTAAAATCAGCCCGGATGTATAGGATATGTTAATATGATATAGGATAAGGATCGGACGTTTGGCGTCGGAACGCGTGCTGGTTAAGTACTCACCGCGATCACGATATTCGTCGTTCTCATCGGATGCGCATTCTGGTGCCTCGTCGTCCGACGAAGAGGACCTAGGGGGTATCGGTGGATGCGAAGTAGTCACGAGTGGCATCAGTTGCGATGAAGGTGGTGGCGCCACGCCTCCGTCTATTACTCCATATGCTGCTTTCTGCCTCGGGTGTACTAGGTGGGGATGAGTTCTCGCCAATCCTTCTAGTTCCCCGTAGCATCTTGATTCCTGTTGACTGTATTGACGACGCAGGGCACTACCTGATCTCTGAAGAGGAAGATTTTCTTTTTCTGCAGCGCTGTGTGCCCTTTCTAGCTTGGGTCTTTTATCAAGTGAAGTATCGGCCAGCGATGGTAGACCTCGCAAGTCAGATTCCATTTGCCACAGCATTGAATCTTGACCGGCGCTTTTGTGGATCCATTGCCCAGTTTTTGATAACAGTTCTTGTTTTTTACGGCATAGTATGCATACCCATATGACCTGCAAGTATAAAATTTAATAAATAGGTAATAAGTAATTACTTAAGTTAATTTAATCTCACTTCATTTTATTAGTTACGTATGAAAACGGGATACATTGGAAGATAACTTGTGGTTTGATCTGAACATTGGATTGCCTATAAAACTAAGGAGGAGCTAGAAGTTTCTCTTGACTCAGTGGTTGAATTTTATAAAAAAAGTATTATTATTTAAGATCGACATATTATTTATTAAAATATAATCTAAATAAAAAAAATGAGTGACCTTATTAGATCGTAGCGTAACTTTGCCACCACATCTAGCGCAGCACCTCACACGGCAATAATGGCACGAGTGACCTACGCCGTCAGCGAACTTGGTCTTGAGGCAAATGTGACAAGTGGCTGCTAACTCGACACCAGCTGCCCGTTGCATTTCATTTCTGGTACGTATTGTTTGTTCCAGCACAGCAACTTCATCTTGCTTTCGTCTGTCATTGATTAAGTTACCGTTTTAAGCGTATATAGAAGCATGTTTAATCAAATATTCAAGGTACCGATATCAAACGATAAAGCCAGATCAAAAAATCTGTAATTAGCGAATTAACTTCAGACCATTGTGGTCAAAAGCTAGTTTTACCAAATGAGACCAACATTATCAGTTTCCAAAAGAATTTAAGTAATAATATTGTTTCTATTGACATGGCACAAGAAGAACCAGATATTCTTTACAATAAGCTTTTTGGTTTTATACGAAAATAATTTGACAATCATTTAAACCAAGGACTTTCAATCAAAATAAACAATTTAAGTTTAATGACTGGGCAACGGTTCGTATTTATAAAAGTAGCCTACTGTATGGTATAAAAAAATATAATCAAACAAAACATTAATTTTGTTGAGTATGTTCAAATTCAAAAAAGTCACAGAACGTTATTGATGTGTTTTGTGACCTTAACAAGGCTTTTGATTGTGTTGATCATGGGACTCTTATTTGTAAACTATATTACTATTGGGTAAAAGGCAGTGCACTTGATCTCATGAAATCCTACCTTGGGCAGAGAATTCAAAGCGTCGATGTAAACAGGGTCAAATTGTCTGGTTGTCCAGTACCAATGGGTGTACTGCAGGGCTCTATCCTGGGTCCTTTTCTATTTTTAATTTTTAAAAACGACCTCCATACTATGTTAACAATACCTGTGGAATTGTACTATTTTCTAACGATACTTCACTGATTTTTGGTGTTGATAGACTGAAATCCAATTATGACTACGTAAATGGTGCATTAGCTAAGGTATTACATTGGTTTACAGTAAATAATTTAGTTTTAAATGCAAAGAACTAAATGTATTAAATTTGCATTACCAAATGTAAAAAAGGCTGTAATTTAATGTTAAATAATGAAGCTCTTTTGCCACTGAAGGTGTTCAGGGGTGATTGGGGATATTTGGTAATCACAAGATTCAAGACAACACTTTATGCAAATATATATTTATAGATTTATCAACTAGTTACAACTGACAGGGAAGATGAGTGCAGAGTGACGCTCATACAAGGCATGGCCTAATATATATATAGTGGTACAAAAGAAATAATTATTGTGCAATACATAATTATTCATATTAATTGGTAGGCACAGTCTCAATCTTGTCGAGTCAACCTTTCTAGGGATCTCTTTAGACTCGAAACTTCAATGAGGTACCCAAATATAGATACCGTACTACAGCACAGCTACTACTACAGCTAGAATTATATATTTTTGTTATTTTCATAGTGTTATGTCTTATGGAAAATCTTTGGGGTGAAGCTGCTGATAGAAACAATGAAAATTTTGCAAAAGAGGGCTGTGAGGGCTGCAACTTGGGAGCTCGAACTTATCTCAGAGATAATTTTAAAGAAACTAGCATATACTCACAGTTGCATCTCAAAATATTTATCAATTTTTTTGTAAAAAAAAGTAATGTGCACTCGATCAATACTAGAAATAAGCACCAACTTGTGACCTCTGCTTATAGACTTCAGAAAGTGCAAGGATCATTTTTAGGACTGAGTGCCGCTTTTATAACAATTTATAATAATTCCAACTTAATTTTAGATATGCCTTTGTAAAAATGTATGGATTGTATTAAAACTGTTTTGGTAGAAAAGGCTTACTATAATATAAATGAATATAACAAATAATATAAATTAACTACGCGACAACCAGACAGAGAAATAAAAAGTCGATGTAGTATGTCAAGTGGGGCTTCATTGAATAGGCTTTTGAAAATCGTCTTTAGGTTTTTGTCATGAACCTATATAATAAGTTTTGTAAGAAATGTATCAATTAACGAATGCAAAGTTAATGGGTTAAATAAGTTTTTTTTCATTGATTTGATATTTTGATTATAGACAATGAAACACAAAGATCATATTATTATTATAACATCTAATCCATTGCTTCTAAAGCAAGATTAATAATTATTTAGCTAAAACAAAAAAACAAGTTCTATTACAGAGAACGAAACAAGATGATATTTGTTAACTCAAACAAATATCATCTTGTTTCGTTCTCAGCCCCGGTCATCTGTGAGTTTACGATTGGATTTGTCATAATCATATAAAATATTCGTTTTGTATTTTTTTTAACCTATAGGTTTCAACCTTGCTATTGTTGGTAATAAAATCCTTAGACGGTCCTAGCGGCGCGCGAGGACCAATTCTGATCATACAAATACGCAACACTACTAGCCTGCTCTGGGAACCGATCGACAGCAGCGGCTTGCTCGAGGAACGTTACATAATAAATTATAGTTAACTGACTAGAGAATATCTAATAATATACTTATACCTATAATTATCCATAGGCACTATATTATATATACATAGGCACATTTGAGATGATTTGCATATTTTATAGGAAACATTTTCTTTCATAGAAATACTTATAATAGTATGTCAGACTAGTTAGTACACAGGTAAATCTCGCGACAAGCTGTTATATCATTAAATAATTTGTGTAATACATGTTCTAAATTGATTGGTTTGATTTAATTTAAAGTTTATTTTCTTCTTTGCAGGACAATTAAATAAAAGCTTGTTTTTAAAAAGTTTTTTTAGGGTTCCGTACCCAAAGGGTAAAAACGAGACCCTATTACTAAGACTTCGCTGTCTGTCACCAGGCTGTATCTCAAGAACCGCGATTGCTAGACAGTTGAAATTTTCACAAATTATGTATTTCTGTTGCCGCTATAACAACATATACTAAAAACAAAATAAAATAAATATTTAAGGGGGGCTCCTATACAACAAACGTGATTTTTTGCCATCACCACGCTGTATCTCAAGAACCGCGATAGCTAGACGGTTGAAATTTTCACAAATTATGTATTTCTGTTGCCGCTATAACAACAAATACTAAAAACAAAATAAAATAAATTACAACATACGTCCGTCAGCGAGTCCGACTCGCATTTGGCCAGTTTTTACCATTAATTTATTTTTTACTTTTTAATTATCGCTGGACAGGTTTCTCAGTCTGTTCATCTCATAGCAAGTCCTTTTATTTGATACCCATATTGTAGTATGTATTGCATTAAAAAATAATAGTCCGTCATCTTAGGTGTTCCGCCATGTTGGATTTAGAATGACGTCACACAGCTAACCATGCATTGTCATAGTTTTTTTTTAAATTCTGGATAGGCTTGTGTTTTGACCACAATCTCACCATGGTAAGTGATGATGTGGTCGAAGATAGTAAGCACACAAAGCCGAGATGGGAACTGGCTCTCAAGTGCAGCTGTCGGAACACACCGATAGGTGTTTGGCGACAGATTTTCAACTTGAGGGTGGTGGCCAGCCAGCTGGGTACTACAAAGTACCCTACCACCGTGCTATGGTTTCCTCACGATGTTTTCCTTCACCGAAAGCTCAAGCTCATTGTAGGATTCGAACCCACGACCTTCGCCGCGCCGCGGTATTCGACGTCACTTACCAACTGAGCTATCATCGCCTTAAAACATGTATACAAATTTTCAGCTTAATCGGTTACAGATATCTGCATCAAAATTGAGTTGCAAGATTCACCCCGAAAAAACATACATACATTGCAAGCTAATAGGTATAAAGCTTGTTAATATATAAAAATCTAAGTATTTAAAAAATTATAGTTATTTATAAAAAAAATAAAAAATCTTTACTTTTCTTATTGCCGTATCTCAAATGAAAAAAAACGGAACTCTTATAGGGTCATTTTGTTATCCATCTGTCCGTCTATCAAGACCCTTTTCTAAGGGAAGTATACGCGTGGAAGTATCATGTTACCCTAGCTAGGAGGAGTGAAAAAAATCAAACTTCTAAGTCAAAGAAATCAAAAGATAAGGCCGTTTGTGCCGCATATTTTGACTCTTGCAAGGGAATCAATACCTATAGGGTACTTCCCGTTGACCTAGAAGAACCATGAAATTTGGCAACAAGCAGTCATGTAGCACACTGCACAAGTAAAGGAATAAATCGGAAAACCGTAAATTTGCAATTACATCCGAAAAAAAATTTAAAAAATCTTCGAGACTCGATTACCGTGATGAACGAACTATTTACATAATATCTACAAGTTTGTACGGAACTCTCGGTGCGCGAGTCCGACCCGCACTTGACCGATATTTTTTTAGTATTACCTATAACTGCTTTTGTCAAATGTTGCCTAAAATTTAAAGCCTTAATTTTTATTTATTTAATTAGCACACAAAACAGAACTTAATCATCACAAGGCAATTACATACATTTAAAGGTATTATAAGGTATCTAGACTATATTCAAATCCATGAATGCCTAAATGCATCTTAGATATAATATATTTTATATATGATATAAAATTAAAATAACGTTAATTATACCGTTATTATTCGTTATTATTATAGTTTAGGTACCTATACTTAAACTTAACTAAAACAACAAAATTTTTAACTGTCTCCGGAACTGACACATTTTGAGATGAAAAATATCAATGTCTCTGTTAATTACAAGGATCTCGTTGTACTGGCGACACATACTCAAAATAATTTAATTTAACGCTCCAGTTTGGAAGGAAATGTCACTTGTTGCCCATCCAAATGTTTAAAATTTGTAAATAGGTACTTCGCCCAAAAATTATAAAGCGAAAAGATTTCATTTTTTGTTAGTTTGTTTGTAATGGTTAAACTCCTAACCAAATAAAAAAACACCTATAGAAATGACATTATCATATGCTATATTTTATTTTAATTATTCCTCGGGAACACGGTGGGATCGAACACGGGTGAAATCGCGGGACGGAAAGCTAGTTTGTTATTAATGTAACTTTTAGGAACCGAAATAGTATTTCAGAATTTTCACCAAAAATAAAGTCGCAATCTTTTTAGGTAGGTACCTAGGTAAGGTGCTACCTAGTACCTAACAGACCTGTGAAGATTGTGATTATTTTTGTTGGTGCATATAAATGTTTTATCAGTGATTCTATTATAAAGCCCAAAACTAATGTAGGGGAAACTTGGAAAACGATATGACTATGCCATATTTTACAATATGTAAGCAAATGGCGCGTACCTACTGTAGGACCTAATTCAAGTAGATTGATGTTTCGGATGAAAGCTTTTCAATCACACAATACTCCTACTAAGTCAAGAAAATTTCGACTTTTCAGAGAGTGGACGGAAAAAATTATCAGATTTTTTCTGACTGAATTCTGAATTTTGATCGAATCGAGTGAAATAGCGGGGGACAACTAGTATTGTAGGTAGGTCCTAAATTTTAAATTTTTGAAGATTTAGTACCGTTATTTACTATTATATATTTATTTATTACGTTTCTACGCAACTCAAATAAGTTCTAGACATGTCATACCAATGTCTTCATTTTTTTGTAGGTATGAGAATATCAATTTGAATTCCTTAAATATATTCGTATATTTTCACATATTTCAGTTCTGTAACTCATTCCGTTTATGAGCTTAGACATTGCGGTCAAACATACACAAGCTTATCCAAAAGTAAAAAAAAACTACTGTCTGTCATAGATCTACTACTGTCTGACAGCATCACAGGCTCACAGCAGGGTGACATGACAGCAATATAGAGCTCTGTTTTGCACTTATGGTACGGAACCGTAAAATAGCAACCTTACAAATACCCTTGCAAATTCGAAGTTAATCTTGAAAAAACTTTTAGCTTGCAGATTTTGTTACTTAATGTAGGTCAAAAAGTAGGTCAGCAAAATTATTACGATAGGTCACAGATATTATTCATGTTATACAAGTGCAAGATATACATTCCTACCTAACAATTTAATTACAATTAGCATTATATCTAGCAGCAATCAAGTCATATTGTATGAAGGCTTTTAGGAAAATGCATTCGAGAAAATCGATTGTCTACAGTCTACATCATGTTATATTTAGTTCAGCACGTAGGTATTATAGGTATATAATTAAATTATTGTATTATTTTTCATTATCCATGCTATGCGGTGAGTCGGACGCGATGCGAAGTGAATCTACTTTATGCATACAGCTACCATACGGTACCTATATATATACCATAAAATGGCGCACAAAATAAGTAGTTATGGAAATACTACTGTTATGAAAATACGTAATCAAAATCACAGATCGCGCAGATGGAAAACGATTTACGTCAATACTAATGAATAATGATAGACATCTCTAAAAAAAATCAGCTTTTTGCAAGTGGATAACGTAATACAAGCAGCATAGAGGATGCACAATGACAAAGATATTTTAAAACCAAGTTTTAAGTGATTGTATTGACATAATTTAAAGTGAATACTAATGAAACGTTCACAGCACTTCACGTAGGGAATAATAAAGGTATACGGCAAAACGGAGAGTGGCGACACAGGAGTTAGCGGGGTTGCGGGACGTGGGGCAATGCATAGGGCACACGGCACACCTCATGATCTCGTGCTCGCGCTGCTCCTCTTGCTTTTGACGCATCATGACACCTTCAATGATCGCGCGCTCCTCAGGGGTGAGGTGCGAGAGGTCCGGCATGTCTGCCATGGCTTGCGGCGGCGAGCCGCGTGCGGTGCGCGGGCCCGCCGCGTGCTGCGGTGCTGTGCCGCGGCGGGACGCTTTGCGCGCCACTCCGCCCGGAGGTTTATTTAATAATGCCGGGTGGGCCAATGGCGCGCGCCCGAGCACTGACGTCAGCGCGCTTATTGATCGTCGCTCCGGGTGAGCCGCCCGGCCTAACGCGCCGTCGCGCGTCGCGCTTCTACCCTCATCCTATAAATGCGTGCGCATAGCATATCATCTATGCATGCAAAGCTTATTTAGTAGGTAGGTATTGTACTACTTATACAGTAAAAGCTCCTTATTCGCGGTTCCAGTATTCGCGGTTTCAGTATTCGCGGCAGAAAAAAATTAGACCACTTCCTGTAGGTATTCACGGACGAAAATTTCGCCATTCGTTGATTAGTACGATAACCTACGATTAAAACATATAATTTCAAATTTCATAATACTCATTGTTCAATATTCAACGTTTTCACCACTTACAAATCAAAACAAATAGGTACCTATGTAGGCGTCAAAATAAGTTCTTTGATAAAAGCCAACAACGCCGCCTCCATTTTAGGCGCTTCGCGATGTCTTTGATATCGTTACCGGTGTCGAGTTGCACAACATGCCATTCAAGTCCTACTACATGACTGTGTGCCGCCGTCGTTTTTCAATTTGTCACTTGTGACATGACCCTATGGATGGACAAACTTTTCAGTAAACAGCACGCGTCATCTTCACCTGGTTTGATCGCAATGTCGAGTAAAAACAAAGAAAATTTCATTCCCGAGGGGAAAAAAAAGTGTTGCTGTAAAAGTATGGAAATGCTTGAGCGTTTACGTCTAGTCATTTGCATCGATAGCACGGTCGTTTGATATGAATGAATCCGAAGACAAAATAAGGAATTCTTCAGTTTCTATATCGACACGAGATCCAGCAATTGAAAAAATGGAGGGGCCCATTGATCTGGCATGATTGTTTATTTAGTTCGATTTAGATTTTTAGCACAGTACCTACTAGGTACCTACAGATTTAGCAGGGCAAGTGACGCAGACCCGCAAGCGCATGCTGCATGCAACGCAGCTACACAGACACATATCCGCGTCCTAGTAACAAAGAATAGATACTTCGACGTGTTCGAGTTGACGACCAAAAGGAGTTTAGTTAGTGTCAGATCGTTATTGTGATTGTGAATATACTTACTTACCTATTAAAAAAATAGGCCTTACCTATGCCCTAAAAAGGCGCTTGTAAGTAGTGTACCTACATCTATTTAGAACTGAATGAAATAAAAAGTTCCATTTCTATATGATATGATAATTGATAACATACCTACTAATATAGAAAAAAGAAAAAATATGGGCAACCTTATTTTTAAACCTAGTCTTCTATATCTTCTATATATATATCTAATATATAAAATTCTCGTGTCACAGTTTTCGTTGCCATACTCCTCCGAAACGGCTTAACCGATTTTGATGAAATTTTTTGTGCTTATCCGGTATCTATGAGAATCGGCCAACATCTATTTTTCATCCCCCTAAATGTTAGGGGTAGTTCACCCCTAATTTTTTTTTTTTTTGAGACAAAATATCTAATTTCTATTTTTTTATGATACAACATACAAAAATACATACAATCCCCAATTTTCACCCTTCTACGATCAACCCTTATTTTTTAATAGCCATTTTAGTAGTTTGAGTAATCGGTCAAGCCGTTTCGGAGGAGTATGGTAACAGGACCGATTTGGATGAAATTTTGTGTGTGTATTTCAATGGGTTCCTCGATGATTTGAAAACAAAATTGGACCCGGTAGATGGCGCTGGAATCGGGTTCTAAGTTTTGTTTTAATTTCAGGGCAGGACAACGTCTGCCGGGTCCACTAGTCTAATATATAAAATTCTCGTGTCACAGTTTTAGTTGCCATACTCCTCCGAAACGGCTTAACCGATTTTGATGAATGTTTTTGTGCTTATCCGGTATCTATGAGAATCGGCCAACATCTATTTTTTATCCCCCTAAATGTTAGGGGTAGTCCACCCCTAAATTTTTTTTTTATTTTTGAGGCAAAATTTCTAATTTCAATTTTTTTATGATACAACATACAAAAATACATACAATCCCCAATTTTCACCCTTCTACGATCAACCCTTATTTTTTAATAGCCATTTTAGTAATTTGAGTAATCGGTCAAGCCGTTTCGGAGGAGTATGGTAACAGGACCGATTTGGATGAAATTTTGTGTGTGTATTTCAATGGGTTCCTCGATGATTTGAAAACAAAATTGGACCCGGTAGATGGCGCTGGAATCGGGTTCTAAGTTTTGCTTTAATTTCAGAGCAGGACAACGTCTGCCGGGTCCGCAAGTTTCGTATAAAATTATAATTGGTATTGTAAGAAAATTACATGTTGTCAATTTAACCACTGAGCCCGTGCCCCATTCCCCTAAGTCTGAAAAATGATATATTAAATTTCTATATCATTAAATTTCTATATTATTATTTCCCCGTGACACACCTACGGACGGACAGACAAAGCAAAGTGGCAAGCAAACAAAGCAACAGAGCAAAGTGGCAGCAAAAGGGCTCCGTTTTACCTTTGGGGTATAGAACCCTAAAAGAACCTCCTCATTTGAAAGAACTCTGGCAGAAGATCTAAATGGAATTATTCACCTCTGTAGGCAATAGTTACTGAAATGACAGTTACCTCTTTGAAATTACTATATTTATATAAGTAGGTAAACTTTAAATTCAATGTTTATAACGTCCAGGTCAGGTTTTTTTTATTTTACTTTATCACTTTTTTTACGTACAGTTTAGCTAGAAAAATTAAACAAGTTATTCAGTTACTTAATCGCAGTCTAGAGGCGGATCTTCACATTCCCCGGGCAAATGATTCACATCGTCATTATGGAAAAGGGACTTGACTCCATCATTCCATGGGAACCTCTTTGTGCGTATGCGCATATATTCATAATTACGACATGGTCCTTTGTGTGCATGTGAGTGTCCGAATGCATGAAAAGCTTGCACTATAATTAAAGGTAGAAACAAAAAGAAAAATAGGTTTCTATATTTCTTCCAAGAGTCTTTGCCATGATGAAAGCGTGGCACACATGGATTGGGAGGGATAGGACCGGGACGGCAGTTCGCTGGAGGGTTAGGTTTCCGTCCGCCGCCAGGAACTTGCGGAGGACACCCGCACTGCCCAGGAGGCAGCCGCGGTGGACAACATAAACTATAAGATCTGACTCCATCCACGTTCTTAAATAACTCCTTTATCACTCGAAGTCTGCTTCTTGTTACACGCATTTTTAATTTTGAGTACATTTTTATAAATTAATATTTTTTTTGTTATTTTATTACCCATAAATTTTGAGCTGCATGTATTTACATTTTTTATATGAAGGATATCTATTTTATTTGGATTGAGTTTTGACATTAAGGCATTCTTAAGGGTTTATTCTAGTCTAGAGCGTAATATTATTTTCCAGCCAGTTATGTCAGTGAGATACCTAAATCAAGAAGGCTACAAAGCATGAAGATTTTATATTTTTTATGTCACAAAATATATTTGATTTGTTTATATTGGTATAATAATCTACATTATATTTACGAGTAAGTGTATGTTGGG
Organism: Ochropacha duplaris; assembly: GCA_951361185.1. NCBI lineage: Eukaryota > Metazoa > Arthropoda > Insecta > Lepidoptera > Drepanidae > Ochropacha > Ochropacha duplaris. The sequence continues at coordinate 8,740,175 of OX592693.1, read as the reverse complement.
ACTTTTTGGCGGGAACTTACGAAGTGACGTTGTGTTTTCGTTTTATTTTCATTAAATTCGTGTATTTTGAGTTTTATTGAATAATTTCGGTAGTGTTTTGTCCAATAAAGATCAATCTAAGTGTACAAGTGAAGTGAAATGTATCGTGACTTTCCAGGTTGTCCCAAAAAGTCACACAAACAATTATAGAAAGCCGATCTCGAGTGTATGTAGAGAAATGTGCGGCCATATCATATTGTAGTGGGTGGATAGCAACCAAAGCAAAAACGTTTGTATTCAAATCATGTAAAACATGTCGAATTAATTTAATCTCTTCAAATACTGAAGATTTCCACAACTAAGTACATAATAAAAAAGGAATATTGCGGCAAAAGATGGTTATGCTATCCTACCCGGGCATTGTTTGATTTTTTTGCCGAAGTAGAACACATCACTTTAGATATCTTAAATAAATATGGACATATGGAGCAAATCTCTAAATATATTATGTTAATTATAACAGTCCACGTTGACTTTAATTTTATGAAATGCGAAGAACATAAAGAAAAGTTAAAAAAATATTTGCTCCACAAAAGTGTTGTGTTCTTTATTATGAATTGGCGCAAAGAAGTCAGCAATGTCCTCACTGGCAGGAGCTACTTTAATTTGTGTAATATAAGTAATGAAACTGACCCCATCTTCCTACTGGCTCGAGAACATTATACCTAATAATAAAATTATTTTTAAAAATAAAAAACAAAAACCGACTTCAAAACTGTAACCTATACTTACGAGTACAAACATAAACTAAAAAGTAAAGAATAATATTTTAATTTCAAAGCAAGAGCCTTAAAGGACAATCAACAAAATAATTGATATTTATATATCTATTTAATATTTATAAACAGTTCTTTTTGGAGTCGGTGCCAGCCAAGAAGAAGGACAGTTTTGAACTGGACACGAAGTGTTCATACGAGAAAACGTCTTACGACATAATAAGCAAGCAGAGGAGAGGAAGCCGACGATAGTTCAGTGGTAGTGACGTTGGTTACCGCGACCAAGGTCGTGGGTTCGAATCCTACAATGAGCTTAAGCTTTTGTTGAAGAAAAACATCGTAGGTTAGGGTACTTTGCTTGTATATCGTGCAAGCTTAGTAGATAGATACCTTGATTTTTTTGCGCGAATGTGAAATGTGAAAGTTTGGATGTTTAGATGTTCGTTACCTACTCGAATGTTACGCGAAAACTTAAGGATTTCGCTGAAACTTGGCACACAGGTAGGTACCTATCTCCTAGGTAGATAACCTAGTCAGCCAGCTGTTCCGGGCGCGTCTCGCGGCCCGGACCGCAGGGAACGGGGCGCGGGGCCCGGGGCGCTGGTCACGGTCACGCTCACGGCACTTTCGCCGGCTTACGGGTTCGGTCATTCACAAGGTTAGCGGCGCGGCATCGTACACAAGCGGCGCGTCCATAGCTATAGTAGATTGTTGCATCGAGCGCAAAGTAATTATCTGTTGACTCGCGAAATTAACCTGTCAAACAACTCGTCAACTTGCGCACAGTTTTCAAAATTCGCGCCCAATTTTCAAGTAAATGTCTTCGTCCCGATTGTCCCATTTGAGAACCAAGTGGTGCGGACTCTGAAACCCCAATTGTCAGCTAGCTACATATCAGTATTCTGTGCAATTGTCCCAAGAAAGAACTGACAGGTTAATTCATCTTCACCTCAAACATTTAAAACTGAATGTGAAGTGATGTGGAATATCAAAGTTTTACAATGATACAAACAAGTGTTTTTATCCTCTTTGGGTACAAAATAGAGGTTTGCACCGGAGCAGTGAGTACCGGAGAATCACCGGTGATTTACCGGTAAAAGAAATCGATTAAAACCACCGGAGACTAATTTTTTTTTTTTAGACGACTGACCGCTGAGGGCGCCCCAGTTGGGGCACGAACCTCGGCTCAGGGCGTCGTCGAGGGGACACAAAAGTGGGACGGACTTCGCTTAAGCAATTTAGAGGGACGGTCGGATTACTGGTGCGGCTCGGGCCGCCGTTAATTACGGGGGACGAGACTGACTGAGTGGGACGTCGCGACGGGCCTCTCCGGCGAGGGCGAAAACGCGGGCGGTGTTGTTGTTGTTTCTTCAGGGCTGCGCGAGCCTCCCTATCCTTAATCTGAGCTAGTGTTATTGGGTCATCCGGCTCGCTGAGGGCGAGTTTAGGCCTACGGATTTTTGAAATCTCTGAAGGAGTATAATTGGCTGATTTTACTATTAATGGGTTTGCGTGGTTTAGGGCACGATCGTAATAATGGCGTGAAGCGCGCTTAATGAGTTGTTTAACTGTGGGCAGATTGAGGTCTATATGTAGATCTAGGTTGCGCATGTACCACGGGGCGCCCGTGGCTTTGCGCATGAAGCGGTTCTGAACCACTTGGAGGCTATGGATCAGCCTGGGGGATGCATGTGCGAACACAGTGCATGCATATAGCATAATGGGGCGGATGCACGCGGTGTATAGTCTCACCTTGCTTTTTAGAGCAAGTTTGGACTTTGGGTTAAGCAGGAAATGAAGGCGACCAGACACAAAGAGGGCGCGTGCGCGTACCTTCTTAATGTGGCTGGAGAAGGTCAATCGATCATCCAGGGTTACGCCGAGGTATTTGGCTTGCTTTTCCCAAGGGATCGGCTCGCCAAACATGGTAACTGGAGAGGGGAGAGTAGGGCCAAATTTCTTGTCGGTCTTGTAGAACAGGACCGCCTGACTTTTGGTGGGGTTGAAGGTGGGGTGGGGTTGGTTCCGGTGTCGTCCGCGAAAAGGGCTAGCTGTGCTTTGCCAGCTTTGGGGATGTCACTCGTATAGAGTGTAAACAGCAAGGGGGACAGCACAGAGCCTTGGGGGACTCCAGCTAGAATACCCACCCTATTCTAGGAGGATAGCGCTCCTATTATTCGGTAGCAGAATTGGCGGTTCGACAAAAAGTCTCGTATGATGGTCACGAGTCTGTCAGGCACTCCGAGTTTGTACAGCTTATATATTAAGCCGTTGTGCCAGACTTTGTCGAAGGCTTTAGCTACGTCAAAGAAGAGGACTCCGGTTATTAGACTTTTTTGATAGTTGGCTGAGATGTGTTCAACAATACGATGGACTTGTTGAACGCACGAGTGTTTAGTTCGAAAACCAAACTGCTCGTCGGGAATGAGTTTATTAGCGTCGGCATACGCTTTGAGACGGAGATAAATTAATCTTTCATACATCTTGCCCATGACATTGAGCAAGCTGATGGGTCGGTAACTAGAGGGCTCGGATTTAGGTTTGCCGGGTTTGGGGATCCCAATTACTTGGGCTTTTTTCCACTGGTGTGGGAAAATGTTATTGGAGAGGGCAGCGTTAAAGATAGCTGTCAGGAGCATGATGAGGGTAGCCGGGAACAGCTTGACCACTCTATTTGTGATTTTATCCGAGCCCGGGGCTTTCCTTAGGCGGAGGTCCCGGATGATCTGCTTGACCTCGTCCGTGGTCACGGGAGGTAGGGGGTCTTCTTCTTCGTCGAGAGACGGTGGGGGTAACGGGAGAGAAGCTCGCCGTTCTACTTCAGAATTGACTTCCTCCAGATGGACAGGGTCGATAGGGAGGGAACTGGGTGTACATTGGAGCTCCAGGCTTTCGGCCAGGCATTCGGCCTTTTCTTCGCCTTCGAAGGCGGGTGGAAGGTTGGGCCTTTTTAGAGGTGGAATAGGGGCAACCGTGTCCTTGGTTAGGGCACGTGAGAGTTGCCAAAAGGCTAGGTGGGAGGGTTTGATGTCGATCATGGTCTGGTTCCAGTTGATTTCGCGTGCCTCAGCCACTCGTTCCTTGACGGCGCGGTGGAGAGTACGCAGACGGACGCGGTTGTTTTCGGTTGGACGACGATCGTAAGCGCGCATGGCTACGTTCTTTTCCCTAATCAGGTCACGTACGTCGTCGGGCAAGCGCCAGCGTCGATTGATCTCCACTGGTACTGTCCGAGAGCAATCGCTAATGAGCGATTGCACGTGGCTGGTTAGGGAATCGATTGCGCCGACAGCTTCGTCAGCGGTGACTATGCTGCTGGGGATTTGATCGAGGTGGACGGATGAGGCAGACTTGAGGCTTTCGCCCAGTTTGTCCCAGTTCGTCACTACCTTGGTAATAGGGGACTGACCTGAATCGGGGGGGCCTGCGTTCGGTGTAAGCTCTAAGATTACAGGTCGGTGGTCGGAGACTAACTCGTGGTGCACTGTCACATCGTGTATGCCTAGGCTCACATTTTGCAACAGTGCCACATCTAGGATGTCAGGTCTGTGGTTAAGTACGTCAGGAAAATGAGTTGGTTCTGTGGGCGCAACTAAGTCGATATTTAGCGGCCCTAGTAGGGATTCTAGAACAATACCTCTGGAGTTAGTCGTATGACAGTTCCACAGGCGGTGTTTCGCGTTTAGGTCGCCCGCCACTATGACAGAGCTTCCCAAGTCGAAAAGGGTTTTCAAGTCTCTTCTGAGTGATAGTTGGATGTCGCTAGACTCGCGGGAGGGGGAAACGTAGGCTGAAACCAGAATGATTGACTCGTGGCCAGTCATGCCGAGCCTGCAGACCGAAGCTTCAATGTACTCGAGAGAGGGCTGATCCATGGGGGAGCAGTACAAGGACTTTTTGTAGTAAATGAGGGTTCCACCGAGGCGGGAATTGAGCCTATCGTTGCGAACTATATATTGGCAATCTTTGGGTCCCTGTTAAAGGGTTTGAGGAATGTCTCTTGCACTAGGAGTACGTCAACGTCATGATCTCTCAGGAAATCTGCGATTTCATCACGTTGACCACCGATGCCGTTGGCATTGAAAATACCGATTTTTACGGAGCGGGGTTTTATTCTGCACGCAGTTGTACAATCCATTATGGGTTAACTTGGAATTGAGCTAATGACGAGAAGAGGCGCTTGAACCTCATGGCGATTGTAGCGAGGGCACGACCGTTGCCTTCGTTCATCCTAATCTGTTGGGCTAGTTCCCTAACTTCGCTGGGGTTGAAAGCTTCAGCGAATCGTTCCACCAGGGCGAGTTCCGGATCAACGCCGAGGGGGGGGTTTTGGTTAACGCGACGAGGTGCCATTTGCACCGGTTTAGAGACAGCGCGGGGGGCGGATGGTAAGGGAGGGGAGTTGGGCCCGGCTGAGGGCTGGGGCTGTGGGGAGCTGCCAGTTGGGAGCTGCAGGTGTGGTCTGAGCCGCGAAAGGGGGGAGGGGGAAGTGCCTGCTATTATAGTCAAACACGCCCCAGGGGGAAGGGCGCTGCGGGGCCAGATGGGTCTGAGCAGCGGCTTCAAGGGGTGGTGGGCGACGCGTGGCGTGCTGAGTCGCGTTGTAAGATGGGCGGGGACGAGGAGCTTTTGGGCACCCGCGGTAGTTGGCGGTGTGACCCAGCTGTTGACATAGCACGCAACATGGTGGTTCCGTTGTCTCTGAGGGTTTCTTGGGACAGTCGCATTCCTTTGTGGCGTGCGGCTTAAGGCACTTTACACACCTGGCGGGTGCGTAGCAGTTGCGGGCAGAATGGCCATAGAGCTGGCAATTATGGCACTGGGACGAGAAGCGTCCCTTTTTGGGAGCCTCAACGGATATGCCGGTGCGGTCGCAAACGTGCCGGATCTTAAAGATGGCCTTGCCGGCAACGCCACGGTCAAGGGTGACGAATACCATTTGGTAGGGTGCGTGACCACGCCCCTTATACATGCGATGTACGCTTTGGACAGGGAGGTTTTGCTCTATGAGCGAGGCCTTGATGTGCTCGACATCAATCTCTATGGGTATATTTTTGATGACGACCCGAAGGGATCGTTCATCAGGGAGAGTGTAGGTGTGGAAGGCCACCTTTCTCTCTCGAAGCATTTTAGTAATGGATCTGTGGTCGTCTGAGTTGGCCACAGTCACCTTGATCCCGTGTTCGACGAGCGGACAGGTAATTGACTCGGTGCGACTTGCACCACGAGGAGACATCCGTCCACTTCCCCTTATCCTGAATGAATAGGGGGGGTGGGGAGTCCTTTTTGGCGGGGACTTGAGACTGGGAGGATGAAGCTCCCGGCGTGGGGGTTGGTGGGCTCACCGGGGTGAGCGGGGCTACCTCGCGTAGGGAGGTAGGGGTTGGGGTCGGGGAAGAGGGTTTAGCTGCTTTAGCAACTGCTGCCTCTTCTAAAGGTTTTTTAGCGCGCTTGCGCTTGCCCCGTTTGCCGACTTCGGTAAACTCACCGTCATCCTCTTGCGAGGGAGGGGGTGCCGTGTTTGCCGAGGCAGGCGGGGTCTTGGTAGGAGTGGGAGGCTTATCGTCGGGCTCGGATTGAGCTGACATCGCGGACGGAGGGCGAGATGGAGATGGGGGCCGGCTAGAAGGGCGGCTCGGAGGGCGACTTCCGGAAGGGAGGCTACCATACCTCTTCATGAGGTAATCGACGATGGCTTGATCCTGGAGGAGGTCCTCCAGGGTCTCGGGTTTAGTCTGGCTGGCCATAGTGGCCAGCCAGGGGGACCTACTTTAAACCTAAATTTTAACTCCCAGGTGGGTGTTCCTGGAGTGAGTAGTACTCTCCTGACCGGGGATAGGCCAAGAGGTGTGTGACGACGGGGTGTGCCCTAAGCTAGTGCTTCCGCTGTTGAAGCTTTATTAGCAGCGGAGTTCCTAAGTCCCTGCCTAGCGATAGCTGGGGTCGACTAGGGAAGCCCCCAAGGCCGACTGGTCCAGCCCCGTCCGGGTTTGCGTTTGCCAGAAGGGCAACCGCGAGCGGCCGGGTCACGCTCGAACTAGCTTCGTTAGCACCGTTAGGTATCCGCTAGCCCACCACTAAAATGCGTGGATTTCGCAAGTGGTTTGTGTCGTTCCAGTCAAGGCCGCCTCGAGTAAAATACAGAAGTATTAATTACTTTCAGCAGCGACAGTGACCAAATCGGCACGGGTGGGTGGTAATGAAAATTACCGTTTGGGTGTCGTTTTGGACAGTGAGCCTCCTCCGGTAATATACGAGAAGTATTAATTACCGGAATTGGTCCAATGAACAATTCGACGATGTGACGATTTAGTCAGAGTTGCCCTCAGTGATATACGTGAAGTATAACTCACTGAGTAGCGGCGACAAAGACCAAACCGACGGAATGGCGAGGTAATGAAAATTACCGGACCGAATAAAAATTCGTGAAGGAGGCGGAGTAGAACGCAGAAACACGTCCGCACGGTACGACGGCTCGAACAGGAATCGGAGACTAATTGATTAATCTCCGGTGAAATAGTAGGTAACGGGTGGACGTAGCAAGTTGAAATTTATACCAGATACTGAAGTCTAAAGTCCCTATTAGGTGTATAAAAATCAAGGTCCTGAATCAACACAATAAAAAGATATGGGCAAATTTAGATTTTCGCAAAAACTTGTAAGTACCAAAATTTTCCTTAAATTTTCAACTACTTGTGCTTTAAGACGCTTTTAACCAAAAATCTAGGTCAACCGGACGGAAGTACCCCATAGGTTTTGGGTCGAAAACCTATATGGTAGTTCCCGTTGACCTAGAATCACGAAATTTGGCAAAAAGCAAGGTCTTACAGCACAAATAAAGGAAAATTTCCAAAAAATAAAAAATAAATCCCATACATACATAGTCACTGCCAATTAAGACAGACCTCCGAGTTGTAGCGGCGCTCATACAATTTAGAAGTCTAGCTTAATTGGCACCAACCTCAAATAAGGTAATCGAAAACGTAATCTATTTACAAGTTTGTACGGAACCCTCGGTGCGCGAGTCCGACTCGCACTTGACCGGTTTTTTATATTTTTTGCAACGAATAACTAGGGAATTGCTTTTTTTTAATGAGATGAATTATTTCAGTCATTAACTCAAAACGTTTTTGTCCATTAATGTGATTCATTTCACTAGCTAATAATAAATGACAGAAGGAACATGTTGCGCCATGATGCTATCAACATGTTATGTTTCCTCAACCAAAATCAGCATTTATTATCTTTGTCAATATTTCATTTTGATAATTGAATGTTTATTATGACAATAATATTGTTATTAAAATGTTGAATGAATAAAAAATCTTACTATTTTAAACTCCAAATAAAGCCTAACCAAAGAAATAAAATTTGATTTAAATGTGCTTTATTCTCCGGTGATCACCGGTGAATCACCGGAGATTGCTTCAATATCCGGTGAATTCAATCGGTTGTCAAAATCCCGCTCCGGTGCAAACCTCTAGTACAAAACAAAGAGGTACAAAATCTCGGAACAATAACTAACATGGAAGCCGGGCTAAAATAAAAACCGAGTACTATACAGTTTATTCATTTATGTCAATTAGCATATCGTAATGTGGGAATGAAACAAAACATGGCTGTTTGTTTTTATTATTTTTGAACGTGTCACAAGCAAAATGTCAAATGGTCCTCTTTGGCCCTCTTATAATGCTAACAAATACAAAAGTTCTATCCAAGACGTCAAAATACTTACGTTGGCTATCAACTTAATTTTGTAGTGATATGTTTTGTTGATACGAGTCGGGAGTTTGACGAATTTACTAAGTGAAAAAAGTGAGTTAATTATTCATTTCTGTCTGAGAACGTGGCCAGAAAGTATATACGAGAGGTGTACAGTGCCCTGGACAAGATGTCTTGTGTTGTTGAAGGGTGTAAAGCCCATAGTTCGAGAAAAGAAAATGAGAACGAAACGTTAACATTTCATCGGTGAGTTTAGAGATATATTTTTCAATATTGGAAATAAAAAAAGTGATAGACGATACATAAAAATAGTACTTTATGCCTATCTACTCAAAATAATTCACGTATTTGCTTTATTTTATGATTTTTCTGAAAAATACAATTGTCGCAAGTATAGGTTACTAGTGATGTAAAAATGGTTATCGATAATCATTTCAATACTGTTGCAGATTTCCTAATGATGCTGAAATGAAAATGAAATGGAGTCAGTGCATCAATAGGTTTTTCTCATACAAACTTCCACCCCCTTTTCACCCCCTTAAAGGGTGATTTCTAGGATAAAAACTATCCTATGTTTTTTCCCGGGACTCCAACAATCCCTATCCGAATTTCATCTAAATCGGTTCGGCGGTTTAAGCGTGAAGAGGTAACAGACAGACAGACAGACACACTTTCGCATTTATAATATTTTATATTTATAATATTAATTAGTAAATTAGTATTAGTATGGATTTTAATGATTAATAAAGACATTAAATTAATAATTGTAGTTTCATTTATACTTGTTTCAAATTCTTATCGTCTCTTTCCTACCACACTTGACTGATATTCCGACGCCGAAGTTCCGTCGTGGTAAATGCGTTAGTAAACCACAGCCACACTTGGCAGATTATCCGTCGACAGCCAGCGCCTATACTGATAATAAATTATAATAACATGGGAATGTTAAGAAAAGGATAAACTATATTAATTAAAAAATATATAATAGAAAACTATTCTATCTATAGGTACACATAATAAAAATGTTACGGATCGCTATCTGTACATGGAAGATATATGAGAAAAAATATTATTGGGTCCTTTATCAACGCAATAGCACCCAAAACAATCATTGTTAGAATTTTGTCTGTTTGTGCAAGCTAATCTCAGAAACGGCGTATTCGGATGTGGTTTTCACTAATATATTGTGGTAAGCTTCACTTAACATTTAGTGTTTGCTTCATGTCAATCGGTTCTTAAATAAAAAAGTTATGTCAATTTAAAGAATCACGTCGAACATTTGTTAATCCAAAATAAACCAAAAGATATGCCCAAAGTCACTATTCCACGCGGACGAAGTCGCGGGCACAGCTAGTACTAACTATATTTACTTGTTTGCTTTGATGACTTATATCGACACGACAATGTCGATGATAAGCCCATCACTAGCCAAAAAATAGCTTGTGACAACCTGCATAATAACGAAACAGAACGGTATTATATGTCTCTTTCCCACGCATTATTAACGTCGAAAGTAAAAAAAGGTAAATTATATGCATTTCATTTCTTATTTTAGCCCGGCTTCCATGTTAGTTATTGTTCCGAGGTGGCGCTCGTCAAATAACACCGAGGACGACGCAATACATTCAATACCTCGGAACAATAACTAGCATGGAAGCCGGGCTAAAATAAAAACCGAGTACTATACAGTTTATTCATTTATGTCAATTAGCATATCGTAATGTGGGAATGAAACAAAACATGGCTGTTTGTTTTTATTATTTTTGAACGTGTCACAAGCAAAATGTCAAATGGTCCTCTTTGGCCCTCTTATAATGCTAACAAATACAAAAGTTCTATCCAAGACGTCAAAATACTTACATTGGCTATCAACCTAATTTTGTAGTTATATGTTTTGTTGATACGAGTCGGGAGTTTGAGGAATTCAATAAGTGAAAAAAGCGAGTTAATTATTAATTTCTGTCTGAGAACGTGGCCAGAAAGTATATACGAGAGGTGTACAGTGCCCTGGACAAGATGTCTTGTGTTGTTGAAGGGTGTAAAGCCCATAGTTCGAGAAGAGAAAATGAGAACGAAACGTTAACATTTCATCGGTGAGTTTAGAGATATATTTTTCAATATTTGAAATAAAAAAAAGTGATAGACGATACATAAAAATAGTACTTTATGCCTATCTACTCAAAAGAATTCACGTATTTGCTTTATTTTATGATTTTTCTGAAAAATAAAATTGTCGCAAGTATAGGTTACTAGTGATGTAAAAATGGTTATCGATAATCATTTCGATACTGTTGCAGATTTCCTAATGATGGTGAAATGAAAATGAAATGGAGTCAGTGCATCAATAGGTTTTTCTCATACAAACCGCCACCACCTTTTCACCCCCTTAAAGGGTGATTTCTAGGATAAAAACTATCCTATGTTTTTTCCCGGGACTCCAACAATCCCTATCCTCATCTAAATCAGTTCGGCGGTTTAAGCGTGAAGAGGTAACAGACAGACTTTCGCATTTATAATATTTTATAATTATAATATTAATTAGTAAATTAATATTAGTATGGATTTTAATGATTAATAAAGACATTAAATTAATAATTGTAGTTTCATTTATACTTGTGTCAAATTCTTATCGTCTCTTTCCTACCACACTTGACGGATATTCCGACGCCGAAGTTCCGTCGTGGTAAATCCGTTAGTAAACCACAGCCACACTTGGCAGATTATCCGTCGACAGCCAGCGCCTATACTGATAATAAATTATAATAACATGGGAATGTTAAGAAAAGGATAAACTATATGAATAAAAAAATATATAATAGAAAACTATTCTATCTATAGGTACACATAATAAAAATGTAACGGATCGCTATCTGTACATGGAAGATATATGAGAAAAAATATTATTGGGTCCTTTATCAACGCAATAGCACCCAAAACAATGATTGTAAGAATTTTGTCTGTTTGTGCAAGCTAATCTCAGAAACGACGTATTCGGATGTGGTTTTCACTAATATATTGTGGTAAGCTTCACTTAACATTAATGTTTGTTTCATGTCAATCGGTTCTTAAATAAAAAAATTATGTCAATTTAAAGAATCACGTCGAACATTTGTTAATCCAAAATAAACCAAAAGATATGCCCACAGTCACTATTCCACGCGGACGAAGTTGCGGGCACAGCTAGTACTAACTATATTTACTTGTTTGCTTTGATGACTTATATCGACACGACAATGTCGATGATAAGCCCATCACTAGCCAAAAAATAGCTTGTGACAACCTGCATAATAACGAAACAGAACGGTATTATATGTCTCTTTCCCACGCATTATTAACGTCGAAAGTAAAAAAAGGTAAAGTATATACATTTCATTTCTTATTTTAGCCCGGCTTCCATGTTAGTTATTGTTCCGAGTTCTATACAAAATGTATGACAAAAATAATTTTATTTTATTTTTTAAATAAATATATAGACTTAATGGGAGACAGTAAACCTCTGTGGTAAATTAATATCTAAATATAAAACAATGCATCAATGAAAAACTGTGCAACAATGAGATTCATATAATTTTGCTAGTTGCTACACTGTTTTGGTTCTAAGCAAAAAATACGTCCTTTGTGATCGGTTTTGTAGTGATTAATGATAACATTACTACGCAGTTGAAAGAAACTATTGCTATTTACATGTATTCTTTTCTTTAACTTGCCGTTTTTGAAAATGGAATATGTATTCACAAAAATAAAAAAACATAGTCAAGTAAATCTAACTAATTAATGCATAAAATGCGTGAAATGAAATGAAAGCGTGTATCGTGACTATTCAGGTTGTCCCAAAAAGTCTGTTAAGTTTTAAAGGAACGACCACGATTTTCATTAAAACCTGACTGAACTTATACTGACGAGGACTAGACTTTACTGTGAATGTGATAACGTGACTCTAACATAAAAGAAGAATATTGAAAATAAAGAAATGGTTTAGGTTTGATAGCCTTTAAAATAAAATAAAACATTATACGTCAACTTCATTTTATATTTATGTTATTTTTTTTAAGAAGATTTTTGGCCTGGTATCGAGACCTTTAAGCCATTTCTTTATTTTAAATATTCATCTTTTATGTTTAGTCACGTTTTATTGTCACTTTCACTGTAAAGTCTAGTTCTCGTCCGTACAAGTCCGGTCTAATTTTAGTGAAATTGGCGGCTATTCCACTAAAACATTTCATGGACTTTTTGGGACAACCTGGAAAGTCACGATACACGCTTTCATTTCATTTCACTTCACTTGTGCACTTAGATTGATCTTTATTGGATAAAACACCACCGAAATTATTAAATAAAACTCAAAATACACGAATTTACTGAAAATAAAACGAAAACACAATGTCACTCCGCAAGTTCCCGCCAAAAAGTCCATGTTATTTTTCTTATTCATATTTATGTTAGTGATGTATCTAACAACTATTTTCAAAACCGGTTAATATTTCGTAGTTGTGTTCGTAATAACGTTAAACATAATAACAACTTATAGATTTTAATTTGTTGTTTTCGAGTCATACATATAAAATAATAAGTAATATAATGTTTTCTTTTTTTTTTATTCAAATAGATAGAAAAAAATTGTCACTTGGCTAAAATGAGAATGCTGTTCGATTCAAGTTATTAAAACATACAATTTGTGGATCATTTGCGTTATTATAAGTTAACAAGAATAGTCAATCCTGTTAATTTAAAGCCAGTATCAAGAAACTTAAAATTTTAAACTTCTTGTACAGCGATGTAATAAGCCTTCTCAGTTTTTGAATAGCTTCACTATTGATTGAGTCATGATATGATGTCATTAATACCGATCCGTGTTCTCGATAATATGTTAATGAGGTTCATTTATAACTAATTTTTAAAGAACCTAATTAAAAATTAGTAAATCCACCGATTGCTACTTAAAGCTTTATAAAAATATTAGTACAGCAAGATAATAAAAGTATTACTAGTATTTTTCTGGTTACATTTAATATAAAACAATAGAACAAGATTAGATAATAGGGTATTTTACTCTATATGAAATATATTATTGAGATAGCTTAGGCAAAAAGCAGTCGGGAAATGTTAGTTTTAGTTCATAACATTACAAAATAGATTTTTAAATTAAATCCAATGTTTTCAGTATTTTTTATCTGTTTTTTAACACAGTGAAATAGTAGCCCCCATGTTACATAGACGGATGACGTAAATCCGGCTATGTAAGCAAACTTGAAGCAAGCAAATTAAAACGTGTCAACATTTGTTTACCAAGCCCTCTGACGTCATGACAGCTGATTTCATAGATAATAAACTATATACTGCTGAGATCAGCGTTTTCGTCAAATTACGCGCGAAATTTGAAAATGTAAAATTTAAATGCATTTTTATGGCACTTATCAACTGAATAAAATTTTTGTGTTTTTTTAGTGGCTTATTAGGACTATAGAATTTAATTGAGACACTTTTCAAAAATGGATGTAATACCTTATTAAGATATAAGACTATAAAACTCTTTGCTTTAACAATCTTCCTTCATTTGATACCTCTTGGCACTCCAATCTTCCCAACAACGCCTTGTAAATACAGATTTTGTTTGTGTTTTAATTTTTTTGTAATCTGAAGCATAGCTGTCATATTTGTTATTACATGCGTGCATACAAAGTTTTCATTTAAATCATATTTAATACCTTAAAACCGTACCGTAAAAATACCGAGTGCAGTAAGCTGCGCAGTCTCATTTATTCGGAAAAAAAGGACATAAAGTTTCCGAAAGATAAAACTGTCTCGCACTGACATTCATTGACCTGTAACTCATATTTGCCATAATTAATCTCTCAGATATTGCAAAAATATTTACAACATTATTCTAATTAGAAATAAACCAGCTAAGTCCACCCATAAACATTGACATTTGTCATTTTGGAGACCTCACGCTATACTAGGGACGAATCCACAAACGACTTTGTTTCTTAATTTCCCTAGAAATCACCTGAGACAAGAACAACCACACTGAATAAAATTTACAATCATAGTCTCCAGCATGATCTGCATCTGCATAAATTTTTTGTGTATCTCATTGAACAATTTATGGTTCCGCTGAAACAGCGTAGTACTGTTCCTCTCCATAACAGTTGTTAAAATGTGAGCAAGCCTTGTGCAGCCTATCAGATACATCAGTGATTCATTTAATGCTCGATATGAAACAGATTCTTTCATTTCATTACCAGGTTGTGACTTCTCTAGACACTGCACTGTCGACTGGCTTAATTCCACCACATGTTCCAAATTGTCCTGATCTATAAGAAATAGCTAAAAACTCTAATAGTGATTGATTTATTTTTAAGTTCGATATTTTAATCGATTAAAATTATTCATTATTGACATTAGACGGTTATTGAAAATTCTATGGAATATATATCCCAACTCTAGTAATGTAAACAAACCCAGTAAAAAAAAAAGTAACAAACATGTTTACATAATATAGAGGAAAGTGGAATAAGTGGATATCTACCAGACATCGGAACAAATCTGAAGATAAGATTATATTGATGCCTTAATTTACTATTGGTTGAAAATAATCTATGAAAGTATAGAATATGCAATGGAATGTAGATGATAATTCGTGACACGTAATTGGTTGGTAGTTAATTTGTGTGTACTGTCGATCGATGCATACTTCGAGTTTACTGAGTAAGTAACTATTAGAATTCTACATAAAGTATAACTTTAACGGCACGGCACGTCATTATGTTGCTACGCGTATTTATGTAAACTTCAATAAAACAA
Source organism: Ochropacha duplaris (assembly GCA_951361185.1). Classification (NCBI taxonomy): domain Eukaryota; kingdom Metazoa; phylum Arthropoda; class Insecta; order Lepidoptera; family Drepanidae; genus Ochropacha; species Ochropacha duplaris. The sequence continues at coordinate 8,724,894 of OX592693.1, read as the reverse complement.
TAGTTATATAAGCAACAACGCACTGCGCTTGCTTACCATCTTGTTTACAACGACCGGCACTCACGGCAAGCACGGCCGGAGCCCGCCCGCACCACCTGCCCTCTCAGCCGTTGTCGCCCTGCGTGTAGATGATGTCATCACCCACAATACAAAATTAAATGGGTAGTTAGTCCACCTACCTACGTTGATTCATTCGTTCATTATTTCTGAGTGGCAGTCCGGTGGAAAAACAATTTTATTTCTGCGATTTTATTGTAAATAGGTACTTAACGTGTTAGTACTCTTTGCAGCTCTCTTTCATTTGCTATTACAAACCACTGGAACATTGATAAACATGGATATGAAAACACTCTCTTCTTCGGTGGCAACCTTCTCTGCTAAGTTTTTAAATGTAAGTTTCAATTTATAATTATAGTATTATACATATGTACCTACATGTGAAATGGTACAATGGTAAATTCAAAATAGGTGTTACAAGTAAATCTAACATCCAAAAATAGAATTTGCTATAGAAGTGCTGCTAAAATTCACAAGGTATGGCTGTAGAGTTCAAGGATAACTAAACAGTAGAATACATTATAATTTTTTATCTGTTTGATTGTCTAGCATCACATATAAAAATACAATGCTAAATGTGATGGATTTTTATGACAAAAATTGGCTAAATACATGTAAGACCATTACATAGGGTTCCACTTTCACCTACTTAATAAAAATAAGAACCGCAAAGTTGATTGGGTATAGCTTGTGAGTGAACTATACACAAATGATTCTTGTTCAACTTGATTGTTTTCCTTGTTACTATAAATCTTGATCAGTGATACACACTTTACTAATACTTATCCCTACTATAATCTGTTCAAAATGTCACCACTGGTGACTCACCAGTGATAAACTTAGATGAATGTGCAGTTCCTGTACAAATTCTTAAAGCTTTTTAAGTACCAAATATAAAAAAAATATATGGGATAAAAAAATGCTGTAGGAAAGATAAAATAAAAATCAAAACTACTTACCTACAGAAATAATTAACACCAGGTATTTTGAGTCATGTTATTAAAGTGCACTCTTCTTCTCAACTATAAACTTAACTGTATTGGTTGGTTACATAATTTTTTCAGATACAAGTATCTTTTTTTATCTTAAAAATACTACATTACTACTTATTTAAGTTGAATCAATCATTGATGGTAATCTAACTTTTTAGGAGCTTGACAAAGACAAGAGTGTGGTGTCTTCGCCTTTGTCAGCAGAGTTTGTCTTAGCTCTGTTAACTTTGGGCTCAAGTGAACCTGCTCATAGTGAGCTACTGACTTCCCTTGGCATTCCTGATGATGATACTGTATGTATAATTTGTTTTTACTTTACCTTTTATTACTGTTCAACTAATGACACATTAAAGAGGTATAAAGATAGATGTTTTTTTGTGTGTCTATATAAACAGATTTAAGTCTAGTTTTTTTATTTGTAGTCTGGTTTTTTCGAGATATGTTGATTTGCTCCCTGAATCGCCGATCGGACGGCCGTCCGAAAACTACCTACATACATAAAAAAATAGATTTCCTGGATCACGATTCGATCAGCTAGCTGTTTAATTCATCGGGTCACAAGATAGCAGGAATGAGGTTGCGAGCTGGAAGAGTATAAATTAAAACAAAATACCTTGAACTAAAGGAATGCATAATGTAATTTTAAAACAATATTAGGATTTCTTATTAGGAATAATGTAAAAAATATTCGATGACGTTTCAGATTCGTTCATCATTTTCATCAGTCTCAGATAAGTTGAAGTCAATTAAAGGTGTTACATTGAATGTGGCAAACAAAGTTTACATAAGCGATGGTAATTATGATCTTAAACCTCAACTTAAAAATGATGCAGTTAAAGTGTTTGATGCTGAATTTGAGAAGGTCAACTTTGGCAATGGAGCTGCTGCTGCTGGTCTCATCAATGAATGGGTAAAGAAATATTAAAACTTCTTCAAACATAATTGATGCATGTGAATAATAAATCTTTGATTAGACTAGCCCCATCCAATATTATGATTTGACTCTGGCATTGCTATTATGTGTGGTTTTATTTATTTACTACAGGTGGAAAGTAAAACCAATGGTAAAATCAGAGACTTGCTCTCTTCGGACAGTCTTGATAAAGATACTCGTCTGGTTCTTGTCAATGCTCTCTATTTTAAGGTAATCTATTTTCTATTCACTTATCATATTCTTCAATAGTCATGTTGCCTATATTGAAGAAATATTATCAAACACTAACCAGTGTATAAAACATCTTTTTGCAGATTTTTAGTTCCAAACTAACCACCAAAAGTTGATCTTTTGATGGTGCATAGACATGACGACACTAGACTACTCAGTATTTAAAACATGTAATATCTGCCTACTCCATATAAACTATAGTTACCTATGTAATAAAAATATTGATTTGATATGTCAGTCCACATCCCTATCTAACTTTCAACAATCCATTACTCGATCGATTACTCCTAAGTACCTACCTACTAAGTTGTTGATTTTGTAATCAGTATTTGTTCCGTAGGAACTAAACAAATAAATAAACTAAGTATCTTTATAAAAGTACAAAATAAATGAGATTTCTTTTTCTTCTGAAAAAAATGTTTCTTAAAAACGGTTTGTTTTGCTATATGCGTTTTAAGGCTCGCGCAAATTACCTACATTTCCTTTTTGCCCCTTGGTTTTAGCCGCGATCCCTGATTTTAATAACTTAAGTTTGTAGTTATGGTTTTTACACTGTACCAGTATTTTATAGTACCTACCGTAAGCACGGAGCCATGAGGTTCCTATTTTAGCAGCTTATCTACGAGAACCATGATAAGATTGTGGTTACAGCCAGCCCTATTATACATACGTAACCTAATAATGGAATACGATAACATATTTGCATTTTATATATTTTTTAATTAACAATGTAGGTATTATAGTCTGACAAAGTTAGATAAGTTCACAAAGAGAGAACTCTCTTTTTGGACTATCATCACATCTACTGAGACTCTTAATTATCAGTCGCCTCGAACTGGCCTGAATTCGCGTCAGTACCGTGATTCGTTACCTATTTTTTACAGGGTAACTGGTTGAAGCAGTTCGACCCAAGCAACACAATAAATCAACCCTTCCATATTAATTTTCAAAATACGGTAGACGTGCCTATGATGTACAAAGAAGACACTTTTATGTACGGAGAAAGCGCAGATCTCGGCGCCCAGGTAATATAATATTTGTTGCTAAAGCCACAAATATCCCACTTAAAATCTATTTATCGAGTGACCTTGTTATTCTCGGATTCGATACCTACTCGCAGCTAGCTGGCGTTTGTTTATTATTACGATCAAGCAATATTTATTTTTCGCGGAAATAATTTGCACTAGCTATGTGTGCCCCGCAGTTTCATAGCTGTTCCGAGTAATTAAAAACCAAGTTTCGTATTCCTATACACAAAAATGTTTCATGCAACCGCAGCATGCAACAGTATTTTTGAATTTCCCTTTCTAACAGATATACTATGTTATAAAACCTATAGGTATAAAACATTATGAGTATACTTAAAGTGATAGATAACATACCGTTTAAGGCGATAATAGCTCATTTGCAGTGTCTTCTGATACCGTTACGATGGTCATGGGAGTAGAAGGAAGGAAAACATCGGGTAGAAACCAAAGCACGGTGGTTCAGTACAGACTTTTGATATAAAATACCTGGCTGGCTACCACCCACAAGTTGAAAATCGATTGCTAAGCATCTATGTACTGTACCTGCTACTATAATGTTTCAGTTCTTAGAAATGCAATACGTTGGAAAGCAGGCAAGTATGATCATTGTGCTGCCAAATGAAATCGAAGGCTTAAATGGAGTCCTTAAGAAACTTGCTGATGGGTATGACTTATTGGCTGAGATAGACGCTAAGTCCTATTCCACTAAAGTTCAAGTCACCATTCCTAAATTCAAGATCGAAACTGAAATAGATCTAGCGGAGTTGCTGCCCAAGGTAAATATCCTGTACATACACCAATTATTGTTACTCTATGTTATATTTCAATAAAGTTTTGGTCTACCAGAGGTATTTGGTCCTTAAAACTCCCAAGTTATGTGGGTAATTAAAAGAAATACTAATTTATTATGAACACATTTTTGAAATATTATCTGTCCATTAGTCATTTACACATTTATATTTATACGAGTATCAACGTTGATAAAGAATTACTTTATCGTGTTATTTTAAATAATAACAAAAAGTTCGCATTTTATATTTTCAATATAAAATGCAAACTATAAATATAGGGTATTATTACATTAAAAATATGTTATATTTTCAGTTGGGAATTAAAGACATTTTCAGCCGAACTTGTACTAGTTTGTCTGGATTGTTGGACAAGCCGGAACAATTATATGTATCTAAAGCCGTGCAGAAAGCCTTCATCGAAGTGAATGAGGAAGGCGCCGAAGCCGCCGCCGCTACGGGTGAGTCCTCTACTAAATTAAAGGAAAATACACACCGACGTGGTGCATACGGGTATTTCCTATATTATTGGGTTATATTCATAGGTTTCTTGCGTCAGATATACTTTTGAAATAATTTTTCAAAATATATTTTTAGTGCACCTATCGATAAAATCGCCTTCTACATGTTGAAACGGTCGAGTTTACGTCGCAAGTTGATCGATCCATAAATGATAAAAGTGACTTAATTACCCTTATCTGTTGTCTGATATGATTCATTATTTAAAAGTCATGTTCGTTTTGACCCTATCATAAAGAAATTAAGATAATCTAATAAGATATCTGAAAATCAAATTTTCCCTATTTTATGGTTTATTTGATTGATTAAAAAAAAGTATGTGGTTGGAAAACAAAGCAAAGGAAGAAGTACTTAATGGCATGTTAGAATCATATTTTCTTATGATGTATATGGCGTGTGTTATCGTTAAATATACGTATCTATGTGATGTGTGTGTGTAATTGACTACCGATTAACTTTTTTTCTTGGTCGTGGATTCTTGGTGTTGGTTCTGTTTGGGCGTTAATGACTATTTTTATACACAATTTTATCATCCGTCTATAACTTAATAATAAGTAAGTTAAGACCCAAAAAGTGGACAATGGCCAAGCTTTTAGTGTATGTAGAATGCTAGTTCGTTTTAAAAAAAATGACTAACACGTAGGTAAAAAAACGGTGATTCATACAAGTTCAATGAATAATTACTATTCTTTGTCATCGTGCGCTAAATGTATTTTTTGTTATACCTACACAACTACTCACTAAAACCACTAATTTCAATACCTACATACCTACTATTCGAGCGCAAGACTGACCGCCCACATCATTCCAAGCAGATAACAAACACATTACAAAAAAAAGTAGGTTAGGTTAAACACACGTAAGTAGGTATGTAAATATTTTACCTTATACATTACATTTGTTCAACCCTTTTAAATTTAATAATGTTTTTGTTTCGAATGTTATCGTTTCTGAATAATTGCGACTCCTTATTTCGTATTTTTGTACGACAGCAGTTATGGTGCGCAAGCCTCGATCAGCGCCAAGGTTCCGCAGGTTCACAGTCAACCGGCCCGCGCTCTGGTGCATCATGACGGAGGGACAAATGGCTTTTGTGGCTGTATACCGACCACCCGTGACCTCCAAAACCACCGATACACACAATGAATTGTAGTTATGCAGATCCCGAAAAATAAGTGTAGACACTGCATTATTCAAAACAAATGTTATTTATTTAAAAAAGAGATCTGATAATTTATAAAATATACCACGAACCCGACCTTGAAAAAGTTTTTCATTAACTTTGTGCTTTTGTGTGAGTGACCTATCGTTTGGTTTGCGAAATCGGTATGCTTAATCGCAACCCTGTGGCGTGGCGAAGAAAGGGTAAATTCGCTGCGAATCGATTCGCGCGTTGGCGAGGTACTGGGCATCAATACATTGTGTCCACAAGCATCTAGCGAATTTAAAATACGCGCGTATGTCGCACGTTTCGAGGTACTAGAGACTTCTTGTTGCGTCCAGTTTACGCTCGAATTTCAAAGCGAATGGACGTATCAAAGGCAAACTTTCATTCGGAATTGTTTATACACGATGTAGAAAAACGACCAGCGATATGGGATATGGAATCATCTGATTATGCCGACAGAAATTTAAAACGCAGAGCTTGGGAAGAATTAGTTTTCTCATGTTTCTGATAAAGTTGACTCCGAAGAAAAAAAAAGAAAATACATCCTGCTTCCCTTTCGTCTTTGTCTCTTCCAGCGACGGAAAGCTAACCACAACGTGACCGTTTCGTCCAATCTACTGACTAAATTCGTCCCCGTACGCGCGAGTAATTCGCAGCGAATTCGCCCTTTCTGGACAAAGTCTAAGGGGCAACGCTGCGGCCTGTGACACTAGTGGAGCAGCCTAGATATACTATAGCCGTGTTTGTGCGCGCAGGCATGGTGATGATGATGAGGTGCGCTCGGCCGCCGTCTCCACGTTTCCGCGCCGACCGGCCGTTCCTCTACCTGCTCGCAGGCGCCGACCGGACCGTGCTCTTCAACGGCGTCTTCCGCGCCTCTACTTAACAACGCTTCCATCGACCTTCATTTATATATACACAACACAAGACACTAGGATGTTTGAGCGCATGGGCTAGTGAACGGGCTCTATATGTTTCTACTTCTGGTATTTTCGAATACATATAACCTAATTTTTGATGTTTTCATCTTATTTAATATTTCTTGTCATATAAAACAATTAATTAAATAACATAAAGATTAAACTGCTTTATTTAAAAAAAAACTCATTGAATTACATAAAACAATACTTCCCTTTTTTGCTCTTAGAATAGGTATTTATTTTGATACTTTCTTGATCCGGAATTATAAGATAATAAATATTCCTAAGCTGATTATATTATAGATGGATCATAATTTTGGAGAAGGATAAAGAATGGCGCCCCACTTAATTTTATAGTAGCTATCTAAAATATCTAAATGTTTGCCCATAAAAAATCATAAAACAAGTAAATGGTATTTCCATCTTCAAAATTGACCTCATGTTTCCGAATACTAAAAGTCTTATGTTATAAATTACATTATTTTGCACCTTTTTTATTTTTCGAATGTTACCGTTACTGAATAAGTGCGAATCCATATTTCATATTAATGTGCGACAGCAATCTCGGGGAGCAAGCGTCGAAAAGCGCTCGTATCGTGGTTCACAGTCAACCGGCCCGCGCTCTGGTACATCATGATGACGGAGGGACAAATGGCTTCTGTGGCTGTATACCAAACCGACCGAAACACACAATGAATTGTAGTTATGCATATCCATTGCTTTATTCAAAGCAAATGGTTATTGATTTAAAAAGAGATCTGATAATTTATAAAATATACCACGACCTTGAAAAAGAATCTTCTTGGTTACCTGCAATGGCAGACATTTCATTAACTTTGTGTTTTTGTGTTAATGACTAACTATCGATAGTTTGCGAAATCGGTATGCTTAATCGCAACCTTGTGGCGAGCTAAGGGGCAACGCGGCGCAAATCCCGCCTTCCCATGGCCTGACCAACCTTGCGGTCATAAAAGCCGAATAGCGGGGATCGCAACGTAAGACACATGACGGCACCAAGCTTTACCCCTACAAATGACACTAGTGGAGCAATCCCGCCTTCCATCCTATGGCCGGACCAACCTTGCGATCATACAAGCCGAATCGTGCATGGGGATCGCAAAGTACATGACGGTACCAAGCTAGTGGAGTAGCCGAGATGTGCTATAGCCGTGTTTGTGCGCGCAGGCATGGCGGTGAAGGTGTTGAAGTGCATTCGGCGTCGGTCTCCACGTTTCCGCGCTGACCGGCCATTCCTCTACCTGCTAGCCGGCGCCGACTAGACCGTGTACTTCAACGGCGTCTACCGCGCTTCTCCGTAACTGAAGTAAACACCTTGATAGCTTGATAAAGACTGCATTATTCATATCTAAAGCTAAGCCCCATCACAATGATAACTCAACCTTACATTACATCTCCCATTTTATAAAATAAAAAAAAAATTATAATACAAATTAAATTTCGTACAGTTCTCCAAATATGCGAGTACCTACATACATATTATAATAACATTTATTAATTCAATTTCATCCGAAATGTAAGTTATTACTTACGTACAGTAAATATCAAACCTTTTAACATTTACAATGTATTTTAACAAATAAAATAATGAGTTCATACCTTTGTTTTGTGCATGCTTATTAAATAATATTAAATTCATTTTGTTTAGTCGATAGATTTATACGAAGTTATATATTCCTTAATATATAACTCTTAGCTTTTAATCATTGATTTTATTTCATCTGTAGTATTTTACATTTAATTTTAATAAATGTAAACAAGTTATGCTTAAATATTTATTATATTCTGACATTTTATATATTTTTAGACTGAAATTACTTTATTTATTTCATGCTTTAAATATTTCTTTCGTACGGTTTGCTGACGCCCGTTCAGGTACCTGCCGTTGCATTACCACGGACTCTTCAGTAAGAGTTTCGTCAAATGAATGTAATGATGAGTTATCAGAGTCTATACAAGATGCCTAAGATGCGAAGAACTCAGAATACTCCTCAGAGGTTTGGGAATCCGCATCACTAAAATCATGAGTGGTGTTGAAAGGTGATTGCTCCGGAGGCTAAGAGCGCATTCTTATAAGATGCCTACGGTTACATCTATAGGTACACGCGACCTCCCTCGTCTGTTAGAAAATACGGACGCGGCTAAGGAGCCTTCACAGATACCCGAGCCACACGCCTTTTGTCGCCATCAAGTGCAATCACATCGTCACCCACCTCGAGCTCTTCTACCCTATATCGCTTGTCATGCCATAATTTACTTTTAATTTGTTTAATACCCTTTGGCTCCAGTGTGACTTGGCACAGTCATCAAAATCGTACTTATAAATTGGCCAATCATATTTTATGTAGTTAATCAACACCTGAAACTCCTTATACGTATAATTTCAATCAAGTCTTTATGTGTCAAAATCTAACATTTTTGGGGGTCGTCTAAAGATGAGAATGATAATCGTCTACGGAGTCTGTTAGAACGCGCCGGTCAGGTTGATTTGGTATTAGACTTAATAGGGATAAATGCGAATTTACGGTAACTGAAGTAGTTAACATACTTCAGTTATCCTGAGCAATATGTTAGCAAATTGATTCATGGAGCAGCTAAAAAAGTGTTTGTGTGAGGCACCGGTACTTGCACTATTCGATCCTCGGGCGCCTGCCACTGTGTCAGTGGATGTGAGCTCGCACTGGGCGCGGTGCTGCTGCAGGGTGGACAGCCGGTGGAGTTTGCGTCGCCCACACTCACCGACACGCAGCAGTGTTATACGCAAATCGAAAAATCGTCTTCGCTTTGGAGCGTTTCCATCAGTACGCGTTCGGTAAAAAAAATATGTTCTGTTGGAGAGCGACCATAAGCCATCGGAGCCTCTGTTCAATAAGCTCATAAATTCCGTGTTAATGTTGTTAATTTTATTGTACTAAAATATCTCAAGATTCCTACGACCAGAATACTTGTCTTGGTATATAAATTACATTTGCACAAACCTTTATATTTACTATGCTTTTTGTTTTTCGAATGTTACCGTTTCTGAATAATTGTAGCTCTTCATATTTCTGTGCTACAGCTATTTTGAGCAGCAAGCGTCGAAAAGTGCTCGTGTCGTGCTTCACAGTCAACCGGCCCGCACTCTGGTACATCATGACGGAGGGACAAATTGTTTTTGTGGCTGTATACCGACCACCCGTAACCTACTAAACTACCGAAACACAATTAATTGTAGTTATGCCGACCCACAAATTTATAGACACTGCTCTATTCTATGCAAATGTTATTAATATATAAAAAGAGATCTAATATAATTTATAAAATATACCACGAACCCGACTTTGAAAAATAATCTTCTTAGAGCAAATCCCGCCTTCCTTCCCATGGCCTGACCAACCTTGCGGTCATACAAGCCAAATCGCGGGGATCTAAAGGCACCAAGCTTTACCCCTACAAATGATAGTGGAGCAGCCTAGATGTGCTATAGCCGTGTTTGTGCGCGCAGGCATGGTGATGATGATGAGGTGCGCTCGGCCGCCGTCTCCACGTTTTCGCGCCGACCGGCCGTTCCTCTACCTGCTCGCAGGCGCCGACCGGACCGTGCTCTTCAACGGCGTCTTCCGCGCCTCTACTTAACAACGCTTCCATCGACCTTCATTTATATATACACAACACAAGACACTAGGATGTTTGAGCGCATGGGCTAGTGAACGGGCTCTATATGTCTCTACTTCTGGTTGTTTCGAATACATATTAATTTTTGATGTTGTCATTTAATGTTATATTTCTTGTCAAATAAATTCACATTTCATTATACATATAGGTATAAGTAAGTAACATGAATATTAAACAGCTTTATTTAAAAAAAAAACTTATTGAAATACCTACTTAAAACGGTACCTTTTTTGCTCTTAGAATAAGCACCACAGCACAAGTATATTATATACCTTCTTGAACTAGAATTATATATAAAATCATAAATATTCCCAGGCTACCATCATAAATACCCAAGATGGACTATAATTCTGGAAGAGAATAAAAAATGGCGCCCCACTTAATTTTGTAGTAGGTACCTAAAATGTTCTAGCTGTTTGTCCTGAAAAAGCATAGTTAAAACAAATAAATGGTTTTTCATCTTCAAAATTGACCTCAGATTTCCTAAGAACGAAATAGTTACTTGTCAATGTTAGTTGCATATAATACCTACTATTTGTATTATGCCCGAGGATATTATTATTAGCACTAAATATGCGCTGTGACTTTGTACTTTAATATTTTTATCTAAGAAATACTAACATTTTTGAAATCACCAATCAATTTAACATACTTACAATAAGTTAAATCATGTTATTATTTGATTATATAAATGTTTTAAGTATAATCAACTGACTGTTTTTGATTTATTAGATGATAACTAGCTAGTAGATAGTGCGTAGTAGTGGTGAGATCAGTTGCTTCGTCTTTTAAAGCCTCCTAGAACATAGTCCAGTAATAAAATAGGTTACACGCTCCTTCCAGGTGTCATTTTGGCGGTAGCCGTAATCAGTTACATAATGATAGTACGAAGGTGTTAATAATAAGTAAAAAATATAGTTTACCTACACAAAACTCGATCTTAAAAAATGTCCGAGAAATGGCACTAACACATATAACTGAATATTGCAACATTCACACTACATTTTGATATCTATCTCATAACACACGATTGCATTTTTGGTTGTTTTGGGTCACTTTACTTTTATTTGCACTCGGTACGTGAGGTGCATCCTTTGATCCCAGAAACGTGACTATCGACGTAGGCTTTTTAGCCTTCCGCTTTCAGAGAGCATTGTCAATGAAATTGTTATTAATAATTTATAATCTTGTCCGCATAAACGTTTGGCCGAAAAGATGGTCTACACAGAGTTATCTACCTCACTGAACCTTCTACATAACAGGATCACGTATCTTATTATATATATACCTAATTAAAAACGTAATTATTTACGTCAGGATGTCTTGTTCAGTATTATCCTTTATATTTATGAACACCAATAAATGGTGGAATTTTTATCTCTCAATGTTTTTCAAAGCGAAAGATTGAAAAGGTTTATAACTGTTGCAATAATATAGCATTAAATGTGTGTGCCGACTGCTGGAAGTGTAGGTACCTGTGTAACGTCTCGTTTGCTTCTTCAGGTTGACATTCCTATTGAAGTTAACAGACGGTTGTCGCAATCATCATTATGAAAGTGAGGTACATTTTTTTAAATTTTATTGCAGCAATGGGCATTGTATTCTGTTCGGCTATGCTAAATACGCCTCCGGTGCCACGCTTCGTCGCTGATCATCCGTTCCTGGCGGTGATACTCGTCGATGGAGTGCCCTTCTTCATGGCTACACATTGCGGAAAACAAGAATAAAATATTGTTTAATGTTTACGTATTGGCTGAGGTCTATGTGGGTGAAAGAAAGGAGATCATATGAACCGAGATACAACTACTTTATTGGGCTACTTTTGATGTAAACAATTTGCCATAAAAGGCCTTCTGCTATTAATGTTTATAGACATTATTACGTGTATCGTGTATCATGTATCAATTGCTGCCAGACGTTCGATTCTCAAGCATTTGAAAGTCATAGTGCACAATTTATTTTTATACTGATCTGCCAAAGTTATTCGTATTTATAATTTATTGATGACTGTTTTTTTATATTTATATATCTGCTTTATTTGTATAGAATTAATGTGTAGAACTGCTGAACCAACAAAAATAAAAAAATATTTCTTTCAAATATCGCCGCACTCAGTCGACTTGCATAGTCTGACTCTACCGGTCAAAAATGTTATACCGATTTGCTGAATCACTATTTTCAAAATAAAGATTAGGTTCATCATATAAAACTTTCTAGTATTATTGATAACATCATTGCGATACTATACAGTTTTTTCATATGTAGGTAAGTAAAGAAGAATTCCAGGATATTGTTATGATTAAGTATTATTATAGATATTAAAGCAGATAAGTTTACTATGGGACCAACGAAATCTCGAAAATAAATTCTATATTTTCATAGTGAAGGTTTTTGTTTTACTTATCAAAATTTATGAGAACTTTTCTTTTTCGGGATTTTAAGGTTGGTTCCATAGTTAAAGATTTTTCAGCATTATTAACCTAAGTTGCGAAAATATGCCATCTTTAATCACTAAAACAATTTATTTTCCATAAGAAATGCATTTACAAGACACTTTCATTTATTAAGTTTAATTATACTTTCTTCCTTCATTATGCTTTGAATATTATATTTTATTTTAAAATATTTACTGTGTGTATTTTTTCCTGCTATTTCTCCTTTCTGTCATCTTGATATTTTATATATATATCTCTCTCATCTCTCTGGGTATTTAATTTCTACTAAATCATATGGAACATTTTCTAAGCTCTTTCTCTTGTCCCCCTCGGTTCCCCACCAGACCAAGATATGATCTACCTGTGCCAAGTTTCATCAAAATCTGTTCAGCCGTTTTTGCGTGATTGAGTACCTACCTTTCAAACATTCACACATACGAACCTTCAGTTTTATCTAATATTAGTAGGATTACAAATATATTTATTTATTTTATACCACGAGTGACGACGAGGCAGGCGGGTCACCTGGTGGTAAGTGACTACCGTCGCCTATAGACATTAGCAAATGTGTTCACAATGATTTGTAATAGTGAACTATATATGTGCTACACAGACAGATTGTCAAATTTTCAACTTGAGGGTGGTAGCCAGCCAGTCGAGTACTACAAAGTACCCTACCACCGCGCTGTATTTTCCTCACGATGTTTTCCTACACCGAAAGCTCAAGCTCTTTGTAGGATTCGAACCCACGACCTTCGCCCCGGCATCCGACGTCACTACCACTGAGCTGTCATCGCCTAAAACTACTATTAGGTACTAGATATAAATAGTTTGTCACAATGTCAGCATGGCAAGAGATGGTGGGTCTGTAGGTATCGGTAAGTTAACTTATGTTATCCGTACCGAAGGGAATTCTGGTGAGCTATCATTTCCTTACAATGTTTTCAGTCATCAAATCCTCAAGCTAAATGTAGGATTTGAACCCACGACCTTCGCCACAGCATTTGACGACACTACCAGCTATTTACCAAGGTTGAATGTGTAATTGTGTTGATAAATCTTACAATATAGGTACTCGTACGAATGACTGGCGAATAGGAAACTTTCTTAATATTAGGATAGGATCTTCCGATTTGTAACAAGGTTAAAAAATCCTATTTCCTTCTAGACGGAATCGAATTCTGTGCTTATTTTCTCCTCCTTTTTTTCTTTTATCCTATTTTCTGCATTTTTTTAAAATTCAAATAGGCCTTTGCAAGAACTTACTAAGCGTCTAGACCCGTAACTCACGGTTCGGAAGGTTACTTCTGCTGAAAAGAGCCGGCAATAATCAAAAGCAATTTAGTTAGATAGCTAAAATACAATAATTGATTTATGTAGGTAATCTCACTGATAATAGGTAACTATTTGCATGTTATTGCGACAAAAAATAGAATTCCTTAGTTCCTACTACAAACTCAGACCAGCCCCCATAAGCAGACGGTTGACAGTTAGTATGACGCGTGTGGCAGGCAGCCATCGCTCTCCTCGCCATTTTGTAGAGAAGTGAGTGAATAACCTTATGTTTGCTACAAAAACAAAAGAAACTAATAAAATTAGAGACATAAGAATTAAAACAACAATATGTAATCACTATGACTACTTTTACAAACAGCGATGCTATTAGGTACCTATGTAAGAACGTTTGTGTATCTCGAAAGCTGAATCTCAGGTGAGATATTAATTTCGCATTATGTAAACTTCGAATGACACTTCACTTCGCAAGTGCGTACCAAATGTTTATTAAAAAGAACTTATATTTACATGCACAAATCCTAAATAGCTCGCACTGCTCTCTCTTGCAAAATAAACGATGCTATAGGTATATCAGCAGTTTTACCTCAAAGCGCGATGCCATTAGTCATAACACTATGAATATAGCTAAAATTTACCTACTAATCGAGCTGTTTAGCTGTTCTTTTTTTTTAATTTAAGAAATCTCTAGAAAGGTTGACTCGACAAGATTTAGTTTCATTAGTTAATATTAAATTAGGTACAACCTACGTTTTTAACATTTCGTAATCCGAATTTATTACCTTTTAATCCCATAATAGCTTTTTCATCGTCATAAGTAATTGTATTTCAGAATCGGACTTTTCACAGCACAAAAGAATCCATAATATAGAGGTATTACGAATCCATAATATATATAGTCGAGGTACCTATTTACAAGCGAGTAGTAGGAACAAACTCCCCATTTTACTTTTATTCCATTTGAGAGCGACAAAAGCACGCTCCTACATGATCATTTAAAAAAAAAACCTATTTTAAATAATATGCTTTTTTGAGTATTGGAGGAGATTGTATTGTCACAACACCTACAATTTCCGAGTGTGCTAAGCAGCTTAGTCGGTTAAGTGGAACTGGTTTTATTCAATTAAAAGATTCGATCCAATAATTCTTACATGTGATGTTAAATAAAAGCTTGTAAAAATAATACCCATAATTCATATAAAGAAGCTATGTAAGTAGTACTTAGTTAGTGATAGGTATTGTTCACGCGCTTCTTATCGTTTACCTATTACTCTATGCATATGGTAGATTCATTTATTACTCCCATTAATTCGCCGTTGAATACATGGCCAGTTAGAGAGAGCGGAACGCATTGAACTGCAGATTACTTAGGTATAGGTAAATTGATGGATGGTGGAAATCACTTGTATGCAGTTAGATAAGAACTGTCGCTGGACTCGGTCCACCTCGGTCGGCTATCGCAGTGATCGTGTCATAAATTTATCACGCCTGGTTTTCAGTGTTACCTACACTACTTCATAGCTAAATAAAGTGTTGTTGATACGGTAGGGGAGAATGTTTTAATGTTAATTCATATAAGTATTATTTCTTGTTTAATCTACATGCCTAATTCGAATGTAGGTAATTAATCAAAGTACCTAAATTACTTTTCATGCTGATAATCATGGCAATCGTTCAAATGGGTACCTACTGATGGATTGTGCTTGTACCAGTATCGATTACATACTTAATGCGATTGCAGTTTTCAATACTTATAAAACCAAGATGCTGCAATGACATACCTGCAAGCGTTTAAAGAAATAAAAACCATGAATCTCATTAGTTTTAGCCCGTTTACTTTGATCTTTCTTTCGATTGTGAAACGTTGTGTTAATTCTCATAACTTTCATATTATTAGACAAAATCACCGACATGTTTCTCCGTATAATTTTGTGCCACTACAAACAGAGCGAGCACCCCTTATTACTAGAATGTGCTATATAAATAATAAGTGGGTGGACTGTACACATCCTAATGTGTTATTGAGCAAACCAGCCACAGAAAGTAATGAAAGGCTCATGAAACCTCTTTATGCACCGCCAAAAATGTACACTAGAATAATGCCACGCATTCCAGACCAGTCAATGTATCGACGGCTATTGGCTCCAGATAGTTTATTAAACACCCTGAATTTACTGCCAAGTTACGGGAAATGGCCCGGAGGTAATAAATCTGCAGAATTTTCAAAAAATGATATGAATCAACTAAATTTAAAATTGAGTAATGTAAACCAGCCGCCCAGGAACTCTGGCGCCGTCATACAAAGAACAGCTAAACCCACAACAGTAAAATATTCAAACTTCGTGGAAGATAGTTTTACAATGGCGGCGGTAACTCCCTCGTCGGCACCCCAAGATACTTTCTTGGATGTGATACCGGAAAATCTTAAGGATAAGGATATTATTTATAATCAATTTGCACAAGCTCTTGATAAACTTCAACGGAAATTTTTCTCGGTGAGTAATAAATAAATAAGCAGCATTGCCCTCTTTTCCTAGGTACCTATTATTGTATTCCGTGTTTGGGTTTATAAAATGTATTTCCTATTCCTACCTAAGGAAGGAATAACTACCTAAGTGGACTACTATGTGGACCGTTTGCATTATAGTAACTTACTAAAAATAAAAAAACAAACATATACTTAGCATGTATTATGGTTTTATTCCTTTTCAAAATATTCGCCATGATGATCGATGCACATTTGCATACGTTGGAACCAATTTTCAAAGCACGTGCATTTTGAACGCATCAACGGCCTCTTCACTGTTCGAAAAACATTGACAATGTATTTTATTCTTCACGGTTGGGAATAAATAGAAGTCTTTGGGGGCCAAGTCGGGGCTTTATGGTGACGAATGACTTTAGTTTGGTTCGGCTCATCTTAACATTCAAGTACATCAACAATTCATATATTCAAGATTCATCACCTGTGTAGGAATATTATAGACATCTTTTGACGCACCCTGATTGTTCTTTTGCAACATTTTTTTACACCAATCGACACGAGCCAGTTTCTAGTCAATTCTCAAGTTGTTGTTCCTTAACATTATTATCAGCACTTATCCATGACTATGATTCGGACCAGCGCACAGCAATCTTCACTACCTAGCACTCTATTCGAAGTGAGAATTCCCGGAAAATTTGGCCATGACCTACTCTACTCAAGACGAGAAAAAAGTAGAACTCCCGAAATCTCAAAACTACAAAAAAAGAATGAACCATAAGTAGTTTCGTAAAAAGTCATTCATTACAAACACGATGCGACGTTGCCGCGTCGACACTAGCTCCCCCGCACCGCTCTCATATTTTTTAAAGCTGATTTTATTAACTAATAAAAAGTGTACGTAAAAGGAAACAAGGCCTGTAGAAATAATTCTACCTCTCGATTTCCCTCCGATTATATTTGTTTTTCATTTATTAATTTTAATTACCTGTGTTAAAGGTATTTAGAAGACTGTATAGGCATCTCAAATACCTACAGCTCTAGTCCAGGTATAAAAAAATAGTGTTTTTATATATGTTTGAAATTGTTGATTTTCAAAATGTTTGGCAGGTAATTTTTGATGAGGTAATAAATAGCGTAATATTATGTAGGAAATAACTGAAGTGATTTGATCTCTGTGATTGCAAATTAGATACCGTAGTACTGTTTTTAGTTAATAAGCGAATATTTTCCTTGTTCCTATCCCTGAGGAAAACTAATTAAGTAGGTAGGTACCTACCTACCCACATAATAAATGCTACTGATTATTAACGTACGTTTTATGTTGTATTTTTAATAGACTCCATAAAATTTCGAAACATTCCCGAGTTCCCAAGATTTTCCGGGAATTTTGGGTGGAGAATTCTCGAGACCCCAAAAAAAAGTCGAGAAATCAGAAACCCTGTTTGGGGGAATTCCTATTGTTTGAACCCGTGAAATATTGCATCTAGAATCTTCTATAATCGACAGAACAGACTATATGACAAACTACCATCTAAATACCTACAATTATCATGTAGGTAGGCATATACATGTCCATTTATTGCTAATCCCTTACACATCAAGATTTACGATTAAAAGTTAAGTTATAGTAAAGGTATGTTAATAAATTGGACATGGCAATCAATTTACTATGATATTATTAGTATTTTAGTACCTATCGTGTTCATATCAGTAACTTGAGCATATGTTATGTAAGTAATCTTAGTTAGGTACTAATTTAACGCTGAATTTTGAATGTATTTTAGACAACGTTTAATATGCTGTCATTGATCAGTCCGGCCGAGCGACAAGAGAATGGTATGAGCTTTGTACAATCTGGGCTGTTCCTGCACTTGGTTCTGATGGCTCTATCCACTGAAGTCGATTCAGATACAAAAACTGAAATAGATGAATGTATCGATCTTCATATTTCTGATTTGGTAATACATGAAATTGACAATTAGCTATTATAGTTTTTAATCTTGTTTCCATAATTAAACATACTTTTTTCAAATAGGATAAAATAGAATTAATCAAGCAAATCGTTTCCTCGTTCCCTAATTCAAGCAATGACTTAAGGTTTCTTTGGAAGTCTCGATTAGCGCTGTGGCCAAATAACAATATTTCTCTGAGCTTCCGCGCAGGAGCAGCCGAGGCGCTACATCTACAAATAAACGAATTTAATGGAACTGAATCTCCTGGAGCTGTAGCGAGGACTCTTAATAAAATGGTAAACAAATATAATTTATGTACAATGTAGGTAATACCTATAATAATAAATATCCTGGGACATTCTTCACACACGGCCATGTGAACCCAAATTAAGCAGAGCTTGTACTATGGAAACCAGATACTATGATATACCTACTACATAGATATAAGTAGGTACCTACTACCAACTCTTTTGTAAATACATACTTGAATAGATAATTACACTCGGGCTCGGGACAAATAGAGATCTAGTCGCAACCCGTAATTTATTCCTTTTGGATCTTATGTTTTTCTGGGATAAATGTGATAATATCATATGTTTTATTCCGGTTCATGATCTATCTGTGTCGTTTTATCCAAAACCGTTATGGCGCTGAGTGGTAAGACAGACACACAGACACACTATTTCGCACTAATAATATTAGAATGAGTCCCTTGAGTTTTGACTTTCCCGTACATTCAGTGTGTCCTCAGCTTCTGGGGCCTCTACATAATAATTAAGATGCCCCTGAGAATAGCCTAGCGGGTGAAACAGTTAAGAAAATAAAATAATACTTAAGTGATAACACTGATAACAACGCACACAAAGCCTACAATGGGAAAACTGAAATAGACAATATAAATATCTGGTAGGCCCAATTAACAGGATTTGTTTTTCAGGTGGAAACAGATTCAGGTGGCGCAATACACGATACTTTTGAAGAAGATGAACTGTCAAATGGTGTTCAGGCAGTTATTCTAACAACGATGTACTTGCGCGGGCGATGGCGGGCCGCACCCACTGTACTCAACGGCACGCGCCCTTTCCGCGACGTAGAGCCCGCCCCCCAGCGCAACTCGCGTATGATCAGGATCAACGATATCATGCGCTATGCTGATTTACCAGAATGGGATGCTGAGGTTGGGAAATCAATAATTTTCTTTTGTGTAACTGACTATAATACTATCTAATCTCATACATTCATGTTAATTTATTTGTACATACATAGATACGACTATTGTATTGATTACATATCCGCTTTTCTACCTAAAAAGAGATTTAGTTGTCATAGGGAATATAAACTAAAATTAACACAAAATATACCAAAAAGGCCACTATGAAGAGTAAACTATTTAGTATGTTAGAGAATTGAATCCAGTCGAGGTGAGCGTTTGATTTTTCCTCGTTGATGTTGCCACTTGCACTTTCGTCGGTAAGCTCTTTTACTTCTGAAGCATTGCTCGGGTCGAACTCAGTGAAAACTGCATATTTTCCAGGACCGCTGCTTATCAATCTTGATAGCGACACTATAAGTCGCGGCGCCTGAACAACTCGTCTTCTCAAATACATCAATACCAATGTTTCTAAAATTCCAGCTAACGTCACCATCATTGAATCTCGAAGGAACAACAATAATATGGGGGTATCGGCACTATGTTTGGGAATATCATATCCTATTTCTGTAAGGAACATGAAATGCCCATAAAGACTGAAACAAAGCAGAATTAATCTCGTATTATCTTTTATGTCGAGCAACATAGCTGTCAACGTGAGCAGAACAATAACAACTGCTGGTACTACGATAATTGCCGCCGGTCCAGCTGCAACTCTCTTAAGCATAAATGTATATTTTAACATTGGATATGTGTTGTTAGGACAGCAATTGTACTTTCCTGGCAGACGCTCATGATATGCGTGCAAAAGCTTCCAACCGGGGCCGTCTTGGAAGTCGTCAGTCACCACCGCCTTTTTCTCATAGAAAGTAAAGTTGACTTGTTCCCCAGTGTGCATCCATGATCCAAAAAACAGAGTGCAATTTTGTTCATCAAAAGGCCATCGACGTAAGGAAGTGCGACAAATTCCTGAATGAGTAACGTGTGGTACACAAGTGACTGTGCCATCATACGCCAACAAACAAGTCGTGTAAATGTCATCCGATTGATAATAAGAGGCGTCTGCATTAAACAAAGACATGCGTGGTGCCCAGAGTTTTGAGCTTTCAATTTGTATCTCCTTGATGTTACCGTAATCAGATGGAGTCCAAGTTAAAAATTCGTCTTTCCACGCTATAGCCACCCAACTGTGTAAAGTGAACGTTTCTTCTGAGGAGTCGAAGCTCATATATTTAATTGCAAAGCGAACTTTAACAGTAACAGCACTCTTATGATCTTTAACCGGTCTAAAGTCTTTTTCGTACGCACAGAATAAATCCTCCTCCAGGTGAGCTTCATTATTATTTTCATGGGCTCGTTCTGCGGGACATTCCCTGGCACTCACGAACGATGCGCTGAACGCACAAATAACTAGCGTTGCATGCATGAGCATGGTCGGAAACTTAATGATTCACTAAATAACTGTTTCAACTCAATGAATATGTAGGTCTGCATTTGTTTCAGAAATACGAGATGACAAGACGCCCCCCAGCGATATCGACTGATTACACAATTAGCAGATGTCTGTATTTAGTTTAGGTACATCTATTCTTTTATCATTTGATGTTCACGCACGTGTGACCAGTCCAGCAAGGACCACCATAACAGATCAATCAAATTGGTACAACTATTATTAGCAGGAGAATATTTAATTGCAGGTTCAGCGGATAGATATGAAGAAAAAAATGTGTCGGTTGAAGTCGGTTTTTTTTGTATGATAAGAGTCATTATAGGTAGGTACTTACTAATAAATGACGACCTATATAGGAGGGCCATACAAACTGGATGTATAAATCTGTTGTTGCAGGCCATTGAAATATTTTATGCCACACCTGGGCTCAGCCTCCTACTGTTGGTGCCTCGAGGTCGTTCGTTAAGAAGGTTAGTTAGTCACGTCGCCGAGACCAGCCTTCAGAAGATCACCGAGAAGATGGAATCGCTTCGAATTGCCACCACCATGCCACTCTACACATTGCGCATGACTCTACTCTTACCAAATAAATTGCAAGCTGTAAGTTAGCATTATAATGTAGATAAGTTTAAGATTTTAAAGCGGTGATAGCTCAGTGGTGGTTATGTCAAAACCGTGACGACTATCTTATGTTTCGATCCTACATCTTGAGCTTGAGTGTTCCGGCAGTTGCACTGGAGTACCTACCAGCTGCCTTCTAGCCTTTGGAGATCTTTAGGTTTCAAAAATAGGTTGGTAACTACCCTACTTATATGAGAACTTCTATGTAAGTACCATAAACATAATACACCCCACCTAGCCTGAGAGCCTACTATGTCCTCATGTTTGAGAAATCACTTCTCGACGCAAATCTCAAATAGTTACGTAACTTTTAATACATTCATCATACTTGAATCGCAAGTCCTGAAATACAGTTTTTTTGTATGCAGTTTTGGGACGACCGTCCCAACTGAGAGCCCATGGGTAAAACTTAAAATAAGATGTCGTTTAAAGGATATTATTTTAAAATAAAATAGTTTCACCGTGATAGATTCAAAATACAACTTCCTACTCCATAACACCTACTTAGCAGGTATAACTAATTTTGATATCGATAATGTTTATACTCGTGTCAATTTCCCGCACTAGGTTAGGTACAGCTGTTTCAGTGACGCGAGACGACTTTGTCTATTACGCTCATATATTCATATACTTAAGTACCTACCTAATTTTGTTAAAAAACGATCTTCAACTTTTGCAGATGGGTATTGATCAACTAGTTAATGTGAGCGCCGCAGAGATGAGTGAATCACTGAGACTGTCACATGCTGTGCAGCGCATTATGTTCTGGGCGGAGGCTGGACGCAACGCCTTCAAAGATGACGGTATGTAAATACCTCACTTATTTGCTTCATATTAATATTTTTACTTGAACAAACAAAAAATAGTTTCGACATATTCAGTGTGTATGTAAGTATGTCTTGGTCAGTTTTAATCAAGCTCAATTTTTGCATATTGGCCAAGTTATACCTAATTACCTACCTATATATCTGACAACGAAGTCTATAAATAATATCTTTAAAAAAATTTAGGTTACTTATATATAATAATAATAATATAAGTGGTGTATTTTTAATGGCGTAGGTACCTACTACATTTTAGTGAAGTACGAGTAGGTAGGTGTCGTTAAAAATATAATTCCCACTGGTAGTTGCTGAGATTAGAGATTTCAAACATATATACAAATTCTGATGGCCAAAATTTTAAGGCGATGATAGCTCAGTGGTAAGTCACGTCGAATACCGCGGCGAAGGTCGTGGGTTCGAATCCTACAATGAGCTTGAGCTTTCGGTGAAGGAAAACATCGTGAGGAAACCATAGCACGGTGGTAGGGTACTTTGTAGTACAAGACTGGCTGGCTACCACCCTCAAGTTGAAAATCTGTCGCCAAAACACCTATCGGTGTGTTCCGACAGCTGCACTTGAGAGCCAGTTCCCATCTAGGCTTTGTGTGCTTACCATCTTCGGCCACATCATCACTTACCATGGTGAGGTTTTGGTCAAACACAAGCCTATCCAGAATAAAAAAAAATTCTTAAACTAAAGGGAATACTTAGCTAAAAATGCTGAAAGGAGTCTCGGGCCGATTTTGATTAAAACTAAAACTGCATCATTAGATGTTCAAAAATATATTTTCCCAAGCCAGTTAAAATTACCTACTACCTACATTAGAATTCGACATGTTACATTTATTACAAAATTATTTCTATAGATGGATTCCCACGGTACCTACCTGTGTATAGGTTTGTGCAGTACCTACATCCATCAATGAAATCGTGCATCAAGGGAGACACTTTTAGACTGTGTAATTATTATAGAACAAGTGTTTCTTTCTGCTTACCTATGGTTACCATTATTTCTAATATTTTCAGGTATCGAATGGGACGAATCGCCAGAGCTGGAACTAGTGGTGGACCGACCATACATATTTTTTGTACGATGGAATAACATTACACTTATGAATGGAAACTTCGTTCTTTGAAAATCTACATAAGTTTTTATTGTACATTGTAGCTACTTATCGATAATAAAGTAGCAATAGTACCTAGATATATATTGATTTTATTTATAGTCTAGGAATATAATACTGCTTGCGGTTACAACTAGGAAAAATCATTTAAGAGCCATGCGTTTTTTGATAATAAAAAGAAATATATGTATAATAAGAGCATTCCGTAAAATTATGAACCTACAAGAACTATCTAGTAGGTTAATAATTTTACGTCTGTTAGGTATAGACTATTTTCCTCAATCAGATTATATTGAATCTGAATTAGTTATTAATTAATTAGATACTAATATAATTATCTACTAATTAATTAAGTGACTAAATTAATAGGCGTTTTAATATTTTTTCAACACGGATATCTACTAAAAATGTAATTTAAATACCTAACTTTATATATTTTTTACGATCGATACTAATATAATAAAGAGGAAAGATTTTATTGTTTGTTTGCATTGAATAGGCTCTGAAACTACTGGACCGATTTGAAAAAATCTTTCACCATTAGAATGTTACAATACCCCTGATGAACATAGGCTATATTTTGTCCCGGAAAAAGATAAGATCCCATGGGAACGCGGGTGACAGCTAGTCAGAAAATATTTTACTAAGTATTTTGTAAATGGCGCGTATGATCTAACTGTAATAGTACTGAAGTTTCGGATGAAAACTTTTTCATACAAGTTACACCTACAACTAAGGTCGTGAAATATACTTAGTACCTACTTAGTCAAAAATCGTTTTTTATATCAGACATCTGATATGTAGGAATCGGGTTCTAACTCTTTCCTACTAGGTAATGTCTAATATTTTAGGCGCATCACAGTTATACTCGTACTAAGTAATAATTATCAGACAAACATTTTTATAACTGGTTATGTGACTTTTTATCTGTGTGTATAGGTGTACCTAGATACCCAACTACAACATTTCAAAGCAATTTCTTTATAGGTACTACTTAAATATCTCTTGTTTATAGAAATAGTGATGTTTGTCTTCGGAATGGAATGGAAGCACCTCCATGCGATTTCGGCTCCTACATAGATAGAACTTATTTTAAGAACAGTTTAATTGGAAATAAAACTACCTGTAATGATGATGTTTAATTGGTTATATTTTAGTAGATACAACAATTATATATAACTGCAGTTTCAAATTATTATTGTCGCTGGTAGAATCGGAATTGCATTTTCGCCAAAAATGCCCTGTCGCGGAATTCTCATGTAAATAATTTGCCCATATCAATTATTTACACCCAGGGTAAGATCAGCACTAATGTACTCACGCTTTCACCAGCGACATCTACGAGTATTATAATTATATGTGGTACTTCCTGACAGGGTGCACATACTACATCTTTGAATCCTGTTTGAACAAGTCAATAACAATTATGTGCTTTTTAAACTGTTATCAACTAAAAACTATTAGGAAAACAGCGGCATGTTTGTCCAATCAGAATTCCAATCAGTCGATGTGGCCCTCTCCTGAAGATACCACGCAACATTTATTACTAGGGATATCAAAGCTTTTGTTATGCCACCTTTATACCTACTTTTAAACAGCAACTCTGGCAATAGGTAGATACTTATCTAAAAGTTAAATATTGGTACGGTCAGCAACATAATTAGCAACTCGGAACGGATCCAAATTGAAGTACAAAACACCTATATTTTTTATCTGTTTAGTAGGTACTCATGTTACTTATCGTAACTACATAACTATTTATAACACACGGATAATTATGTGTAAACGAAAACGTAAAAATGTGGAATGTAAAGAAAGTGCCTTTTCCAAATAAGAAGGTTCGGCAATGAAGAAAGCTAGAATCAGCAATTTTTTACTTTGAGTACGTTTTTATTGTAATTAGGTAGGTAAATCTACATAGCGGACTAGCTAGATAGGTATCATCACATATTATGTATTAATAGTTATCTTTCGTAATAAATCGACATAAAAATACCTACTTAAAATTTTTCGAGGCGGTCAAAAAATAACAAAATATAGTGCTGTGTTTTCAGTGCATAAAACAATACAAATTTCAATCACGCAACATCCTCAATAGGTATGTATGTATAGTATACCTACATTCTTAGTGGGATCTAATCAGATTTCCTAATTTTGCGCCTCTACTAACAATTATACTTAGATATAAATTGAACATCTACTGAAAGTTCAAAAACTAAGAAGTAACATTACATAGCAAAACACTTGAATTGAATAAAAATCAAAATAAAAAGTTATAAAATATATTTTAGAAGTGAAAATTATAAATAGACACGAAAATAAATATACAAAATAGCTACATTATGTGGTGAACAATTACAACTTTATTTAGGCTTACATCTGTAACAATTTTCACATTTGGTGGTTATTAGAAGTCAGTGCGTCATTTCTCTTACAAATTACATAGACTAGTTGTGAATACTTCATGTATATTTTGGAATACTGCTTCCTGCAAATAAGAAAAAATAAATTAAGAATTCACCAGTGTCAAGTGTGAGGATGTTGTAGTGATTGAAATAATGTGGTTAGTAATAAAGAAAACAATAAGCCATAACATGAGGTACCGGTATTTAATAATAGATGTTTTCTATGCAGATATTTATTTAGATAAAAAGTTATCAAGTGTAATTAATTACATATAACACATTCACTTAATATTTAACACTGTCGTTATATTATATATACTCGTTGACTAGTTCGATAAAATTTTATTACAAGAACATATTCTAGGTACCGAATCCATCGCTCACGGGCCCATTAGTTTTAACAAATTGTGTATTAACAAAATACTTAGCGTAAAAATTGTATGGCGGCACATCACCTAGCTAGCGTATTGCACATTCATGGTGGGCGTACCTACTATTAATAATATTAAATTGTTGAGTCAAATAATAGAAGACAAAAGATGTGGTCAGCTAGGTATTTTCCACATACGGTTTTTTTTTCAAATACTTAAATCAAATTCACAATGCCATGTCTAGTGCCACCATAATACCTGTTATAATATGTAGATTATACAGGGGAGGAAAACTAATATAATAAATAAGTGAATAATGACCATATTTGATTTAGCTGGCAATATAATCAAAGATTTAGCTCTAGTTACATTTTTGTGGGCGTGCTGGGGTTGTATTTTCTACGGTTCAATTTATTATACTCTCCATTCGAATGATATCGTTTGTTACAATGCCAAGATATCATTTAACCATAGAACTCGCAAGTCAATCTTTTATTTTTTCAGAGTTTGAATTTGAAAATATTTTTTTAGGGAGGGTAGGAAATACAAATAAATATGAACATCTTTTACCATAGATCAAACAGAACGTAAATTTTTTACCTACTCGACCAAAATGTAATTTCACATTATATCATAATGATCATTCACATTGATGGGTATTAGGTACATGTAAAAATTGAGACAATACGATAGGTTGTGTTATGGGATACATTTGTTTATCAGCACGACGCGCGACGCGGACGAGCGAGCCAGCTCAAGCGTAAACAAGTCAAAACGATAAGTATTTAAAGGCATTTCAATAATGAAGATATACCCGGTAAATATTCTAAAATTGTTAGAAGTAGACAAAACATAAAATACAACATTTTAATTAAAAACAACCTACAATACTGAAACAGTCCACCTAACCAAAGTTATAGATGACAGATAGGGCACCTATGATAGGTACCTAATAAAAGAGTGATTTAAGACAACAAAACATCTTTGATTGAATTGTAAAAATGAAGAAATAAATTAAGCTAAACAAAATAGGGTCATTCTATGTTTAGGCAAGTACCTATAGGTTATACAAAACGGTAATATTACATAATAATATAACAGTTATTGGTGCCGATTCTGTTTGCAAACTAATTTTAATAAAACAATATCTCTTTTTTTTGTTTGAAAGAGATAGAGATTATAAAATAATTAAATAAGGTATATAATTAATATAAATATTCCGTTATTTATTAAATTTTACGTGTCTACATTTGTATATTCAATAGATAATAATAGATACATACATCTGAATCGAACAATGATGTTATAGCTATAATATACCTTAAAAAGTTTAACAGTGTTTTAATCAATTCATAATCAAATTGTGTTGCAATTTATATCTAGTAAGAAGGTAATTAAATATTTCATTCATCATATTTCAAGTAGTGTTTTATAAAAATGGACATTAATAATAAATATTATTCAATGATTAAATAACTAGCAAAGCGCTTATTTTAAACTTATTTATTAAACATCAGAAGATTTTTTGAAAATTACATGACTAGCCTACAAGTCAAAGTTATATTCGGTTTGGAAATAAGTTTGACACGCGATTCCCTAGGACACATTGGAGTCTAATGTAGTATAGATCTCAGAACTCTGGAGCCCATGAGCTAGCGAGATGGCACTTACTCAAACATTTGTCATAATTTTGCAATATCTAAAATTTCAAGAGTATATTGACATATACTCTTGAAATTTTAGATAAATAGTATCAGATTGATTTGTATATTTCATGGCCCTAGCTGCCTGATGTTAGTGCCACCTGAATCTCTATAACTGAGAGCTAGAGACAAATTTTCCGCAGTTTTGTTATGAATTTACCTACATATATAGATTTTTTAAAGTTTCAAAGACAATTCAATGCGAATATGAAGGGAATATAATCATGGCGAAATCAGATCTCATGTTGCATGAACTTGTATGTGAACTGTTATGAGTGATCTGAGGGGGTTGATCAATCGTAATCGTACTGAATTGAATAAAAAAATATTTAAGAAACGGCAGTATTACCATTTTGCGTGTCAATTCATAGCGAAACTGCTTTCGAGTTTTAGATTACGGATAATAAATCCCTGAATTGATGAGCCGGCGAATATGTAACTTGACATATACATACAGCAGTATACCTTCATTATATAACTCTAAACTCGGGGGTAACACTTAGTCTATGCTTAGTCAATCTATAATGAATGATTAAATAGTGGAAAACGTGTTTCATTGTAAAGGTTTTCACTGGCCTAAAGAGATTTGGATGAAACACTGTTGCATGCACAAGCAAAAAAACATCATTGTGCCAATCAGTCGGAAAGTTGGGAGTTAAATATTTCGTCTGGAAATGGGACGATGTAAGAGTAGCGCGTGCACATGTTCTTCAAAGTAAATCAAATTAAGAATTTTAGCTTCCTACACTTATCGCTGCCATAAGTTAAACTTACGGTACCTACTTTCTTGGCGTAGAATCATGAAATTTGGCAAGAAGCAAAGTCGCACAACACAAGTGAAAGCAAAAATCCCGAAAATCGTTGATTAGTAGGTAATAATATCACTTTTTTTTTCAATAATAAACTTACATTTGTATTGAAGCATCGACTGTGATGTAGACCAGACCAACATATAAAGTTTGTACGGAACTCTCAGGAATCGAGTCCTACTCTTACTTATCAGTTTTGTTTAGAAATATGTAGTTATATTTATTATGAAGTAACAAAGCAATCGCCAAGTTATGAGTCCTTCCTGCCTAACACTTCTTTAAAAATATTTATAGGTCTCAAATCTCCTACGTAGGCTGGTTTAATAATCAAAGCCTACGTAGAACTAGCAAACTAAATAGATATGAAATCTCGACTACTTATACATTCTTAATGTTTATCTCATAAGCTTCATTTGGTCACACACAATGGTGCCGATTCTGTTATTTACAAACTAAACGAATTTTTATCTCACTTTGTCTTACTAGCGCTATGCGCCTACTAAAGCAACATGGTGGCTTTCGAGATCAGCAAAAAGGGGAAGAAAGACCTAGGTGGCGAACGCAACAAGTGGAGTAAGTCTCTGATTGAAGGATGCAAAAACCATGACAGCTACTCGTTTCAGAATTTAGCAAACAAACGTGAGAAGAGACACATGAGTACGAGAGTCGCTTCACCAACTCGGCCATCTATCGACCCTCAGTTTAGGTTAAGGCGATGATAGCTCAGTAGTAAGTGAAGTCGAATACCGCGGCGAAGGTCGTGGGTTCGAATTCTACAATGAGCTTGAGCTTTCGGTGAAGGAAAACATCGTGAGGAAACCACAGCACGGTGGTAGGGTACTATGTGGTACTCGACTGGCTGGCCACCGCCCTCAAGTTGAAAATCTGTCGCAGTCCCCCTGGTATTGCTAATGTCTATAGGCGACGGTAGTCACATACCATCAGGTGACCCGCCTGCCTCGTTGTCACTAGTGATATAAAATAAAAAAATAAAAAGTGCCGAAAATGCGGACGCTACTGTCGCTCCCGTATTGGACTAAACTCTAAAGCCTGCCACACGGACGCTGTTTATGGTAGGGGAGGCGAATAGGGGATTTCGGGATTTACTCGAGCGCGTCAGATTAACATAAGGGGGGCAACCTTGCACCTTGTGAAGTACTCTCACCAAATCTGAGCCTTCTATGTAGTGTCGAACGCCTAGGGTAGCCCGTCAGATTAGTAAAAAAAAATCGATGGTTTGAAATACTCGAGCGCGTCAGATTAAGGTAAGGTAAGTTAGTTACATGCAAAATAGTGTACATTTCAAAAATCTGACAAATTGGGCGTGACGAAAGAAAATTGGAGACTCGCAAAGTTGCAAAAAAAAACGTCACCTGGATTTTCTTGAGCGCGATTGGTTTTTTTTTTATTTTGAAGGAAATTAGTCACGAATCACGGAAATATCTTAATCTGCCGATTTGCACAAGCCGAAGTGGCTAAAATCATTATTAAGTGTATAGTCCAGGAATATTATGAGTTTCACCTCAGAATGAGAAATAGTCAGCTATTAACTTGTATAAACCTTTATTTTGACACCCTAAAACTTGTCTCAAAAGCTACTTATCTTAGGGTGCCCGCGACTACTGATTTTTCAAGGTCAAAGGTCAAAAATAATTTATTGCAAATATCTCGTTTCCTATGGGTTTTTTGGTATATGTATTCATAATAAATATTGTAGAAGGTTAAATTCTCTACAACTTTTGTACAAATTTTTTTTCGATATGAACCATTTTCGAGATTTCGATATTTATTACATATTTTTTTTTTTCAAACCGTCAGATTAAGGAAATCCCTCAACATAATTGTCAGATTATGGGTCAGTACAACAAGGCCATCAAGAAGAACCGCCTGTATAAAAATCTGACGCGCTCGAGTAAATCAAGGTCACGATTTTTTTTTGCATTTTCAAAAATCGGCCCTAACTGATGGTCGCGTCCAAATCGTCAGTCTTTAAAATAGGAGCTACTGGAGGATTCACTTAACATCCCTTATTAATGTCTGACGCGCTCGAGTAATTTTTTTTTTTTTTATATTTTCGACCCCTTCGTACGGCCACCCCCACCACGCAAAACGGCAGATTATTATTTTTCCGATATCAGACAGATGTGGCGCGACTACCCTATTAATATCTGACGCGCTCGAGTATTTCTTGGTGACTGTTTTTTTTTACATTTTTGAAACCCTGTAGACGCTCCCCCCACCGCTGAAGGGGAAAATATCACATAACCTTTTTTTCTTTATTCCACCTAATCTTCAAATTCCAGTAGGTCCCAAAGACGCTCGAGTAACTACAAATTTAGCATCAATGCCTCCCCTACCATTAGATCATCTATTTAAGATAGGCTTTTATGTATGTCTTACTAACACAAAACATAAGAAAGGTATAGAAGTTTATAGTCCTGTAAAATTTGTCCAATAGCTTGACTTCATAGTCGGCATCAATAGTGAGCACGACATGAGCATGGGAAAATACCATACATGACATTGATTAATTTGACAGGACAAACTTTCTTCAATCCATTTCTGTATTTTGTTAGAAAGAGTTACTTACAAGCTTAGATTAATGATAGGTCAGAGCGGCGCAATGACCTATAATTAATCTAAGGGTACAACGTCAGAGTGAAACTATGTTAGTGTAGTTTGCAAACATCAGAATCGGAACCAATAACTAGTAAATTTATGCTATTCTGATGCTAATATTATTTATTATCATCAGAGTCGCGCGAAACATAGAGATATATTATTAGGCAAAACTATTGAATATTGATACTTACTGCTATTATCATAATAATTGTCCAATGCACGTACATCCCGCAGTGAAATTATCAAAGCCAGTTTAAAATTTGTTGTCGATTAGTTTTTCTATGCAACATATGTTCTCGCTAAACGTAAAATTTATTTGAAAACAGACTAACTTTTTCATTCCGCGACTGTACGTAGGTACGTACATAACGCATTTATTATTCAAATTGAAATAAATAATTATGTCATTGCATTTCAAAAGCCCTCACTCAGCAGTTTGCTCAAATCCTATAATAATGTTAAAAAGTTTCCTATATTCATTTCAGGGTAAAAACGAAATATTGAGCTTCGTTCAAATCAAACTCAAACTGAAATATAGCCATTGCGGTGTGATTATAAAAACAATCATTGACACCACACTATCATTCGCATTTATAATATTAGAAAGAAAGGGAAAACGAATACTGAAACGCCCATTAACATTCGGGAACGTCTTTAATACTTGAGAAGCCCCTATTCCATACAATCGAACTATCAGTCAATAGCGACTTAAGTCTGAGTGGCGTTTCAATATTTGGCCAGAATACTGTTCATTTCTAAATCCATCGGGTTTTCTATTTTCACCATGATGTGATAATTTCACTGCTATAGACATCACAGTCACCGTTAGATACACAATTAAAATAATAGGTACATCATTTAAAAATAAATATAATATAAGGTACTTACATACACTAAATATAGGCATGCAAAAAACCACAAATAATTTAAGTTCAATTGTATTGTGTATTATTATTGTATGTGCTAATAATTGTAATATTCTAGAATCTAGAGAGAGTGCTAAATGTGGTCGAGACGTAAAAGGAACGTAAGTATGTATTTACTTTTGAACTCCTTCACAGCAAGTAGGTGCAAAGGTAAAGTATTATGTCGCGAACACGAATTTTTACCGTAACAAAATCGATATGTAAGTAATATTGGGTTTGTAAGTTTGATAACTGTAAATACCTACACTGGGAAACAATTTTTAAAGACAATTAACTTGACTTAAGTATAGTTCACCAGAATCATAGTAAGTAATCGAAGTAACAGAAACTATTTAACACCTGTGTGTATTTCAGTCTAAATTGATACCAATAAACAATTTCTGTATACGTTATCTAAAACATTTCAAAAGTATTTTTATCTTTGTCTAATTATATGAAATCCACGACTCTTATTGGTTGACGTAACAAGATATTCGTTTATCTTTTGCTTAGTTATTAGTCACTCCATTTATGAATATCGGTTCCCAAAAACTATACATGTATAAGACTGATAAAAGTATGACAAGGCTAGGCCACAGAGCCCCCAGAAAAGAGGATAGAAGTTCAAAAGAGAAGACAAAATAAAAATATTGTGAATTACTCTTAGTAAAAGCGTGTAAAGCCGCGATCTGTAGCTACTACTTCTAATTATCTCTCAACTGTGAATTTTTACCTAACTGATGTCAAGGAACTGATCAAAATTTTAATTGGCAGAAGGGTAGACCCGAGATAAACAGTACTTTTAATCAAAGTTGGAACTGAGGAAAACCATCTAATAAGTTATAAATAAGTCCTAGAACTGGGTCAGTCCGTCTGATCACAAAATAAGCAGATCCTGTATTATGGAAAATGAAAACAAATTCCTGACATACTACATAAAATATGTTCATATACCACTTTACATATATACATCTTATATGGATGATTATGCTCAGACTCGGAACAAACAGACATGTTAATGCATGCAAATGGTAGCAATGGCAGCATGGCACCCAAAACCTGAGTAGCAGTCATGGTATGTAACATCCTAGTTTCCTAAGTTTTGAATTTACACCACCAAACCTGCTTAATATCTTTGCCTAAAAATATCACCACCAATCACTGGAAGGAAAATAAGTTTCTTCTAGCCTTTACCTGCTTGCTTACCACCTTCCACTACATCACCAGAGAAACCAGTGCAAAGAAACTAGTTGTCATGTAATAATAAATTAATTCAATGAAAATAAATATAATGCGTAATACTAATAAATAATGATTGCAACAAAAGGTTAAACATTTTTTTTTGCTTTAGTCCTTATTCATCAACCTAAGGGACATGTTCCACCTGAGTAAGTAAAGGGTGACTTTGTAAGTGTTGCGCAGTGAATGTTTTTTCTTTGATTGCTTAATAATTAGGCTCGCATGGATTTTATAATCAATTGTTATGTCATTATTTGAACGGTACGTCCGTCCCATTTAAGAACCAACCAGTAAATTAGCAAAATTATTTTAAAAATAAAATAGTTAACCTTTGCAGTCATCCCTTTTTCATTTACATGGAATTATGAATAAGAATATAGTCAATGGCAGTGGGACCAAAGATAACATCCATTTTATTTGTGATAGGCCATAAACTAAGATGATTAATTATAATACAAAATTGGCAATTTAGTGAAGAGATGCATCGTTACAATTTAAAAATTATGGAAGCTACCCTTCCATAGTATTGTGATTATCTATATTATGTAACATTTTGCTTCATTTAATACATATATTTGAATTTGACCAACTTGCTACAACACATTGAACAATAGTTTTTGTAGGAAACTATTATGCAACAAACAAAATATTTATTCTACAGAAAATCTTAATACAATTTCATTTGAAATGTGCTTTTAATAAAAATATTTTGTAATTTTATGAATCTGAAACATACTTTTGATATTAAAAACACTAATACTCAAATAAACCATTAGATTGTGTCTAATATTTGTGATAGAGATGTCTGGTATTTTAACAAATTTAGCAGGTACTTAAATAATAAATGTTTTACCTTTATATGTTTACTTTACTGATGCATTTCTTACATTTATTTATATACTGGATGTGGAAGGCTAATCATTGTTTCTTTGTTTTATTTATATTTTTACGAAACAAAGAAAATAGCTACACTTAAAATAAGAACTTGTTAATGATACACAAGAAAATTTACTTTAACGGTTAATGGGAAATTCCATAATTGACCCCACCTGTGTTCAGGCCTGTGTTTTCGGAGGCGCCAGTGGTTGTAGCGGCGGTTCCGGGCGGAGGCGGTGCAGGCATAGCAATGGGCGGTGCCTGCTCTCCCTTAGGGCGACCCTCGCCGCCCGGCTGCACCGTCACTGCCTGTACGCCATCAGAGTCATCTCGCTCCAGCGTGTGATAGTCGCCAGATTCTTCCGGAGGGCGCGGCCTGCACTTACCGCAGCAACAGTTGCAACAACAGCATAGGCAACAGCAGAAGTAGCAACCCGTCAATACTCCGCATACGATGAATAGTGCTTTGCACCAAGTGCTCGTAACTACGAAATAGGCATTAACATTTTCTTCACCGAACTGTTCAGCTATGTAGAGTCCGAGAGATCCGTAATTATCATAAATGTTTCGTTTCGTACCGTCGCTGAGGATAGTGTGAGCACGGTTTACTTCCTTAAATTTCTCCGCAGCGCCAGGATTGTCCGGATTCTTATCAGGATGATATTTTAACGCTAATTTTCTATAGCTCTTCTTGACATCATCTGCTGTTGCAGTTTTTGGAACTTGAAGAATTTGATACAAGCTGTCTCCAGCGGTAGATAATTTCCTTTTATCCATTGGTACAATTGTAACAAAATCACTGATTACTAATAAAGTTACTGTATCGATGAGATGGTCCAAAAATGTATGATTTTACAACGACAACGATTATCGAAAGAAATTAGTAGAACGAACCAAGAACGAACACCGAACGAGGGTTGCCAACTTGCCAACATTTCTTTTTTGAAGAAAGTCGTACCATAGTCAAGAAATGGTCATCTTGAAAAAAATAAACAGAATGATGGATTTAAAAATATCGACGGGGAGGCACACTGATTGTAAGTTGTATCTTAATTTATTTTAACAGACTTTTATTATAATTAGCTTTCCGCCCACAGTTTCACACGCGTTCCCGAGAGAATTAAAATAAAATATAGCCATATATAATATTTACAGATAATGTAGCTTTCCACATATACTTAGGTCAGGAGTGACCAAATGACAGACCGCGATCCGGATCCGGATCCGGACTGCATAGCTGATAGCATTATGTTCTCGCAACTTTCGTTCACTATTCAACTTTAATATCTTACGTAAGATTTTAAAAGAGGGGAGTGGTTTCATCCAAGTTTTATTTTTTTGTAACTTCAAAAGTGGTTAGAATTGTCTTATATAATATTGGTATAAATATCTAATTAAATCATACAATATAGTAAGCATCGTTACTTTGTTTTAATTGTATATCATATTTTTATTTACTTATTTTATGTTCCTACCTTGGAAGTTGGAACCAAATCCTTACATTACGACTTAGTAGTTTTGGAGTTTAACAAACAAACAAACTCTTTAGCTAGTTATAGCCCCTCGCCCATCTGTACTAGACTAAAAAGAATGTGCTGGCTCAGCATCGTCGCCAGCCGTGTGTGGTCTATTTCAGACT
Organism: Ochropacha duplaris; assembly: GCA_951361185.1. NCBI lineage: Eukaryota > Metazoa > Arthropoda > Insecta > Lepidoptera > Drepanidae > Ochropacha > Ochropacha duplaris. The sequence continues at coordinate 8,688,682 of OX592693.1, read as the reverse complement.
AATTGTTTATGCAGGATCATCAGTCGTTGCATCGGCAATAAATTCACCTTCGCATCGGTGTAGACGTTGTCTCTTATTTTAATTATAGTCTTTGAATGAGTGAATCCGCGTACCAAATAAATTCGTCAAACGGGTAAACATAAAAGTGAGTGAATATGGGAGTAATGGTCGGTTGGTGAGTAAAACTTTTCGCCAATCCTTGTTCCAAAATCCTCCCGTAGTTCATTTAAATTCTTTGTTATTATTGAGATCGGAAATCTCTCATTATAACGTGTCTGGTTACATAGTATGAATTTCTGCTAGTGCATATTAAATAAGAAAACCATAGATTAATGTTTGAACAGGGAATACACTTTAAGGCGATGATAGCTCAGTGGTAAGTGACGTCGAATACGTCGCGACGAAGGTGGGTTCGAATCCTACAATGAGCTTGAGCTTTCGGTGAAGGAAACCATAGCACGATGGTAGGATACTTTGTAGTACCCGACTGGCTGGCTACCACCCTCAAGTTGAAAACCTGTCGCCAAGCACCTATTGGTGTGTTCCGACAGCAAAGCTGCACCTGAGAGCCAGTTCCCATCTAGGCTTTGTGTGCTTACCACCTTCGGCCACATCATCACTTACCATGGTGAGATTGTGGTCAAACACAAGCTTATCCAGAATTTAAAAAAAAAACTTCTTCCTTTGTGTAATTAGTTTTATAATTGTAAATTGATCTTTGCATCGATCAATTTTGCAGTGTAATTTTAGTAAGTAAATCTGAATATCAAACTTTATTCAATTTTATTTTATTAAAATGTTTAATATTTTTTACATTGATAAAAAAATTATAGGTATAGCATATACAAACCCCTGTCTTAGCTTTAATTCTGCTTTTTATACTGTTTTATTTTTGTGTGTGTAATTTTATTTTATTGTGTTTTACTCTGATCTTACATTACCCTGTGAAAAATGGCTCGAGCTCAACTAATAACAATACGTAGTGAAATGCTCAAACTTATTCCATTATAATTATACAATGGTGATAAAAAACTATTGAATTTATTTATACGTAAAGCCGAATACATAATTAATAGATACTGAGGTAGTGAAGACCAGGACTTATATGTGTATCATGCAATTACGAGTAGACTAACTGATAGCGCAGCTTCTCTGTTATCGGAACGAGAGGATGTTGTAACATGGACCGAGCTAAAGGAATCAACAACATTTTGGAGATCCACGTAGTGACGAATGTATAGGCATAGAATTAGAATCAATCAAAATTAAATCAGGAGAAAATTACTTAGACTTTTGTAATCGAATTCAAGGCGTTCGTTCACTGCTTATGTCGAAGGTCAACACGATCGAGTATGCCGAATTAAAGCGAGCAAAAAGGGTTATTTACAACAACACTTCTTTGAACGTATTTTTATATAATCTCCCTGAGAATATGGTGCGAATAGTGAGATTAAATTCGCCTGCAACATTAGAAGACGCCTTAAGTGTCGTATTAGAAGAGGTAAATTTCCACGATCAGTATACAATGCGGAATCGAATTCATGGTACTCTACCATCGCGACCGTCTTTACCGCCGAATGTGCTGAATCCATCCGTAGATAAAGTTGGTAATTCTTACCAACCAAATAGTTTTAAGCCTTTCGTGCCGCAGCAGAATGAAACATCGAAATTTAATTTTGGGATTCCTCAGATTAGGAGCATTCCCCAAAATGCTCAAGGCCAACCCCAACAATTAGGTTACCGACCACCTCAGTTTGGTTATCGACCACCTCAATTTGGATATCGCCCTCAATTCGGTACTCGGCCGTTACAACAATTTGATTATAAACCACCTCAACAATTTGGTTATAAACCACCTCAATAATTTGGTTATAAACCACCTCAGCAATTTGGTTATGAACCACCTCAACAATTTGGTTATAATCCACCTCAACAATTCGGGTATAAACCACCTCAACAATTCGGGTATAAGCCACCACAGGTACAACAACCTCAATAGAATAGAATAGAATAGAATACTTTATTTTGCATGAAAATGTGGTATACAATTAGCTGTTGTGTTATTTATAATGCGTTCTCACCTTTCACCAGTAACTGGCATGCAAAATTTTACAGAATAGTCTCTAATTCATACAATATTAAGTCATCATGATTTTTCCTAAATATCACTTTATACAAGCTTAACACATAACTTTGTCTACTAGCATATACATTTGCATAATTAAATTTAGTACATTTAGAAATTAATATCTTAATGTCAACAAAATAACGATAAATATAAAATTCAGATTAATTCCTTGCCTACCTATTTAAATATTCATCTACAGAATAGAAACATGCTTGAACTAGCCATTTCTTAAGTTTTAGTCGAAATAAACTTAGGGGAATCTTTTTTAGGTCCTCTGGAAGCTTATTGTAAATGTTTATAGCCATTGGATAACTGTTCCTATGGTATAAGGCAGTTTTCATTTTTGGCAACGATAGTTTATTAGGATGTCTGGAATTAAAATTACCTATATTTGACATCTTTGTAAATAGACATGGATGCGACCTTACGAAATTGCATATTTCGAAAATGTATAGAGACGGGACTGTCAGTAGATTATGTGTTTGAAATAGTGGTCGGCAGGATGCAATCCAGTGATGTAACTATGAGAACAGCTCCTCTTGCGCAAAAACCACAGTCAGGATTTAAATTAAATGAACTTACCATCAATGAAAATAATGAACCGTACTATGACTATGACCATTATGACGTTGACGGTATGTATGATTACGAAAATAATGACTATATAATTGAAGAAAGCAACGACGTAGTTATAGAATTAAACTGTGACCCTAATTTTAAACTTCCGTATATTTACGGAACGCGAGTGTATTCAGTGCACGTGTACTGAACATTAAAGGTGTTAAATTAGACGAACTAAAATCAATGTCGTACGCTATGCATAGTGAAGTGATAGAAAGTGTCTATAAAGACCAAGACTCTAAAATTGGTGTTTTATGCTATTTTACATGAAGCTTGTTAGTCTTAACTATTTTGGTTTTAATCGTTTATTTTTGTAACCATAATATTTTAAAATGTTTTCTTTTTGGACGAAATCAAAGCCAATTTTTCTAATAGTAGCTCTATTAGAAAAATTGGCTTTTAATGGTATTCGGGGGAATTTATGGAGATGGTTCAAATCTTACGTGACAAATCGGACACAAAAGGTAGTAATTAGTGGGTTTGAGTCAGTAAACGTTCTTATTAGCTCTGGAGTGCCACAAGGATCAATTTTAGGACCTCTTTTATTCGTATTGTATCTAAATGACGTCAACAGGTGTTTTAAATTTAGCAACTTTATTTTATATGCAGATGACGTTAAAATTTTTCATAGGATTGAAAAATACCAGGATCATATTGATTTGCAAAAGGATTTGGATAGTTTTTCTACATACTGTGAACACAATAAACTAAAACTTAGTCTCAGTAAATGTAGTACTATTACATTTACTCGAAAGCGTAACCCGAGTGGTTTTAATTACTGTTTATGTGGCGAGAGTCTGAACAAAGTTAATAAGATTAAGGATCTAGGCATGATATTGGACAGTAAACTTATTCTTGATGATCATATCGAGAAAGTCATTAACAAAGCTTTTGGAATGTATGATTTTGTCATGCGTGGGAAATCTGAAATTTGTTCCGTCTAGCTACTCTAGCTAGGTGAATGACTTCGTTGCGTAATCGTTATGAATTCACAGCATGTGTTAAAATGATTAAAGTGAAAATAATTTCCTGTGGCTATACCGTTCAATGTAATTTGATGAAACTTGGTGTACGAACTACTAACGCGGTACCCAATATGTGGTTTAAATTAATGTCGTTACGTCGTCACCACCCTGTATATAGGAATTTAAAAACAATTGATTTTTACTGTGTGAACTATTTATTATTATTTTTATAAAGCGTTTTTTTTTACAGAATCTGCATTATTTTCTCGAACGAAGCATATTTTAGATATTCATTTCTTATTAACAAATGCTAAAATGCCATATTTCTTTCCGACTTCCTGAACCCATAGTTTACATCTGTAAAAAAATACAATGCGTTGAATAAATCAATCAATTTTTTTTCAACCTGGTATGGTTACTAATATTTTTGATGAAATGAGGCCAATATTGTAACGTCATGTACATATAAATTGATGCACAGTTAAAATGCTAAAATGCCATATTTCTCTCCGACTTCCTGAACCCATAGTTTACATCTGTAAAAAAAATATAATGCATTGAATAAATCAATTTTTTTTTTCAGCCTGGTATGGTTACTTATATTTTTGATGAAATGAGGCCAATATTGTAACGTCATGTACGTATAAATTGATGCTTGACGATTTAAAATTGTAGTTAAAGATGTCAGATTTGATTCGATCAACAGAACAATACTAGTATGGAAATCTATCTTTTAGAAACAAAATCGTTTTAAATTATACTAAAATAGTAATACGACGGAAAAATATAGTCGTTTAGTAGAAATACAATGTAACTTACCTTACCTACCTAGTCCAATAGAAATTTTGCTTAAATAATCGTTTTTCATGTTCACTTCTCCCAGACTTTATTCCGCATACTTCACAACATTTATAAAGCGTATTTACTGGTACAAAGTAACACGCACTACACTTATACGATAGAAGTGGTTAATTAATTTAAATACATCTTAGCTAGTAACGTGAAACGCCGGCGGTGCATGCACCAAACAATAATGGCGGATGACTGATATTCTTCTAAGAAAGAGACAAGTTCATATGTTAGAGTAGTTCAGAAAACGCTACCATTTTATTTCGCACCTGTTTCATACATTCGAAAGTATACTCAGAAATCAGTAATGAGTTTATAGTTATCTGGGATATCATTCATTCCAAAGAGGATAAAAACACCACGTTTTAATTCATTCTTTCTGGTAAGCTGAAATTAGGGATGGGCAAATGGAAAAAAAAATATCGATATTTATCGTATCGATATTTTCCAAATATATCGATATATATCACCCAAGAAATATCGATATTTCGATATATCGATATTTTTTTGCCTAATTTGCAATTATTTATAAAAATTGCCTATATTATCGAAATTGATGACGTTTAACATAAATACAATTCACACAAAAAAAATAACAATGAGCCACGCTTTTTTTTTATGTAATAGGGGGCAAGAGAGCATGCGGGTCACCTGATGTTAAGTGATCCCCACCGCCCATGCATACCCGCAACACCCAAGGGGTCACAGGTACGTTGCCGGCCTTTTAAATGGGAATACGCTCTTTTTTTGAAGGTCCCCAAGTCGTATCCGTTCGGAAACACCGCCGCTGGAAGTCGATTCCACAGGTCTAGCGTTCGTGGTATGAAAGACCGCGTAAAACGCACAGTGGTGGATCGCCAAACATCCAGGTGGTATGGATGTAGATTTGTTGAGCTGCGGGTTGTCCGGTGACGAAATTCAGCAGCTGGTATTAATCCGAACAGTTCCTCGGAGCATTCCCCGTTATAAATTCGGTAAAAAACGCAGAGAGATGATACATCACGCCGCAGAGCCAAAGTATCGAGCCGATCGGAAGTTTCTTGATCGCCGACGATTCGAGCTGCTCTTCGTTGGATTCGGTCAAATGGAAGGAGCTGATATTGTGGTGCACCAGCCCAGAGGTGAGAACAGTATTCCATGTGAGGCCTAACTTGTGCCTTATACAATTGAAGGCGATGGGTCGGGGTGAAATACTGTTTCGCCCTGTTAAGCACACCAAGCTTTTTGGAGGCTAACTTTGCCTTACCTTCCAGATGACAACGAAACTGAACTTCGCTCGATATTTCGACGCCAAGGATCCCAACACTTGACGTGGCCTGAAGTGGAGCATCTTCAAAACGAGGGGATACGACAAAGGGATTCTTTTTGGTGGTAAACGCGCAGACCTGTGTCTTCATGGGGTTAAATTGAACCATGTTAAGTCGACCCCAATCTGAGACATGATCGAGTATTGTCTCAATTTCCGACACAAGTCTGTTCCGGCACTCATCAACGTGTTCCCGGGCAGCTTTTGCCTGGCCGGTATAAAAAGAATCTCCAGTGCTGTCATCCGCATAACAATAAATACTGCAAGTTTGAAGCAAATCTGCAGAAGCAGAATTGATATGCAGAAGAAACAGCGTCGGAGATAGTACACAGCCTTGTGGAACACCAGCATTCACGAGCTTTGGGTCCGAGCATGATCCGTCAACGACGACTTTGATACTTCGCTCCGTGAGAAAGCTGGTGATCCAATCGCACAGCTTCACGGGAAGCCCATAAGAGGGAAGCTTCGAAAGAAGCGCTTTATGCCAGACCCGATCAAAGGCTTTAGCGATATCCAAACTAACTGCTACGGCCTCCCCCTTGCTTTCAATTGCCTCCGCCCATCGATGAGTGAGGTAAACAAGAAGATCACCAGCTGAGCGACCGCGACGAAAACCGTACTGGCGGTCACTAATCAGCTGGTGCTCCTCAAGGTACCTCAGGAGCTGGCTGTTAATAATGGATTCCATTATTTTGGAGAGCAAGGAGGTTATAGCTATGGGCCTGTAGTTGTTAGGATCAGCACTGTTGCCCTTTTTAGGGATCGGGTGTACTAAAGCAGTCTTTTGGGACAACACCTTTTGAGTATGAATGCCGGAAAAGACGCGTAAGAACCGGAGCCAACTCGGGTGCGCATGTTCTGAGCACAATTGGTGGGATACCATCGGGCCCACTCGACTTATTGATGTCCAGGGTGAGATGCGCCTTGCGTACCTCTTTTTGCAAAAACCGAATTTTCGGCATAGAGCTTGCGCAACGCGGGATGATCGGCGGTGTTTCTCCCTCGTCATCAAGAGTCGAATTGGAGGCAAAAAGAGAACCCAGAAGATCGGCTTTCTCTTTTGCGGTGTGGGCCAGATAGTCATTATCTTTGTGCATGGATGGAAATGAAGGCCGACAGAAGTTCCCTTGAACAGCCTTGGCGAGAGACCAAAATGCCCTAGATCCCGAAGGAAGACGTATTAATCTCTCACCAATTTTGCCAATAAATGATGACTTTGCCTCGGCAATTGTTTTTTTATAGGACCTGGAGGCAAAGTTGTACTTCGTTTTGAGAGCGTTGGTGTTTACATCCTGGGACGCCGATGCATCAGACCAGGTTCGGTAACATTCTTTTTTCCGGCGATATGCCATTTTGCAAGAGCGACCGAACCAGGGCTGGTGTTTTCCACCGACAGGTACCACAGAGTTTGGAATAAAAAGTTCCATACCCTGCAGTACCACGTCGCAACTGAGTTGGCACAAGCGTCAGGATCATACAACAAGAAGCAAACCTGTCTCCAAGGATAGGATGCAAAAAATATTCGCATTCCATCCCAATCTGCTGACCTGCCAAACACGGCGACTGCCCGTAGTTTGCGTAGGTGTTGGGTACTTGACAGGCACAGTACTCCGGACCAGGCAGTGCTCGGACGAGCCAAGAGGGGCATCGACGAAGACTTTGTATCCGTCCGGATGAGAGGTCAGCAGAAGGTCCAACAGGGAAGGCATATGTTCTTCCACATCTGGCACTCGCGTAGGCGAAGAGACCAGTAGGTCGAGGCAAAGTCATGAACGGATCTTCCAGCGTGGTCAGTGAGTCGTGACCCAAGCCAGTCAATATGGTGGGCATTAAAATCACCTAACACCACAATTTCGGCCGAAGGAATCCGTTCCTGTAGGGAGTCTATCGCCTTTTGGACGTGCTCAACGAGTCGATCAGCTCCGGACTCTCACTTACCAAACGAAACGTAACAGTGATGTTACTTAACGTTGGTTTTCTGTGAGAGGGTGGTACTACCCCGGTCGAACCGGCCCATTCATACTGTAGTTAACGCTACAGCAAGGCTCTACCACCTCCAGCTTAGTTTACTCGTGACAACACAACAAACAAAACAACGTTCGTCGTACCAACACTCTAAAATACAATACAGTCAGTCCAGTGCAGTGATACCAACCAAACCAACAAGCAATGTCATTGTCATAGACAAGCTAGTCATAGAGTGTAATTTTTGTTTGTGTAAACCCATACAGCCTCACAGCATTTTTTTCTAAATTTAAGAAATCGGATTGGCCAAAATCACGATGTGACGCATGAGCAGACAGCAGAGCTTTAAAAATATATCGATTTTGATATCTGAAAATAAATATCGAAAATTGATATATCGCGGGAAAAAATATCGATATTTTTTACCCAATCCTAGCTGAAGTAAGCTCAATCAAGCTCATTTAAGTCAGTGTGAGTGATTATTTGTGATGTTTCTCGCGGTATTATTATGCTATTTATATAAATTTGACTTGAGTTAACATAATGGAAATAACTAGTTGACCATCTTAGCCTGTATGTCTCTTGACATACGCTTAGTCAGTCATGAAGATTCGAGGGATATTTAAATTATACCAAGAAGTTCTAGCACGCCGGCCGTACTTGATGCAGGCAATACAAACTGGAACACTAATGGGTGCTGGTGATATTATATCCCAGACATTAATTGAAAATAAATCCGTGAAGAATATAGATTATTATCGGACTGTCAAATTTTCTTCCATTGGATTCTTCATTGGGGTAAGTACCTAGTACCTACCAATAGGTTAGTTGGAGAGAGAATGAAGGAAGGGTGGCCATCTATCGGTATCATTCCTTTCCCGAGGAAATATATACCTAGGTTTCGAGAAAAACCAAATAAATAGATCAATCCCTTTGATATCTAATAATATCAATCCCTAAAATTATGTACCTACATTTACTGGTGTAATTTGAAAAAATAAAATCATCCTTTACCTAAAACCCTCAAACACAAATTTCTTAGACCCAATCACATGTCCAAGTCACATGATGTGGACATGGTATATTAGCTATACTATGGAGTATGCTGTTTTGCATCTTGCTGCATGATTGTGATGTTGGAGTCAACAGGCGCTTCCCCAAAACTAGTTTAAGTATGTGAGCTACACTAAAGTAACTTGGCTTGGTAAGCTGGCGGTGGACTATTGGCTTTAAGGTGATGTGCATAATTCTCAGCCCTCTTTTTACACCCTCAAAGGATGACTTCGGGGATAAAAATTATTCTATATACTTCCCCACAACTCAAAATATCACCATACCAAATTATTGATTCCCCATACAAACTTCCACACCCCATTTCTCCACCTTAAAGGAGGATTTCTGGGATAAATACTCCCTCCTTCGTCCTTTCACAAGATAAACTATCCCTATGCCCATCTAAATTGGTTCAGCGGTTTAAGCGTGAAGAGGTAAGTAACAGACAGACACACTTTCGCATTTATAATGTTAGTATGGACACAATTTGCTCCTGTAGTGTTGATTATAATATCATTGCTTATAATTATTAAATTCAATGTAAAATGGTAAAAATCTCTTACGCTTGGTTCGTCCAAGCTCTTAAAACAATAAATTGTTGGAAATGAAACCCAGTGGCGATTCCCAGATCGCGATGTTAATTATTGTTCCGAACATGAATTGTTATGAATAATAACTTGGGTATATAACATTTTAGTAACAATTGTCCTTGGATTTGTTTGACCTCCAACTCTCTGCTCTCCCCGTAAATGATAAAATTTATGAGAAATCTCTGTTTATTGAAATTGGGTTAATTGGGAAGAAAAGCCCGCAATGGCGTTTGATGGCGCGACGCTAGCGGGTTAGAATTCTTTGGTCATACTATGACTTTGTATAATTTTAAATTTTGTTTTAGGGGCCAGCTTTACGAGTTTGGTATGGGGTACTAAATCGTCGCGTTGGTTCAAGTGGAAAAACTGTGGCACTGAAGAAAGTTATACTTGATCAAGCTATATTTGCACCATCATTTTTGTGTATGATTCTTGTTACTATTGGTGCCTTACAAGGAAAAACTTGGGATAATATAAAAAAAGATGTTAGCACTAATTACTTTGATGTGTTGAAGACGAATTATTATATTTGGCCGTGGGTGCAGATTGTCAACTTTTACTATGTTCCACTTCAGTACCAAGTGCTACTTGTGCAAAGTTTTGCTTTGTTCTGGAACACATATTTATCATGGAAAACAAATAGGAATAATGTTTCGGATAATTTTGTGAGTGATACAAAGTAGCTAAGTAGGTCCCTAGTTATAGTTACAGGTGGATTTTAATTAAATAGTAAGTATAGTAAGTACCTATAGATTGTTAAAATTTTGTTTCGGGTACCCATCTTCTAAAAACTGAATCTTTATATAATAAAGATGCCAATGTGATTATAAAATAAAGGTTTGTTTACTGAATCTTAAAACTTCTTTATTTTCACTAATTAACTATCGAGAATAGTTCGTATTCAAGAAACTTCCAACCAGACAGAAATTGGGCGAGAAAGATATTTATATTATAGTACAATTCTAATTTCACAGCTAACGTAAATTTTTAAAAGCATTGCATGAATTATGTAAGTACTCTACATTGCCTGACTGAACACAATAAAAGCAATATTGCTGTCCTTTTAGAAATCTCAGAGGGAAATGTTTATTGGTCTATTAGACTAAATAATCAGATATTAAAATAATAGGAGGTTTTGATTGGAGTTTGTCGTACAATGTACAATTATTAGATTAGATATTAGATGATGAAACACACAAATGGCTTAATAAATGGCGTAATCGTGTTAGTGCAGCTAAATCCAACGATATTCTTCCACACTGACTGTGTGAGGTACCTTGGCTTTCATCTTGACAGGCGCCTTACATGGAAGCAACACATAAAACAAAAAAGGGACCAGGTTAATCACAAATTCCGCTCCCTGTATTGGCTAATGGGAAGAAACTCTATTTTGTCAGTTACTTTTAATTTACAACTCTGTGCTCAAACCAGTTTCGACGTACGGAATTCAGATTTGGGGCGTCGCGAGCAAAAGTAACATACTCTGCTTCCACATCTAGGCTTTCTATTAAGTACTAGCTGTCCTCCGCAGTTTCACCCGCGTTCCCGTAGGAAGGTCCCGGGATAAAAAAATAGCCTATGTTAATCTATACTATAATATTATAAAGAGGAAAGATTTGATTGTTTGTTTGTTTGTTTGTTTGCATTGAATAGGCTCCGAAACTACTGGATCGATTTCGAAAATTCTTTCTCTGTTGGGAAGCTACACTATCTCTGATGAACATAGGCTATATTATATTTAAAAAAAAAATAGGGATCCTTACTAAAACTCCAATAATGTAAGCCGAGGTGTAAAAAATCGACCTAAAATTCCTTACAACGCGTGCGCTGCGAAAACTATTGACGGTAGAACAAAAAAATTTACTACGACTTTGCGGAACACATCATTATCTACAAACAATGTCGGGACAGTATACCAGGCCACTCAGAAAATTTTGCGACAAAAAGATTTTATGTATAAGACACTGGCCACTTGTAATTATTTTGAAAACTTCGATTATTTAAAAGTAAAAATACCACTGTTCGATTTTCAAATTTCCCTCCGCATTTTTTTGAGAGCCAATTCAAATTTTATTGTCTCATAAAAAAATGGATCTGCATCGAAAACATTTTCGTGCAATGATTTTTATGATTTCAAATGTGGCTTAAAACCTGATGAGTCATTTGAGCGACTTCGAATTGCTTTTATGGATGAAGGACCTTCAAAAGCAACCATCTACCGTTGGTATAGCGAGTTCAAACGCGGTCGTCTTACTTTGGTGGATGAACAAAGGAGTGGTCGTCCTACGACAGCTGTCACGGAAGAAAGTGTGTTGGCAGTAAAAAATTTAATTCAAGAAAACAGACGAATTACGTACGAAGAGATTCAGCATACTCTGCTGCTGCTATTATAGTTATATCACAATGAGTGTTCTTTTATTATAAAAAAAAAATTGTAATGCCGGCTCTTATATTCAAGACTGCTTTCACTCTGAATTAAAAGATATAAAGCAAAGCGCGCCCTAATAAGTATGAACCCAAGTAAGTACAAGTAGTAAGCACAAGAATGAACAGCACCGTGAGTCCTTGTCAAGCTCAGTCAGTCGCAAAACAATACGATAAGTAGGTACTTATATCAACGACAAAAGTGAGATCTAGATGGGTGTATGGAGGAGCGAGGTGTTAGACTCCTCCATTGAAAAGGGAAGATCTTCCGCCAGGCTAAGTCATCGTGCCTGGGGACCGCGGTCCAACTGTTGATGTTGGAATCTTGTATATATGCAGATCGCATAGAAAACTTCGTAAGCGCGATGTAGGTTATTGAAGCGCCATCTATCTAGTAGTCGTGCGAACTATATCTATGTGTAGATAGATGTCGCTACATCACTCCCCTCCAAGACCAGAGGTCGATATTGCTGCGTCGTGCTAATGTTGCTTCAAGTGCCAGTGCTGCTCGTAGTCTACAGTGAGTCGAGACTGAGCGATGAGCCTTGCAGGACCAGGAAGCGCGGTGAGTCGGCTGCGTTGGACCTGAAGAAGGCGAAAGCTGGCTTGCTGTGTCACTGCTGCTGTGACCTGGTGCGGAGTGCTGGGAAGTGATGCTGCATACTGCTGACATTCCAATCACGTCGGGTTCACCAATATGGAGGAGTGAGGTGTTAGACTCCTCCATTGAAAAGGGAAGATCTTCCGCCAGGCTAGGTCATCGTGCCTGGGGACCGCGGTCCAACTGTTGATGTTGGAATCTTGTATATATGCAGATCGCATAGAGAACTTCGTAAGCGCGATGTAGGTTATTGAAGCGCCATCTATCTAGTAGTCGTGCGAACTATATCTATGTGTAGATAGATGTCGCTACAGGTGCCAAGTTCAATGGTCAGTCCTGAGATTTATTTATAACAACAAAAAGGATAATACATATATTAAAGCCGAAGGTTTGACTTGGCTAATGCGATACGAATTATATTATAGCCTACGCAAGTTCTAAATCTGTAAGTTCTTAGTTAATTCTTCCGAAAATTTGTCTTGCTGGTAGAAACTAGCTATCGAAAATAGGGCTCTTCAAGTAGGTAATTAATTAATAATAATTCGTATATGAGAACTAGCCAAGTCAAACCTTCGACTTTAATATATTATCCTTTTTGTTGTTAAAAATAAATCCCAGGACTGACCATTGAACTTGGCACCCATCTAGATCTCACTTCTTTTGTCGTTGAAGTCAACAACCAAGGCATATATCATAATATTGAAATTGGCATTTCATTTTACATTTATGTTTTTGATAGGATATCATTACTTTTTGTACAGAAATTATTAGTAGGTACCTACTTATTCATAATAAAATGAATACCAAATGGTTTTTAACCGACATCAAAAAAGGAGGAGGTTCTCAAGTCGACGGTATGTTTTTTTTTGTATATTTGTTACGCGATTATTCTGCCAATTATGCACTTTTTAAGTCTATGTAGCGTTTGCGTGAGAACGAAACCATATCGCAATTTAAACGACTAGTAACGCCATCTCTTATCTAAATTTTACACTATTAAATAACTTTAAAATAAAATTATAAAAATTTACATGTTTCAGATTTATTCCTTTGTATTCAACCAACTACCTATCTGGATGCCAAATTTGAACTTTCTAGGTCACCTGGAAGTGGTTTATAGTTTTGATCTAATAGGTCAGTGATAAAAATGACGATTGTTGGATGTTTATCTAAATAACCGTTTGAGGTGTGCTTATGAAATTTGGAGCACATATTGTTCTCGCGAGTCTTAATACATGAGCCTGACATGTTTATGTGAAACAGTTTTTTCTATGTGAGTTATCAGTTGGTCAAAAGTGGCTCCAAATAGTTCGTGTAAATATACACACTTTGCGCATCAGTCAGCTTGAATTGGCTGGACACGCGACCGCGTGTCTAGAATATAAACGCCGCTATTACGCTACACCTTGTATATCTTTAGATCTGTGAATTTGGTAGAATTTGGCTAGTCCAAATGGAAGGCATGTAATTTAGTCAAGTTTGATGTCGAAAATTACGTGGAGGAATGGTGGAGACGGGACAAAAAGCATTGGAAGATGCATTTTCATGAGATTTTCATTAGTCTAGTCTACATCTTCGCTGTCTACATTGCATCCATAGATCACTATTATATTAAACTACCTATGTACTAAGTTAGCTTCCGTGGGGGCGGACCTGGTGATCCGTAATACAGGTTCACACCTATAATAGACACCAGCTCCTCTCTTAACTATATTTTTTGGTCTTATTGTTTGTATATAGTGTATTAATGAGGAGAAATAAATAAATATATTATTATACACTAGATATACTAGATAGATTGCATTTTGCTTTTGCATGAGATGAAAAATAAAACCATTGTTTTTTTTATTATTTGTTTATTTAAAGGCTTTAGTCACAAGACTATTTATTTTCAATATTCTTTTATGTTTAAGTCATGTTATATCACATTCACAGTAAAGTCTAGTCCTTGTCCGTATAAGTCCAGTCTGGTTTTAGTGAAATTGGTGGCGGGAACTTGCGAAGTGACGTTGCGTTTTCGTTTTATTTTCATTTAATTCATGTATTTTGAGTTTTATTGAATAATTTCGGAGGTGTTTTGTCCAATAAATATCAATCTAAGTGCACAAGTGAAATTAAATGAAAGCGTGTATCGTGATTTTTCAAGTTGACCCAAAAAGTCCGTGAAAAGTATTTGTAGAATGCCGCCAATTTCACTAAAACCTGACTGGACTTGTACGGACGAACTAGACATTACAGTGAATATGAGAATGAGACTATAACAAAAAAGAAATTAAAACGGAAGAAAATGTATGCGACTGAAAGACTTTGTATAAAGTGACTAAAGATTATTAAAAAAAACATTAACAGTTACGCTTAAGGGGCAGGACTTCCACATAAAAAAAATATGTAACGGGTACTACACTGGTACTACCAACATAGAAAATTAATTCAGTGACATGTGCCAGTCCTGATATGACAATTGTAAAAGTGATGTGCAGCTATATCGACGTTGTCGATATCTTCTGCACGGGATTGACTAAAAATTAAGTGTAAATACACCAAGTCGTTCTATAGTTACATACAACTATGGTCATGTATAGGAACTAAAAATATACATGTACTGTAACTATGTATTTATTTATATTCATTTTGTAAAGCCTTATTCTCCCTTTTTTACAGAATCTGCATTGTTTTCTCTGACAAAGCATATAGTTTATTTATTATTTTACATATATATTTTAGTAACAAATGCAAATTTTTTGTTTATTAAACAATCGTTTTTCTTTTTTTTTTTACTTTGAATAAGCTTGTGTTTGATCGCACCATGGGAAGTGATGATGTGGCCAAAAGTAGTAAGCATAAAAAGATTAGATGGGAACTAGCTCTCAAGTGCAGCTATCGGAACATACCGACAGGTGCTTGGCTACCCATATTTTTGCTTTTCTTTGAATAAACTTGTTTTTATATAGAAATTTAACTTTTTATTTCAATTCATTCTAAATAGACGTAAGCGCCAATTTACGGCAGAATTTGAGAGAATACCTTTACTCTGTTTGATAACCATTATGAAAAAAATGCTTTGACATTCGCGGTATTTTTTGTCAATTATAAATACTAACTTAAGTACGTACTTATCATAAGAGTCTCCGAAGGATTTCAAGTTGGCGATATCAGGAACCTACCAAAAGTGGACCATATTATTGAAAATGATTGCTATAATGGTGGGGAAACACGCAGTGCTAAGATATTACTGGCATCACGGGATAGTTTTGTAGATACTGCTGTTGTTGGATAATGTGGAAATCAAGCGCGATATAAATTTTGTATAGTTAATTGTAGAGTAACACCTGAGCAAAGTTAAAGCGATGTTATAGGTAGGAATATAGTTAGCGCTATAATTGACGAATTCAAATAAAATGTTAATTCTTATTTTAAATGTTTGTTGTTTTATTGTTTAGCCTGTTGGCCCGTAAGCAGTACAGCCATTCCACTTAATCATCATATATTAAAACAATTGAATCAAAATTAAAGCAAGCCAACTAATGAATATTTTTTTCATTCTTATGTTCATTTACAACTCTATTGCATTAGAATTAAAACCTGTAGGTACAATGATATACATAAATAAACGATTAAGAATGTTGAGTGTTGTGATTGAGCACCGGCTACAGGAGGATGAAAACATGCGATCTATTTTGCCTTAATACTTGTCTTAATCTAAGCATCAATAATACTTTACTTTTAAGTATGAAATAGGAATATGACACTTCGATAACTTTGACGTAATTAGTGTCATTTGATTACAACCGTAGACTAAAATTAAAACGTATTGTTTTAATTTTGCTTAGCCGAAGGTCCCAATTTCTTACAACAACCACCGCATCGAAAAACTTTAACTATTTTGTAATTTTTTTCTCTTAAATTAGGCATTAAAAAAAATGTTTCTGATTCAGGACAGGAAAAGAAAGAAACTATATTTTTATTTTAGGGTCTTATAAAAAATTAAATGTTGTCAATTATGGCCATCAATAATGGCGGATGACTGACATTCTTCTAAGAAAGAGAGAAGTTTATATGTTAGAGTAGTTCAGAAAACGTTGCCACCTTATTTCGCACCTGTTTCATATATTCAAAAGTTTACATGGAAGATGCGCTAGGCTGGCACAGACAGACTGACAGACGATCTACTCTTCTTTGGACAGATCTATGGTTGGTTGGGGTTTGCCTATGGTGGCAGGGAAAAATTTGGTGCTAGAACGAAGACTAAAATCAAAATATTTTTGAGACTTCGTGTATTGCTTAGCTACATATCAGTAATCTGTGATTTCGGGTCCTAAGGTAACATCTATTTTAATTATTATGAAAAATAACATATTTATTCTAATAAATTATTCTTCCACTAGAAGTAACTAATTGTAAACCTTATAAAAATGTTTCATAGGTCATTTCGAACGTGGACAATTTAAAATGTGTGTATTGATTGATTGACCATAAAATTAGAATAGCTATCTTGATCGCACTAAAGTTGATCTTCTTGCTATCTCTGTGTTGTAGCAATAATAGGTACACTAAAAATTTACCCTTGACAACTGGACTCATGGGCATTTATTACACAAAGGTAATAATCTATTTATGTTTACCGTAGCACAATGGATAACTTGACATTAATATCCTCCAACAAGATCTTTGGTGGTTACCAAAAAGTTTACAACCATGAGTCTTTAGAATTAAAATGCAAGATGAACTTCTCAATTTACCTGCCACCACAGGCTGAAGGTGGAGATGTCAAACTACCACTCATTTACTACCTCTCAGGACTCACATGTAATGAACAAAACTTCATCACTAAATCTGGATTTCAAAGGTATGTACCTAATTCACAAGCTCCTGAAATAATTCCTTTTTGGTATTAACCTGTCAGTTCTTTCTTGGGACCATCAGGGTTTCAGAGTCCGCACCACTTGGTTCTCAAATGGGACAATCAGGACGACATTTACTTGAAAATTGGATGCCAATTTTGATGTTTTTAAAACTGTGCACGAGTTGACGAGTTGTTTGACAGGTTAATCTCGCGAGTCAACAAATTAAATGATTGATTATACATATAGGTATCTAAAATACTGAAGGTACAACAACTAGTCTGAAAACCTGACTATTTGGCAAAATGCCGTAGATTTTAAGGCATTTAATTAAATGCAAGAAAATATATGAATTAAAGAAAATTGCACATCTTCAATCAGCATGAACAAAATTTATTTAAAAAAACCTTATTACCTATAGTGTGTAGTATTAACTTATGTCAAACAAAATAAGCAGTAGGTATTAATAAGTTTGTACTCCTAATTCTGCCCCTGTTGTCCCAACACTACCCAAAAAATCTAGGAATCTCAATTAGTTATTAGGTCATAGTTAGGAAATGCAGAACTGGGACATTGACTAGCATTAACCTGTTCTGATAATTCCTGACACAGTGTTCTGATAGATTTTTGTGTATTGAAAACATGGCTTTTATCTATTTAATAACTTGAATCACTAAAAAATAGATTCTATTGTTATCTTATTGTTTTCCTGGCACTTCTGTTCCTTTGATAGCCACAGGGCCGGATTAAGAGGTGTGGAGGCCCTGGGCCAACAAAAGAGTGGAGGCCCCAGCCCCAGATTATATTATGAATAGGATAAATTTTAATTATACATATTTTCTTGCAAGTGTTTTATGAATTTATGTGGGCCCCTCTTGTGGAGGCCCCGGGCAGTTGCTCCGTTTGCCCTCCCTTAAATCCGGCCCTGGATAGCCAAGGAGTATAAGGAGCAGAAAAGCCATAGCTCTAAATCTGCAAAATTGCAAAAAGGGGGTGTACATAAAATACGCCACTCGGAATTTCATCTGTTTTTATCCCTTTTTCCCCCTTAGTCATCCTAAGTCACACTTAAAGTGTCCCCCTAGCAAATATACCTCACAAAACTGCATATAAACAATTTATTGTGATTAAAAGTAGCATAGAGATAAATAATTTAAAATATAAGTAAGTACTTGCGATGAGAATCTTCCGACATAAGTTGAAAAAAAAAGAAAAATGACCTTACAAAGTAAGATATGTAACAGTCAGTTCAGGCATTATTTTAAAAGCAGAAATATTGATAAAATTAAATGGATGATAATAAAAAAGTGGTCGGTATTTAATACTGATAACATTGAACATGTGATAAGTAGTTCCCTAAGTAGGTAGTACTAAATTAAGTATTATGTAACTGTTTTGAGATTACATAATTTAAAGATACCAAGTAATTAAATGACCATGTTTTAAGCTTCTGATTTCATAACCTAAACTGCATGCTCTGTGGTCCACCTCTCGATTTGTTTATAAAATACTAGCCGTCTCCCGCCCGCTTTGCTGAACGATATCGCGTTACAAATTATTGAAATTCTCGGCGTTTCTGTACTATAATATTATGTATTTATTATACATTGTGTATAAACCTTCCTCTCGACTCACTATATCTATTGCTGAAAACTGCATTCAAATCCGTTGAGTCCTAAAAGAAGAAGAACCCCCCCCCATCCAAAATCACGTGTCAACCACGCGCCGCTCGTGCTTCGAACCTCGCGTGATTAATGGATGATCCCTTATCAGGGGCGAGAATACCTACTTATCAAACAAACTACTTTTTCTATGGGACCAACTCTGAAGCGCAAAAAACACTGTTCCATCTTGCTAGTAACCAATCAAAACAAGGTCTGTTTTTCATTTAAAAATCCGGCCAAGAGTGCCTTTGGCCACGCTCAGTGGGTTCCATAGCATAGCCTGTATAAAGATGCAAATTATTGTAACAAAGTTTATTTAATTTGTAGCATAAAAAGAGTTAGTATTTCATAGTACCTATTTTTCTCAATGGCACTATGAATATAATATTACATTACAGTCACCATACAGCATACTATTTATCTTTTTCAATAATATTTTCCTAAATATCAGCGTATATGCTCGTGCAAAGTGCAGTTTATATGTAAACAATAATATCAAAATATTACTAAAACCGCATTTTAATACGCTGTATTTTTAAAACATCTCAGTAACCTCATAAAATATTGGGTCAATGTGGGCAAATCCATTATCGTCTCTGATATTGAATTTGGTTGATATTTAATTACTTTAATATAAATTTTATGGTTGTACACGACTAAGAATTTCGCTATCTAAATTCGTCTATAACTCAGTAATTAAAATATCTTTCTTTTCCCTTACATTCGGTTGACAGTGACTTTTCCAAGAATTAAACGGAAAAGATGTTATGAACAATTTCTGTAGTGTTTTCTATTTGATGTTGTAATTATAAAGGTAAACAAACGCGTATGACGTCATCAAAAGCCTGCAAAAAATGGCGGCGTTCAAACAGCAGCTCAAATAGCAGAGGCATCAATGAAGTATCCCCAATTATGGCCAATTAATATCGATTTATTAAATATATATCTACTACTTACATAAAACAAAAATAGTAGTTGGCCCTGCGGTTTCACCCGCGTACCCGTGGGATTATCTTATCCCGGGATAAAAAATATAGCCTATGTTACTCAGCAGGGATAATAATGTAGCTTTCTAATGATGAAAGAATTTTTAAAATCGGTTGAGTAGTTTTTGAGTTAAATCGTAACAAACAAACAAAAAATCAAATCTTTCCTCTTTATAATATTAGTTTAGATATGCAAGCACGCCTTCCGAAATAGAGTTGCAACAATATGTAATTAATATCACAAATGTTTTCAGATATGCAGCAGAACATGGCATTATAGTAGTGGGACCAGACACTTCTCCTCGAGGTGTGAAAATTGATGGAGATGATGAGTCTTGGGACTTTGGTGTATCCGCTGGTTTCTACCTTGATGCTGCAAAGGAGCCTTGGTCAGAAAACTACAGAATGGCCAGTTATTTGAACAAAGAATTATATGAATTGATATTGAAAGCTTTCAGTAATGTGGTAGATACAGATAGAATTGGTATCATGGGACACAGGTATTCAAATAAACATTTTTAAGCAAAGTATCTTTAAACACTATGTCATGACTCTTATTTAAACATAAGGCGATGATAGCTCAGTGGTAAGTGACGTCGGATACCGCGGCGAAGGTCGTGGGTTCGAATCCTACAATGAGCTTGAGCTTTCAGTGAAGGAAAACATAGTGAGGAAACCATAGCACGGTGGTAGGGTACTTTGTAGTACCCGACTGGCTGGCCAACTGGACTGTCGCCAAGCACCTATCGGTGTGTTCCGACAGTTGCACTTGAAAGAAAGAAAGAAAGAAAGAAAATCACTAATTTTGGACTCACACAATCACAAATTACACACACATATACAAATATAGAAGACAACAATACAATACAGTCATACAATGTACTGTGTAGCTGTGTGAGGCCAAAAAGGCGCCTATCTCAGCATTAAGCTACGGCCGTAGGTACCGCAGCGCTGGTATTCTGATAGGGCACAAGGTGCCATCGCGGCACAGGCATCCAAATAATATTACAATAAAATTATAATTACATAATACATATAACATCAGGATAAATAATATAAAAGGGAATATTATACTTACATAATAATTATATTTATATTATTATATAACTAAATTATAAATATATATTACCAAATATTGTTTCCGAACGCAACGCACTCAGTTTGACTGTCAGTTGGCAACAAGGTACTAGTCTATGGTTGAGGCACAGTTCAAAATGGAAGAAAAAATAAAAATAATAAATACAAACATACATGAATTATTTTAAAAGTGAATCTAACTGTATACTGTGTAGTTTCCGATAACATTATATTATTAACAAAGAAATAAAGTAATGGAGCTAGTTCCTATCTAGCCTTTGTGTGCTTACCACCTTCGGCCACATCATCACTTACCATGGTGAGATTGTAGTCAAACACAAGCTTATCCAGAATAAAAAAAAATAAAAAAACTTTCAGCATGGGAGGACATGGAGCTCTAGTTTCAACTCTTAGGAACCCAGGTCTGTATAAGTCAGTGAGTGCATTTGCGCCCATTTGCAACCCGAGTGCATGCCCTTGGGGAGAGAAAGCTTTCTCAGGATACCTAGGAATGGACAAGAGTATGTGGGCTGCGTGGGATGCATCAGAACTAGTCAAGAAATATGATGGACCACCACTTACATTGCTTATTGATCAGGTACGCTTTACCACCGATAAATAAGTATAAATTAATGATATTCTACTTTGATACTAAAGATACACAATCAGCGAAAAAAAATGACCTTACCGAATGTTTGCCCACTCTAATATTTGCGCACTCTTTTGATCTAGTAGAATTCGAACGTTCCGACGGTAAACATGCCTCAGTGCTCGTTTAACATCTATTATGACTAGCAGGTATGAGTCGTAAAATTTTATTGCCTTTTGTACATAACATAGCTTTGTGAATACAACATAAAAAAATAACTATTATTATCCGAAACAATTTGAGAGAACTTTTGCTTTGGATTGTTTATCTTTAGTTATTAGATATCAAAGGTGGCATGGGTAAGGTTGAACTTGTGCTTTGTCTGACCACGGATGTCACAATATTAAAATATTTTCATACATAATAATCAGCAGTGCAGTGGTATTAATGTTGTTGATAAATAGTAAGTAGGTATTTAAAAATACAA
Source organism: Ochropacha duplaris (assembly GCA_951361185.1). Taxonomy (NCBI): domain Eukaryota; kingdom Metazoa; phylum Arthropoda; class Insecta; order Lepidoptera; family Drepanidae; genus Ochropacha; species Ochropacha duplaris. Next base: position 8,666,536 of record OX592693.1, on the reverse strand, counting down.
ATGTATGTATGTCATAGGGTGCTGGTGACAAATTCTACATTGAAAAGCAGTTGTTGCCTGAAAAACTAGTAGAATCGTGCCGATCAGTCGGCGTGCCTGTGATACTCAACCTACGCGAGGGCTACGATCACTCCTACTACTACATCTCCACTTTTATCGGCGAACACTTCGATTTCCACGCCAAAATACTCAAAGCTTAGAGCAAATTTCCATTGAATTCCCATCACATTTAGACCCGGATTTTAAATGTATCCGTCACTTTCAAATGTTGAAAACCGGCCAGTTGCATGTAGGATACGTAACTCACGAGTGAATTAACTTTCATGAGTGCCTTCTTGAGGCCCATGTGAATAAACGAAAAAAGAAGTAAATTAGACTGTCATACAGAGGCGACAAAACTATATATAGATGGTGCCATCCACGAAGGCGCGGCCCCACTCTTTTTCCTAATCCCTTACAGTGCAAGTGTACATCCTTTAGCTAATGTTGTATTGAGTTGTTGTTTTTGTGTGTTGTATATATGTACGTATCGATATATCCGTAACACTAGTGAAATAATGCACTCATGCACTGTAAGGGATTAGGAAACAGAGTGGGGCGCATCTTTGTGGATGGCGCTATCTATATAACTCTAGAGGAGCCCTAAAACAGTGACGGGGCCATCTTAGAACCAGGGTTTTAAAATACTTGCTTTAAACCATCCGTTGTAAGAAAACAGAATGTATTTACACAATGTGCATTTTTGATATATTTATTACAATTGTTTATTTTATAATTGTCTTTATTATTGTTGATCATCCATAGCTATTCATTATCGACGGTATTTTTCTACTATTGAGCTTCTTGGAGCCAAAAGATCTAAGCTATGTTCTTGAGATATGTACACTCTCCTGATATTAGGTGACACATTAGCGACAATTTATGTGAGATATCAACATTTTTCAGAAGTGGCACCGCCACGGTTGCGGTTGCGGTTCTAGCAGGGCAACTTAAAACCCCTTACTTACTTTTTGTTACTTTTGAACCAGGAATAAACAGATATTTGGCAAAACAGTCTTGGCTTGGGATCTATTGAAATGTTTATTCGTCCAAATAGGCCTTCACAGGCCTTCTTATTGAGAAGGGAATATTATTATTTTTATTCCAATAGTGTATAACATTTTCTTCTATTATTCCAATAAATAATTTCGAAACGCGGATAAAACTGGCCTAACATAGTTGAAAATAAATAAAACTCCTGTTTTTCAAACATGTTTTATAATGTTTATTTTAAATAACATTTATCAATAAAAATGTTTACTAAAAATATACAAGATGCTATCTACCAGTGTCATTCTTCCTGATGTTGTGGTAATACTGTAAAAACTTGTCTCTGTTGCCCCAAACCTGGGTACTGCCCCAGTAGCACCAGGCCCTTCACAAAAATAAGACCAGAATAACATTTGTTAAATAGCACTAATGTTTTGCCGCCTCGGGCGAGCGCAGAATTTTCGTTACGTAGACGCTAATATTGAATGTCTTATCAATATTGAGAGTAAAAGAAAGTAATTTATTCAGTGTAACATATTCCTATACTACATATTCCTTAACTGATACAAAGTGATGAGCCAGGGGTAAAATAATGGTATCTTTATAATGTAATTCTGCTGTTTGTGTGTGTGTAACTGAACTCCTCTTAAACGGACGGATTTTGATGTAATTTTGTGTGTGTGATCAAGTTGATTCGAGAATGGTTTAGATTCACAATTGAACCCGGTAGATGGCGCTGCAATCGGGATGAAACTCAAAAGGAGATGTTTCATTTTTGGACTGGACATTGTACACATATTAAAAATAAGCTAAATAATTATTCAAACCGATAAAAAACATCTAATTTTATTTTTGTTGTCGATAAACGCTGTAAAAAAATATTTTTTATTACTAACAAATATTTCACAGGGCAACATAGACCGCCATATTGCACAAACGCAAGAATACATATACTACCTGGATAGGAAGCTCTCCATACCTACCTATAAATTGCGAAAAAGAGAAAGATAACAGCTACGTTGGGATAATCTCTCTTTCTTTCACTAAGGGTACTTAATGAAAGAAAGAGAGATTATCCCAACGTAGCTGTTATCTTTCTCATTTTCGCAATTGATAGGTTGCTTCAAGTTTGTATTTAGAGTTACCTATCCATTTAGTATATATAATTCTTTGATGTGACAGACAGCGCGTAACTCGAAAGCCACAACTTTTGCTCTCATTTATTGTTTTTAACGTGTATAACTTGCTTGTATTTTGATGCGCTTGAGTTCTAGATTGCTCAATAATAAAATGTTTTTTGAGTATTTGAATTCAGACTTTGTGTCCAACAAGATGTACAAAACAAATTCGACTTTCACATAATAACAACTCTCAATATCAATAATTTAAAGATTCTAATTCAGTAACTTGGTAGCAAAGTATTTATTATAAAAGTAAAACTAGGTGGTGAATCGGTCAATAAATCATTGTCAGTCAATCAATTATAGTACCTACCTACCTATATATTCTCTTTATTGGTTGTATTTAATGTCAGTTTGACAGTTTGACGTAATTGTAATCGTCGTCGCCATTGAAAAAAAATGCAATTAAATTGCCATTAGAAATGTCGAAACACGCCTTGTACAAGAAAACAACGTAAAATTATTAGAAATAAGTATTTTTCTCATGTTTTATTTATTTTTCCACGACTTTTAGTCAAGTGTACAATGTGCAGTTCAAGACTCCATACAAATCTGAAACATCTCCTTTCTGTCCGGTCAGCTAGTATACAATTAAAAATATGTCTATACTTACATTCCGAATAAAGCACCACCAAGATGCGCTGCATGGTCAAAGAATTTCCATCCTAAAATAACTCCAGCCAAATCAACACTCATTATAACTTTGATAGCCTGAAACGAGAAATAAAAAATTTGTAGAAGGCAAAATACATCTTATTTAGAACATTAAACTACAATTGCCGGAACACACCGCTAAGTGCTTGGCGACAGACTTTCAACTTGAGGATGGTAGCCAGCCAGTCGAGTACTACAGAGTACCTTACCGTACCCTACCTCACGATGTTTTCCTTCACCGAAAGCTCAAGCTCATTGTAGGATTCGAACCCACGACCTTCGGCGCGGTATCCGACGTCACTATCACTGAGCTATCATCGCTTTGTCACACATTGCCTGACCCGGAATAAAGCCTGACCTAGGCTCAATGGACGCTTCTATTTTCGTGGGGCTGATTAGTGATGCTCTGAAACTGAATCCCATTATCTGATAAATTCATGGCTTTCTGCCTCTTCTAGAGCCGTTTACCTCCAAACCTAGACATATCTAGGTATATTTAGTACCTACTAAGTAAATACCTACAAATAAGTTATAGCTATATATTCAGTCTTTACCTATGAAATTGCCGTTTTGTATGAAAAAATCTAAACGATTTTTTTTTTCATGTATTTTTTATTTGTATGAATCGAAGTAATCACTCATGCAATCAATGCATCTTTGCCAACGCAGTGGCAGTTTATTGATGCCCTTCTTAAAGAAATCAGCTAGACGGGAGGCAACAAATTCTTCAAAGGCATTTTGTACTGCCTCTCGGGTATTGAATTTTTTTCCCGCCAAGAAGTTACCCAAATTCTGGAAAAAGTAGTAGTCTGTAGGCGCAAGGTCTGGTGAGTAGGGCGGATGAGGGAGAGCTTCCAACCCCAGTTCTTGCAACTTGGAGACCGTCTGCTGTGCAGTTTGAGGTCTCACCCCGTTTGGTAAGAAGCTGTGATGAATCATACCGGCGCTAGACCACCAAACAGTGACCATCACTTTTCTAGGGGTAAGTTTTCGTTTAGGGCATTGTTTAGGTGCTGAACCACGATCCATTTTTCATCGCAGGTAACAATGCGGTTCAAATTCCTTCATTTGTGTGTCTGTTGAGCAGTGCAAAGCACGTCTCGAAGCGTACTTCGCGCTGGCGATCATTGAGTTCGTGGGGCGACTATTTGTCAAGCTTTTTTACCTTGCCAATTTGACGCAAATGGACCAATATTGTTTTGATGCTAACGTCGAAAGCTGCTGCTAATTCAGCCGTAGATTGTGTATCATCAGCTTCCACAATCGCCTTTAATTCGTCATTGTCGACCAAAGTCTTCGGACGACTGCGAGGTTAATTTTTCAGGTCGAAATTTCCAGAACGGAAGCGAGCAAACCAATAACAGGTGGTGCGTTGGTTTGTAGTGTTAGCTCCGTAAACGGCGTTGATGTTGCGTGCCGCTTGTGCCGCGTTGCTGCCACGACGGTACTCATATTCCATAATTACTCGAATTTTGAACGTATCCATGATGACGAAAATGATTGAAATGCGATGAAAATGTAACACTAATCAATAAACAAATTACTATTTTTGGAAAAAGAAATCCATGTTTTTATAATAAAATTAATTTGAAATTAGAATTCTTAGCCAAACAAAAATTATTTTGATTTGAAATGGCCAGTACTGCAAAACGGCAATTTCATAGGTAAAGACCTATTACTTATACACTAGCTCATTATAATTAGTAATCAATGATGAATTAATACAACATAGGTGCAAGTAGGTTATATGATATTTGATGCAACAATACTTACCATACCAGCGGCGAACGTATACATAGGCAAGAATATAATGCTCAGCCTAGTGTCAGGGTACTGTACACAAACATATGACAGAATTGACATTATTGCACCCGACTGAAAATGAAATATAACATCCAATTAATCATTTGAATTTCCGTGCTTTGAAGGTGAATTTCTCTAAATTTCGGAGAGAAAATAACCCAGTAAAATGACAAACAGAACTACAGCAAAAGTGTAACAACGCGATATTGTTAGTTACATACACCACACGCTATCAGTTATTGTTTGAATCTTAACTAATATTATAAAGAGGTGAAGTTTGTGATGTTGTAGGGGGTAATCTCTGGATCTACTGAACCGATTTTGAAAATTCTTTTACCAATAGAAAGCCACGTTATTTGTGAGTGTCATAGGCTATATTTTTATCCCGGGAAAAGATAAGATCCCACGGGAACGCGGGTGAAACCGCGGGGAACAGCTAGTATAGATAAACTGTAAAAATAATTAACCAATTTCAAAAATTCTTTCACTTAAATTAAATTAGAAAGCTACATTATCAGAGAGTAACACTGGCTATATTTTATTTTAATTCCCTCGGGACCGCGGGTGAAACTGCGGGGTCGAAATAATGGGGAATATGCACGTGACTTCAAAATGGACGATATTTTTTTTTATGTAATTCATAATGTTACAAAAACATACCTACATAATTATTTTCAAACAAAATCATGATTTTATAGCTAAAGGAGAAAGCAGAGACTCTATACATTTCTGGGCCCAGGTGTTAACTCAATCAAAGTAGCCTTATTTGAAAGAGGATATTATAACAAGCCTTCACTGAAAATTTGGTGATATTTGGCTATCCAGGAATCAAGTTATATGAAATATAGTAAAATTGAGGTTATGTTACAACGTAGCAGTTTTTTGATGTTATTTGCTGGATAATATTGTAATCATTATGAAATGATTGTTAGGCATGGGGTGCTAGTAGAGAGACTCTATGTGTGTTGTGTTGAATATCTGACATGTATGGTGCTCCCTGGACATCGATTAATCCAATGTCCAGGGTGTGGAAGTAAAATAAAACATGAATACATACAATAACTATTTATTCATTTTCAATAATTATGAGTACTTATGTCATCAAAGATTTGTGCTGGAGGTATGATATTTTATTACATGGCACAGCAGCCTACAGTCCTTCTACCTACAATACAGTTACAATAGTATGCTAATATTGAATCACATCCTTTTAGACAACATGTGTTTAAACTTATATGTCGGGATAATATATGTTGAATAGCAGCTTTGTCTGCTAATACTCAGCAAGAGTGACATATACAATCTGCTTCATCCACCTGTAACAAAAGTGTTTATATGTAGATTAATGAAAATTAAATCCTCTATTATAATATATTTATTTACATCTTTTTGGGTGTTTAATTTTTTTTAAATTAATATCTAATTATATAAAAAAAGCATACCCATCCCTATATTGTAAATAAAATAAGCATGCAGGATGAGTCTGACATAACCTGGCAGCTTCCCCCAGATACTTTTAATCCAAAAAATCCTAAGTATTTATATAATATGTTTTACTGAAGGTACTTACTGTTTATGGCAGAATCCAATCTCTGGTTACTTTATATATCACAGATTCATAAGCAGAATCATTACAAAAAAGGTGTGTGAATCGCTGTGCTAACAGTGAATGTCCACGGCGGACACAAACACTTGAATGGCCAACTTTAGTGTGATGCTTCAATTTGACATCTCCCAAGAACCACAACTTGGGCCAAGTTCCAACATACTTGATATACATAGTTCTCATTGGTTACCTGAAAAATGTTAACTATTTAAATCATGTTCAATCTTATACAAACTTCATTACATAATCCTAATGAGTGAATATGAGATGACTATCACAAAAACACATAAATATGTTCACCATCAATCAACTAATAGGTAGGATAGATTTAGGTACTTATGCCATTTAACAAAAAGATTAATGATATGATTAAAATAATTATAATAGGTACTTACAGGCTGCGATGCATGCCACTGACGAATAACTGATAAAATCGCCTCATCGTCCAAGACTCTTCTCCCAATAGTTACTGCGACCAGTCGCAATGGTACAATTTACACAGCGATCCATGTCGTCAATATTCGATTGATAGGCGTAATCAGTCGTGGTATACAATAAACATATTATACTCTTTGCAATAAACAACGGAAAATACGTGCGAAAATGAAAGAAAACGAACGAGTGCCGGTTTTTTACTTAACCTGTTGTGACTGACGGACGGTTGTCAACTTGTCAGTGATCTGATCAGTGTTCCCAAGTTCCCAACTGTAAAATAATTTAAAGTGACTCGATTTGATATAAATAATCGATTGTTATGCACTTGTCACTCGATTTCCATACATATTCTGAGATTTTAGCGATTTATTTTAACTCGATTATTACGATAGGGGTATGCATTTAATCGATTATTTGGTTTCACAACTTATTTTAATCTTTCTCGCTTTCTGGATAGAAAAATGATACTGTATTTTGTGATTTCCTTTAGAAAAATATAACGGATTTTTTGATACACATTTGAACTAGTTAACTGCTGGGCCCAAAACTTACCGTCTCCTTTAATATTCAAAAAGTGTCTAGTTTTTAAATTCCCTCGCAAATTTCCAAAACACCCCATGAGCATATCGTGAGTAATCGTGACGTCACTTTGACACTCGACCACAGAGATTGTAACCGCTACGCTTAAATTTATTATAATTTATAAGTCTTTTGTGCTGCTTTTCCATGGTAATAAACTGATTTTAGTAACTTTGTGAACCAAACACTTCATTTTTGACATCGATTTCGTCTAATCTCACATCAGAAAATAAGCGCGCCATAATGGCCGGGTTTGAATCACCCGGAAATGATATTAATGGTTAAGATTTTGGATGTGTTATATATTTTTTTGTTATGTAATAACCCGTAGAAACGTTTAAAACAATAAAAAAAATACGTGCATATTCCCCATTGTTTAAATATATTATACTAGCTTTTGCCCGCGACTCTGTCCGCATGGAATTAGTAGGTAATTTGCGTAGCTTATTTTTTATCCAATCTGCTTCTTAGGGTTCCTTACAAAAAAACGGACCTTTATAGGACCACTCGTGCGTCTGTCTATCCGGTCATGTCACAAACATTTGCTCCGAATCTACAGGACCAAATCAGGTTTGGTAGGATGGTGTTTCTATGACCCAAACACAGATGTGCAAAGTATTATTTTTTTTTAAATAAGGTTAATTTTCGGCGGACAAATTAGGAAATTAAAAATAAATGTTTTGCAAACCTATACTGTGTCATATATCAAATGAAAAGGCTCGTTTTCTTAACCTTAAATATATTTTTGTTATTATTGTAAAATAAATAGTTTTGATTTTTTTCATGAAAGAAGACGAAAATTGACCATTCCCCCCTGATTTCCAAAACTACTGAGCGTAAAATTTTGAAAAAATACAAAATATAGTTCATTGCTTGTAGATTACTGGAAAACCTATGAGATTTCTATCAATCAATTGAAAATAAAGTGGTATACTCAATATAATACGATACGATAAAATATAGTACGGAACCCTGTCTACGCGAGTTCAACTCGCACTTGGCCGGTTTTTTCATAAATCTCCAGTTATAAATCAGTTCAGCGGTTATTGATTCCCCATACAAACTTTCACCCTCTTAAGGGATGATTTCTGGGATAAAATCTATTCTATGTTCTTTCGTGGGACTTAAACTATCCCTATCCTAAATTTCATCTAAATCGGTTCGGCGGTTTAAGCGTGAAGAGGTAACAGACAGACGGACAGACAGAAATTAGTTCAGCGGTAATTGATTTCCCATACAAACATCCACCCCTCTTTTCACCCCCTTAAAGGGTAATTTCTGGGATAAAAACTATCGTATATTTTTTCCCGGAATCCAAATTATCCTTATACCAAATTTCATCTAAATCGGTTCGGCGGTTTAAGCGTGAAGAAGTAACAGACAGACAAAATAAAATTTAGTTCAGCGCGTAATTGATTTCCCATACAAACTTCCACCCCCTTAAAGGGTGATTTCTAGGATAAAAACTATCCTATGTTTTTTCCCGGGACTCCAACAATCCCTATACCGAATTTCATCTAAATCGGTTCGGCGGTTTAAGCGTGAAGAGGTAACAGACAGAGAGACACACTTTCGCATTTATAATATTAGTATGGATATGGATTCTGGTTCTTTTTATTTTATGTAAATATAGATAAGTAGAATTTGTATATAAAAGACTTACTGCACCAAGACTAAGGCCAGGCTGGTTCACCATCACTTTGTAAAGGAAGCTGGCAAAGCTGCTTATTACACCAGCACTTAAATACAAGGCAACAAATTGCTCCTTACCTAATGACGCTATGGCAGCTGTTGGCAACAATAATAAGTTATTAGCCTTCATTATCAATCAATACATTACAACAGGAATTACATAAGGATTTTTAGCAAGATGACCCCTACACATTCTCATTCTTATTTTTGTTTAACTAATTGTATGTTGTTTAACTAAACTACTTGTTGTAAGTACAATAATAACATTAAACGTTTACGCAGCTTCTTATTTATTTTTATTTGCCTTAAGTTACTTACCTGGCATGAAACTGTAGAGGACATACATATTTGCAGCCAAATGCATTGCTGAATAATGGCTGAATGTGGAGAGTACCATTGGCAGACATACTGCACCTGAAAATTAAAGAGAAACTAAACCAACTCCCTTAGTATTTGCTAATGTTATCTATACACAAGAGCATTGTAATCTCAGTACTTTTGGATTCATCTAGGGAATAAAACATAAATCTGTATATTTGGGTACAACAGTTGATAACAAACTACAATGGGATTCTCATTACAATCTTTGGCTTGTAAATTAGGTTCTGCTGAATTTACTGTTAGAAAAATAATTAGTTTACTTTACATATTTCCATAGTCTTTTATCATATTGCATTTTACTATGTTGGATAAAGGATAATATATTATAATGATCTTGAGAGAGAGAGAGAGAGAGATGTTGGATTGGATGTTTGATAATGGCTGAAGGGATTGTGATGAAACTGATACTAACTGCCGGCTGGATTTGAGCAGAAGTATTTGACCATGAATGGTTGAAGTGCTCTTGTACGCCAAGCAATGAAAACCAATACATTAGCAGCTAGGATTGGATAAAACACCTTTTCACTGTCTTTGAGTGAATTCCACCACTTTGTGATGGGGCCTGGCTCTGATCTCTGTAAAAAAAACATCTAGTTATTGAAACAAATACATTAAAAATCCCATAGTGTAAAACTTTTATTTGGACTGATTTCAGTATCAGCATATAAAGTTTTATTTCAATTTCAAAATGTACATTATTTGAAATTAGTGAGCCATATTATGCAATACATACTGTCTTAAATTTCTTTTGTTGTGAACTGAGCCATGTTCCAGTCTTCCTGAGCAGTGTGGTTGCGTGAGAGCGCAACTTCTCATATTCCCAGATTGCACACCCAGCAATAGAAATGGTGCTTACCTATGGAATTAAAGGACTTTACTGACAAGATGACAACTAAAGATTAGACTAAAGGCTAGGTACCTATATTATAAATACTCTCACCCCAACAGTAAAGATGAAGGGTTTCACCAATCTACTACCATGTAGAGGGCCGGATTCAATTTGCAATTGCTGCAATGGATCGGGCTCAAGTTGAGGTCTACGCGCGCTGCGACGTGAACTGTTCATAGTATTCCGAACCTGAACACGGCCATTGTCGATCGGTTTCCGAACTTGTTTGAGAAGTAAGAACTTGCTAAAATACAAATAATAATAAATATCTTACGTAGATTGTATGGTGAACCTACATAACCTAATTAGATACGTTGATGTGAAACGTACCAACTATGGGTTAACTCCAAGCCAGACCAGACATTTCTGGAAAACATGTTAATTTTTTGTTTAGTATTTAGTTACATTATTTTACGTTGTTTGGTAGGTTAGGTACCTATTGCAAAATATCCAAGAAAAAATTGACAAACATTGACTGACTGACATGACATTTGATAGCTTTGTTTGTTTTTTTTTTCAAATGTTTTTAGCTTGGTATCTAAGCCATTTCGTGTTATAAGTCTCACCACAAAGTACATTTTTATATACTAAGATAGTCACGTTATATTGTCACATTCACTGTAAAGTCTAGTCTTCGTCCGTACAAGCCCGGTCTGGTTTTAGTGAAATTGTTGGCTGTTCCACTAAAACTTTTCACGGACTTTTTGGGACAACTTGAAAAGTCACGATATACGCTTTAATTTCACTTCACTCCACTTGTGCACTTAGATTGATCTTTATTGGACAAAAAACCACCGATATTATTCAATAATACTCAAAATACACGAATTTAATGAAACAAAAAGGAAAACGCAACGTCACTTTACAAGGTCCCGCCAAAAAGTTCATTAGTTAGACCGACCGATCCACAAATGACTAAAGTAAAGTATGTACAAAACATACAAGTATTATACCACAGTATCAAGTTAAATTATACCAATACTACAAAATACTTTTAAAGATAGAAATTAGAAGGAATCGAATGAAAAAATCCAGGGAGAGCTCATATGTTCTTTTTGGCTTGACTATTACCGGCCGTCGCTACTGAGCACACGGGCTAGTCAAATAACTGAGAGAGAAGAATAGTTAACTACTTAGAACGATTGAAACGTAACCAGGGCAGTGGTTTATTCGTCCAAGACTAAAATTCATTGTACATTCATTCATACCTCATATTTGCTATAATTAATCTCAGGTATTGCAAATTATTCACAAAATTATTCTAATTAGAAATAAACCCGCGAAGGCCACTCACACACACACAACACATAGCGACATTTCGGAGACCTCAAGTCATTCTACACTAGCGCCTCTAGGGGCGAATTCATACGCGATAGCCTGCGTTGATAACTATACCTACTGTTATGTTAACTCAATTTTTATCTGGTATCGCAGTTAAGATCAAAAGTTTGCTGTTTGTTTGTTTGTTTCGGTAACAATCTGGCCAAATACCTACTCGCTTATCCGGCCTAAAACTATCTAGCTGGATACCGGATAACCGTTTCATCATAATGCTCGTAACTGTCGTTTACTCCAGCTACATAAAAATATACGACTTTAATTAAAATCCTGTCGTAGAGAATAAAAGAACGTTAATTCTTATAAAAAAAATTGCAAGAGAGAAATTTGGAAAATAAGTAGACGTTTGTAGCACAAATAATACAAAATGCAATCAAGTGTTTTTCAAATTCATAATCATAGAACGTTACCTATTTTTTTCATCAACCTGTATTGAGTTTAGTTCTACTCTTGTAAAAATCTATGTATATCTCAACTAATATTACCTACTTCTAGTCGCCATTACAGTCAATGATACCTACTAATAATTAAGTAGGTACTCTCCTTTGATATATGAGTAGGTAGAGAATAATATGTGCCTGCCAGAATGTTTTAGAATTTTAGATTCTTCTTCGTTTTGACGTTTGTTAGCATTCGGGTTTGTGTATAGTTCGTACTTTCGTACCAATGATATTATAGGTAAGTGGTGTTTTTACTTATAATTTTAGGGTTCCGTACCTCAAAAGGTAATAAAAAGGAACCCTTATAAGATCAATTTCTTGTCCGTCTGTCTGTCCGTGTGTCACCACCGATTATCTCAGGAACAATTGACCGGTTTTTATCATTGGTTTGTACGATATATGATTGCTATGGAGGTCTATATGTATTATTTTTGAAAACGGAAAAATGTAAGCGATCACCTGTCTTAGTTTTATTTGTAGGCGGTTTTGGGATAACCGTCCCATCTGCGAGCTAAAAGATCAACTCCTTGGGTCGTGGAAATTGCGTAATTCCAGGAATCGCGGCTATGTTACCTAGTAAATCCTTATCGTTTTAAACATACCATACGCAGTCGTAGCTATGTGAGTAGGTATAGATACACATAGCTATGATATACAATTATGGAGATCTTCGGCTATAGAACAAACATTTTTATTGTGTTGCTTTTCTTAATAGGGGGTTGCTGGAGTGGGGTGCCTGTGCCCTTTGCGCATGCCCTATTCAGTCGAGGCCCGGTGCGACCTTTGTCAACTTCAGTCTACAGCTGTGGAGCTCAAGGCGAAACCTCGTGATTGTTAATCTGCTAAGATATTAGGACTATAAAATCCTATATTTTTCTAAAGTGAGTACCATTGACGTTAAATACAATAGGTACATTTAGTGAAGGATCTGATTTATAGGAAGCACAATATTTATCAAATGCGCGTTCAACGTCTGAATACGATTTAGACATAGTGTCTACCTATAGAATAGGTACCACTACCTACTCTATTATAATAATATGATCCATGATTAAGATTTTCTATGGCGTAATTCTTATAAGTACCTAGTATTGCGAAGCTGTCAACATCGACTTTTTCACCCGTTATTTTACCGCGAAACTTGGTCAAATGGCGGCGAATCGATAGTGTAGAAACCATGTGGAGATTGTCCTCTTTATTGTCCTTAATTTTGGTAAATCATTAAAAATATTATCGGGTATGAATCTTACAAGAATCCCTGATTTCGAAAACTATCCGTTGATTAATATTTGGATATGTTATCAACGAACAGAAATAATTATTACCTAACATTTCGTAATTAATCAATTATTTTTTTCTTAATTTACAGAAATGATGAAGCCAAAGTTAACAACAAATCACCACCTCCTCGATGAACTATTTAAGAATCAACTTTTGTGACGCACAACTCTTACCTAAATATTGAATTGCCTTTTTTGATATTTTAAAATTATTTATTAAACATTTTGAAATTATTACTTTCGGTAACAAAAATATATTACACGTACCTTATAAGATTTAAGCTATCCTGTATTGGATATTAATTTTGTATGGATCGCTAACGATTATTATAATAATTGGCATAAGGATTTTTACCTGAATGTTAGGTACTCACTATGAAAATAAGCAAAGCTTGATTGATGTTGAAGTTTATAACTAATTTGTATAGTTAGGTGCTATTGGTAATTTGATTTTTTTTCGTTGTAATGAGTTTGTGAAGTTGACATTAGTAAGGTAACAACTTATAAAGTAAAAGAAGAGAACGTTGGGATTTGGAATGGAGCCCTACGCAGACGATTTGCTATGGCTAGTCGTGAGCGGATTTGTGGTGGCATTTGTATTGGCATTCGGCATCGGTGCAAACGACGTGGCCAACTCTTTCGGCACTAGTGTCGGGTCTAAAGTTCTGACCCTCACACAAGCTTGCATACTTGCAACCATCTTCGAGATCGCCGGAGCCGTACTCATCGGTAAGTGATTAACCCACCAAAAACATTAATGTGAAAAGGAGCCAAGTTCGGTAAAAACGACGTATGGGGTTTTGGCGTCGCATAATAGATTTGAGATCTGAATAGGTGCCATGTTCAAGAGCAGTTCCTTAAAATATAGCTTTAAGAACGTAAGTACAACGTTTAACTTCAATTTTCAAATAATTTAAAATAAGTTTGTTATGGTCTTTGATATTTAAATCATAATACGGCACGTTTAATAGTCAATAAATTACTTAAATTGTTAAAGTTGGTTGCCCTACTTATTACATAACATGTGCCATGTTGTAATTTTAATAACGTAGACTATAATTTTGTTAATAATTTGATGAATCTTTTTCACACACATATGTTTTTTTTTTTTTTTTTTTTTTTTTTTATTCTGGATAGGCATGTGTTTGACCACAATCTCACCATGGTAAGTGATGATGTGGCCGATGATGGTAAGCACACATAGCCTAGATGGGAACTGGCTCTCAAGTGCAGCTGTCGGAACACACCGATAGGTGTTTTGGCGACAGATTTTCAACTTGAGGGTGGTAGCCAGCCAGTCGGGTACTACAAAGTACCCTACCACCGTGCTATGGTTTCCTCACGATGTTTTCCTTCACCGAAAGCTCAAGCTCATTGTAGGATTCGAACCCACGACCTTCGCCGCGTTATTCGACGTCACTTACCACTGAGCTATCATCGCCTTAAAATCGTTTTTGGTGGGATATTATTATTGTTTGTTTAGTTTTATTTTGTATAAGTAAACATACAACCTACAAAGTCAAATTACTTTCGTATAGATATTTATCGATGTTCAGTGTCGACAATGTTTTTGGTAGGTATTGTTTTAAGCAGTAAGTACCAAAAGTTGTTGCACAAATTGACACCGAACATAGACCATTTTTGTAGTCTTCTGATTGTACCTATTTATTTATAAAATATACCTCTAACGATTTCATGTTGTAGGTAAGAGATAAAAATTACACTTTTCCGAATCTAATAAGTCAAGAATAAATGATAGGTTTATTCATGTTTAAGATTCTTGGTGATTAGGGGGCGTTATTAGATAAGTAAAATTGCGGTTTTGAGTTTTACATGTAGGCACACACAGGTAGAGCGTCACTCTTTTTTCCGACCTTGGCGGACACACTGCCGTGTGTCACAGTCACAGACACGATGTCGAGATATTTGCTTAAGTTGATTGATATTATATTGATTGCCTTTATCTCACTAATATTATAAATGTGAATGTTTGGATGGATGGATGGATGGGTAATGGATGTATGTATGTTTGGTTATAACGCTCACTTAAATTCTTGTTGCTTTTAAAATAATTCAAATTCTTGTTGCTTTTAAAATAATTCTATTTTTTATCTCTAGCTAGATTCCGCCCCAGAATGTAACCTCCCACTCTCTATAAAGAAATATTGAATTTTCATACCTGTGAATTTCGTATGTACCTACCTACACAAATAAAAATAACGCATGAATCTCACATTCCTACTAGAATCTTATTAGCACATAATAAATGACATGACAAATCTAAACATCTATCTACCTATTATGTTTCTTTGCATTTTTGTCCTGTGTTTAAAAATACTTGTAATAAATGAGTTCATTTAATAGAGCAACCTTGGTAACTAGGCACGTAAAAAGATGATCAAGATTCCCTATCTTTAATTTAAGGATCCTTAAGTAATTAATGATGATGGATGATCGTCACTCACGGCCCTCGAAAGTAGCTAAATACCTACCATGCACACATCAATTATTTATAACATTTATATGTACCTAAACTGTTATTTAGAATTAGAATCATAATTATGTAATCTTTTCTCCTGCAGGGTACAAAGTATCAGATACAATGCGGAAGGGTATACTGGACGTTTCTCTATACGCGGACGGTGGGGAGCGGCTCTTGGCTGCCGGGTGTCTTGCAGCGCTGATAGCGGGGGCGACGTGGCTCATCCTGGCCACGGCACTGAGGCTGCCAGTGTCCGGCACTCACTCGGTAGTTGGCGCCACTGTTGGTTTCACACTTACTGCCAAAGGCCCTGTTGGTATACGCTGGACGACACTTGGCGCTATTGGTGAGTGAATAACAAAAAGCTTCGATTTTTTTAAAACTTTGATTTAAAAAGTCTAAATTAAAATTAATCACGATTTTTTAATCAATGATTTAAAAAGTTTTTTATTTACGATGTCAATTTCACCCTGACGGAGACCATAAACAATTTGTTGAATTAGTTATTGTTCCTAGGAATTCACAATCGTTTCATGAAGAAAATAATACAACGATAGAAAGTAACATTTTGCTGAAGTCTCATTTGATATATTATATGGTTTTAGTGTTGTCATGGTTTATATCGCCCGTGCTGAGTGGCACTGCGTCCGCCCTTTTGTTCTGGCTGGTGCGACGGTACATACTTCGCGCACCGCAACCGCTGGTAGCTGGCCTGCGTGCACTGCCCTTCTTCTATGGAGCCACCATTGCTGTTAACGTGCTCAGTGTCGTGCATGATGGGCCTAAATGTGAGTATCTACATAAACCGAAGATTTTCAAATTATATTTTCTTACCGCAATTTTCGGAGTAGGTACCTACACTAATATTGTAGTATTTAATTCCAATTAGGTGTCATCAGTAATATACTAAAAACCCAGCATTGCGAGAGCTGGTTGGTTGTAGGTTTTTTTAAAAAGTACCTAAGTATTACAGGGCCCACTTTGCAAATTAAAAGATTAAGATGTAGGTACCTTACGTTCTTATATTGCTTACTAGCTCTGTCCTCCGCAGTTTCACCCTCGTTCCCGTGGAATCTTATCTTATCCCGGGATAAAAATGTAGCCTATGTTAATCTGGAATAATGTAGCATTCAAATGGTGAAAGAATTTTTGAAATCGGCCCCGTAGTTTTTGAGTATATTTATACTTACATACAAATCTTTCCTCTTTATAATATTATAGAAGAAAGATAGTTCGTATAAATCGTGTATTAGAATCTGATACACGTGTAAATGTGTGGCCATTAGACATAATGTGATTAGACTAGACAGTGTTGCGTGAGCGAGTGTGAAGATCGTACCTACCTACCTTTGTCAATGTCACTTTTCTTAACCGACATCAAAAATAGGAGGTGGTTGTATGTATATGTAATTGTGTGGTATCGTTTATTCAGTGCTGGCAATGGATAAGATACCGCTGTGGGTAGCGCTGGCGGGGTCGGTGGCGCTGGGCGCGGTGGCGGCGGGGTGCGTGCGCGCCTTCCTCGTGCCGTACTACCGCACACAACTCGTCGCGCCGCCCATCAACTTTACACTAGGGCTATCCAATGGTACCTACCTACCTACTAAACAAACATCACAATAAATAAAATACAGTGGCTACCAAAAAAATCTTCCGTTTAGGCAGGTACTGATGGTTGTTCCCATGTAGGTTAGGTATGAATTTTATATCTGATGGGATAGAACGGCTGACATTCCCGAAAATGACAGATTGCGTCGCCTCTGTATGTGCTAGAGTGGTAGCTAGGTAATTGTTCATGGCGACCACAGGTCGTGGGTTCGGATCCCACCAAAGACGGACGTTCGTGTGTATGAACATGATTATTTTTTTCAAGTTCATTCTTTTGTGAGATAAAAAAATTCCATAAAAAACGAGCATAGCTCGCTCATCCAACTGTAGTTTATCAGTTACTTATTTGGATTTCATTGCATAGCTTTGCTAAGTTTGGAAACAGGATGGTTGTGTGGGCAACTTTGTTTTTTTTTGCAGAAACCACCCCGGCCAACACACCAACACATTCGAACAAAAGTAGCATCCCGCAGCGTCCAACATCGCTTCTATCTGATGATGGAAAAATACTTGAAGCAATCGCTGAAAGCGCTGAAATGGTTACCCTGAGCGACGCCGATAAAGTTTCAGACGGAGTTAGAGAAATGAATGCACGAAACCGAGCCCTGCTAGCAACAATGGACGACTGTAGCATACTCTCCCGCAGCCTCAGTCCACCGTACAAGTCCAGGCTGCAGCTAATAGACGCCGATCCACAGATAAATACTCTTAAATACATAGATGAGACATTAAGCTGTTGCAAAAGTTTAGATTCGGCCCAACTTGTCGGTATGGGGGAGAGCTATGATTCAAAAAATGGTTTCTTTGGTGGTTCCAGTGATACAATAGCACGCGGGGAGTTTGATAGATTGGCTGCAGCGAGAGCTATCCCGAATACGGTGGGATTTGAGACGCCACCTCCTCGACATGAAAAGGTAGGACATAAGGCCATTACATGTTAAATAGGTAGATGATCTAAACTGCGTTCGTGTGGCAGGCTTTAAAATTACTGTCCAGTCCGATATGGGAGCAAGCGACGTGGCGTCCGTCCGCTACCTAAACTGAGTCTCATACCTACTCATGCGTCTCTACTCACGTTTGTTTGCTAAATTCTGAAACTAGCACCCATCGTGGGTTTTGCATAAATAGACTTAAAAGTAATACCTAAGTAATGAAATGAATGACACTGTGTAATATCACAGTTAAGGTAGGTAGGTACATAGGGATTTTATCGGTGTGTACGAACTACTGATGCTGCATTTATTATTCAGAGCCCGGATTTGGGTAATGCATGGAGCGTGGAGCGAGGGTCCACGGAACGGCGGGCGGCGGGTGCAGTGGGGACAGTGCCGGTGGGCATGACGCCCAACTCAAGTGCGGCGCCATTGCTCCGCGCCACCTCGCCCCCGCCACCCGCGGCCCTCGCCCCGCCACCCGACACCCTGCGGCTCTTTTCCTTCCTACAAGTACTCACTGCTACGTTCGGGGCTTTTGCACACGGCGGGAACGATGTCAGGTCCGTACTTATCATTGTTTGGTCCGTTTGAAGATTTATTTCTTGGGCAAGGCGATGATAGCTCAGTGGCAATGACGTCGGATACCGCGGCAAAGGTCGTGGATTCGAATCCCACAATGGGCTTGAGCTTTCGTTGAAGAAAAACATCGTGAGGAAACCATAGCACGGTGGTAGTGTACTTTGTAGTAGGTACTCGACTGGCTGGCTAACACCATCAAATTGAAAATCTGCCCCCAATTGCACTTGAGAGCCAGTTGCCTTTAAGGCATGTACCAAAAAAAGTGAACAACTCATAATAGCAATCCCGCTCCCTGGTATTACTAATAACTGTAGGCGACAGTAGTCACTTTCCATCAGGTGACCCGCCTGACTGCTTGTAAGACTAATGACAAAAAAATCATACGTAGGTACCTATTATTTGGCAATCCTAAGATGTGGTCCTATTCTGCTGGTTAGTGTGTCTCGGTTCAAGAGCGATTTTATCGGATTGTTATGTCCAGCAACGCGATAGGGCCGCTGGTGGCTCTGTGGTTGCTGTACTCGGAGGGCGGGGCGCACGGTCGCGCGGAGACCCCGCTCGCGATCCTGGTGTTCGGCGGGGTGGGCATCGCGCTCGGCCTGTGGCTGTGGGGCCGCCGCGTCATACGCACCGTCGGAGAGGACCTCACCAGCATCACTCCTGACACGTAACGTTTACCACTTACCTACTCAATACCGTCTCGATCAAAACTTTGCCTACGTATTTTATGAAACCTACTTTGGTTTCGTTGGCGACCCAAAACAGGCTTCTAATAAATATTAGCCTATCTCAAAGTTTCCGTTTCCTTTCGCTGTTTTTGTCGCTCCATGTAGGGACAACGTTTTTTGTCGATCAATATGTTACAGAATGTACCATATTGATCATATGATACAGTTGCCATGGATACCTACTATCTGTGGTATCATACCTACAAAATGGCTCAACCGATTGCGATAAAAAAATGTTTTATTCTCAAGCTAGTATTTGCGAGATGAATGAATATACAAAATAATTCTTTTAATCATAATAAGAGTGAAAATAATTTTCGGAGTTACATTTTAGGTTCCAATCCATTAATTTAATGGATTGAAGACTTAAAATAAATAGTAATAATTTAAAAACTATGTGTACGTTTAGAGGATTCACCATCGAGTTAGGGGCTGCGCTGACGGTGCTGGTGGCGAGCAAGGTTGGACTACCAGTCTCTACGACACATTGCAAAGTCGGCTCCGTCGTCTGCGTCGGCTACTTCTCCGAGAAGAGTGTCGATTGGAGTTTGTTTCGGTAATTATGATCTTTGAGCAACTGCTCTCTTTTACTAATCCCTTACAATGCAAGTGTAGGTACATCGTTTTGCTAGTGTTGTAGAACTGCATATCGATTATATACCTACATATCGTTAGCACTACAACACTATCGAAAGGATTCACACTTGCACTGTAAGGAATTAGGAAAGAGTGGGGCGCGTCTTCGTGGATGGCACTATCTATAGAAGCAGGTTTATGTGCAGTTTCGTGTTTTATACATTATTTATTTTTATAATTATATAAGTACTTACTTTACCTAATAAGAAATATTATACTTTAGTTTTCCGCCCCGCGGTTTCACCTGCGTTCCTGAGGGATCTTATCTTTTTCCAGGATGTGATCTATCTATGTGCCAAGTTTCATCAAAATCCGTTCGGCTGTTTTTGCGTGATTGAGCAACAAACATCCAAACGTAATTATGTTATTATATTAATGCTAAATCTCACACAGAGGTCGCGATTGTAAAAATGCTGCAGCTTTTGTAGTTCCATTTTGCAAGAATCATCATCCCAAAACCTTGAATATTGATTACCTATTATAAAATCTCAAGATTATTAAGGCAAAGATGATTGTTACAGGAACATAATATTCGCGTGGCTGGTGACACTTCCAGTGGTGGCAGGCATAGCATCGATCTCCATGCTGGTCCTAGAAGCATTCGTTGTCTAATCAACATTCACAATGAACTTCAAGAAAGAACAGTTAGCTTTTATCTGCGTCAATTCATTAATCGGGATTTATATAATTAATAAAAATAGATCAATAACAGTCAGCAAACCCTATTTAAAAAATAAGTGCGTGTCGGACCAAGCAGAGTGTAGCATTCCATAGTATGTACGACTTAGCAAGTTATGCTTTATAATTTTATCGGCAGCAAAAATATTGTATTTCATAATTTAGTGGGACACTGACAACATATTTCTACTTCTATATTCTTTTCAAAACTTTCTATTCCTTGTTGAAAAACCTAAGCCTCCACTGAATCTTTTAAAAAGAAAGAAAAAATAATTACTTCATGTATTATTTTTAGATTTTAGAAGCTCAATAAGTTCGCGGTCAAACACCCAAGACTTGTCAATAGGGTGTTTGACAGGTTTTAGAAAAGTATATAAAATTGTTCATTTGCAATTTGCTTAATTCTTTGTGAATTTATCCATTTTGTTTAAAAATTACAATCAAAGTTTAATTCATAAAAGGACACCAAAACGCTAAGACGCCATACATAATGCCTAGGTCACGTCTCCTGCTAGTAAACAAACTTTTAGTTGTCAAAATATCGTTCATAACTTTACCGTTCCCATTTGTTTTTTACTAGCAGGTGACGTCACACTCCAGAATCGGCCAGTACCGAACGTTTTCAATCACGTGGTCAAACATGAAAATTTTATCATTTTATTTATGATTTCTTATAAACATCATACATATTTTCAAATATTACTATGGCTAAATTGGTTTAAAAAAATACTTACCTACTGTTAAGCCACCAACAGTTTTATCTATATTTTCATTGCAGTCAAATACTCTATTGTTCTTGTACCTACACTTCTTCACGACAACACTCGCCTATACTAATTTTATGTTTTTTTTTTACAGTAAATTCATATGTAAGGATCTAATAGTTTTAAACCTACATGTTCAAAAAAGTGTCTGTGACACTTTGACACACACCATCTTACAATAGAGCAAAATGTTTAAAAAGGGAAAAAAGTTAAGGTGGTGGTAAACATTAGGAAGTATTTGATTTTGTTTCCAAATGGATGATTTGTATGATTGAATGACGATTCGTCCAGTGCAATATCAATTAATTGTCCATCCAAGTGAAAGTCATACAAAAATTTGTTACCTTATATTAAATATTTTTCAGTTCTATAAGGCCAGGTTTTTAGGTCCCACAACTTGGAATGATCTTGCAAATAATAAGTCTATCAAATTTGGAAATGTTGCTAGATTATTTTGAATCTACATAGATTAAGATTATTTTTTAGATCTGTTTAGTTGTCAACTAGTAACCAATCTATTACCTCTACATAAAAAAACATCTAGGTACTCTCACTATCTATTTATTGTTTTGATGTTTCGCCAAATAATAAACCGTAAACCCATTCAATGTATCCCAAATATGTACAATCAATCAGTGTCAAAAGTAGACGATCACTACTAACTTGTAAGTACAATGTAATGTAAGTAACCTGACATATGGACTGTTGTTAAAGCCAATTATTTCCTATGTTATTACCCACAAAGTACCAAGTGAAAGTGGTTTCAACTGTATTTTCAGGAGGAATTTGAAATACGATTACCAATTACATTGTAATAAAATATTCAGATTACTTCCTCAGAGCGCACCTTTTTGATTTAAATCTTGTTTAATGTAAGTCTACAAAAATACATACTAACCGAATAAGTATACTACTGTTTAGATTACTCACTTGTTGAATAAACATAGTTGAAAGAAATTACCGTGTTTTTTTTTCCTGGGATGAGATTGTAATATCTATACTAACTAATATATAAAGCTGAGGAGTTTGTTTGTTTGAACGCAATAATCTCAGGAACTACAGGTTTGAATTGAAAAATTATTTCAGTGGTGGATAGCCTATTTATCGAGGAAGGCTATATAGCATCAAGCTATTACGAATAGGAGCAGAGCATCAATGAAAAATGTTGCAAAAACGGGGAAAATTTATTCCTTTTGAGAGCTTCCGTTACGTGCACTGCGTGAACGGTCAAAGTTACGCAACAGACAGTTATGACATAATTATTCCACTTAAAAAGTTCTAAAAAGTCCGTGATAGCATCATCTTTTTAGGCTGGCTCACTATATCCTTTTTAATGGTAGGTAATCAAAGTTCTAAAATAATGCATTATTTGCGAAGGGGTTTTTATAAATATGGTATTAATTCTTATCCAAATAAATACGTTATTCATCACAAGTATTTAATTTTGAACAAAAGTTACCTATACATCATTAATTGATTTCAATGAATATCTTAGGAGATACAACAGTTTTTTCTCCGCAGCAAAAAAATGATCAAGTACCATGGCGCGCGTGCGTGTCGGGCAGTCATGTCATGGGCGGGAGAGAGCGCGGTATTACAACCGCGTCACATCACGTCTAAATATCAATATGCCAAAAACATTAATGCATAAATAATAAAAAATCTTACACAGTTATAGCTAGTTTTATTTCTGTTACTGATTCTAAACAAATGATGATTAACTTGTTTTATAGATATGTATATATTTACAATGTTCTATAATATATAACAAGAAAGTATGAGAAAAAAAGAAGAACATGCCCCAATTTCACCCACTAAACCGCTTTTTGTTCAAGATGTTGCCCATACTTACACATAACCACATCATTTTGCTACAACGCCAAGGTCGGCATAGGGAGTACACTTTCCAAGTAACATCACAACAGCACCTTATGTCTCAAATTTCAATGGCAAACCCGTGTGAGGGTAGCTAATCTAGGCGACGTACTGGTTGGTGAGTGCGCGCAGCAGCCTCGCGCGCCTGGTGGCCGCGACCTCCCGCTGTATGTCCTCGCTGTTGTTGGCGTTGAGCTCGAGCGCGCCGGCCGCCTTGACCGCGCGCGCTCGCCTCCCGCCCTCGCCGCGCCGCGCGTGCAGCGCCACCGCCACCTCGAGGAGCGTACCGTCCCACAGGCACCCGTAGTACGCGTCCATTGCATCCGACGCGTTACCCGTCTGAAGTACAATGTTCAAATGAAAATATTGTTGGAAACATTAACTGTAATTTTTATGTTTGTATTGTGGCAACTTATTTTTGACACTCTTGTTTTTCTGAGTGAATAGACGGCGCATGAAAATTTATCAAAGTATTTTTTTTACCACGGCACAACCAGCATATCTATATAATAGGTCGGGGAAAAAGTTTCTTCGCATTTATTAAGAAAATTCAAAACATTTTTTAATATAGTTTATTTACATTTAACTAAAGTATGTAGGTACTATTTTGTTCGATAACTTTTTGCCATCTTGTAGGTAGGGACATGACTAGTAGGGACCATTGCTATAGAAATTTTGGGACTTCTGATCATAATACCGCGACAAGTGGTTTTGGCAGTCCTCTCGTGATGTTAACCTGACACTGCCTAAAGAATTCTGAAGAGACCGATACAGGTGGAAATCTGAAGGTGCAAGGTCAGGACTATACGGCGGATGCATTAACACCTCCCAGCCAAACTCTCTTAATTTTTGCTGAGAGGCTTAAGATGTGTGAGGTCTAGCGTTATCATGATGAAAAACCACACCCCTTCTGTTGATTAATTCCGGCCGCTTTCTC
Source organism: Ochropacha duplaris (assembly GCA_951361185.1). Lineage (NCBI taxonomy): Eukaryota > Metazoa > Arthropoda > Insecta > Lepidoptera > Drepanidae > Ochropacha > Ochropacha duplaris. The sequence continues at coordinate 8,642,007 of OX592693.1, read as the reverse complement.
TCAACTTCTTGCTTTAATCTCATCAGTTGTTCGCAGTAGAGTTCAGAATCGATGGTCCTGCCTGGTGGTAACTCATAATGAATAATGCCCTTCCAATCCCACCACACACACAGCATCACCTTGTTGCAAGTTAACCCGGGTTTCGCCAGTCTCTGAAGCCTGACCGGCCTTTGACCACGACCTTATTCGCACGTTCTTGTCGTACGTGATCCACTTTTCATCACCAGTTATCAGCTTCTTCAAAAATGGTTCGGTTTCATTACGTCGTAATAAAGAATCACAAATGAGTACACGGTTCATTAGGTTTCTTTCAGTGAGCTCGTGAGGTACCCAAATATCGAGCTTTTTTGTGTACCCAGTTTTTTTCAAATGCGCCATAACTGTTTTGTGGTCAATTCCCAGTTCTTCACCTACGTCGTAACTACTGATATGCCGATCTTGCTCCACTTTTTCAAAAATGTCATCAATTTTATCCGTAATAGGGCGACCAGAGCGAAGTGCATCTTTGACATCAAAATTTCCGGATTAAAAACGCTTAAACCAAATTTGTGCTACTCTCACAGACACTGCACTAGGTCCATAAACATCGCAAATTTTTTTCGCGGCTTGCGTTGCATTTTTACCTTTTTTGTAGTAAAATTTTAAAATGTATCGAATTTCTTCATTAGATTCACTCATCTTGACAGTACACACATTTTCCTAATTTGAATTTGGAATTATGTTCTTTAAAATTTAAACTTTCAATGATACCAAAACCAGCCAGATACAAATAGTATAGACAAAGAGATTTTATTACAAGTTCAAACATACTATAATGCGAAAAGACTTTTTCCCCAACCTAATATATAAAAGAAAGTCGTGTTAGTTACACTATTTATAACTCGAGAACGGCTGAACCGATTTTCATGGTTTTTGATTTGTTAGATTCGTCTCCGCCCGGAATAGCAGAATAACTATTAAAAAATAAGAAAAATGCACAAAAAAAAAAAGAATAATGAAGACAATTATTGTTGTGATACATTTTGTATAGAACGACTTTTTGACATGTCTCGAGATCGGGCTCACAGATGACAGATGGTTTAGATTCACAACTTGGACACGGTAGGTGTCGCTGGAATCGGGTTCTATGTTTTGTTTTAATTTCAGGGCAGGACAACGTCTGCTGGGCCCAATAGTATCCTATAAAACAAATACAGTCCGCTGCCAAAAATATTGTTTATTCAAATAAGGCTTTACAAGTGCGGTAATTTTAATAAGAAGTAGGTAGAGTATAACTATCCTGTTTATTTATTCACTTGCTTTCCCAAGGGATCTTATCTTTTCTCGGGATAAAATATATATATATAACTTTCACATTAATAATTTTACATTAAGTATTGAAATAGAAATTGTTGTAGATAAGTAACCTCTGTTGTGTAGACTTATTTATATAGTTATATTTTTCCTTTATTGTATTGCCTAGTTACTTGAAATAAACACTCTTGTCAATGAACATCTTTTCGTAACTCATATTTTACAAATAATCTATTTAATACTCTTCCAACTCTTTAAACCAAATATTATTCCAACAGAAATTACTGCAACAGTTTTTAATTTTGTACATGGATGGACCTACGCATACTTTTGGGAGGGGCCCACCGCCTATCGCATTGTTTATTATTTTAAATGTCAGACGCTGCACGCTCCGTGTGTAACATGCTTTAGCTCACCTTCTCAGCTAGACACTTGAAGGCAGTGTTATAGTCGGGCTCATCGGGCAACTGCGCAAGCGCGGCAGCCTGCGTGGGTGCAGCCAGCGCTTGGCAACAGCGCGCGGCGCGTCGAGTGACCCCGCTCTCGTCGGGCGCGCGCTTCGCGAAGTGCCACGAGCCCGCCGCGAGCGCGCATAGATACCGACGCAACGCTGCGCCCCACCGACCAGCTATGCACTCTACGTCGCCATACAGACGTAACCTGCCGTAAAGGTAGGTATTGTTTTTAAGATGTAGACGAGGAATAAGGATTTTTCGAAATTCAACCTCTTAAGGGGTAAAAAAGGGATACGCGGGTGAATACGCGGGGAGGAAAGCTAGTGACTAATATAAAACAATAAAGCATAAGTTACTGTCTTACCAAGATGTGTTGTAAGGATACGTCTTCAGACTCCGCTCCAATAACTCTGTGAGCGATTCCAGCACATACTTCATATTGTAGTTATTCATGTTGGATATATTAGCGGGCCACAAGTTGGTGTATTCTACAACGAGCTCCAAAGAACTATCGTCCAGCAACAAGTTATGTATTCTAGCTATAAGTGAGAACATCACACTGACGGCAAGCGGTTCGCGCAACGTTGCAAGGAACGCGTTGAATGTGTTGCGAGCTTCGGTTGCGGCGTTAGGAACGTCGCGGGAGTGTGACGGCATGCCGCCTGCTGTTCTTTTCACTGGACCGCTGGTGCCATTGCAGTATATCGATAGAGCTGCAATGGAATAGTAGATTATGGTACAAGTGTGTAAAGTTGGTCATTACCGCTGAGGCGCAATTGAGACCCGAGCCGCTAGGTGAGGGTCATAAGAGAGCCGAGGACGGTAATCATCAATACACACGAGTATCATACGACGTTTTTCAACACACTTGTGAAGAAAATAATACAAAAATATAATTTGATTTAATAGATAATACCTAGTAGGTTTTTTTTTTAATCATATATTTTTCATATATGTGACGTACTTTGAATCCCTCGTTCAAGATTCTAGTATAGAATCCCTCACTTCGCTCTGGATTCAAAAAGTATATTATTTTGCTCCCTTATGATACTATCTACTATTATAACTCACTTTGTGAATAATAGTAATTAAAAAGTCACCGTTTGATTATAGGTTATATTACGTGCCTAATTGCGGTGAAATTAGAGCCACTTTATGAGCAAGTGTGTTGAAAATTACTTTATTGAAGAGGATACGTAAGGGCCAGTTCCACTGGTTGCAAAAATACTACATAACATCAAATACGTGTGTAATAGAAGATTTTTAAATTCCAATGTAACCAAAAAAAAGTATATCTTTTGATGGTGCATATAATATACATGACGTCACAACGCAGTATTTCATACAAACATCCATATAAACTATCGTTTTGACTTTTAGAAGCTGATTTGATATGTCTAGCAGTATATGAGTAGCACGTACGATGAATTTACATACCATAGTCCCACAAAGTTCTTGGGAACTTTCTGGTGGCCTTTCCACGTTGAAGCTCGAAGCAAGCGGCGCAAAGTGCAGCCGCCAACTCCCCTGGCCCAGTGGTCGCGACCGCACCTTCCCATTCACACGCGTTCACCAGGCAACTCCAACACGCTTCTATTACCTAGCAAACATATTTTAATGATTTGTATTTTATGTATACTGTTGTCAAATAAATAAAATAAAAAAATCTGATGCTCAGAAAAAGCTATTATGTATGTTTTTAAGATTGCATTTGAAAGATATGATAGACTCAATCATAAAACGACGATTTAAAGGAGTTCCTAGGTACAAATGGACCAATCAAGAGGCTAAGTACGGAAACAGGCCAAATAAAAAAAATAACAACAATCTTTACATTATGTAATTTAAAATAGGTTCTGTTTCTAAACATACCTGAGGCCGAGGAACAATCCCATCACTAGAATTAACTGTAGCAATGCAAGCTTTGCACTTATTGGCTAATGCAGTTAAATTGAGGCGATGATAAGGCCACTCACTCAACATAACATTGACTTGCAACAACAACACTTCCCAGGACAAAAGCCGACACAAACGGAAAAGTGTTGGATCTGCTCCCCCACCTAATTGACTGCGAGCTTCACCTTCTAATACTGAGAGCAGAGACAGAGCGGCGCGTGCGCATCCGGCTTCGGCCCTCGCTCGCGCTGCTCCCGACACTACATAACCAAAATCTTGCAAAAACCCGCGCGGTAAAGCCACTAGAGCATTCCCCAATCCACCAGCAGGTTTCCAAGACGGACTTAGCTTCCAGAGAGGTGACGAAGGTGCCATCATAGCTAACTTCACCAAACACATTCGCACATCATCAGCTGTCGATGCTTCTATGAGACGCTTTTTCAATCTTCCCATTTCCAATTCAGGAACCGACTTAAACTCAAAATCAGGTGTTTCCCAATCATCTGTGAGTAGTTCACGTGGAATATCCATGTTTTCATCATCACTGTTAATGGGATCATGTATGATTGTACTCAGGTGTTCATCAGTAATTAATTTTTTTCTAATATTTTCGGCTACGTCATTTCTTTCCCCCACATGTTTTTTTAAGTAATCATCGATTCTGTCAATCGGTAGTCTACATTGTGATGAAGTAGCTAAATGAAGGAAGAACATTCTAAGGTTATTCCAATCATTTTCAGATAAATCCGACATTAAAACTGGTGCAAGTGCCCAGAAGAGCAGATCAAAGAACTTGATTCCGACGGTTTTGAATTTGTTTAAAAAATCAGGATGCGTAGATGGTAGGCCACCTTCGAGGGCATACCTTACGGCATTGAGAGCTGATACCCTGTTCAGCAAGTCTCTAGCCACAGTGAAAGCTCCACTTGATGCAGAACCTTGTATATCTAACTCTACAACTTGCCTATGAACCATTGGGATTTCTCTTGCTAGATTATCAGCTTGCAAAACTGCTATAATGCCAGTATAATGATTGGCTATAGATTCTTGTAATTTTTGTATAAGAGAAGGTTCTTCGTTTAATACTTCGAAGCCTAAATTCAGAGCTCTGATATATCCAACAATATCTTCATTTGTCATACTCGCATAATAGAAGTCTCCCCAAGGCATTACTTTTTTTGGCCCATATCCATAAATTGTTACTTCTCGCTCTAATAGAATGGAATTTTTTCTACACCCAAGAATATGTTTAGCAGCTGAATCATGTTGGCCGTAAAAGAAGTAGTTATAGCATAGATCGAAATGTATTTGCATTGTAAATTCATAATGGCTTATTTTAATATTACCAATATCCCAATCATGGTTCATTTCTTCGATGTCTTCAGTGAGATGCACAAATGTCTCCATAGTTGGAACTTTTATTTTTCTTGACTCCCTTCGTCCAACAGGTCCAGCAGGTTCATAGTATGATAACATCTCTTCTAAAAATCTAATGCTTTGCAAGCGAGATGCCTCACAATAACGTAAGATTTTTTCGAAGTTTTGATTCAAGGGGGTGTAGCCACTGTCTGCTTGCATACCTGGACTGGGATAAAAAAAGTAAAATAAGCACGTGAGGTTGACAATTAAATAGGTACAGTTAACAAAACATTACTTACATAAGAAGAAAAGCCATTTTTGTGGATTTTGCATATAAAGCAGTTTTCACAGGAAACCTAAGGATCCACCTGTGATACAGAGTTAGTGCAAACTGTACTTGTGGTTGCTGCAGTACTTCTGGAGGTATTTCCTGAAACAAAACGTTTTTCAATCATATGAAAACTGTGAAACCGGAGGATAAATGCAGGTGCCATCAAGTTTGTCATCAACTAGAGTTCTAAGCAAGCATCCTTTTAGAACCAGTGTAATTATGGGGCAAGATAAGTATAATCCCACTAATTGCATAGGGGTTGTAACATTTTAGCATGTATGTAGCCAGGCATTTTAATGTGAAATCGCAGGCAATGATAAAACCTAAAATATTTTGTAATCACAACTTTGATGATATTCTCAATGAAATTGTAAAATGGCGGTACGACGGCCTTTGGATTTGTAATGTTAAAGGTTAAAAATGTGGCAAATAATACCTGAGGTGGTACAGCAAATGCAGTATCTGTTGCGATGTAAACAAGGTCCTGCATCAATTGTTGTTGAATTTGAGGAGGCAACTTTGACTCAAATATATCTGAAATAGTGAATTTAATTTGGTCATATAATGAACAATAAAAAGAAAATACATTATTATTCCACATTAGAACAAAGAGAGAAAGAAAAATTTGCAGTTACTTGCACACTGGACCTCAATTGAATGTAATATTGTTTATAATATCCAATTCATTAAATTACTCAGTAACACAAAGAAATGCAATATTAAAAGGATTTCCTTTCCCAGCTTTGGGCGAAATAAATCTAACAATGACAGTAAGTAAACATTCGATAAATGGGCAGAATGGGCTATCCTATATTAGCATTTTCCAACAAACAAACATTTGGTTCTAAAGGGTGATCATTAAGCTTTTCAAACTAATTTTGAAGTGGCATAGCCTAAATTCTATGCTGCAAAGTTTATGTGTAGGTATAACGAAAAAGAAAGGAACAAATCTATCCACACAGCAGTTGAGACATAAGCTATGTCATTGCCATTGGCTATTCTTCAACTTAATACAAGGCTCTCTAGAGCGCTCCTACAACTGAGTAAGCCACCTTTGTGACTAGTAATGGTCACGGCAGTTTTAATAAACATCTTTTCAATTTAGGTGTCACAGACAGCCCCCTGTGCAGAGCCTGCATGAGGGCAGAAGAAACAGCCGCCCACATTCTGCTTGAATGCAACGGGGTAGCCGCATGCCGGGCAAACTACCTGGGTAACCCGGGTAGTCTCAAGGAGGCGGTCAGCAACGTCAAGGCACTGGCAAGCTTCCTTGAAGAAACAGGATGGCAATTACCCTCCTACGCAAAAAGGGCGCACTCTGTCGCCTAATTGCAGAAACCGCCCATATGACGAAGAAGAACAAGAGGCTATGTTATAAGCACAAAGTGTCATACAATACCCAAATTCCAGTGCAGGGTCGAGGCAACCTTTAGAGCAAGTATTTTCAATGCAAGTTCCTTGAGTGTCAACTGGACTACTGCTGATGTAGAGACAGATGGTGGGCTTAGTGGTGCATCTATATCTACAATACGCTCGCTTGTTGGTTTAGGGCTAGCATCTGGTATTTCAACAGATAAGAACACTTCTATCAGTTCACAGGGTGTTGGTACTGAAAATAATTATTTTAAAATGATGAGTAATGTTATCCAATAATATCCTGTGCCATTCTTATGTGGACTGACATTAAATGTCAAAACAATAGTTTATATGGAGTTTTGTTTTATTGGAGGTTTCATCCGCTTTCCCGAGGGATCTTATCTTTTCCCGGGATAAAAAGTATCCTATATTTTATTCCAGGATATGATCTACCTGTGTGTCAAGTTTCATCAAAATCAAACTGTGGTATTATGCAGAGTTCAAGCCAATTTGTGACAATTAGGTACACATTTTGTGCTATTTTTATAGTTTTGATTTGTTTTATTTAAATTTTATTTTTACTGTGTAATGTTTTGTTATTGTAATGCCGCAAATAAATATTTTTTATTTCTATTTCAAAATCTGTTCAGCCTATATACGTGATTGAGCAACAAACATCCAAACATTCACATTTATAATATTAGTAGGTTAACCGGTTGGTTCTGAAGGTGTATGATCGTCTCACTACAATAAGATAACAATTGAATCGAAAATTCTAAATTTGTTCAAAATTTTGATTCAAATTATATAAAGCGGTTTGTTTTAAGTGTGATAGATAAACCATACTTAAATAAAGTTTAATTGATAATCATTTATTACAAAAAAACATTCTTTTCGAAAAAATTACAAATTTAAGGATCACAAATTTTACAGGAGGCCCTTAGTTTGTTTTGAGTATTTATTTCAATTAAAGTTGGCTTGCTTAGATTTTGATTGAATAGTTAAATGATTATTTAAGTGGCACCCGAGTGCCACAACGGCTTACAGGTTAAAAATATTAGCCACTTACCAGGTTTAGGTTTGCTGAGATGTCTTTTGAGAAGATTGGGATCCAGTAAGAATTCAAACCATAGTATTGTGTCCGGAGATATGGGCACAGTACCCGGTCGGAGTAAATCCACATCCATATTATACGTTGTATGCAGGCGGTTAAAAGTGAATATGGTCAGAAGAATATTTTGTTCCTTGTTTGACAGAGGATTGATAACAAGATTGTTGGCTTATTTATTACATCGCCATTATTAATATATCTTACACCTATTTATCGATAAAACACTGAGCATTGATGAAATAACTGAAAGAAAAGCAAGCGAAACTTTCACAGATCGCTGCTTATCTATCCATCTAAAATAAATAAGTAAACTATAAGTAACTAAGTCTATCAAGTGTCAGTATATTTTTTTTTTAAGAAGATTTTTGGCCTGGTAGCGTGACCTTTAAGCCATTTCTTTATTTTAAATATTCATCTTTTATGTTTAGTCACGTTTTATTGTCACTTTCACTGTAAAGTCTAGTCCTCGTCCGTACAAGTCCGGTCTAATTTTAGTGAAATTGGCGGCTATTCCACTAAAACATTTCATGGACTTTTTGGGCCAACCTGGAAAGTCACGATACACGCTTTCATTTCATTTCACTTCACTTGTGCACTTACATTGATCTTTATTGGACAAAACACCACCGAAATTATTCAATAAAACTCAAAATACACGAATTTAATTAAAATAAAACGAAAACACAACGACACTTCGCAAGTTCCCGCCAAAAAGTCCAGTATCAGTATTTTTTGCGAAATACCACAGATTACTGATATGTAGCTCGAAATACCAAAGAGGATAAAACAAAACACTACGTTATACGAAATCTCGGAACAATTATTGTTCCGAGTACGAAATACTATATACCTATATAGGTACTTGACACTTGTCACTTAGTCTTCATGAATGAGTGTTGCCAGGGCCCTAGAGTTGTATGTTACTACTTCATTTTTGCATATACCTATTGTTTTTTAAGCTATTGTATAACTTTTATCACGGGCTCTAGAATCAAGAAATTCCGTAACGAAAAAAACCTAACACCCCCCTACCATGTATTTTGTTTTCAAATATCACAGCTACTATCATATTTTTGTCGTCGTCGACTGTAAAACGTAGTGTTTTTATCCTCTTTGGTCGACTGCAGTCGGTAGTCGGCGGACGCCGCCCCGGCTGTCGGCAAAAAAAAAACCGTGTCCAACGACAACACACCTTTTTTTTTCATATTATTATTCAGCTATTATTCGGCGGCGCGACTATGGGCCGTCGTACCAGCCAGTCTTTATTCAAACAATATTTGCGTTCGATTTCTTAGGCGCTGAACACTAAGATGTTCCAAATTCAATAAAAGTGCGCGGCAAAGATAATTGCGGCGGCGATCTTCATTGACCTAATCAGCTTCTGAATCGATTTTTGCGGGATACCTTCCCACTCCTCTATCAAAGCCGATTCCAGCTCATTCACACTTGAAGGAGCAGGATTTTTGGATCGAACCCTCCTCTTCAGTTCATCCCACACGTGCTCAATGGGATTCAAGTCCGGGCTGAGCGCTGGCCAGTTCAATGTGGCGATACTGACTTCTTCGAGGTATTCAGTTGTGGTACGGGAAGTGTGACAACGAGCTTCATCTATATATATAAAAGGAGAAGTCCTGACTGATCTATCAACGCCCAGCCTAAACCCTTAGACCTAGAAAGCTGATTTTTTTCCCAGGTGTTGTTTTTAAAATTTGACCGAGGAATAAGAACGGATTTTTCGAAATTCAACCTTTAAGGGGGTGAAAAAGCGGTTGAAAGTTTGTATGAAAGTCGGTCATTTTTGAAGCTAGAACCACGAAACTTTGTTTTTAGACTAACAATAAAAAATAAAAAAACACGTGTATTAGCGTTTTTTTTAATTCCACCCCTGAGGGGGTAAAACGGGGGTTGAAAGTTTGTATGGAAGTCGGCCATTTTTGAAGCTCGAAGCATGTGTTTGTGTGCACTGTGTTTTTAAGCTAACAATTTTTCTAAAACTCTACCCCTGAAGGGGTAAAACGGGTGTTCAAAGTTGGTATGAAAAATGAGAAGGCCTGACTCACTGACTCATCAACGCCCAGTCTACACCCTTGGACCTAAAAGCTCATTTTTTTCACAGGTATTGTTTTTAAGATGTAGACGAATAATAAGATAGGATTTTTCGAAATTCAATCTCTAAATGGATAAAAAAGGGATACGTGGGTGAAACCGCGGGGCGGAAAGCTAGTCGTGCATAAGGAGGAAGTCATTACCGATACATCCCGCATAAATAAATCTTGTTAAATTCTAAATCACCTGCGCTCGGTCACGTTCGGTGCTCGCTCGTTTGCGAAATGTAAAAAGCCTAACAAAAGCCGGACTCGCAATCAAAAAGCCTAACAATGTCCGGCTTTATCCGGACGCCTGGCAACGTTATTTGCGTCAGACAATAGAGTTCATACTACTAAGACAGAATGTGCGAATCGACATATCACATCACTGGCCTCCTCCGCCAGATGCAAGCCTATGACCAAGAATTATATATTCTAAATGGATAGGTAACTCTAAATACCTACTTGAAGCAAATGTAATCTGACGTAAATCTAACCCTACTTACCCTTAATGAAAGAAGGAGAAATTGTCCCAACGTAGTTGTTATCTTTCTCTTTTTCGCAATTGATATGTATTTGCTTCAAGTAGGTATTTTCAAAGTCAAAGTCAAAACCATTTATTCAGTTTAGGCCCTAGAAGGGCACTTATGAAGGTCGAATTACAGAAGTTACCACCGGTTCGGAAGTCAGCCTTCAACTGAGAAGAACCGGCAAGAAACTAAGTAAGGTTACATTTTTTAAATATTTTTGTACCATCTGACTTTATTGGGTTTTTTTTCAAATGTTTAACAATTTTATTCTTAAAGTAATACAAAAATACATAAAAAATTATAAACCCATTATACATATATATATATATATATAGAGTTACCTATCCATTTAGAATACATAGTTCAATGGGGTCATAGGCAGACCCCACCCGAAACCGGCGCCCGCCACCTTGCCCCTCGGAACAATTGTTCCGAGCCTTGCCCATCCGTCCGTCTCCCTCTGTCTGTAAAATCGAGGTAAAATCTCTCTCTCTCTCTCACTGTCTAAACCAATTGCAAATCGTATCTTAGCATAGCGCACTCTTCTTTGGTATAGCGAGCTCGCTATACCAAAGAAGTTTAGGTAGATATCAGTAATCTGTGGTATAGCGTAGTGTTACTATTTTGAATTTTGGCATGGTATTTTTTGGGCACTTCAGTAAAACGTAGTGTTTTTATCCTCTTTGGTACTAACTAACGTGGAGTTGATAGACCATTGTAGAAGTTCAAGTTCATCTCGAAGTATTTTAGTGGAAAGAAAGGTAAATATAAACTCTTATACATAGATATTTGAATGATATTTAACCTTGAAATCGTATCGAATTCCGTATGTGTGCGTTTTGATGGATTTTGTGGACGAAACGATGTCTACAGAGTATTTTCAACTTTGTCTATCTTCAATAAGAACTTACATGATACCAAAGACTTTGAACTTTTTATTTATATTTATACTTCTTTGCATGATACCAAATGTAAAATGTTTATTGTTTTGCTGATGCCTTGTTGAAATTAAAATAATAGAATGTATGCAATAAATAATTTATTTCAAATTGCTAAATATGCGAACACAAACAGACAGTCTTCCTTCTGGGCTTCTGCAGAGAAGGAACATTACTTACCTATTTACCTACTATTACATAGTGGCAGGCATACTTACTTTAGTTAGACGCGATTTTTGTACGTTTGTCAGTTAGCGGGGGGAATATCGAATTCCTGGCCAGGTGTCATGTTAAGTCGGCAGAGTCTTTTGTCCCCGGGGTTTCACCCGCATTCCCATCTGAGAGTAGAATTTCGGAAATAGATACCTACCTATATCTTAGTTAACCCTTGTCCTCTATTAGGTACCTAGGGGCAGTTCAAATATTACGTAAGCAGATTTATTACAATTATTTACCCCCCATCCCCCTTGTCAGCAAAAGTAAGCAAAGCTCTTACCCCCTCCCCCCATGCTTACGTAAACATTTTTCAATTATGAATGTTTTTTTTTTAAATATTATAATTATCCATACTAATCCATACTATACTATATATACTATACTATATACTATATCCATACTAATATTATAAGTGTGTCTGTCCGGAAGTCTGTTACCTCTTCACGCTTAAACCGCCTAACCGATTTAGATGAAATTTGGTATAGGGATAGTTTGAGTCCCGGGAAAAAACAAAGGATAGTTTTTATCCTAGAAATCACCCTTTAAGGGGGTGAAAAGGGCGGTGGAAATTTGTATGGGATATCAGTTTACCGCTGAATTAATTTCTGTCTGTCTGTCTGTATGTTACCTCTTCACGCTTAAACCGCCGAACCGATTTAGATGAAATTTGGTATAGAGATAGTTTGAGTCCCGGGAAAAAACATAGGATAGTCTTTATCCTAGAAATCAACCTTTAAGGGGGTGAAAAGGGGAGTGGATGTTTGTATATTTTTTTTATATTCGATAGGCTTGTGTTTGACCACAATCTCACCATGGTAAGTGATGATGTGGCCGAAGATGGTAAGCACACAAAGCCTAGATGGGAACTGGCTCTCAAGTGCAGCTGTCGGAACACACCGATAGGTGTTTGGCGACAGATTTTCAACTTGAGGGTGGTAGCCAGCCAGTCGGGTACTACAAAGTACCCTACCACCGTGCCAATCAATGGGAAATCAATTACCGCTGAACTAATTTCTGTCTGTCTGTCCGTATGTCTGTCTGTTACGTTCACGCTTAAACCGCCCGCGCCGAACCGATTTCGATGAAATTTGGTTTAGGGATAGTTTGAGTCCCGGGAAAGAATATAGGAAAGTTATAATCCCAGAAATCATTCCTTAAGGGGGTGAATGTTTGTATGGGGAATCAATAACAGCTGAACTGATTTATGACTGTCTGTCTGGAGATTTATGAAAAAACCGGCCAAGTTCGAGTTGAACTCGCGTGGACAGTGTTCCGTACAATGCCAAAGTCAGTGAACGTATTATATTGAGTTTACCACTTTATTTTCAATTGATAGAATTCTCATAGGTTTTCCTGTAATCTACAGCAATGAACTATATTTTGTATTTTTTTCAAAATTTTAGGCTTGGTAGTTTTGGAGATCAGGCTGTGATGAATAAAATCAAAACTATTTATTTTACAATAATAACAAAAATATATTTAAGGTTCTAAGAAAACGAGGCCTTTCATTTGCTATATGACACAGTAAGGTTTGCAAAACATTTTTTTAAATTTCCTAAGTAATTTGTCCCCAGAAAATTACCCTTATTTAAAAAAAAAACTTATTTACTGTGCACATCCGTGTTTGGGTCATAGTATTACACCATCCTACCAAATTTCACCTGATTTGGTCCAGTAGATTCGGAGCAAATGTCTGTGACATGTCCGGATAGGCAGACGCACGAGTGGTCCTATAAAGGTTCGTTTTTTTGTACGGAACCCTAAAAAGCAGATTGGATAAAAAATAAGTTACGCAAATTACTAATTCAACGCGGACGGAGTCGCGGGCAAAAGCTAGTAATGTTATAATTTTAAAAATAAGAAAATAGATTTAGGATAGAGTTTAGATTTTACTGATAATTCCCCTAATCGGTTCTAAAGCGAGTGCCTAAACGTATGCATTATTTGCGGGAATCCCCGAAAATGCGTTTCGTTTTCAAGCATAGACAATGTGAGAATTGCCATTCGTGTAAAAAAGAAAATAACTACCGATGACGTAATCATCATCTAGACTCCCCTACCCCCATGTCATCCAAAAGAAGCAAAACAAAGACTCCTGGAAAGGAACGAAGGGATCATTTAATTTTATGTTAGGTTTAGTGTCGTTTTGTAGGTTTATGGAACAGAGTCATCATTTTAAAGTTTATTGCAACGTTTCTATACACACAAACAATAAAATTGTTGGTGATAAGCTATCGCAGTTTTTAAATGTTTACGGGGACATTATGTAGATTGTAGGTACCTAATCTACAGGTTGACACAGCTAAAGCAATTTTTCTGAAAAAAATTTAATCTCTTACAGCGCTAGACCATGAAATTGAAAAAAAATCCTTGAGACTCCATTACCGCGATCGAACCCTCGGTGCGCAAGTCTGACTCGCAATTGACCGGTTTTTTTATGGATTTGTGTAGGTACTTTGGTGTTTACGTAATAGGTACTTGATCCTGTAGAACATCTACTACTTTTTTGAGTCGGATATTTATTGGTTAATGTTCATTTTCATTTTCTGCTTAGGTATACCTATTTCATTGGCTCTTGATTTAATTGACTAATTTATTTAATATGCATGGATTCAATTAGGTATTTGTATTTTTGTACTAAATATTCTTTTAATGCGGGTTCTTAAAGTTATTCTGTATAAGCACAGATAAGGTACCTACCAATTATCCTTACTAATATAATATCCTTGTAAGTATATTATAGTTGGGTGAGGTATATTTACTTATGTATGGAATGGAATACTAATAAATACAGTAACACGCATGGTTCTCACTATTTATGATCCTTTCTGTTTATAAACCGACATCTGCGCATTGCTTATGCTTGACATGTCTTAATCCACTTGAAGAAACCGAACAAGCAACCACTTAAACGATCTTTGAGATATAATGAAGTTATTTAAAGTACCTATGTTTCTTTTTCAAGGAACCATGCAACACGATTCAGTGCCATTGTACCCACAAGTTTACCCTGCAACTCAGGTAAATTATTAGGTTTATACAATTATATTGTAAGTAAATAGGTGTAGATAGATTATAAGCGCTCCGAAAGTGGGAGGCTAAAGAGTGCCTAGTTAACCTTACTTGGCCTATATCGCATCGCTGGCAACAACGGCAATTAAAAGTAAAAGTGACCTAAAACAACCAAATTGCCATCGTGTGTTATGAAATATCGTAATGTAGTGTGGATATTGAAATATCAAGTTATACATACCTATGTGTGCGTTAGAGTCCCATTTCTCGGTAATTTTTTAAGATCACGATTCACACGATGGGTAGGTAACCTATCTACATCTCACTTATAATATGATTGGGTTTAGACATATTATTTAAGAATGGTATTTACTTAATATGTATGTTTTGTTTCACGTATGGCTTAACTTAACATATAAAGTGGTATCTTTTGATCATAAGTCAACGTCGAAGAAGTTTTATACCTACTAAAAATAATGTTCTTTTGTCACTAAAATGATTTCACTAAGGGTGCATTCCGAATCACGATCAAATATCAAACCATGAGCGCGATAAAGATGTCCTGTGAATCGTCATTCATTACATTCGATACGCCCTTCCTTATGCGATCATACCTTGGACGAATAAAAGACTATTCCAAGGATTAAGTCCCAATAGGTAGGTACCTACCGTCCAAGCTCCGATACCACGGGGTGACGTGAGCGTAGCGGTCAAAATGACAGCTGTGACTGTGTTTTCGTTTTGATAAAGATACTATGTAATGTTGTACCTAATAACTTTTGAGAACGAAAACAAAAAAAAAACTGATTATTCAAGTTAGTGAGTCCACTAATATAATAAATAATCACCCATTTTACCATAGATTAAGAATTGGTCCTCGCTCCGCTCGGACGGAACTTTTTATTTTCCATTGTTTTTTAAATTCAAATCTTGTGACAAATTGATATCGAGGTTTTGGGATTATTTTATTTTGAACTAGCTGTCCTCCGCGGTTTCACCCGCGTTCCCGAGGGATCTTATCTTTTACCGGGATAAAAAGTATTCAATGTGTTATTCCAGGATATGATCTACCTGTGTGCCAAGTTTCATCAAAATCCGTTCAACCGTTTTTGCGTGAAAGAGTAACAAACATCCATCCAAACTTTCACATTTATAATATTAGTAGGATTATGTGAGCGTGTTCACGAGCGTTCCAAATGGTTGATAGGTCTCAGCTATCATAGGCCGCATAGGCGATAGGCGTGACATCTGAATCAGCAACGCAAATAGCTACGAGCGAGTAATGGTAGGGGAGGCGAATAGGGGATTTCGGGATTTACTCGAGCGCGTCAGATTAACATAAGGGGGGCAACCTTGCACCTTGTGAAGTACTCTCACCAAATCTGAGCCCTCTATATAGTGTCGAACGTCTACGGTAGCCCGTCAGATTAGTAAAAAAAAATCGATGGTTTGAAATACTCGAGCGCGTCAGATTAAGGTAAGGTAAGTTAGTTACATGCAAAATAGTGTACATTTCAATAATCTGACAATTTGGGTGTGACGAAAGAAAATTGGAGACTCGCAAAGTTGTATTACTTGAATGGTTTGAAATACTCGAGCGCGTCAGATTAAGGTAAGGTAAGTTAGTTACATGCAAAATAGTGTACATTTCAATAATCTGACAATTTGGGTGTGACGAAAGAAAATTGGAGACTCGCAAAGTTGCAAAAAAAAAACGTCACCTGGATTTTCTCGAGCGCGATTAGTTTTTTTTTTATTTTGAAGGAAATTAGTCACGAATCACGGAAATATCTTAATCTGCCGATTTGCACAAGCCGAAGTAGCTAAAATCATTATTAAGTGTATAGTCCAGGAATATTATGAGTTTCACTTCAGAATGAGAGATAGTCACCTATTAACTTGTATAAACCTTTATTTTGACACCCTAAAACTTGTCTCAAAAGCTACTTATCATAGGGTGCCCGCGACTACTGATTTTTCAAGGTCAAATGTCAAAAAATGATTTATTGCAAATATCTCGTTTCCTATGGGTTTTTTGGTATATGTATTCATAATAAATATTGTAGAAATTTAAATTCTCTACAACTTTTGTGCAAACATTTTTTCGATATCTTGAACCATTTTCGAGATTTCGATATTTTTTATATTTTTTTTTTTCAAACCGTCAATTTAAGGAAACTCCTCAACATAATTGTCAGATTATGGGTCAGTACAACAAGGCCATCAAGAAGAACCGCCTGTATAAAAATCTGACGCGCTCGAGTAAATCAAGGTCACGATATTTTTTTGCATTTTCAAAAATCGGCCCTGACTGATGGTCGCGTCCAAATCGTCAGTCTTTAAAATAGGAACTACTGGAGGGTTCACTTAACATCCCTTATCAATTTCTGACGCGCTCGAGTAAATTTTTTTTAAAAATATTTTCGACCCCTTCGTACGGCCACCCCCACCACGCAAAACGGCAGATTA
This sequence comes from Ochropacha duplaris, assembly GCA_951361185.1. Taxonomy (NCBI): domain Eukaryota; kingdom Metazoa; phylum Arthropoda; class Insecta; order Lepidoptera; family Drepanidae; genus Ochropacha; species Ochropacha duplaris. Next base: position 8,624,954 of record OX592693.1, on the reverse strand, counting down.
TTATATTTCCGTTATCAGACAGACGTGGCGCGACTACCCTATTAATATCTGACGCGCTCGAGTATTTCTTGGTGACTTTTTTTTTACATTTTTGAAACCCTGTAGACGCTCCCCCCACCGCTGAAGGGGAAAATATCACATAACCTTTTTTTCTTTATTCCACCTAATCTTCAAATTCCAGTAGGTCCCAAAGACGCTCGAGTAACTACAAATTTAGCATCATTGCCTCCCCTACCATAATAATGAATGGCATGAATCGGAATGTACCCTCTTCAAAATCATAATGATATGCTTCAATAATAAATTTATAATTATCGGGAAATATTAGCAACGACTAAATAACAAGACTCACCCGCCCACTCATTATTTACCCCTAAACTGAAAGCTAAATTTGGCCAGAGTGTTTATCACTTTAAAATTGGATTGTTGTAACCTAAATAATAGGAATACATGTTGTGACGACCCCACTTACCGTGGGATAAGGATAGGAAGAAGAAGAAGACACGTACATAAAATAAATAAAATGTAAACAATGGATAGGTAAATTTTAATACGCTGTTATTAGCTTGGTATTTTTTGTTTTAGTTTACTATGTAGGTAACTAATGCGGGTTATAATTTTTTATGTATTTTTGTATTACTTTAAGAATAAAATTGTTAAACATTTGAAAAAAAAAGCCACTATAGTCAGATGGTCCAAAAATATTTAAAAAATGTAACCTTGCTGAGTTTCTTGCCGGTTCTTCTCAGTTGAAGTGGTTGAAGGCTGACTTCCGAACCGGTGGTAACTTCTGTAATTCGACCTTCATAAGTGCCCTTCTAGGGCCTAAACTGAATAAATGGTTTTGACTTTGATAGCTTTTAAAAATTGTCTAACACACACAGGGTTTCCTGCTCTGGGATGTAAAGGATGTAAAGAACTCGCCCCATATGTTTTAGTACGAGTATGCAGTGTTTTTTGGAGAAATACGGTTATACATTAGAGTCTATACTAATATTATAAAGAGGAAAGATTTGATTTGTTTGTTTGCATTGAATAGGCTCTGAAACTGCTAGACCGATTTTAAAATTTCTTTCACCATTAGAAGGCTACGTTATTCCTGATGAACATGAGTTATATTTTGCCCCGGGAAACGATCAGAGCCAACGGGAACGCGGGTGAAACCGTGGGGAACCGCTATACTAAAATAAACAAACATTTGCTTATTGAATTCTTAAAGTGAATCATTTTCAGGATTGAAAAGTATCAGGTATATTGTATAACAAAATCCCTTCTTCAATTCTTCCTTCACAAAAATTTTAAAGAAACAAATTAAGTCTATAATTTACCTACGGACTGGATTTCAATCAGTCCTTGGACTAATAAGGTTTATTAGTCCAAGAAACAGTCCAACAAAAAACATATTAATTAGGTTGCCAAGACATTTATCAGACAAGACCCTAACTCTACAAGCACTACCGCCCTAGCTCCTACTTACCTACATCTTGTTTTGTTTCATTATTCTACTGACTACAAAGTTTAGGCTCTAGATGATAAACTAGAATCGAGAGAAAATACGAGCAAAGAATAGTGAGACGTGGTAACTGGCCCATCTTGGCGTTTGGTTATATTTTTTTGTATTGCTTATACCTATATTATGTCAATGACCAAGCACAGGTACTATTTTGCTCATCTATGAATAAAAAATATTCTACACCGTGACGTAGCCGAGTCCTAAGGAACCTTTGTATAGTTATGCTTTATGATTGTTCTATGTCTATTTATCCCATAGTAAGAGTTGTTAGATAAGCCGATTCAATCTAGAAGCAATTAGAATAGACATATTGTTTGGCACAATTGACATCATTATTATTTGAACAATTTTTTTTTTCAGTTGCAGCCGATGGATAAATCCATGTCTCCATCGTCATCAGCACCGAATCAGGCTCAAGGCCTACCAGTTGCGGTAAGTTTATTTTTCCTTTTAAACTAGGGAACGGATACCAATTGAGAATGAGTATTAAGAGATTTAAATAATTCTCCATTATAATATTTGTTTAGCAACAAAGGACAGCATTAAATAATTATGTCCATAGAGAGACGTGCAATGTTTTTTTAAGCTTAACAAATTCGTAAGAAACCTGACTCACATGATCCAACAAATTAAATTGGCTCTACAATCAACTTTAATTTGTTAATGAATTTTAATATTCTTGCTGACCATATGTAGCATACAGCATACCAACTTACTAAATTTGTCAATACAATACATTGTTCCGCTGAATAAAACGTAAACATTTGCCATATATATTTAGCTTGTGATGAAGGTTGGTTGGTAGGTAGTCCTGTAACCTGACTCCTGTTACTTATAATACCTACAGACGCTTGACGGGTTCAAGTTTGTTTGCTTACTTTGCTATACCTACGATAATTTCAACAACAGATCCAGTTCATTCGACTGCATATTATGAAACCACATTACTACTCACTGAAGCTATAGTTCAATGCGTCATTCAATAATCGCGCAAAAAAATAGCTTCGTTCTATTTTTAGTGCCCAGGCTCAGATCTCACCCAGACGCGCATACATTTAAATATTTGTTACTAACGGTGTAGGTATAATGGCAAATCCTACACTAATGATAGGGGAGGCGAATAGGGGATTTCGGAATTTACTCGAGCGCGGCAGATTAACATAAGGGGGGCAACCTTGCACCTTGTGAAGTACTCTCACCAAATCTGAGCCCTCTATATAGTGTCGAACGCCCGTCAGATTAGTAAATAAAATCGATGGTTTGAAATACTCGAGCGCGTCAGATTAAGGTAAGGTAAGTTAGTTACATGCAAAATAGTGTACATTTCAATAATCTGACAATTTGGACGTGACGAAAGAAAATTGGAGACTCGCAAAGTTGCAAAAAAAAAACGTCACCTGGATTTACTCGAGCGCGATTAGTTTTTTTTTATTTTGAAGGAAATTAGTCACGAATCACGGAAATATCATAATCTGCCGATTTGCACAAGCCGGAGTAGCTAAAATTTAAGTGTAAGTCCAGGAATATTATGAGTTGCACCTCAGAATGAGAGATAGTCAGCTATTAACTTATTTTGACACCCTAAAACTTGTCTCAAAAGCTACTTATCTTAGGGTGCCCGCGACTACTTGAAAACTACGACGACTACCTTGAAAAATCAAGGTCAAAGGTCAAAAAATCATTTATTGCAAATATCTCGTTTCCTATGGGTTTTTTGGTATATGTATTTGTAGTAAATATTGTAGAAGATTAAATTCTCTACAACTTTTGTACAAACATTTTTTCGATATCTTGAACCATTTTCGAGATTTCGATATTTTTTATATATACATTTTTTTTTCAAACCGTCAGATTAAGGAAATCCCTCAACATAAATATCAGATTATGGGTCAGTACTCAGTACAACAAAGACATCAAGAAGAACCGTCTGTATAAAAATCTGACGCGCTCGAGTATTTCAAGGTCACGATTTTTTTTTGCATTTTCAAAAATCGGCCCTGACTGATGGTCGCGTCCAAATCGTCAGTCTTTAAAATAGGAGCTGGAGTATTTCTTGGTGACTGTTTTTTTTTACATTTTTGAAACCCTGTGGACGCTCCCCCCACCGCTAAAGGGAAAAATATCACATAACCTTTTTTTCTTTATTCCACCTAATCTTCAAATTCCAGTAGGTCCTAAAGACGCTCGAGTAACTACAAATTTAGCATCATTGCCTCCCCTACTATAAATTATATGTCTATAATTTTAGATGGAGTCCTTGTTGGGTCCCGAAAATACCATTACCGTGTGCCGCTTCTGCAAGTCTTCTATAAAGACCGCTGTGAAGTACTCCAGCACTTCGCGTACTCATATGGCTGCCGCTCTATGGTGTTTGGCATGGTAATCAACATTTTGTTCCTATGTTTTATTCAGTTTAGGGAGCCTTGATGAGCATAGTTCTCACACTTTGGTTTCCATATCGATTTGCCCGGGAGCCGGCATCAACTGTCATATTTCTTTGTCCATTAATCATGTAAATATACTTGTTTACTTGGATAGGTCTGTTAGTTCACAATCTCAAGATTGTAAGTGATATATCATGACTAAAGGTGGTAAGCTCAAAGCATAGATACCTAATAAAATTAGTTTGATGTCACTGTTGCGCTATGGATGTTAGAGTTAGCTATTCATATCTTGAACATTTTTAGCCTTATCAAAAAAACTACACGTTTTGCTTGAATATGATACCTATACCTACATAATTATGTTCATTCATTAATTGCGAGGTCATGAAGCAACAAAGTACCTAAACTTTGATTATTATCTGTAATTCTGTAGTTACCATTAGGAACTCAAGTACTAGATTGATTTTAAACAGTAACTATTTTTATTTTAATTAAAATAAGTTACTGCTTATAAAACGTGCTTTTAATTAGGAGGCTTGTTTCTAGGATCATGACCACACTACACACTAACTTTAAAACTGTTCAATTTCTTAATTGGTATTTTTTACCCACGACGTAACGCAGACGGTATATGCGTTTGGGGTGAGAGGATGTTTGTTTGTTTGTGCAAATTCATGTTTCCATTTTTCTCCAAAACTACTAGTCCGATTTTTCTTTGTCATAACTATGACTTTTAAAAAATTCTCATTAATCTGATCAGTTTATTTTCAAATTATAATGTAATGTTTCATTAAAGTTAAGTAATGGCTTCACCGTACCTAAATATTTAAAAAAAAAAACGGTATACAAATGGAGTACCTACTGAGATCGAAAAAGTAGTTTGTGATTACGACCCCGCAGTCACAATGTATATAAATGTAAAAATATAAAAGCCATGACCACTTACGATGAGCCTTTATAAGTTGAGGACCAAAATTTTGTATTTCAGTTGCTTATGCTGCGTGCCATATGGTTCGGACTCTGCTAAGAACTCCGATCATTATTGCCCGAACTGTCAGCGATACCTCGGCACTTATGAGAAATAAGTTTCACGCAATGCGTCAGGATATGCCCTAGCTTTATTAAAAAAAAAAACATATATTTTTGGGATGAAAAAATAAAATATTCTGAAATTACTAGGGTCGAAAATCCTGCGCTGTAGAAACGCATTTATATTTTTAATTTTTTATTATTCGTTTTTATCACTTATTTGTAATTGCTTACTTGTACTTCAGATTTCTATATTAATTTCTCGAATATTAAGAACATTATTATGCCTATTTAGATATGAATATATAATTTTATATAATATTATGAATATAACAAGATCTGATGCGACTGTTTTTATATAGATCTACTTAAATATAATGAAGACCAACTATGGGGTATAATTTGTAATTCATCAACCAACAGTGCCTTAATTAAGGGATGCAAATTTTAAATAACATCGTGAAAAATTATTCGTAGGTACATTTTTATCGAACAAGGTTGATCTTTTATACGAATTTTTGTAATTGATTGATGAATTACAAAATAATTACCCTGTATAGATTTACATATAAGTATAGTTACTTACGACACGTGTTGTTCCCTGATGAAAACTGTGACTCCAATGATATTACATGTTGAAGAATAATTTTAGTGCCATAATACCAGATTTGAAACCGGCATTTATAGTTGTTATTAAGGTACTTATATACTTTTTGTGCCTTTATCAATTACTCATTTTTACATATTATATGCATAAATACTTAAGTATAATTAAAATTTTAAGTATATTATGAATGAGTATAAAGTAAAGCATTACTAATGGTAATATATAAAAAATAAGTGAAAAACAAATTGTATTCTCTTTTTATGTACCTATATTTTTAATTAATGTTTATTACAATATGGTGCAGTAATTTTTAAGTCATGTAAACCTACCATAGCTACTCATTGCCTAGTTTAGGCCCACAAGAGTAATTTTTAAAATCTAAAGTACCGTGCTGATAATCGAGAAAACTGAAAGTGCGAGTTATAATGTTTTTATAATGTCTTTAATTACTTAAAAATTACTTTTTATAATGTCTTTTTCAAATTTGTACAACAATGTTTTCTTAATAAAGATTTTTAATGAATATCTGGATGTTTTCATATATTTGTCGATGCGCCTTTTACATTAATTTACAGTTCATGAATTCTACCATACCAACCTGTATCTATTTGTACTAAATTAATATTCCTTCTTTCTGACTTTTGTTGATTAAAACCTCAAATATTGCTGTATTTATTAAATGTACTTACTACTAAAATGTACTGTTTAGTAGATTAGCCAATCAAACGGCCAGACCGTATTTAAATATTAAGGCTGTTTGTTGGTACCTATCTAGGGTAATTTTAATTTATCAGCCATCCTTTCATTCAGTTGTCTAATATATTTATTGATACAAAAAACTTTTATTATTTAGGTTCATTAGACGATGCGACGGTAGTCTTTTATCGTTTGTTGACCTGCTTGCCTGCTTATAAGAATTTTGTCATGATTTTAATCTACACTACACTATAAACTTCATAAAAAACTGCTTTGTAAAACTTGTGAACGGACAGTTGAGCGTGCGAAGTGTGCTAATCACAACAAGTAGAATCTAACTAGTACTCACTTCATACCTAATACTTATTACGTACCTACAGTTAGGTATAATGACCCACTTGATCCATGGTGTGTGTTATCATGCCGATATCTATTGCATATCGGGCCGATCGTCGTAATCATAAACATAAAGTGGCTGACTAGAGACACAGCGCGATAATTAATGAAATGTAAATGTTAAATAAATCCAATATTGCTTTACATGCGATTATTGTTAATTGCGTTAACATAAAGTGTTGGTGATCATGTGCTTAGGTATAGTTGATAATACCACAATAGTTTCAGACTTACCTACGTATCAGTGCCAGTGATTTACACGTTATCATTTTCACGAAGGACGTGTAAACAAGTAAGTATTTTCCTCAAACAATGTTATTATACTTTTGTTTTAAGCATTAACTAACTAGGTAATACGAGTATGTTATCTAATCGGTACAAAACATACCTAAGTATATAAAAGTGAAATGCTCCCTATGTAATCTAAAGCTATACAAACTACACATTTGGCTGGTAGATTCCTCATAGGGAAGTTCCGTTTAGAAGGATTTTTTGAAAATTCAACCCCTAAGGCCTAAAAAGTTTCCTCGAGAAGATTAAAATTGCGAGGGACATCTAGTATTTTATAAATAGATGTTGATAGAAAATAGTCTGAGATTAGGTTGACTCTATAACCGTGGGTAGACTAGACATATCGCTTAAGGAAACAGGTACCTACAGGCAGTGGCGTGCGCTCCATATAGGCAGAAAGACACTGCCTACCCTAATAACTCAGATTAAAATCTTGTTCAGTTCAGATATCTAATATTATTTTATTTACGAATAAGTACTTAATAAATTAAATTTAACAATAAAAAAAAAACTTAAATCATAATTTATCTCCATCTATCGAGTGTCGCGGGTATCAAGGTAATATGCAAGCTCGTTCGTACAATTTAAAACAACTTAGCACTACTAGCACCACAGCTAGCCGCGGAAAAGACCCAAACTATTGTTGTCTAAATGTTTATATGTGTGCTCTCGTAATCATGCGGATTTATAGGTGTGTGCGCTTTTTTTTTTTTTTTTTTTTTTTTTGGGGACGACTTAAAGGTGGAGGTCTGAGGGACCATAGACACCCTTACGCGGACTTTTCGGTGAGCGCTTAGGGCTCTCAACCGAGTTGCAAATTTTAGACGACTGACCGCTGAGGGCGCCCCAGTTGGGGCACGAACCTCGGCTCAGGGCGTCGTCGAGGGGACACAAAAGTGGGACGGGCTTCGCCTAAGCGATTTAGAGTAGTTTTAAGGGACGGTCGGATTACTGGTGCGGCTCGGGCCGCCGTTAATTACGGGGGACGAGACTGACTGAGTGGGACGTCGCGACGGGCCTCTCCGGCGAGGGCGGAAACGCGGGCGGTGTTGTTGTTGTTTCTTCAGGGCTGCGCGAGCCTCCCTATCCTTAATCTGAGCTAGTGTTATTGGGTCATCCGGCTCGCTGAGGGCGAGTTTAGGCCTACGGATTTTTGAAATCTCTGAAGGAGTATAATTGGCTGAATTTACTATTAATGGGTTCGCGTGGTTTAGGGCACGATCGTAATAATGGCGTGAAGCGCGCTTAATGACTTGTTTAACTGTGGGCAGATTGAGGTCTATGTGTAGATCTAGGTTGCGCATGTACCACGGGGCGCCCGTGGCTTTGCGCATGAAGCGGTTCTGAACCACTTGGAGGCTATGGATCAGCCTGGGGGATGCATGTGCGAACACAGTGCATGCATATAGCATAATGGGGCGGATGCACGCGGTGTATAGTCTCACCTTGCTTTTAAGAGCAAGTTTGGACTTTGGGTTAAGCAGGAAATGAAGGCGACCAGACACAAAGAGGGCGCGTGCGCGTACCTTCTTAATGTGGCTGGAGAAGGTCAGTCGATCATCCAGTGTTACGCCGAGGTATTTGGCTTGCTTTTCCCAAGGGATCGGCTCGCCGAACATGGTAACTGGAGAGGGGAGAGTGGGGCCAAATTTCTTGTCGGTCCTGTAGAACAGGACCGCCTGACTTTTGGTTGGGTTGATTTCGATTCTCCATTTCCTAAACCAAGCACCTAGGGTGTTGGTCGCGGTTTGGAGAACTTTAGCAATGGCCGAGGGGCATCTGCCTGAGTAGTAGATTGCGGTGTCGTCCGCGAAAAGGGCTAGCTGTGCTTTGCCAGCTTTGGGGATGTCACTCGTGTAGAGTGTAAACAGTAAGGGGGACAGCACAGAGCCTTGGGGGACTCCGGCTAGAATAGGGTGGGAGGAGGGTAGCGCTCCTATTATTCGGTAGCAGAATTGGCGGTTCGACAAAAAGTCTCGTATGATGGTCACGAGTCTGTCAGGCACTCCGAGTTTGTACAGCTTATATATTAAGCCGTTGTGCCAGACTTTGTCGAAGGCTTTAGCTACGTCAAAGAAGAGGACTCCGGTTATTAGACTTTTTTGATAGTTGGCTGAGATGTGTTCAACAATACGATGGACTTGTTGAACGCACGAGTGTTTAGTTCGAAAACCAAACTGCTCGTCGGGAATGAGTTTATTAGCGTCGGCATACGCTTTGAGACGGAGATAAATTAATCTTTCATACATCTTGCCCATGACATTGAGCAAGCTGATGGGTCGGTAACTAGAGGGCTCGGATTTAGGTTTGCCGGGTTTGGGGATCCCAATAACTTGGGCTTTTTTCCACTGGTGTGGGAAAATGTTATTGGAGAGGGCAGCGTTAAAGATAGCTGTCAGGAGCATGATGAGGGTAGCCGGGAACAGCTTGACCACTCTATTTGTGATTTTATCCGAGCCCGGGGCTTTCCTTAGGCGGAGGTCCCGGATGATCTGCTTGACCTCGTCCGTGGTCACGGGAGGTAGGGGGTCTTCCTCTTCGTTGAGAGGCGGTGGGGGTAACGGGAGAGAACCTCGCCGTTCTACTTCAGAATTGACTTCCTCCAGATGGACAGGGTCGATAGGGAGGGAACTGGGTGTACATTGGAGCTCCAGGCTTTCGGCCAGGCATTCGGCCTTTTCTTCGTCTTCGAAGGCGGGTGGAAGGTTGGGCCTTTTTAGAGGTGGAATAGGGGCAACCGTGTCCTTGGTTAGGGCACGTGAGAGTTGCCAAAAGGCTAGGTGGGAGGGTTTGATGTCGATCATGGTCTGGTTCCAGTTGTTTTCGCGTGCCTCAGCCACTCGTTCCTTGACGGCGCGGTGGAGAGTACGCAGACGGACGCGGTTGTTTTCGGTTGGACGACGATCGTAAGCGCGCATGGCTACGTTCTTTTCCCTAATCAGGTCACGTACGTCGTCGGGCAAGCGCCAGCGTCGATTGCTCTCCACTGGTACTGTCCGAGAGCAATCGCTAATGAGCGATTGCACGTGGCTGGTTAGGGAATCGATTGCGCCGACAGCTTCGTCAGCGGTGACTATGCTGCTGGGGATTTGATCGAGGTGGACGGATGAGGCAGACTTGAGGCTTTCGCCCAGTTTGTCCCAGTTCGTCACTACCTTGGTAATAGGGGACTGACCTGAATCGGGGGGGCCTGCGTTCGGTGTAAGCTCTAAGATTACAGGTCGGTGGTCGGAGACTAACTCGTGGTGCACTGTCACATCGTGTATGCCTAGGCTCACATTTTGCAACAGTGCCACATCTAGGATGTCAGGTCTGTGGTTAAGTACGTCAGGAAAATGAGTTGGTTCTGTGGGCGCAACTAAGTCGATATTTAGCGGCCCTAGTAGGGATTCTAGAACAATACCTCTGGAGTTAGTCGTATGACAGTTCCAGAGGCGGTGTTTCGCGTTTAGGTCGCCCGCCACTATGACAGAGCTTCCCAAGTCGAAAAGGGTTTTCAAGTCTCTTCTGAGTGATAGTTGGATGTCGCTAGACTCGCGGGAGGGGGAAACGTAGGCTGAAACCAGAATGATTGACTCATGGCCAGTCATACCGAGCCTGCAGACCGAAGCTTCAATGTACTCGAGAGAGGGCTGATCCATGGGGGAGCAGTACAAGGACTTTTTGTAGTAAATGAGGGTTCCACCGAGGCGGGAATTGAGCCTATCGTTGCGAACTATCTGATAGTTGGCAATCTTTGGGTCCCTGTTAAAGGGTTTGAGGAACGTCTCTTGCACTAGGAGTACGTCAACGTCATGATCTCTCAGGAAGTCTGCGATTTCATCACGTTGACCACCGATGCCGTTGGCATTGAAAAAACCGATTTTTACGGAGCGGGGTTTTATTCTGCACGCAGTTGTACAATCCATTATGGGTTAACTTGGAATTGAGCTAATGACGAGAAGAGGCGCTCGAACCTCATGGCGATTGTAGCGAGGGCACGACCGTTGCCTTCGTTCATCCTAATCTGTTGGGCTAGTTCCCTAACTTCGCTGGGGTTGAAAGCTTCAGCGAATCGTTCCACCAGGGCGAGATCCGGATCAACGCCGAGGGGGGGGTTTTGGTTAACGCGACGAGGTGCCGTTTGCACCGGTTTAGAGACATCGCGGGGGGCGGATGGTAAGGGAGGGGAGTTGGGCCCAGCTGAGGGCTGGGGCTGTGGAGAGCTGCCAGTTGGAGCTGTAGGTGCGGTCTGAGCCGCGAAAGGGGGGAGGGGGAAGTGCCTGCTATTATAGTCAAACACGCCCCAGGGGGAAGGACGCTGCGGGGCCAGATGGGCCTGAGCAGCGGCTTCAAGGGGTGGTGGGCGACGCGTGGCGTGCTGAGTCGCGTTGTAAGATGGGCGGGGGCGAGGAGCTTTTGGGCACCCGCGGTAGTTGGCGGTGTGACCCAACTGTTGACATAGCACGCAACCTGGTGGTTCCGTTGTCTCGGAGGGGTTCTTGGGACGGTCGCATTCCTTTGTGGAGTGTGGCTTAAGGCACTTTACACACCTGGCGGGTGCGTAGCAGTTGCGGGCAGAATGGCCATAGAGCTGGCAATTATGGCACTGGGACGGGAAGCGTCCCTTTTTGGGAGCCTCAACGGATATGCCGGTGAGGTCGCAAACGTGCCGGATCTTAAAGATGGCCTTGCCGGCAACGCCACGGTCGAGGGTGACGAAAACCATTTGGTAGGGTGCGTGGCCACGCCCCTTGTACATGCGATGTACGCTCTGGACAGGGAGGTTTTGTTCTATGAGCGAGGCCTTGATGTGCTCGACATCAATCTCGATGGGTATATTTTTGATGACGACCCGAAGGGATCGTTCATCAGGGAGAGTGTAGGTGTGGAAGGCCACCTTTCTCTCCCGAAGCATTTTGGTTAAGGCTCTGTGGTCGTCTGAGTTGGCCACAGTCACCTTGATCCCGTGTTCGACGGGGCGAGCGGATAGATAGTTGACATGGTGCGACTTGCACCATGAGGAGACATCGGTCCACTTCCCCTTATCCTGAATGAATAGGGGGGGTGGGGAGTCCTTTTTGGCGGGGACTTTAGACTGGGAGGATGAAGCTCCCGGCGTGGGGGTTGGTGGGCTCACCGGGGTGAGTGGGGCTACCTCGCGTAGGGAGGTAGGGGTTGGGGTTGGGGAGGAGGGTTTAGCTGCTTTTGCAACTGCTGCCTCCTCTAAGGGCTTCTTAGCGCGCTTGCGCTTGCCCCGTTTGCCGACTTCGGTAAACTCACCGTCATCCTCTTGCGAGGGTGGGGGTGCCGTGTTTGCCGAGGCAGGGGGGGTCGTGGTAGGAGTGGGAGGCTTGTCGTCGGGCTCGGATTGAGCTGACATCGCGGACGGAGGGCGAGATGGAGATGGGGGGCGGCTAGAAGGCCGGCTTGGAGGGCGACTTCCTGAAGGGAGGCTACCATACCTCTTCATGATCCTGGAGGAGGTCCTCCAGGGTCTCGGGTTTAGTCTGGCTGGCCATAGTGGCCAGCCAGGGGGACCTACTTTAAACCTAAATTTTAACTCCCAGGTGGGTGTTCCTGGGGTGAGTAGTACTCTCCTGACCGGGGATAGGCCAGGAGGTGTGTGACGGCGGGGTGTGCCCTAAGCTGGTGCTTCCGCTGTTGAAGCTTTATTAGCAGCGGAGTTCCTACGTCCCTGCCTAGCGATAGCTGGGGTCGACTAGGGAAGCCCCCAAGGCCGACTGGTCCAGCCCCGTCCGGGTTTGCGTTTGCCAGAAGGGCAACCGCGAGCGGCCGGGTCACGCTCGAACTAGCTTCGTTAGCACCGTTAGGTATCCGCTAGCCCACCACAGAAAGTCGTGGTTTTAACAAGGTTTTTGTGTCGCTCTCGTCAAGGCCGCCTCCAGTAATAATACGGAAGTATTAAATACTTTCACCAGCGACAGTGACTAAAACGGCACAGTTGGTTGGTAATGAAAATTACCGATTGGGTGTCGATTTGAGCACTTAGCCTCTTCCAGTGAAATACGCGAAGTATTAATCACTGGAATTAGCCTAATGAGCAATTCGACGAAATGGCGAGGTAATAAAATCACCGGACCAAATTCCGAGAATGCCGGGTAGCCGAACAATGCCACTATAAAAGCGACCGTCCGGTACGACGGCTCAAACGGAACTCGGTGTGTGCGCCGTGCGCGTTCCTATAAATACGTAGCACACAATGTCACAAATAACGCACACAAGCGCACAAGGTAGGCAGTGCCTATGGCCCGCTACGTAAATAAAAATGCTGAGCGACAGTCGATGGAGGGGATGTGTTTACGCACGGGTACTATTGCGTCGTAAAGTATTAGACTATTGTTTTGTAAAATTAGTGTAATTGTTTTGTTGTCGAATCATTAAAGGTACTTGCAAAGAAAGTTGTGTGTGCGACTGTATTTTGAGAGCGAACGAAGCGTCAACTAAACGCGGGAAGCATGGGTCGACTGATGAATGATTCGATGAAATGGGGCGCGCATAGTCATACTTGCAGAGTGTTCCCCCGTCGCGCCCCCTTTATACCACCAATTTGATCGATAAATCGATCAGTGCGCAGGCACCGGCGCAGGTTTTACGCGACGAAGTTAGTTATGCCATTATTTTAAAAAGTAGCATTGTTTCATTTAATTATCGCTACGCAAAGCACCATCACTTTTTTGTCGTATTATTTTTTTATAGTTTAGTAATCGTGCGTGTCTGAGTAGGTACTCTAGGTCAAATCGCCATTATTGTTTGTTTTTTTTGTTGTGAGGTGTTTTATTAGGTACCTATTTGAATTAACGCTGATAATAGTGTAGAAAATGGAAAATATTCACTGTGAAGTTGTTGTGGTGTGTGTATAGAGTAAATATAAAAGATATGCGTTTTCAAAACAATGCTTCAGTGATAAAAAACGAATTATCGTATACCAAAACCAACATGCAGGATTTTTGGTGAGTTAATAGCTTTTTGCCTACCCAGTCTAAAAACCCTGTGCACGCCACTGCCTACAGGGTCGGCTCCAGCCCATGTAGCGCCCGGGTGCTATCAAATACCCTGGCGCCCTCTAGTAGGCGAGTAAAAATAAAGGTCAGTCAGAGCGCTCTTGAACTACCCAAGAGTACATAACGTATCTATAAATACCTATTGCTTGATACTGCCCAGACAATTCAATCATTGAACACATGGTTCACAAAACGTCTATAAAAAAAAACCTTAGTATAAATTTTTCAAAGGTCTATAATATTCCTATTAACTAACGTTGTTTACAGTGGATTCGAACGCGTACCGTCAAATAGGTCAGAGCACTGATAATGGAGTGTGCATTGAGATGGACCTTCTACAAGTTGGCTCGGAGCCTGTGGGCATGCGATGCCCGCACTGTCAAGAAGACATCATGACGAGAGCAACATACACAAACACCACCATAACACATACTATTGCCATTTTCCTGGGGGTATTATTCTGGTGAGACTATTACCTACTAACTGTAAAGACCTAATAAAAAAAATACTAACTTTAATAATATAGGTAATTTGTAATATAGGTAACTACATAAATGCATGGAAAACCGAATGCAAACTGTTTCGGTCTGAGTCCTATGGAAATAGAAATACCTAAGTAGAGAAATAGTAAACAATAATAGTAACGATTTGACACTCAAATCAACAGATGGAGATAATATAGCCTACCTATAGTGTTTAATGGCAATCGTTGGCTGTAATATTAGGTATCTAGAGGTGAACATGAAACTGGCTGTTGCCTACATATTTTCCTCTCGGGGATGTCAAGTTTAACAAAGGTCTTTAGGTACCCAGAATCAGAATTATCGTTTTTTTGCCGCGTTCTTACTTTACTATTGGTCCATTCAACACGTGGCATGAATATATGAGAAGGCATTTTATCCCGTCAGCAACTTACTTAGGATAGAAAATAGTTAAGTACCTACCTAATTAGTATTTTTGCTCCTGTTGCAGGTGGTTGTGTTGTTGTATAATTCCATACGTCACGAAGCGGTGGAAGAATGTTGAGCATTACTGTCCAAGTTGTCACAGGTTTTTGGGTGTTTATACTAGAAAGAGGATCTTATAGATCACAAATAGTCACAATAGGTAGAATAAGCACTAAAGTCATAAGTCAAATACTTTTAACTAAATAAAAAAAATATTCTGTAGCGTTTAACAGCAATAATACCAATCCTACTAACCTATTGTTACTGCAATGCAAATATGCAAGAATATTGGCAGTAATTAATTTAAAGGCTATTTAATATTGACTTAAACACTCCCATATATTTAGGAATTCGTAGATATATCTAATAATAAATATTAATATCCTGAGACATTTTTTCACACACGGCTATCTGATCCCAAACTAAGCAAAGCTTGTGCAATGGAAACCAGATGAATATATATGTATATATTGACTTAAACACTCCCATATATTTAGGAATTCGTAGATAAATCTAATAATAAATATTAATATCCTGGGACATTTTTTCACACACGGCTATCTGATCCCAAACTAAGCAAAGCTTGTGCAATGGAAACCAGATGACTGATATACTACATATACTACTTTTTTTTGTATATATGTTACCGGAAATGTTTGAAATCTAGGAATTGTATACAAATCCTAGGAAATTTATATAATTCCGAAGCTATTTAGGAAATGTATAAAATATTGTTTCCAAAACATAAATGTCCTAGGAAATGTGCACAATTCTTAGGAATTGTATATAATAATTCCAATATCGTATTAGGAAATGTATAAAAATAATGCTTTCTGTAATAAAACACGTTGTGGTAGGTATGTACTTTGTCAGCCGTCGATTTAAGGGTCGAGAGGGGTGTGGAGGGAGAGGGGGTGAGGTGTAGGAAAAGTTGCGGCCTCCCCCCTTATTTTGAGATATGATTTTTTAATTTTGGTACAAAATGTTGAGTTTCTTGTGCAATGGTAGAGATAATGGGGGGAAGCCCCTCCTTCCATATGAACCTGCGAAGGGGGAGAGGGGAGGATAGGTAAGATTTTCGTTTCGTTTCTAAAAAAAAACCACGAAATGTAAGGCTAACCTATTCAATCCTTTTTTTTTGTTGGAAACGAAACGAAAATCTGACGAAACGAAAACTAAAAAAAAAAAAAATTTACATTTTAGTGTAACAAACAATATTTACATTTCCGATTGCTATGTAGACAATGTATAGATTTCCTAGGAAATGTGTCTAATATAATTTATTTAACACATTTCCGTGCGATTTTAGGAATTACATACATTTCCTAGGAATTGTAGGTATACAATGACGGATTAAATACATTTCCGGTAACATATACATACTTAAATAGATAATTACACCCAGACTCAGAACAAACAGACATGTTCATGCACACAAATGTCTGTCCTGGATGGGAATCGAACCCACGACCTGCGGCGTTAGTGTGTTAACCTACCACGCCAACCGGCCCGTCAATAATAGGTAGGTATATAATACACAAACGACAAAAATTTTGAATTACGGACATCAAAAGTGATGTTTTTGATTTTGTCCAGGATCAGTGCACAACCTAAACCACTAAAGCAAAATTTGGACAGTAGTTTTCTATTGAGATGTAACCACCCACTACGAATGGTTTAAAAAGGTTGTAATTTTATACCTAATCATGAAAATTTGTATTCAGTGACTTGGCTGGACACTAATATAATAATAACATGAAATAAACTACGTAAAACCACACCCTTTTTCCTCTTGGCTGTGAATTTTCATAAACTATAAAACACGTATCTTTCGTGCATTTATCATCAGTAACAGATTTTTATGCAAACAAATGACTACATTATATTGATGTTTTAAATCTTGATTCCTGCCAGCGATGTATGGTACTACTAAATCCTGTATGATACACAAATACTAAGATATTTTTCATACAATTTTTCTTATAAGGAGAGATAGAATAATGAACACCACAAAACAAAGGTGCACATTTATGGATGTAAAAAATCTGAACCTACTTACATAATTTTAAACTCATTTGAAATAACGACGTTTTCATGTTGGCAATGAAAATTAAATTTCATGTAAGTATTTACTTCATTTTCATTACTTTAGTTAGTTAGTAGATTTAGGTACCGATCGGTTTCAATTTCTTTGGTCGTCTAGAATAAAATTGTAAACAGGTAGGTAAACCAAAACACTGAGCAATACTTGAATTGTGTGTAAAATTGAATAATTTTCCTCTTTCCTAGCATAGTGATGTCGTTTGACTCTTATACTTTATAATGTAATACGTACAAATTACCTATGTGTTAGGCAAGATCAATAACGAATGAAAAACATTTAGTTATTTTTTTTAGTATATAATTGTAGTTATTAGATATCAATGATAAAAATTGTACAAAATATTTCATATTTTTTTCATTTCATATTTTTTTATTATAAAATAGTAAAATGCGAGACAATATTAAATTAAAATTAAATGTCTTTAACCTTATCATACCCACCAACTCATAGGTTACAAAATTATGTGTATACTTATATATTAAGGTAAGGCATCAAAATAAGTCAAAGTAACTTAAGTATCTGTGTAAAAGTTTATTTAAATATAAAAAAGGCAGTTGACCAGGCACATAGCATACCTAAAAATTGCAAGTAATAAATATATATTTATAAAGTAAGTTAAGCTCACATATACTTAAGGAATAAACATTATCACAGAATATTTTATTTTATTTATAAATTTATAAGGACGCCAGCCAGCACTCCAATACTAAAATTGTCTTTTGTACCTACCTACCTATAACTTAGAAGCATCAGAATACACCGATTACCACAAGTTATAACTCCTACCTACATCTTCTGTGTTTCATTATATTATTCACAATCAAAGACTTTATTCACAATACATTATAAGTATGTAGGTACGGTCGGCCAAGAAAGTGGTGTGCCAGTTTTGATTTAGTTTCCTAGTCATCGAAAATTACAACAAGGTTCAAACTAAAAAGCTATCACTTGAAAGAGATGCATAATAATGACATGAGTTGTCATAAGTTGTCAGATTGATCTGCAAGCGAAACTAATCTTTATCACTATGAATCTACAAGAGGCATTCAACCTTAGGGTGGTACACCCCTTTCTTGGCCGACCGTACCTATGTAACGTGAACGTATGTAACATAAGTTAATTTTGTTTCAAAACCGTTACATTTCAACAGAGATACATTATATATTTATACATTTTGTATCTCATTTCTATTTTCTACAAATAAATTCGATCGTCGCTTTGTATTATTACATTCGAAAGATATAAATCGTTCGTATTTATAATATACTTAATCATTTTATTTTCATTACTAAATACCTATAATTTAAATAAGATCTATCAATGAGATATATCAATCTGCGAACTTTGCATTTTGAACCAGTAAATATTGAATACAATGGCAGATAAGGCACTACAGTAGGTAATATCTACATAAACCTACTAAATTATAAAGCTGTTGTTGAATTGAATACGTGTTACGAATTTTAAGGTACAGCTCTACAAGTAAATAAAGTATTTATTTACCTACATAAGAAATCAATCAATATTTTGTAAGATATCCGTAGCTGTAAAAATATATTTTCAATGCAGCATGTAAGGTATAGGTACAATACAATGCTAGCTAAGGATAAGAAAGTTAATGGTAGGGGAGGCGAATAGGGGATTTCGGGATTTACTCGAGCGCGGCAGATTAACATAAGGGGGGCAACCTTGCACCTTGTGAAGTACTCTCACCAAATCTGAGCCCTCTATGTAGTGTCGAACGTCTAGGGTAGCCCGTCAGATTAGTAAAAAAAAATCGATGGTTTGAAATACTCGAGCGCGTCAGATTAAGGTAAGGTAAGTTAGTTACATGCATAATAGTGTACATTTCAATAATCTGACAATTTGGGCGTGACGAAAGAAAATTGGAGACTCGCAAAGTTGCAAAAAAAAAACGTCACCTGGATTTTCTCGAGCGCGATTAGTATTTTTTTTATTTTGAAGGAAATTAGTCACGAATCACGGAAATATCTTAATCTGCCGATTTGCACAAGCCGAAGTAGCTAAAATCATTATTAAGTGTATAGTCCAGGAATATTATGAGTTTCACCTCAGAATGAGAGATAGTCAGCTATTAACTTGTATAAACCTTTATTTTGACACCCTAAAACTTGTCTCAAAAGCTACTTATCATAGGGTGCCCGCGACTACTGATTTTTCAAGGTCAAAGGTCAAAAAATCATTTATTGCAAAAATCTCGTTTCCTATGGGTTTTTTGGTATATGTATTCATAATAAATATTGTAGAAAATTAAATTCTCTACAACTTTTGTGCAGACATTTTTTCGATATCTTGAACCATTTTCGAGATTTCGGTATTTTTCATATATATTTTTTTTCAAACCGTCAGATTAAGGAAATTCCTCAACATAATTGTCAGATTATGGGTCAGTACAACAAGGCCATCAAGAAGAACCGCCTGTATAAAAATCTGACGCGCTCGAGTAAATCAAGGTCACGATTTTTTTTTGCATTTTCAATAATCGGCCCTGACTGATGGTCGCGTCCAAATCGTCAGTCTTTAAAATAGGAGCTACTGGAGGGTTCACTTAACATCCCTTATCAATGTCTGACGCGCTCGAGTAAATTTTTTTTTAAAATATTTTCGACCCGTTCGTACGGCCACCCCCACCACGCAAAACGGCAGATTATTATTTTTCCGTTATCAGACAGACGTGGCGCGACTACCCTATTAATATCTGACGCGCTCGAGTATTTCTTGGTGACTGTTTTTTTTTACATTTTTGAAACCCTGTAGTCGCTCCCCCCACCGCTAAAGGGGAAAATATCACATAACCTTTTTTTCTTTATTCCACCTAATCTTCAAATTCCAGTAGGTCCCAAAGACGCTCGAGTAACTACAAATTTAGCATCATTGCCTCCCCTACCATAAGTAAGCGATGGAATCAGGAAGGCGTATAAGAACCCACGAAGGCTCGGCACTTTGGGCAGTAATGATTGGCAGTCTTGCATGACTTCATACAGTAAGGGATGAAACATCCACAGCAGCACCTGGAAATAAAGTTATCTTTATAATTATTATATAAATAAAGTACGTGTAAGACCTTGCATACCATAAGGTTCCGATGTAGTTCTGCCTAAATCCTATTGAAAGAACCTAAAGCTTTGCCCTGAGCGATTGACTGCCAGACGTATAATTCAAACCACTAGGTAGATTTCATATTTTGTGTGTATGTTTATAGAAGAGTGAAAACGCACACTTGGAAAATTCCCACCCTAAGGGAATCAAAAATGGTAGGCAGTCCAAATGTTTTTAGGTGTTCTACACAAAAAAGTCGCGAAAAAATAAATATAGTACGCGTGTCTGCTTTGTTTGTGGTCAGATGACCATGTGTTAAGAATATCACAGGATATTTATTTATTAGTCGGCCTTAGTTAATAGGTACCTATTTATTATACATATATTCTTCTTTACATTGTGTAGGTATAGTTGAAGGAATAAATAATTGAATATTTTTCATTTAAATAGGCTTTTGTGAATAGTCTAGACTCTCACACTGTTTGGAAGGTTGCTTTTGCTGAGAGATGCCGGCAATGTAATTAATTAGCAATTAGTCTTACATATGTACTTAAATGTTGCGTATAATGGCGGCAAAATAAAATAAATTTAATTATGAGTAGGTAATATAGCAAGTAACCTAACTCGGCCTGAACTGGATCCTCTTCATGTCAAAGGACGTCAGACAGAATGTATGGGCAAAAGCTTGGACGAGGCAAAAGTGACAATTGACAGAAAAACAATGAAGTTTAGGTAAAGATGAACCGCAAAAAGAGTTGGTGGTACCCTGTTCACAAGTTTGATGTTTATTCATAAATTAGGTACCTACTTACGTACCGTAACATAAAATATATCCATAAGCATAATGATCTGATTCTATGTAGGTATTATGTGAGTATATTAACCTAATTTCATTCATGATTCAATGTGGTTTTAACATGACGTAATCATAGAGTTATTTCAGTTAGAACTTACCCGGCGAGAACACAAAGAGCCGCAGAAACGATATGCGTTCGATTGTTCGGTACGTATTCAACTCTCGTTACGATGGATCTGTTGCATGATGCACATGTCATGCCAGTGCGCCCCGGGCCTAATTTCCCTGGTGGAGCGCTTGAATTAGCAGAGGCCGGTATGATGACACTCGTCCGGGGCGCAGTTGGGGGCACAACTAGCCCAGGAGGCGGTGGAGGGTTGTCTCCGAAATAAGGTGGCGGTGGCGCAGGGTTATGTGATGTCTGCTCGTAGGGAGGGGGTAGGCCCATTTTGTTTTCCACTGAAATATACAATGCGTAGATTAGCTTACTGGGATAGGCTGAGGTACAGAGGTAGGTACTCAGCACTTGTGCCTACCTAATTTAGTAAAAATACGAGTTATAATACCTATCACAGTTGATAGCGTAATCACGGAATAATTTCGTCAGGAAACGAGACGTCATACATTCAGGTTTGCGTTGTGTTATTTTATTTATTTTTTATCTGAAGGTCTCTATACTATACCTAGTGCCTACTACAGGTTATCGTTGACGTTTTTTAAAGGATTCCGTAAATTAAATGACAGAAATAATATATCGGTACCAAAAATTGCTAAAAATGCTATCCCAAATAATCCCAATTATATTTTTAGTGTTTTCTGACTATCAATGCCCGTTCATTCATAAAAAGAAGTAGGATATAATAGTTGAATAGAAGGTTTAGGTTGCTATTTCATGAAAAAGTGTGTTCTTAGAAAACATTACAAAATCATTGGTAAACACAGTGTCACAACTCCTTATCAGTAGTTATTCATCTTAACAGGCTATCATAAGGTTAAGTAACATTTTTACACAACATAATCACAAGACAAAATAGATAGTGACGGCATAATAAATATAGAATTAATGATAGCACGCATGATTTGGAATGAAAATGATTTACCAAATTCGTAATTAGTAATAGGTAACGAATATGACCGTAGCGGCGGTGAGGGTGGTGGAGTAGGCCGACGCCTGCGCCGGCGCCGGTGCCAGCGCCGTGTTCGGCTTCCCGTATGCCTATCGTCTACAATAAAAACAAACGTCTCTACAACTCAGCAAAACAAGTATGACGTGTACTAAAAGCGTATTTTTTATAATTATCTACTTAGTAGGTACTATTGGTAGGGGAGGCGAATAGGGGATTTCGGGATTTACTCGAGCGCGTCAGATTAACATAAGGGGGGCAACCTTGCACCTTGTGAAGTACTCTCACCAAATCTGAGCCTTCTATGTAGTGTCGAACGCCTAGGGTAGCCCGTCAGATTAGTAAAAAAAAATCGATGGTTTGAAATACTCGAGCGCGTCAGATTAAGGTAAGGTAAGTTAGTTACATGCAAAATAGTGTACATTTCAATAATCTGACAAATTGGGCGTGACGAAAGAAAATTGGAGACTCGCAAAGTTGCAAAAAAAAAACGTCACCTGGATTTTCTCGAGCGCGATTGCTTTTTTTTTTATTTTGAAGTAAATTAGTCACGAATCACGGAAATATCTTAATCTGCCGATTTGCACAAGCCGAAGTGGCTAAAATCATTATTAAGTGTATAGTCCAGGAATATTATGAGTTTCACCTCAGAATGAGAAATAGTCAGCTATTAACTTGTATAAACCTTTATTTTGACACCCTAAAACTTGTCTCAAAAGCTACTTATCTTAGGGTGCCCGCGACTACTGATTTTTCAAGGTCAAAGGTCAAAAAATCATTTATTGCAAATATCTCGTTTCCTATGGGTTTTTTGGTATATGTATTCATAATAAATATTGTAGAAGGTTAAATTCTCTACAACTTTTGTGCAAACATTTTTTCGATATCTTGAACCATTTTCGAGATTTCGATATTTTTTACATATTTTTTTTTTCAAACCGTCAGATTAAGGAAATCCCTCAACATAATTGTCAGATTATGGGTCAGTACAACAAGGCCATCACGAAGAACCGCCTGTATAAAAATCTGACGCGCTCGAGTAAATCAAGGTCACGATTTTTTTTTGCATTTTCAAAAATCGGCCCTGACTGATGGTCGCGTCCAAATCGTCAGTCTTTAAAATAGGAGCTACTGGAGGGTTCACTTAACATCCCTTATCAATGTCTGACGCGCTCGAGTAAATTTTTTTTTTAAATATTTTCGACCCCTTCGTACGGCCACCCCCACCACGCAAAACGGCAGATTATTATTTTTCCGTTATCAGACAGACGTGGCGCGACTACCCTATTAATATCTGACGCGCTCGAGTATTTCTTGGCGACTGTTTTTTTTTACATTTTTGAAACCCTGTAGACGCTCCCCCCACCGCTGAAGGGGAAAATATCACATAACCTTTTTTTCTTTATTCCACCTAATCTTCAAATTCCAGTAGGTCCCAAAGACGCTCGAGTAACTACAAATTTAGCATCAATGCCTCCCCTACCATATTGTTTTACCGACTCGGTCACGATGCCAGTTTGAGCGTTGTTATTGAAACACTGGAAACATTATATTTTATGAAAAAATAAGACTCGATTGTGAACGATTATGTTGAAATTAAAACTAGCTGCCTACTCGTGAATTTGTGATATTCAGGGCGTGACTTAGCAAGGCTTTACGTGAACGGAAAGTGATAACGATGGACGCTGCACACAGCTATAAGCAATCATGTAACTTAGTTTAATAGTAAATGGTGAATTGGCGATATTGGTTTATTTGTTTTTCGATAAATTTATAGCCAATGGATCCTTAATCCTAATAATTTTGCTACGTAATTATTTGGTTCACTTTCCATATTTTTAAATAACGAATAATTCAATATTTAGGCACCAAGGCGGAGCATGTAACAATGAAGTACTCAACGACTAGATCATCGAAATACACCTTTTCTTAGCTTTGATATAGTTTATTTTACGAATTACGAGTACAATTCAAAGCTTATTTTTATAAATTTTCTCAATTATATTTTATTACAGAATTAATAATGGTTGGTACAATAGTTATTTCGACATTATTTATGTCTGTGACTGCAAGCACTGCGAAAAATATTTTTCCTTGGCAAATGACATTATGGTAATTAGATGAACTACATTAAACTAATTACATTAATTAAAGTAACATTCGATTAAAACCAATACTATATAACTGTATCGGGGTAAATAAAATAAGTCAAGGCTACCTACAACAAATTGAAATTTATGATTTATGATTTTTGAATCATATTTATGAGAAAACCAGTTTACTCACTTGTTGCGTCCATAGTATGTTGAAATTCAACCTTCGTATCGATTTCTTCACTGTTGATCTATAGCTTATTTAACACAAACGACACAGATAAAGTTATTAAACCGTATGAACTGAATTGTTTTAAAATAACAGGAAAATCTGCGGAAATACCCAGAGAACTATACTGGATGTAAAAATGGCCTAGGTACGTAGTGATCTTGCGCTGTTTACACTGTGCTGTGAGTGAATGCACTCCGACAGAGAGTGCGCGGTGGCGTTCGTTACGTCATCATGGAGGGAGCGAGAGAGGCCGCGTGCCGAGCCGCGAGCGATAGAGACCCATATTCTTACGAAACTCACGAATAACTTGATGTTTACGTATTACAAACTTATCTACCTGTAGCTGCTTAATTACAATAGCAATTAACGCGCACATCGTTCATGTGACGAGCTCTATTCTCAGTAAGCCACTCTGTCCCTGAAGGCGAGTAGCGCAAGACCGGCCATTGTGGAGATCCTTGGGGGAGGCCTTTGTCCAGCAGTGGACGTCGTCTGGCTGACATGATGACTCCATCAGAGAAGATGGTAAATAACAAAAAAAATTGGAAGACAGAAAACAACAAATCTAGCAAATAGTTATTGTTCGCACTGGAATATATTGGACCTATTGTCCAATCGCTGCAGCATTGTTAAAACTAAATGGATCGTAAAATTTATATGGCAAACGCCGATATCTAGCAAATCACCTCATCACAGACCACCTTGGTTTGCTTTATGAACTTAATCCGGACTTTAGACATTTGTGTATGCATACTTACGTACATATGTACCTAAGTATATCCTTAGATATTTTCTACAACGATTCGTCTGTTATGATGTGTATGTACAGTGACGGAATGAAAAGGTTCGTCAATTTCCAAATTGATTCGTTCAACGTATCGCGAGCACATACTACCTTTTGAAACTATGTTATAGAATAGACTCGAATTATAGAAAATAATGTTTAACTGTTCGTTAATAAAGTTCAAAATTATTCAGATCAAGTTGTTTGACTATTTATCTTTTCAACAAGACTTAAATTAAAACCTTCTTGTTGGTTCAATCTGCAATTATTATTTCAGTTCAATAATATTCAAAACTATTGTCAATCGGTGAATGTCATCATTGCAAAATATCATAATTTCTCGTAAATACCTAACGATTTCATAATGCCAAGACCTTTAAGTGTTGAAGAAAGAGCAGCAATTATTGCCGAACATGACGCTGGCTACAACATCTCCGAGATATCACGTCGTCTAAATGTGACCACAGATAGTGTGAGATTCTGGATAAGGAGACATGGCGAAGAAGGTGCACTAGTCGATCATCGTCACAATAATTCTGGTCGCCGTCCTATTCTTAACGCTGCACAAAAATCTGACATGAGAAGGCAATTTGAAGAAAACGGCTTTGTGTCAACGAGTCATTTCGCCCAAATATATAATGTTTGTCCAAGAGTGATAAGAAACGCATTACACTCAATGCGATTACATTATCGACGACACGTAAAAAAAGTTGCTCTGACAACGGCTCATAAGGAAGCACGCTTAAGATTTGCTCAGACTTATTTGAACTTCGATTGGAGTACCACTATATTTACCGACGAAAAATGTTTTAAGTCGGGCCAACATGGGAGGCTTCATTTGTGGAGATTTAATAGTACGAGATATACAGAAGACCATGTAGTGCCTAATTTCAGTTCTGGACGAATCTCGGCCAATATATGGGGGTGGATGTCAGCGGATGGAGTAGGCGATCTCGTTCTTCTTCCTTCAAGGGCAAACGCAACACACTATCTGTCTGTTTTAGAAGACAGTATGCTACCAAGTGTCCGTACCGTGTATCCAGCTGATGAGGTACCTGAGGTCAGATATGTCCAGGACAATGCTCGCACGCACACTGCTCGTATTGTGAATCAATGGTTCAACCGGCATAGCGATATAGTGGTGATACCCTGGCCGGCAAGATCTGCAGATTTAAACCCTATAGAACACTTATGGGGTTTAATGGTACAGCGATGGGAAAATAGAAATGAAAGGACCAAAGAGGCTTTAGAAAACCACTGCCGAATTATTTGGGAAGACACTAGAGGCACGGATCTATGCTCTCGTCTAGTGGGTTCCATGAGAAATAGGTTACAATGTGTGATTGAAGCTAATGGTGGTTATACCCGTTATTAAAAATAAATGTCATTAAACTTATTCGTAGTTTTCATTAACTTTTGCTTGTTATTTTATAGTTGCCATTTTATTGTTGTTTTAATACATTTTGTAACATTGCATTGATGGGATAGAAATAAAATTGATAGTTTAAAAAAACTAAAAAACACGCTTTTATAAAAAACCTAACTAAAAAGTAAAAAATGTGTAAACAAAATTTAAATTAAGGATAGCGTGATTAGCAAAAAAAATTAATTTTATTATAAAAAAGCGTGGGGTGCTTAAGATTATATGATTAAGATTATACCACTTGGCTATGATCAAGATCTTGATGGAAGTAGTCATTTTGAAAATGTCTTAAAAAGCACCCCACGCTTTTTTTTATAATAAAATTAATTTTTTTTGCTAATCACACTATCCTTAATTTAAATTTATTGATTTTTTTTAAACTATTAATTTTATTTTCTACTTCTTAGTTTGGTTATTTTCAAAAGCGTGTTTTATGAAAGTAGGTTCAATTTGGCACATTCTCCCCTTTTAATGCGCCAGTGATGCTGGGTTTAATTAAATCTGATCGTGGTCAAAGTTTTACAATTACAAGACCTTACTAACAAGTCTAAACACGCCTATGATACGATATTCCATCATGAAATGCCAGTGCCTATCTTCCGACTCCATCACCAGACCTTGAAACCTAATCGTGGTCAAAGTTAATTACAAGACCTTTCTAACAAGTCCAAACACAACTATGATACGATATTCCATCATGGAATGCCAGTTCCTGTCTTCTGGCTTCATCATCGGACCTTGAGATCTAATCGTGGTCAAAGTTCATTACAAGACCTTTCTAACAAGTCAAACACGGCAATGATACGATATTCCATCATGAAGTTTTAGTTCATATCTTCCGGCTCCATCATCAGATCAGTTCGACAGTACCATATTATTGTATTGTCATCAGAACTACATACAGCTGCCAATTTTCATGACGCTACGATCCTTGGAAGATGGTTAAATTAGCAACCATAGATTCCATTACATAGTTTTTTTTTTGTTGCTTGGCAATCATCCTTTTAGGATATTTCTGCCAATGTCAAAGTATTTGAAATGGTCTTGGTCTATTTGTCACAATTTTTTACATAAGTTTTAGTACTTTTAGTCAATACAAAGTCTTTCAATCGCATACATTTTCTTCAGTTTTAATTTCTTCTTTTATGTTATAGTCACATTCTC
This sequence comes from Ochropacha duplaris, assembly GCA_951361185.1. Lineage (NCBI taxonomy): Eukaryota > Metazoa > Arthropoda > Insecta > Lepidoptera > Drepanidae > Ochropacha > Ochropacha duplaris. The sequence continues at coordinate 8,597,307 of OX592693.1, read as the reverse complement.
AAACTCACTGTAATGTCCAGTTCTCGTCCATACATGTCCAGTCAAGCTTTAGTGAAATTGGCGGTTGTTCCACTAAAACATTCACGGACTTTTTGGGACATCCTGGAAAGTCACGATACACGCTTACATTTCACTTCACTTGTGCACCGAAATTATTCAATAAAACTCAAAATACACGAATTTAATGAAAATAAAACGAAAACGCAACGTCACTCTGCAAGTTCCCGCCAAAAAGTCCCATTACATAGTTACATACAAGTGAACCTAATAAAAGCGTGTTAAAAACAAGCAAAACCTTATACGATAGCAAACGTCATATTTATTTAAAAGTTAGCAGCACTGTTTCTTGCACTGGTATGTTGGCATAATTGATTCTTGCAGTACTAGTGCAAGCGAAAACCGACTCTAAGGTGACGAACCTTTTCATTCTGTGACTGTACTATAATAATAAATTAACAACTAATTTTAACAGTGTGTTATAGTTTTGCTAATAAATAAGTTAGAAGTTTTGTAACCATGTATCGAGGTACCGCTACAATGGAAAATACTTTAATGGAATTTAATTGCTTTACATATCATTAAATTTTAAAAAAGAAAAGAAGAAGAAGTTGGTAGCGCACAGTTTCGAATGTTGTTAAATTACAGGAACGCTATTACAGATCCAAATGGGTCCCTATTACCAACCATAAGCCATCGCTCCACGCCATCCGATTTTCCTTTGATTTTCCGTTTGTCTGTCATACTCAGTAGACCAGGTACTAAGTAAGTATATAAATTTACTTTCGATGGAACGGACTGAATACGGTATCTGGTTCTTCAGTATTTATTGCCATTGCCAGCCTGGGAAAACTCACAGGATGCCATAGGCATTTTTGTGATCTATCAAAGGCGTTTGACTGCGTCGACCACCGTACTCTGCTCCTAAAGCTTAATTATTATGGTATTCGTGGAACTGCTTATGAACTTGTTTTGTCTTATTTAACTAATCGCCAACAAAAGGTGCGAGTTGAAGGTACAACGTCCAATGGTTCTCTAGTCAAAATGGGGGTACCTCAAGGTTCCATACTTGGGCCATTTCTATTTCTAGTATATATTACCCAAGTAGCAAACAAGAATAGTGATAAAATCTTGCATATCTGTACTTTACCTAAAGTTGGATTTTGCTAAATCAAAAAGGATTTCGTTAAGTCTTTTCTTTCTTTAATACTAAATCGTTTTAAACAACCGCTACTTAAGCAAGTTAGGAATACCAAAACCCAGGTTAAGTATTCTCAAAACTAGTTTGTATTAAGTGTGCCTACAGTTAAAACTAAAAATATTGTTTTACTATAGGAAGATTATCTGAAAGCGCACTTAAAAATTAATTGAATAATTGAAGTATCTTTTTAGACTCACAATGAAAAAGATGATTTTGTAGATACATTTAAGATAATTGTAATACCAAGTTCTAGAAACTGTTTTTCTGGAGTTTTTTTTACTAAAATTAGTAAGTTTAGAGTAAAAATACATTTAACGGGACGTTCTCTTCAAATAGAACCAAGTAGAAACATGGATGAAGTGGAAAAATTATAGGTTTTCCAAGCAAATTAATAATTTTAATCTACAAGCAATGAACTATATTTTGTATTTTTTTTCAAAATGTTAGGCTAGTTTCGGAGATCAAGGGCATGGTAAATTTTCGTCTTCTTTCATGAATAAAATCAAAACTATTTATTTTATAATAATGCCAAAAATATACTTGAAATCCTTATAATGAGCCCTTTCATTTGATATAAGACACAGTAAGGATTGCAAAACATTTTTTTTATTTCCTAATTTGTTCCCCGAAAATAACACTTATTTCAAAAAAATATTTATTTACTTTGCACATGTGTGTTTGGGTCATAGGATTATACCATTCTACCAAACACCTGATTTGGTCCAGTACCTAGATTCGGAGCAAATGTATGTGACATGACCGGACAGACAGACGCACGAGTGATCCTATAAGGGTTCCTTTTTTTTACGGAACGTCAGCTGTACCAGCCATGGTAACAGCTGTGGTAACGGCGGGGCAGGGGGTGCTAAGAATCCCCGGCAGATTCCATGTTACCAACACCGACGACCTCTGGCCCTGGCAACTTACAACACTCGTACACTGCGGACCGACGAGAAGATCATCGAGTTGGAGGAAGAACTGAGCAGATTACGCTGGGATATTATAGGATTGTCTGAAGTCTGAAGAGAGGGGGAGGACACGATAATCCTGAAATCCGGCAACCTGCTCTATTTCCGGGAGGGTGACCAACTGTCCCAAGGTGGTGTCGGGTTAATAGTCCACAAGTCCCTCGTGAACAACGTAGTGAAAATCGAGTGTGTCAAAGAGGGTGGCGAACCTTATACTCAGAATCACCAAGCGGTATTCGTTGAAGGTCATACAGGTATACGCGCCGACTTCGACGCACTCCGATCATGGAGTTGAGGTCATGTATGAGGACATTTCTAGAGCCATACATACCTCTAACACTTATTTCACTGTGGTCATGGGGGACTTCAACGCGAAGCTGAGCAAATGATTCGGTGATGAGTTGAAAATGGGGCAATTTGGAATTGGAGACCGGAACCCCCGGGGCCAGATGTTGGCCGACTTCATGGAGAAGGAGGGACTCTTTATGATGAATTCCTTCTTCAGGAAGCCGGCACATTGTAAATGGACCTGGGTGAGTTCCGATGGTAAAACCAAAAACGAGATAGACTTCATCTTGTCGACGAGAAGACAAATCTTCAATGACTCGGTGATCAATGAGATCAAAACCGGGAGCGATCACAGACTAGTATGAGGCTCATTGAACCTCAATGTCAAACTCCAGAGGTCCCGATTGATGAAGTCTACGCTCCGTCCTTTACCATTCCACGTCCGAAACCCCGAACCTTTTCAGCTCGAACTTCAAAACCGTTTCGAATGCTTCGCAGACTGCGAGGAAGTGGACACATACAACGACAGATTCGTGGAAGCTGTCCATACGGCTGGGTCTAAGTTCTTTAAGGCTCGCCGTACAAAAGGAACCAAATAGATCTCTGACGCTACCCTACAGCTCATGGAAGACAGACGGAAAATGGTTCTGACATCCTCAGATGATGCTGCCAAATACCGGCAGCTTAATAGACAGATCTCAAAGTCTTATACTCGCGACACGCGCCAATTTAATACAATTAGTATTAAAAAGACTGAGGATGGTAGAATCGTCACGTCTAAACCTGAGATGATGGGGGAGGTCAAGAAGTTCTACGGACAGCTGTACACGACAACGCAGTCATCTGTCAGTAGTCATGCTTCAGATCCTAGAGCAAGACTAACCCGACACTACACTGAAAATATCCCGGACGTCAGCCTGTACGAGATTAGAATGGCTCTCAAACAACTCAAAAACAACGAGGCGCCTGGTGATGATGGAGTTACAGCTGAGCTTCTGATGGCGGGTGGTACACCGATCCTTAAGGCCCTTCAGAAGTTATTCAACTCCGTCATACTAGAAGGTCAAACGCCACAAGCGGATTTCCTCTTTAAAATTAAGTATATTTATTCAAAGTTAACATTTTATAATTTTTTTGTTATTATTTTGTAACAGTACTTACTTTTTAGTTTAAGTGCGTCGAGTCAAAGATCTGTATTATTTTGTATTTCGTAATACTTTTATTGTATTTAATAAAAATTTAGTTATATTTTACAAGGATTAATTTCATTTTATTTTTACTGTTTAATACGAGGTATTCCGATGTTCAGTATGAATGTATAGTTCTTATTTAGAAATCGCTTCCGTATATAAAATAGAAGTTATATCGATGTATATAATTAACGCAATAGTATTGTGGTCTGAGATTATTTTATGCATATAACAAAAAAGAAAATATTTTTATAACATAAAATAACAGCGCCATATAACGCCGAGTAGACAAACTAGTAGCATTTTATGTTACAGCGCTATCTATTGTTGAGTAATGAAACTAGGTATATATAGATGTCGCTACTTTCTTTGTATAACATCACCACGTAACACAGTGCCATTATCAATGTGAAACCAATGAAATTAATTTGTTGGTCAGCTTATGAATTTAAGAAATAATTTGTTAGCATGCATGAAAGCTGAATTTTTTCACGGGTATTGTTTTTAAGATGTAAACGAAGAATAAGATAGGATTTTTCGAAATTCGATCTCTAAATGGGTAAAAAAGGGATACGTGGGTGAAGCCGCGGGGCGGAAAGCTATTTTCAATATAAACCTTAATCGTTATTCACGACACCTAGAAAATGAAATGAAATGCATTTGAAATAGTTTTTATTCAAATAGGCCTTCGCAAGCAGGGCCTGATTAACCCTTAGGCTAATTAGGCTGTAGCCTAGGGCGCGAGGATCCGGGGGGCGCGCTGTTGTCGAAATCGTGTCTTCGCATGCTCTATTAAACTAGCATCATTGCATCTACCCTACATATTTCAACTAGACCGAGACAAAACACTAAAACTAAATGCGCTGTGAACTGAAAAAGCTTGGGAGTCCCTGATTTTATCAATAAATTTAGAAATTTTAAAAAGCGCGCGTAACACAAATACGGACTTGTCACTCGAATCGAAAGTCTTTCAAATAAATCATTAGCCGCGTCCACACCGACCAAGCACGGCTCGCTAGGCAGGCTCGCGAGCCAATGCCTCGGCCGGTGTGGACGTGGCTCGGGCTGCCTCGGCCGAGCGCAGCTCGACCGCGAGCCATTTTTTGTCGGTTTTTGACTACGTTTTTGGTCAAGTGCTACCCTTCTCCAGTGAGGTCCAGCTGTTTAGTCCAGTTTGTCCAGTTTTAGGTCATCTTTCGACCTTGTTTGTTGGCGACCTTTACTGCGCTTGCCATCTCTGGGGTACCAATCAGTGACACTTTTGCTCCACTTGTTTTGGGGATCTCGTATCATGTGTCCTGTCCATCTCCACTTTTGTTGGTCTACTCTGGCAATTATATCAACTACTTTAGTTTTTTCCCTTATTATGCTACTTCTCACTTTATCTTGTTTCTTTATTCTTGTTAAGTTTCTCTCCATGGCTCTCTGACAGCGTTCCAACTTTTCTCTGTGATGTTTGGTGCGTGACCAAGTTTCGCATCCTTAGGTGATAACTGGAAGTATACATGTGTCAAAAACTTTCTTTTTTATCTGCATGCTTAATTCCTTGGATTTCAAGACTTCTTTCAGAGACCAGTACCTCTTCCATCTGTTCGCAATTCTTCTATCAATTTCTTTAGTGGTTTGATCTGTGTGAGATATTACCTGTCCTATATAGATGTATTCTGTGACATATTCGAGTGGTTGGTCGTCAATATCCATTGTTATTGGATCGGAGTTCGTAAGTAATTTTGTTTTGTCTTTATTCATAAATAAACCTACTTTTGTGCTTTCATCGTTCAGTGATTTTAACATCTTCATCAGATTTGTCGGATCTTCTTCAAATAGGACCATATCATCCGCAAATCTTCGGTGGTTCAGTTTAACACCCTGTATATTGAGACCGTAGTTGTTCCATTCTAGTTTGCGGAAGGTATTCTCCAGAGCAGCTGAGAACAGTTTCGATGATAGGGGATCCCCTAGTCTCACCCCCTTCTCGATCTTGAACTTATTTCCCAGGGTTTCTAGTTGGACTCTCGCTTCGCTATTTGCGTAGATGTTCTTGATAATGTTGGTATAGTTTGAGCGTATCCCTTGTTGTTCTAGGCTCTCCCATATGGCTTTGTGACTTATGCTGTCGAAAGCTTTCGAGTAATCAATGAATTTAATTTAATGTTGTGAATGTTAATTTATTGAGAAATTAATATTATTATTAGGCCTAACTCTAAATTGCAAACACCCCTACAGGGTATATGTAGTTAATATTTAATATAATATGTAAACATGAATGCAATAAACATGAATAAACATGAATGCCATGGAATAGAATATAGAATAGAATATCATTTTATTTCATAGAATATGGTTAATATAATTTGTTGGTAATAATGAAGCGGCTGACGACGTATTCTACCATTACAGACGGTGTAGAAATTTTTCATCTTAAATTATTTGTTAGCTAAAAAAAAGTATAGTTAAAAAATTAAAAGGTAAAAATTAAAATTATACTAGTAAATAGATTGAAAATAAACAAATGTCAGGGAATCAAAATAAAATGACAATCTACAAATAAAAATAAAATCAAAACGATCAAAAAAATATAACAGTAGGTACAAATAAAATGTCAATGATTCCGATACTGCAATAAAAAATAAAAAACACAATTAAAAATCATTAAAATAATCAGTAACATCGTAATAACATTGTAGAGAGTCTTATTATACTCGTTATATTTTTCCATTATTTATTTCACCGTGTGTATGTGATCCATGGTGGAGTGATCCAAGGTTGAGCATTTAGCTTCACTCCAAATACGATGAAGAATCACATGTTTTTAGCCGCTACGGCCTGTAGTAGACAAAAACTAAAACTCTGGAACCAAAATCGTAATCAATACGACAAAAATATGGAAGTTTTCAAATCAACATTCGAATACAGTCTTTACATCCGTCCACAACACGCGAGCAGCTAATCAGACTTAGGCGCCTTTGAGCATCGCCAAAAACTGACAACGTATGGCTCGCAGTCGACCGGCGCTCGGCCGAGGCAAAGTGCGAGCCAATGCCTCGGCCGGTAAGTACGCGGCTATTCAGTTGCAAAAATGTTTCACTTGTATGATGCCTCTCTCTCGTCTCGTCTTTTTTAAAGATAATAACAGAAGTGTAAATATTTACTTAGTCGAAGCAACTTCACACACTAGATGACCACGCTCATGGTCAATGGCTGCAACAACTAAGTTGTCAATATGTAGAGACTAAGCCAATACAAGTCATGCGGCCAAACACGACATGGATTTGGTTTTCTACTTGGTAGCGGTAGCCTGCAGTCACTTGTCATGATTTTGTCGTATAATGCGTGAGGTGTTTTGCCTGTATGTACGGTCAGCTAAAAAAATAATTTGCCACCCGAAGGTTGAATGTCGTGCAAATTAAAGGAGCCGTAAGACACCTGGCGGGGGCGCGTCCTCATAATTAGCCTAGGGCGGTCAGAACTCTTAATCAGTCGCTGTTCGCAAGCACTTATGAATAGTCTAGACCAGGGCTACTCAAAGTGTGGTTCGCCAATCTAAGGGTACCCTAACCCAATTAAATCGTAGGCGTTTGAAGTTAGGAAAGAATGCAGTTCGAGTGACGAACTGACAAGTGTAGCAATTGAGCTACGACGGCAGCTTCGTAGCAGAGTATTATTATCTATTTTGTGGCAGAGCTCTCGTGCGGGACTACGATTTCCGTATCAACTCTTTGATTGTCATTTTTAACTCGCATTAGGTTATACAATACTGATGGTATCGGTAGTATCTTTGGCCCTAATCATACGTGTGTGAATTGAACGTAATATTATTCGGACATTCTGTCTTTATGTTTATATCAATATTTCACAAATTACCAATATTTTTACATAAATTTATATTATTTTTATTATATTAGGTCTTTACCTATGAAATTGCCGTTCTGCAGTACTGGCCATTTCAAATCAAAATATTTTTTGTTTGGCTAAGAATTCTAATTTCAAATTAATTTTATTTTTAAAACATGGTTTTTTTTTCCAAAAGTAGTCATTTGTTTGTTGATTAGTGTTACATTTTCATCGCATTTCAATATTTTTCGTCATCATGGTTACGTTAAAAATTCGAGTAATTATGGAATATGACTACCGCCGGGGCAGCAACGCGGCACAAGCGGCACGCAACATCAACGACGTTTACGGAGCTAACACTACAAACCAACGCAACGCCATCCGATTGGTCGGCGTGAATCCTGTCGCGAACATGGCACTTGGGCCCGAACGACGCAGTGATCCGATGAGCCTATAGGCGCATCCACTGCGATGGAATATCCGTCCGGGCGCGTAGTCAGCAGAAGATTCAGCAAAGAGCTGGTGTGGTTCTCTGATGTCTGGCACTCTCGTGTGAGAATGTACCATCTGCGAGAATCCATAGGCCAGGGAAAATTTATGAGCAGCCCTCCCCGCATAGTCAGTGGACCGAGATCCGAGCCATTCAACGTGATGGGCGTTAAAATCTCCCAAAATCACTAACTCTGCAGAAGGGTACTGCTCAACAATTTTGTCAGTCGTAGTTTGCAGGTGCTCAAAAAGTCGAGCTGTGTCCAAATCACCGCTGGGAGACCTGTAAAGGCACGCGTAGTTTCGGGTGTGGCCACCATGGTCCACGCGTACCCACAAAATCGACAGGTCCCTGTCTTCGAGGCTACGAAGACGGCGACAGCAAATATCCTCCCTAACGTACACACGTACCCCAGCATGACGCACGAAATTGTGTTCGACTTTGTACCCGGGGTAGGAGAGGTAAGACGTATCGGCTGGGCACGATATTTGCGTCTCCGTGAGAAAAAGCAAGGTCGGCTTTGCAGTCTCGAGATGTTGGTGGACTGCATTTAAGTTTGAGTGAAGTCCTCTGATGTTGCAAAACTCCATTGTGAACGTGGAGGACGATGCCGCTGAGTAACACTTACTTTTATTTTTTCGTCTGGCCATATTATTTGAAGAAGATAAAAGGAGTAATTGCGCTGACGGTAAAAGAGGCAAATAGTGCGATATTGAGCAGCTAAAGAGATAAGCACATGTTATGCAGCTTGCTCGCGCGGCAGTTGGAATGGCCCCCGGTCCCCCCCTGACGCAGTAGTCGGGTCCACTCCGGTCTCCTTCTCCGGCACGACAACCGCATCAGGGATTTTTCGCCAGATGGCAGTTCAGCCTCCCAGGGTGGAAATGAAGTGATCCCTGGGTTCGGGAACTCATACTATCTGCGGGCGGCCAGCGATCAACCGTTTCACCGGGTCTCCCTAACCGCACGCCAACATGCTGCGCCTGCACCACTCAATAGCAATCCCACAATACCGCCGGTCCCTACGCCGTCAGCGCAGTGCCTCCTTTAAAGAGCTCTTGCTTGTAGATTACAGGAAAACCTATAAGAATTCTATCAATTCAAAATAAAGTGGTAGGTAAACTCTCCACGCGAGTTCAACACGCACATGGCCAGTTTTTTTTTTAAATTAACTTTTATGCAGTTGGGTTTTAATTTTTTTTATTCTTTAGATTATAATACTACTGTAATTTTTATTTATTCTTACGGTCGTTAATCACAAACGAAGAATTTTACGTTACGTTCAGCATGACTAATCTAATTTAGATTTCGATAAGATGTCATGTCAAAGTCCCTATCCACCCACAATAGTACCTAACACACAAGTAACTGCCTAGAGAAAGCTTAAAATTGGTACCTGCTCAACCGCTGTTAAATAGTAGTTAATTATTGTGAACAGTTAATTATAGTAAAATAGATTAAATAATAAATTTAAGCATTTTGCGGCCACTGCGCCCTCTCTGTTTCATGTAAGTTAACGCCATATGCAAAAGTGACTGAGCATCATAAGGTGGTTGCGAAAATGAGCATTTCCACGAGAGGGCGGCAGGTGCGGGCGGGCGGAACCCGGGGGTGCGCGCGCACGGTTACATAACGGTGGCAGAGGGTTGTGAGGCGCGCGCAGCGGTAGGTGCGGGGCGCGGGGCGATCGATGCGCGCCCGGGGGGAGTCAGTCGAGCGGCGAGCGAGCGACATGGCGGCGCGACCACCCCGCGCGGCGGCCCCGCGGCCCGGGCCGCGCGAGTAGGTCGCCATGCGCGATGCGGTATGAGGCAGCGCCGCGCCCGGCGGGCCGGCCCCCGCTAGCGGCGCCGCCCCCGCCATGCGAGCGCCGCCGCTGCTGCTGCTGCTGCTGATGGCGGCCGCGGGCCTGGCCGTGAGTCCGCTCGCGCGCCTCAACCCCTGGCTGAGCGCGTGCGACCTGGAGGAGGAGGGCGCGGGCGGCGTGCGCGAGTGCGGGGGCGCGGCGTGCGGCGGCGGCGGCGGCGCGGCCGATGTGCTGACGGGGCGCGACGTGCTGCACCTGTGCGCGCTGGGGGCCAGTGCACGCGCGCGTCGCCTCGCCGAGCTGCGGCTGCATGCCTGCTGCGAGCGCTCCCCCGCCTCCGCGCTGGACCGCGACGCGCGCGCCGACGTGCTCGCCGGCGGGGAGCGCTGCGAGCGCACGCTTCACGACCTCCTCGGCCTCGACGCTATGGTAGCGCGCGTGCACTGCGACTTTGTCGACATCCTCAGCCGCTACGACTGCGACCGGTCCTACTCCGTACACAAGTGTCACGAGTGCCAGGTGAGTGACAGCGTGAGGTGAGGAGACGTGATGTGACATACCACGCCGGTTCTCAAGTGTAGAGTAGAGACGCTTACAGAGGTTGCATGCCAGAGACACGGCAGATAGAATTAATCAAAGTCCAATTTGGATATATTACATGGAAGATGCCAAAATAGAATGTTTAAGATTAATCTAATCCCCCTGGGGATATCTACTGATACTGATTTCAATAGCATTAAGTATTACAGATCTTATTGCTATATTAGTTATAGTTTTACGTGTAGGTCGTATAAGAACAACAATAGGTATGTACATAGATGAATACGGAGGCTCAGTTCATGAGCTCACCGCGTGACCCGCTTCGCTGGTTGGACGTTTATATGCGTGTATCGATCCACTTGGGCAAGTCACGTTTCTTAACCTAATCGTAGTGAGAGCAAGACTGGAGAGCGGAGCGCGCGAGGAGACTGGATGTAGTGCCGGTGTGTGGATGATGGATCTGCCATCCAACAATTTGTTAGTGTGTAGTGTTGATGACAGTCGCTACCGAACCCTTAAAGTACTTAATATGTTTTTTCAAAGGTTTTTTCAGATCATTCAATAGTTAGGTTACGATCCATTACTATATTGATAAATCCAATTATTGACACTGGGGTGGTGGTAACGACTTAGCGGTATAATAATCACTATCTTATTGTTTATATTGTACTAGCTGTCCCCCGCGTTCCCGTGGGATCTTATCCTTTCTCGGGATAAAAAGTATCCTATGTGTTATTCCAAGATATGATCTACTTGTGTGCCAAGTTTCATCAAAATCCGTTCAGTCGTTTTTGCGTGAAAGAGTAACAAACATCCATCCATCCATCCAACCTTTCACATTTATAATATTAGTGGGATTATGTCGACAGTCTTGTCAACGTTAGAGCTCGTGTGGGCTACTTGAGCTCTTTGACTGATTTCCTTTATGCGGATTAAATCCCTCACAGAATCTCCGGACACGACTCTTTTTAATAATGCTATGTAATGATATGCACATCATAAAGAAATAACGAGCAGTTTATAACTATTCTGCGCAATTTTATAGCTAGATTGAATGTTTATAAATTGGTTTTAGATGGCCAAATTAGTTTTTTCTGCAAACTATGAAGTCATATATCACGCGAGATATATTTTAAAATGTTTGTGATACCATATATCATTATACCATATTGTATGTCGTGATGTGTTCGACAGTGGTAAGCGACCTAGATGGGAACTGGCTCAAGAATATAAGCAGCCGGAACACACCGAAAGGTGCATGGCGACAGATTTCCAACATGCCCAAATATTGTTTTCCTTCTCCGGAAGCTCAAGGTCATTGTAAGTTTCAAACCCACAACCATCGTTACGTTATTCAACGTCACTATCAATTGAACTATCGTAGCTTTAAATGATAAGACGCTATCCCATCGAAAATGTTCTTGCTGATAGGAAAAACCTTCATAATGTTCCTTTTAACTAACAAGCCATATTTGCTCTATATAGGTTCTATGAACTACATAGTGATAATGTAACAAATATTTACATGTCAAATTACTTACATACAAAATTGCTTGTATTAGCATATTGAAGTCTACAAGCATTCAGTCGGGTTTTCCATGAGTTGGATTGCGGGTCCGCGTGGGCGAAACCGCGGATAAAGCCCTGTAATATATAAATGCCATTGTGGGAATTCATTCTGCAACATTCCTCGCGTTGTGATCAATTACTAAAGATAGCTACAGTAAGCAAAATTAATGTTTATAAAGTAATCTTTAACAATAACTAATTCTCTCTAATTTAGCATTTATTATTATTTACTATTATCTTTGTAATAAATATAAGGACCACAAGGTCTTAATTGGTGTTTATCACATTTTGGTAATGTGATTATTTCACTATCATTAACCCTCTAGGTTTCTTTTGTTTTATACTATTCATTCTCACTCTTGTATAGATAGCTGTTATACGTGAAGATAAATGACTGATTGCTTCAGGATATATGTGGTAGGATTTCGCCTACATGATTGGTACTCTACCCACTGTATCTACCCACTATGAGTAAAGACTTCCCACGTGTGCCATAACATAACTTATGCTCAGACCCAGTAGGTAGTACATTTTCAAAACCATTCTAAATTCTGACTTGATTAAAATGTTGAACATATATAATTATATAGGTACTATAATTAAGTAGGTAGTTATAAATCTTGATAAGAACACATTCCTCTTAAGTGCTTTTGAACTTTGGTCATTAATTTAATTAAAATTACATTCATTGAAATAACGTTGTTGTTTTGTCTGTTTTCTACTAAACAACCAACAGATTTTGATGAAAATTGGTAGAGGCAATATCTTAATGGATATCAAATTTTATACCGTGAAATCTGATGAAACTGCGAAAACATGCTTTAATTATTACCCCATAACAAACAATCCAGTGTTTTAGTATAACTTGTTCAAATATAATCCCACCAAAAAACATGTGAAAAAGGGGCCAAGTGCGACAAACGATTACCCCAAAACATCGAGAGTTGAGATCCGAACAGGTGCAAAATTGCACAATTTTTCTGAAGGAATATTCAACGTACTTTCATGGCAAGATTTTGTCAATAGTCAATAAATTATGTAAAAAATTAACTGTGCTATTGTTCTATGTTATACTTATAAATAACTTAGTTGGAAGATACAAGTTAGTAAAAGAACGATTGCTATTTGTATTTATTTGCATCATTTAATAAAAACATATTTTATTAGGCATAAAATGATGTTAACTGAAAACTTGTAACCAAATTATCGTTTTTTTTTTGTTTTTTTTTCGTGAGTTGCTCAGATTTTGAATAGTGTTATACTAAAAATGTTCAAAAGTTGTTAAGCTTGGGCTAGCCAGGCTAGCAACTTCGCGTGTCGTTAGCCATTTCCTGTTCTCGAAGATGTCACCTGTAGTTGAAACATCTGAAAGCTTTCAGCCGTTTACTACTCCATTAACTTCTCCTTTAAAGAGTATCTATCTATCTAAAGCGAGTTTCTATATTTTTTTACTGAACTTAACTACCAGTATATCAACTGGATGCTCAGTTTTGGATAAAGAATCATTGAGAAGGAAGCCTTGTGCATTTTCACTATTCTAGTCAGTAGTTGTCAGTCAGTCAGTTTCTCCTTTTTATATTATAAATAGATAAATTGTTCTATTATAATCTAATAGTTTACACAATACTAATAAATACAAATATTAACAGACAATCAAAGGATAAATAAATCTAAATAAAAAAGTTGTCGTCAGTAGGCAACGTATCCAGAATGCTGGCAGCATTGCCACGTTGGAAGGCAATGCTGATTCTTTGAGCGAGGTATATGCCAGCATTCTGGTCACGAGATGCGTCGACCAGACGTTTTGACATTTCTCGGAAAAGGTGGTGTGCACTCGGCCTCCACCGACCCAGAGTTTCAACCCCAAACTGCTCAAATATGTAACTTGTATCTAAGTTACTGTATTTTCGCCGCTTGAGGCTCTCTGCTGACATGGCTCTATTATAATAAATTCCAAAATATAATTTTGTCGCTTCGCCATTGTATAAAAATCGTGCGAGCTTTTTATATAACAGTTCTTTCAAGACTGTTGAAATGACAGCTATAGTGGATAGTATATAGTATAGTAGGCCAAGTCTTTAATGAAACTCTGAACAAATCTCTTTCCACGTTTTAATTCCGTACTAGCTTTCAGCCCCGCGTTTTCATCTGCGATCCCGTTTCTCCATACAAACTTTGGACCCCCGTTTCATCACCTACGTTCTTCTCCATACAAACTTTGAACCCCCGTTTCATCCTCTTACCGGATACTTACGTCATAATAACTATCTGCGCGCTAAATTTCAGCGCAATCCGTTCAGTGGTTTGAGCTGTGTGTTGATAGATTAGCCAATCAGTCAGTAAAGATTTTATATATTATAGACTACAGATGACAGATTGGGTGACTTGTCTCCACTTGTCATTAGACTGCAGTATGGTTATGTCGTTGGTAAATAAAAAATGTGAGATAATAACTACCTATCGTCTTATAATTCAAGTTTCTAAATAAATAAATAAATAGATAAGCTACTTATAATTTACGTAAGGGGTGACTTCAGACTCAAACTCGAACTCAAATATATCTTTATTAAGTAAACTCATTACAAGTATTTTTAATCGTCAATTTGATTCATGTTAAATTCTAACGCTCCGTTCGGAAGGTTGCTTTCGCTGAGAAGAGCCGGTAATAAACTCAGCAATTACTCTATTACATTTTATAATTATTTATATAGTCTTGCTGATAATATATGTGTTATGGCGGCAAAAAAGGAAGGAGGAAAAGGAGGGATAGTGTCATATAATAGAATTATCTAGTACTTGATACAGAGTCAGTTAATAACATATTTTCACTAAACTTAACATAGTTTACTTCCATACCAGCATTATGTAAATATGAAGCTTAGAAGTGCGAAGTTCTACACTGCACTACCGGTTGTAGATACTCTGGTATTGTATCACACTGGTTGATGAAAATCAGTTTAAAAACTTGCTCAGGATTTGAGTAGCTCCCGCATTAAGAAGGTCAGCAATTATTTCGTAATCTCCCATGGTTTTGTTCGGGAATTCTGATTATTACCCGGAAGATTTTAGATGAAAAGGCAAGTGAGGCTCTCGTGTCATTGATACGGTAAGCATTATTGCACTGTGAGTGAAGAATATTTTGAGATTCAATAAAGTTGTTTGACTTCCGTAAGGATCTTTCACATATAGGTGATTATTCGTCTGCAGTTCAATGTTTGGTCAGATAGCTTATATGCTGCCTAATCTTTCAATTACCTATTATTTTTTATATTATTACATGTTATAAAAGTATATTATTATTCCCAAAATATTTGAAAATTATATGTAGGTAAGGAAACTGTATAAGAGTGTTATTGTTCCCAATATATTTGAAAATTATATGTATGGAAATATTTGCAGGTATTCTCAATATTTCCTAATAGACCGACAATTTGTGTGTCCATCGATGCAAGGAATACTGATGTATTAGTGTGATGATATCTATCCCATGTTATCTCGTAATGATTAGTCTCAAAATGTATGGTGCAAAATTGTTATAATAATTGTTAGTTTAATTAAAAAAACCGGTCATGTGCGAGTCGGACTCACGCACCAATGGTTCGGTATAAACTTGTAGGTGTGTAAATATTTCTTTCATCATGGGAATCGAGTCTTGAAGATTTTTTCTGATGTAGCAACAAATTTATAGTTTTCGGATTTTTTCCTTTACTTGTTGACATTGCTTATTTCATGGTTCTAGGCACTTCTATGTCAACGGGAAGTACCATATAGGTTTTGATTCCCTTGCGAGAGTCAAAATATGCGGCACAAACGGCCGTGCGTTGACTTAGAAGTTTAATTTTTTACTGCTCCTAAGGTTTGCAGACCGGAGTATTTGATATTAATTTCAACTTGATACCTCCTCGCGTCCCTGAGAAAAAGGGTCTTGACGGACAGACATACAGACGGACCCCAAAGTGATCTTATAAGGGTTCCGTTTTTTCCTTTTGAGGTACGGCACCCTAAAAATAAAACCTGCGCATTCATTTAGAATATAAAACATGTTTACAATTTCACGTTAAAATACACGTGGGTTGTATTTCATTCAATGAAATTATTTACTATGGTGGAATTTTAAAATTCACAGAGCTTATAGAACAAATCATACGTATGTAAGAGTAGTTAGGTAGATATATTACAAAAATATCGTAGGGATTTCTTCTTCAAATAAACTCTCCAACACTAAGCGCCGCCGGTACTAAAGCTTGGGGTTTTTTTTATGGAATTCTCAACGCAGAACTTGACATCGCCATGTGTCTTTTACTACTTACTTATTTCTCATAATTTTTGAGGTCAGTGGTGCAAGCAGTTGCCATTGACAGATCTCAGAAAAGTTAAGACGAATAATTAGAGATAAAATAGTGGCATCTAATGATCAAATTTATGACATACTCGTAGTTTCAATGATTGATAATGCCTATAAATATAGTAACAAGTTCAAATTTTAAACACTTTAATAAAAACACTATAAGATAATACCTATCTTAATTTATGCAATAAGAGAATAAAGCTGTTTTCATAAGGGTCCGGTAAGTACTTAGTAAGACAAACATAAAGAGGAAATAGGTAAGCTGGTCATCTACCAAATATACAAAAATGACCTTAGTAAAAGTGTCACCTTTTGGTAGGTGATCGGCCCACTTATCTCCTCCTTAAGTTTATAGTACTAAGTAGGAACTTACTGGACGCTCTGTATAAGTGCTAAATAATAATAATCAGTCAACATAGAAAATGAATATAACTATGTTAATAATCATTTATTCAGATACGACCTTCAGTTTTGAATTTGAGAAAATATGTAAATTAAATTGGGTATACCATCAACATCAGAGCAGCCTCATATGATATTAATTTATATTTTAGCTGATCATAAGTAGGATAACTTACCATACTACCTCTATATTTGCTGCCAACATTTGTTTAATTGTCCTAGTATGTGTTAGAAAAGTAGGAGCAACAGCTATTTCTCGAATAATTTCCTACAATGGTACCTACTTACTGAAATGGACACAATCAAACAACTCTCTTCTGACTGGGCGATCAAAGCAAAACTTGCCCAACGAGTCTTTATGCGTTTGAAGAACACGATTAACTTACTTGGCATACCTACCTACCACATTTATAAATAGTGTTCATGAAAGGTCTTTATTTTTAAAGCTGAAATAGTAAATAGGCATATCATATCATATCATATACTTTGACCATCAGCGAAAGGTAGCTTGCCTCTCGATTTTGTACAGGCTTTATTTTGGAGTGAGCACTAGAATTATTCTTCTAGATTCCACCATTCTTTTGTATGTATAAGCAAAAAAAATTTCGTATGTCTGTCCAGATATCCGACTGTTCTCCTCTACAGATCGCATTTATCAACCGATTCTAGTGATATTTTGAGAACAAGATCGATAAATTACCTGTATGTTTTTTTTTGTCGATTCAGTTTTTGGAAATTTTTCAAAATGACGGAGCCGTGATAGTTGAAAACGTAAAAAAATATCACAAAACTTTTGAGAGGTCTAGCTAGCTTTCAGAGTCACTAGTTTATTTAACGATTAATATTTTCTTACCGTTGATATAATCGACATCGGAAGATTTGTAATACGTATTAATTATAAAGAATTTGGCTTACATAACCCTTCCTACCCTATCATATCTCCAAAATTGGTACCAAATGATATCAGAAAATATTTTTCGCGGCTGATATTTTTTATCTCTGGCAATTACTTTTTTTAATACGAAATAACCGCTGACTTAAAATGTGCATATCTAATACCTATAACAATACAACATAATTATTTGATTGATATATTAATGCGCAGTAATATATAGGTATGTATTAAAAAGCAAGTTGACGGTCTATAGGTACAGGCCTTTGATTTCACGGAAATGCAGATTCCAATACGATAATTTTCTTCACCGAGAAACCGGAGGTAATTAAAGCTCATAGTTTTAGTCGGAGTGATGATTGGAATCTGCATATTCATTAGTGTCAGGTAAACCACCACGATACTATTTTTAAAAAACGATATTAATTGTACTGATTTCATACATAGCCTTATTAAATGAACGGAACTCTGTACACGGATCCCTTATAAAATCGTTATGTTCATCCGTAGGTATGTTACAGTCTACTACCTACATTCTGATAGTCAAAACCCACATTAAATACCAATATGTAATCTAAGAGACTATTAGAACTAAGGTGTCATCTTAAACCGCCATACAGTCGAGTAGTCGGTAATTAGGAATAAAAACCATTTTCACGCACATCCGAGTGTATTGTTGGATAGTTCAAACTACATGAATCTTAATATATATTTTCAATACTCTTTAAGTGATGAGGCTTGGTAAGTCGGCGGACTCGAGTAAGGTATAGTATACTATGTATCATGCAACTCATGTAAATGTATGCCTTTGATATTTCGCGTGTTCTTTTAAACTGAACTCATAATCCAATGTAAAAAAATCGTTCTGCACAGAGAAAGTATGTAAAAGCAATACTGCAAGTAACAAAAAAAAGACATTCTTGAGTGAGTTAAGTTGCCGCATTCAAGGAGTTATTGTTCTTAGGTAGAGCGGTATGTAGTTGGAGCGCAGAGGAGACCAATCATTAATCTAAGCTTGCTACTTTGTATGCTATGGAATCCTACACACTGCATGATGAATATTTATTGTGGCCATCATTTAAATGCTCTTATGGGGACCGTGCTTAAGTGTAGTACGTAATTTACCTTTCATAACATAAGTGCCTTACCAGGGCCTAAACTGAATAAATGTTTTTTTTTTTGTTTTAACCTTAACTGAGTAACTTCTGTATCTCAAAAGGATAGAATGGAACCCTTATAGGATCACTTTGTTGTCCGTCTGTGTGTCTGTCTGACAGTCTTTCAATACCCTTTTTCGTAGGAACGCGCGTGAAGGTATCAAGTTGAAATTAATATCAAATACTCATACCTGCAATCTGTCGCGTGAGTCCGCCTCGCGCATATTTTAGTTTTTTTTTGGGGTAGGTCAGTATTATTTTCGTAAATGTGATAACAATTATTTTTTTATAAATGTGATAACTCGTAAGAATATTCTATATTAGCTTCTAAATCTTATTGTATTACTATAATCTTAATATTTTTCATATCCGTTTATGGCTTTTATTTTTAACATATTTCCCATCATTTGAATGAAGTCGTCTGAATCCGGGTATTACAATATTAGATCATGAACCGTTTTGTGTTCACACTCATCAATAGTCAATGTGTGAAATAGCAGGTGTGATCCGTGGATTAATTTATTGAGATGAATTATATCAAAGCGCTGGTTCATTCTCTTCCCTCATTCGCGTCCTATTATTTTGAAACATTAATTGTGCTATCTTGTTAAAAGGATTGCACGCTGGCAGATTTATTTTAAATAAATTTGTAGTAGGTACTAATCTAACAAAAATATCCCCAATTTTCGGAAAATCTGTGATTACAACCACTGAATAGTACCTATATTATTATTATAACAGGTTTAATCCATCATCTTCTTTACCAAATATCCACGACAAAACGTACGATTTGAAATAAGTTTTGTAATAGCAAGGCCAATAATTCCAAGACTTGAATTTAAAAAAGCATTAGGTACCACAGTTTAAATAGAATTGATTGATCTACCTCAGCTCCGTACTGAATGAACATGTAGAGACGTCCAAATATGTTAGATAAGTCGCTCCAAGTACTGAAATCGTCTAAAAGCAAAGTACGGTCTTGGGGGCCGGCTTGCGAATGAAGTTTCATTCAAAAACACGCCTCGGATTGAGGTTAAGTGGTGGTGCGCAGGCGTACGGGTCGCGCATGCGCCCTGCACGCCGTCTCGCAATGATTTCAGACTTGTTTCAGACACCTTTCGTTCGTAACAATTTGGAATTTAGCATTATTATGTTCACAGTTACAGATATCACCAATTTCATATTATTCCCTTTGTGTGAAAGGTATGAATTTTAAATTAACTTCTTTTCATAATTTGTTATGCTAGACAAAGTTTTAAAAAAATAACCTAATTTTTCAACAAGCGAATAAGGTATTCTATATACATATGTATATAACTGGGTCGAAGTTTCAAATACTACAATGAGTTTGAGCTTCCAGTTAAGGAAACCATATCTATCATGGTAGGTACATTGTAGTATTCGACTGTCTGGTTGAAAACCTTTTGTCAAAAACCTACCGAAGTGTTTCACTAGCCGCACTTAAGAGCCAGTTGACTTCTGGCTATTGTGAAAGGTTGACAACACATTGACTCCCCGGAATTGCTAATGTACATAGGCGATAGTATATAGCTGTCCACCGAGGTTTCACCCACGTTCCCGTGTGATCCTATCTTTTCCCGGGATAAAAATATAGCCTATGTTACTCAGGTAGCTTCCTAATGGTGAAAGAATTTTTGAAATCGGTCGAGTAGTTTGTGAGTTAAATCGTAACAAACAAACCGACGGCCGATGGGGCAGAAATGTTCTTGTGTGGCAACCACGGACCGGAATACGCAGCGTGGGTCCAACACGGTGAACTGACGATCTTGTGAGGGTCGCAGGAAGCCACTGGATGCGGATAGAGACCGCGGCCATTGTGGAGATCCTTGGGGGAGGCCTTTGTCCAGCAGTGGACGTCTCCAGGCTGATATGATGATGATGATGAAACAAACAAACAGAAAATCTTTCCCCTTTATAATATTAGTTTAGATTAGTCACTTAGCATCAGGTAACCCTAGAAAAGAAATAAAACAATATTTTCATAATTTGTAACGACACGTCATACATAAGCCTGAAAAACATTAAACACCTTTAGCAGTTGGTTAATTAACGTATAGGCACCTAATTATCTAAAGAATGTTTACAAGATAGCTTTAAGTTTTAAAAGGTTCAAAATATTAGCACTACGTACCGTAAAAATCCGAGATGCTGTAAATAGAGACAAAGGGAACAAAAGACAGTGGAATTACGGTTCCAAGCCTTTCAAGCGTAGAATGAAACCTTCATTCAAATCTGCGCTTGTGTAATTAGAAGTACTTACATCGCACAGTCACTTGAGCTAGTATTATCTATTAGGAAATTACAAATATAACGCACCTATGGCCGGTAGTCACGTTGGATACCCTGACGATGGTCATGGGTTTTAATCTAATCATGAGATGAAGAAATCATTGGGTAGGGTTGCGTTGCGTTGTAACACTTAACTGCTGGAACACACTTGGGTTTCGGCAGTTACTATTGGCAGCCAAGTTCCCTTCTGCTTTGTAGCCGCTTTATCACTTATCATTATGAGACTGTGATTAAACGCAAGCCTATTAATATATGTATACAATCACTCAAGCTAGATTTATTTCCAGTGATATTTTCAAGATGGACGATATTATTTATTTTTACCTTCACCTTTTTTTAATTTTTTTGACGTGCGCGCGCTCCTAAATTACTATTGTTAAAAATCATATTTCCTCAGCCGTGGTTTTTATTGTATTTCATTTCAAGGATTAGGTACACGCACACATCAAATCAAAATCATCTTTTATTTGGAGTCAGATAACACATCACAAACACTTTTATTGTATTCGTCGCGTACATTTTATTTTTATCAAATTTCAATCAAAGAATAAAATAATTAAGCTAGCGTATTAGTAGGTATATGTTTTTGAACCGAAGAATACTAACAATTATAATAGGGATGGTAACTGACATACCAAATCAGCTTCTTTTTATTAAAAGTCAAAACGATGATTTATGTAGTTTTGTATGACAGACATACTTGTGACGTCATAAATATTACACCATGAAAAGATCTACTCTTTGTCGTTAAATTAGTAATTAAAAACATAAAAAGGTGGAATTTTACAACGTGTTCGCTACTTTCGAGTATTTTTAGATGTAGTATAGGTTTTTTTTATATAGGAATCATCTCCATTTAAAGAAGTGACATTCATACCCCTGCGGGTAACGGTAACAGCGCGTCCGCCGTGGTCGTCCACGATGTAGGTAATTGCTTGGTAGTACGGCTAGTAGCAACCCACACATCGTCCTTTGGCCTCACAGCCAATGGGCTGCTTGTGCGTGTAAATCAAAACATTTTTGACAGGCCGGTGGTTGTAGTAGTAGAACATGGGTTATAAAAAAAGTCGAAACGAATGATGAAAAATACAAACATATTAAAAAATCTAATAATTTATTAATCTTAAAAAAATACTAAAAGCAGCCATAGGTATTGATGTTGTTTAAAAAAGCTTAAAATTAACAAAGCCATTGCGGCTAGCTCGTAGGATTCGCTGAAAAAATACATGAGTCAACAATGCTGGTAAACCAGATAGTACCGCGGCTATCTTATTTGTTTGTTTGTATGTGTAAGTGCGGAATGGCATTTGCTTATGGTGTATTGGCGTCCCTTCTATTGAAAAGACGTCTGCGAGTGAAATTTTCCTGTTAGAAAAACGATCGGGAAGTCGGTTCGCATCACAACGGGTCGTGAAGCCTCGCGGTACCGCCGCCAACGCCGCCACCGCTCTGACCTACTTGCATTACGACGACCCACATTTACTCACACATTGGGGAATTTTAATAGGACTTGTCAGTACTGAGAGCATTGGATGATATTAATGTGCTTATTGTTAGCATTGCAATGGTGAAATATTATGAATATATCTATAAAACAAAATCAGGTTAATTACACCATTTAGAACTGGTGAACAGATTTTGATGAAACTTGTCAAACAGGTATATCATATCCTGGATTAAAAATAGGATACTTTTTGCATATTTGATAGCTAGTTATAAAATACGTCTTGAAGTTGCTGAATACCTCGATAATTGAGATGTAAATGGTAAAGAGCCCCAACTTGTATGTGAAGTGTAGAGTCACTTGGGACTAGTTAACATGCACAAGCACGACACAGCTGCAATTAGGGTTCTTGTATTAAGTTTCAGTTAAAATATGTACCGTACATATTTATGAACACAGGCCGACTGCTTTTTTAATTGTTATGTTGTTTATTGATATTAACATTTGATATTTCTCTGTCAATTGCATCGCATAGAACTTACTGGCTTTTAAAATTACACGGTTTTGATGGAACCGCTAAACTGTAAAAAAATATGAATTGAAAAAGGTAGCTAATGTGTAGTCAAATTAGTGACCAGAAATAATCAGTTGAAACCATATTTTAAATTACACAACTTTTGTCATATAAATTTTACATGACAATGTGTAATAAATTTTACTTCAGGTAGTTTTGTTTTGTAATAAAAAAAATGGAAACATTGGGAACAAAAAAACGGAATCATTGATAAATTAAAAAGAGTTCGTAACTACAGGCAGCCGTAATGCTGTCTGTAATAATACTTCAAAACGATTAATGAATTAGTCAAATACATTACTATAATTATAAAATTGATTTTACTGTTAATGGAATCTTTATTTTTTATTAAATGTCTGAAGAGATATGGTGCAGTTATTCTCGCGACAGACAACGGGACACCCGAACTGCGTCAACGCGTTAACTTAGTCATGTTTTATTAATGCGATGCATAAATTACTATGTGCAGCGCTCGTTTAGTGCTGAGAAAATTACCGAGCCTTAGTGGAATACTTTGGAAGCCTTCCATATTGAAATTCAACGTAGAATATGTTGAGTCGCTTACATTGTTAATTTAAATTAAATTAATAGAATGGTGCAGTGATATTGTAGACGGGGTTCTGGCTCCAAGCTTTACCTCCAAGCCTGCCTCACAAACATCAGCACGATGTTGAAATACGCCCTTATTACATACATGTAGCCAGTCAGGCAGTCAATACAAAGTATTCCACCACCGTACTATGGTTTCTATTTTTCATTATAAGATTTGATCCAACTCCATAGCGTCACTACCACGTTGTTATCGCCGTAAATATACATATTTAGTAAATGGCGTTAAATTTAGGCTCTCTAATATCCATAAATAACCAAAACGCTATCGCTCAAAATGTGAGAAAGCTTGAAAGAAGTTTACGTTGAAAAAAAAGACTAACAGCAGGTTGTATGTAACATGAGCTTAGTTACCGAAAGTTGTTCGTTATAATTAGAGGGCGGCAACTCGCGAAAATTAATACCTTCTCTTTTTGTGGCGGTCGCGAGTTGCGGACGAAGTGACGCGACCCGCGTACGGGTCTACTACCAGAAGTTTATGTAATTATTGTGTCTAATTAATATGCATATCCGGTAATGTAGTAGCATTAATTATTTTTTGGTTTTCATTGAAATACGGGTATCTTAGCATTCGTAGCTAGGTAAGTGCTACGAGTGAGTTTATAAGTTGAAATTTTACTTACATTTAGTTTATGTATCATCAATTTAAAAAAAATCCATAGTAGGGACACGTGACGAACCTTCTCTTAAAGTGATTTAGATTAGGTAGTTTCCTTATGATAACTCTCCAACAAATCTCAATAGACGAACAAAAACTCGTACCACGTACCTTACCAGTAACAGAGCTACATACTCAGTATCGAAGGAAGATGCCTTAATTGAGAAACCATTATCTAAATATAAGCATACTTTTATATGATTGTAAGTACCTATTATAATACTACAAAATGCAATATTAGTACAGTATTCTTTATTATGAGTATGAAAATGCGGAGTGCTTGTGCCGGTTAGTACAAAAACGAAGCAATTATGTAACGACGTCAGCGAATTAGTGTTTATGCTGGCATGGCGCCAAGTGCACGCGACTGGTGCCGGCCGCGGAGTAAACGGGAGAGGGGGACGGGAGGGGGGGGGGGGGGGGCGGTGGGCACTCGTATGGGCATCGGCTGGAGGCTCGGCCAAATAAAAAGTCGGAGCATTTATTGAACACATGAAAAATACAATATTAGCATAATTAAAGTCAACCAAAAAATCACCTAAACAAATTATTTTCATATGGCGGTGGACTTCAATAAGTCTC
Organism: Ochropacha duplaris; assembly: GCA_951361185.1. Taxonomy (NCBI): domain Eukaryota; kingdom Metazoa; phylum Arthropoda; class Insecta; order Lepidoptera; family Drepanidae; genus Ochropacha; species Ochropacha duplaris. The sequence goes on along the minus strand of OX592693.1, from coordinate 8,572,447 downwards.
ATACTAGTGTATGTAAACCAGATTAATGTTTGAATAATACTATATACATACATGTATGTAACTCACCATGATAAAATGTGTGGTAGTCACTCAGGCAGGTGACTTAAGCTTTTTCTTCGCCGAAAGTTTAAAATGGGAATAATATAATTGTAAAAGAGTTAAATAAAATAAAGAATGTGAATGATTAAAGAAACATATCACATAAAACGGATTCATGTTCGATGCAAGATTTGACGAAGGAAATGACTCAGAAAATTATTAACTCCAATTAATGTCTAGCGGTGTCGACTGTCGGTTACGTAACGGCCCGTAACAGCGATATTGCGCAAGCAACCGTACACAGCCGATGTTTATTCGTGGAAAATTCACGTTAATCTATTAGATTTTGCTGAAATAATGAAAACACGCATACTTAGGATTTTGTATTTGCACAGACCATCGCAGTAATGAAGTTATTCATACTGACAGTGGCAATTCGTGTCAATAGATAGGAAAAAAGGTGGTGCATTTTTATTCAGTTCATAGAAAATCTGTAGTGGTTTTATGTGTGTAATGGACTTTTTAATACAGTTGCTCAAAAACTGGTGTATTACAGGGACATATAGCGTTCGGGATGTGGGCTATTACATACTAGTGCTTTTTTTTTACCTTTACCGAACTAGTGCGTTCTCTTTCCCAACTGTCAAAATAATGTCTATTAAAAAGAAAAACCAACCATGAAGTTTTTACTAAAGAGTTTTTGTGATTCATACAAATACGTATCTTTCTAAAAAGAAGCTACTAATTTATTTCAATATCAGATTTAATGATTTAATTGAATGAGTTAGGTTAGGTTTCATTTCATTTCATCTCATTAAATTTCATTTTCATTTCATATCAATAAAAAAAATATACTGAAGACTAAGCTGTATGGATAGTTCCCTTTGGGTGAAGAAAAAAAAACTCTGCTTATATTCTACGGTTGGCGCCATTTTTCTTTGCGACTTTAGAAATTTTCTTTGCGAGTTTAGTTGTTTGTTGCACAAAATGAGTAATTTCGACCCTATTTTTTTTTAATTAACATCACCGGAATCACTATAATTGCACAAACATTGTATGACAAATATACATGAACAATCATACGAAATTAATAATAGTTTGTCTCAAACAGTAAATATGCAACCTAAAACTTCCCCAGTAAGTTTAAAAAACTGTACCAATTTCAATGTACATGTGTACTATAACTTTTATAAGAAACAAATGATTAGTTGTTGAGTTTATTGTGTTTTTATTATTTTATTAAATTGCTTCATTTTTTCGCAACTGTATTAAAAATAGTCGTTCAGTACACTTGCGGAACCGTAATTGCAACTTGTTCCGACTGTCAACCCTCGCCTTCGGCTGCGCCTCGGCTCGGGTAGACATTTGTCGGAACTCTTTGCAATGACAGCCTTTCCGCACTTGTAATGAAATATACTATTAAACTTTTTGCTATTTCCTATGGTTTATCGTCTTCGGTTGAGAGCCAAGAGGTACTAAGTTATTTTCCCGGGTTCATTGCTTTTGGGTTGATTCTGGGATTGGTAGTGATTCCCAATACTTAAAAAATTTAATATATACAACAAATGTACAAAATATACATGCAAATGTACAATTACAATACATAAAAAACATCTTCGAGGCTGCCGCTGCTGCCGATCGGCAAGGTTCCCAGAAGGCTGGCAGCGTTTCCTCTTTGGATGGCCAAGCTGATGCGTTGGCGGAAAAAGCTCCCCGCCCGCCGGTCACCCGAGGCCTCGATTAATTTTTTACATAAAATATTTGCGAAACGACGAGCTTCAGACCCCCACGGACCCATGGTCTCAACCGCAAAAGGCATAAATTGATAATTTGGACCAATACAGGCGTACTTTTTGAATTTTGAATTTTCCGCACCTTTCGCAGCCGCTCCCGCGGCTTTACAAGTCACCGGTAAGTGAGATGGCGCAAGTGTATCGACACAAGTGGCATCCCACACCAACGGCTTGCCGACACTCCACGGGATCAAAGTCATACCATCCGGCCTCTTGCCGTCGCCACGCGAAATACCGACTGGTTCGAGTACAGAAGGCACGCCGGCGACAACAAGAGCCCTACGGATAATATCATTAAGAGCCACGTGGCGTGAAATACGACAGGCGCTTTGAGAACACGAAAGCCCATGATGGCCGAGCTCATTGACAAGATCCCCACAGCGGCCGCGATGAGGATGATTGGACCTGGAACCAAGACGAAGACAAATGCACAAGCTTAATGTTATGCGGTCTAACAAAGTCCCGATATTACTAGATGGAATGGCTTGCAACCAGTGACCTGATTCACTCTGAGAGACAGCTAACAAACGTGCCCGGTCCGAAACAGTAGAAAAATCAGAAAATAAAATTTGCCAAGTTTTTTCGCAAAGAGGTTTGTCCCATTCTCTCTGAGAGTGACTCAAAGTCGGAATATTTGTGCCTGGACAAGCTACCTGCCAAGCATTTCTGGCATCGGATAGGTAAGAAACCTCAACAGATCCAATAGTTGGTTCCAAAACAGATCTGACGAGGTCACTCACACTGTATACCGAGGACAGAAATGCCGGCAGTGATACGCTAGAAATTTTACGCACTCCTAGGCCACCATATCGTACGGTTAGGGTGGCTTGAGACCACACTTTGTTGTCGTCTAGGCAACAATTTAGGATTTTAGAAAGAGAAATTTTGATCATGTTGTCCAAAGTTTCTAATAATTGATCGAATTTGAATAAGTGGGTGCAGCGGAGTAAATACGTAAACTTCGGCACAAAAAGACATAGTCGTACAATAAAAAATGCATAATGCGCATTTATGTCATAAAGTCGATGAGAGGATTCATTAAAATTTTGTATCTTTTGCTCAAAAAACCCAGGAATGGATTCATCTAAGACGGGGGCTCCGAGAAGAAGAAGCGAATCCCTTGAGATTAATTTAATATTTGGTGCCAAATCATTAAAATCTTGAATAATTTTGGATTTCTCAGATTCAGGAACAGAATCTGAAACTAGGATCTCGCATTTGGAGCAGTTAAAATCAAGACCAATTTTTTTAAATTTTTCAGTTAGAGATTTTAAATCTCTGATAACAGAAGTCGCATCACCTCCAAGAGTTCCATCGTCTAGATACCAAACATTAAATTTAGACTGTAATTTAGATATGATTGGTTGAATGGCCAAACTAAAAATGGCAGGACCGAGAGGATCGCCCTGCTGACAACCTACACCGGAAATGATCGGTTGTGTTTTATAAAAAAGTTTTGTAGGATGGCCATAACATTGCCACAAGTAAGAATATATGTCAGGACAAATATCCCTTATTTGTGTCAACATAGCGGCCCTATCGACAGAGTTAAATGCATTTTTTATGTCAACCTTAAGCAGAACATCACCTCCGTTATTTAAAAGAAAGGTCCGAGCCGCATGTACCGCTGCCTCACAACCTCCCTTTGAGCCAAAACCAAGTTGAATTGGTTGAAATAAATCAGTAGCTATCGGGAGAATGTGACGACAGCAAATTTTGGAAGCCATACGACGGATAGTATTACCCACCGCGATCGGTCTTATACCACCGTCTTTTTTGGAAAGGGCGCAAAGGTTGGCCCCATAAATGATCTCGGTGATGGGGCTCGGCACCTTTCCTGCCAATGGTAAATATATTATGTGGTATGTGACATCACATGTTCCTACTTTTATAGAAAATAATAACATCTTATTCACTCTATCAGAATTTTATGAATATGATCGATTTTGCAAGCAATGGCGCGAGTGTAAGCCGCTTATACCCAGGCTGGATATTGATGCATATTATTAGGAGTTTACGGAATTACACACTTTTTATATGGGTTTAATATAGGCAATTAGAGCTGTCTTACCGTTGTACGAGTACTTACTAACTTAATGTATATTTATAAAATACTTCCGTAAAATTATTGCATAAATTCTGCATTTTTCAATTGTAAGTTCTTTCAAGTGACAGCTTGTGAGCGAATAGCTTGGATATAGTTTTTTTTATTCAATATGTTCTTATTAGCACGGAATATTGTTATATAGATAGGCTGCATTAAATAATAAATTACCCCTGGTGGGAAAGTACCCTTAATATTGAAGATTCATTTAATAAAAGATTAAATTAATGAATGGAACCTTTACTTTATTTTTTATATTTACCATGCCATACCTGTGTTGGCATGGTTAGTGAAAGAAATGTGCACATAAAAAACTAAAAATTTGAATTATCTATGTAACACAAAGCTACCAATTAAATACGTGGTTAAACTGGAAATATCATACTGATACAAAATTCTGTGAAAGTCCAGGAAAATTTTGAATCTCTTCAGATATACCGATATCCAAGAAATTGTTAGAAATTGACCGGTTAGAAGTGAGCGAAAGGGCGGGGCGGGCCCTCGCTGCTACTCATGCACGCGCGACTTCTTCACCGTAAAAGAAACACTTGAAATTCGTCTACGCCGCCGCTTGCCTCGCCTACTTTACTTTAGGCCTCGTTCAATTTAGATCCGGTTGGAGTTTGCTAGTCACGTTTCAAACGCTGCTTAGGTGTATAAACTTCTTCAGATAATAAACATAATATAATAAACAATGGACTTGTTCATTGAAGTCGATGGTAACACGACGATATATGTATATAACTTGAGTTTTATTTTATTCCTATGACTGTGTAAGAAGAAAGAAGAAAGGGGTCAGTCGTGTCAATGTAAGCCAGTCTAGCCAAGCTGGTCTGAATTGGCTGTCATTCAGATGTGCCCTTCACGGGTAAATCAGTAAATCAATGTGCAAGCCAAGATGTGACTGTGTAAGAAAAAATTAAATGATAGTCGATAAAAATAAAATTTATTTTACAAAACTGATGATTATCTCGACGATGATGGCATATTATGAAACCCTCCGTGTGAAAATATCCCAATTGGCTAGCAAAATATTTTTCTATAGTTGTTCCTTATACTTAAATAGGCAAATTAACGAACCAACACATCACGTTAATGCGTCGGGTAGAGGCATGTCAGCTCTCTGGGGCCCTGTGCCGCATAAGGTATGCGACAAACATGGAACTTTTCCTCCCCATTAGTGGAAAGTATTTTGTACATAATAGTTATTCTTACCGTTCATATAATGTTCAGTGTTTTTTGTAACTAACGAAAAATATATTCATTACATACATAGTCGGGTATTTAAAAGAAGTGTCCATTTAACAACTAAAAATATAATTCTGAAAAATCATTAGTTACGGTGTTAAAATATACTGTTTGAATTCTTGTTCACGAGGTACGAGCACCTAGTTGATCAATCAACCCATTTCCCATATCAAAGAGTTCTGACTATAATCAGATTTAGCTGCAGTAGTCACTTAGTAGTATAAAATTGGGTCTTCAAAAGTATAATAACTTTGAAACATTAGGTACAGTACCCACCTACAGTAGGCCCTTGGCAGTATTATTTTAAATATGTTTTGGTACCTTTATCTACTATACCATAAGGAAAGCTATTTTAAATAAACTGATTAATCAGATTTTTATTAACATCTTAGTTAATGATTCAGGTATTGTTATTGTGTAGGATATTTTTTGGGTTCCGTACCCAAAGGGTAAAAACGGGACCCTATTACTAAGACTTCGCTGTCTGTCCGTCTGTCCGTCCGTCTGTCTGTTACCAGGCTGTATCTCAAGAACCGCGATAGCTAGACAGTTGAATTTTTTATAAATTATGTATTTCTGTTGCCGCTATAACAACAAATACTAAAAACAAAATAAAATAAATATTTAAGGGGGGCTCCCATACAACAAACGCTATATTTTTGCCCTTTTTTGCTCGATATCAATGACGGCAACAGGTAGACTTGAAATATTCACAAAATATTCAGATGTATTTTTACTTTAATAATAAATAATAAAGTTAAAATAAAATAAATATTTAAGGAGGGCTCCCATACAACAAACGTGTTTTTTTTTGCCTTTGTTACGGAACCCTTCGTGCGCCAGTCCAACTCGCACTTGGCCGGTTTTTTGTAACTATTGTTTCATAATTTATGATTTCCTTATCTTTTTGTTTACGACAATATCACGAAAGTAGGTACACATATATTACTTAGGTACATTACTTATAAGTAGCTACCATTCAAATAATGTACTCCATTAGATTGCCTACACGTAAATTGGATACCACCTATCTACTTCTATCGAAATCCGCAGTAAAAACTCAAGATAGCTCAACACAAAGGCGAATGTAGCGGCGAATAAATAACCACGCGGATTCGATTGTTAAGGCTAGAAAGCTATAGCTGCAAACAAGTAATATAGCCCCGTGAAATGCAAACATGTTTTATATTTAATTAAACATACAGAAGTATTCGGACATCACTGAGGCATTCTCACCGATGCCTACTTTGTCGGTAACATTAAATACATTTGGCCATCGTTCTGTTTGAGTTGAAATCATAAAAGTTGTTCTCGTCTATTAATCCGCGGTGCGGGTGAGGACGCGGGCGCGGGGATGGTGCGGCGCCGATCAAACAGGCTGGGGAATCAATATGGCCGCCGCCCAGCTGATCCGTGACCTCCGCATCCCGCGCCCCCTTGCCCCCTCACACTAGCGCCGCTTTACGCTTGCCTTCAAACTTGACGCTCCTCTTTGCAAGTTTTCTCATGACGATCTTCGATGTTGCTCACTGACTATGACTACTATAACTAGAACACAAATATTCACATACCGTATATTCATATTTCTTTTCAGAAACAAATTGAAAATATTGTGATTTTAATCAGGTTGGTTATATCGGTTCATGTCGTAATTTTAAATTATATATATTAGTGTTATATAGGTACCTACACTACACTTCGATAAAAAAATCTTCTAATCTAAAAAAAACTAAGCTGTAATCGGTATTTTGTTCATCCTACTTATGTACTTTTCTTTTATAAGTTTGAGTGTATTTTTGTGCGGATAGGAAGGATTAGGAAATTTGGCATAAACATAGAATAAAATTTAAGATACCTTCTAATTTCCAGAAAACACTAGATCCTTCGAGAATTCGGGTTAAACCGCGGGGCTTAAACTAGTATTTCTAATACAGTAGTACTACTTTGTATTGTACTCGGTTACGTTAATAAGGCCTATTTTACGTTAAGTATTTTATATACCTATACATACATATTTTTTGTTTAATTTATCCTTCTAACTATACCTGGTGATAATGATAGATGATAAGGGCACTCTCCAACAGTTTCATGAGTTTTTTTTTTATGTCACAAGTGACAACGAGGCAGGCGGGTCACCTGATGGTAAGTGACAACCGTCGCCTATAGACATTGGCAATACCAGGGGATTGCCAATGTGTTGTACACCTTATTACAGTGCCTTAAAGGCGAACTGGCTCTCAAGTGCAATTGCCGGAACACACCAACAGGTGCTTGGCGACAGATTTTCAACTTGAGGGTGGTAGCCAGCCAGTCGGGTACTACAAAGTACCCTACCACCGTGCTATGGTTTTCTCACGATGTTTTCCTTCACCGAAAGCTCAAGCTCATTGTAGGATTCGAACCCACGACCTTCGTCGCGGTATTCGACGTCACTTACCACTGAGCTATCAACGCCTTAAGAGTGTGTGAGTATGAGTGTGGTAAAACTTTAAATTCCAAGCTATACCTACCTAGATAGGTATACATTTAGCAAAAAAAAACTGCTAGACGTAGGTAGATCCATTTACTACAGATCAAATACATTTAAAGCCACTTTTCACTGGCGTTAACTGTGAGTTTCTTTTGAGTTGCTAATCATCAATCCAAATAAATACCGAGTAGTTTTTCACTTCTGCTATTAATCCCTACAATTAAACGACAAACTCTTTTAAAATAGGCAATCTAGTGTCTTAACTCATCGAGAATATTTGATCGTTTCGATTTCTTTAAGTGAAACGATATCGCAGTATATTTTTAGTAGTCCTTGTGGGTTTGATTTTATGAGGAGTAATTAAGAATAACAGTTGAAGCCTAAGACGATTAACAAAGTTAGTTTACAAAAGTGCGGTTAATTAAAAGCTACGAATGAAACGGACGGTAGCAGCATCGCACCATAAAATCACTATCTTAACTTTGTTTATGTACCACTGAAATTTCATTCGTCTTCTTCTTGTGCCATATCCTAACGGATGTCGACGACCATCTTTCTAAATATCCTGAGCTGCTCTGCTTAGAGCAGCGGCGTCAGCAGTACCGGTCCAGGACTTTAAATTGTCACGCCAAGCTCTCCTCCTGTCTCTACCCCTCTTTCCTTCTATTTTCCCCACAATAATAGTTTCAAGTAAATTATATTTTGTTGTTCAAGTTATTTGTTAAACATTCTTTTGAGAACTTCTTCATTCCTGACTCTGTCCCTCCAGGAGATTCGAAGCATTCGTCTATATGTATATCCACATCTTAAATGCGTTTAACTTGCTTTCTGTCGACCCCTCTACACCATACAGCAGTATCGATAAAATGTAACACTTGACCATTCGCCATCTCAGTTTTAATTTAATGTTTCTGTTAAAAAATTAAATAACGTCGTTCATAACAGAGCTTTTAATGAGTTTAATGAAAACCTGCAGATCAACTTATACTTTTCTTCTGGTAGACAATTAATTAAAATCATCTGTTATTTATACTCATATATTTTTTACTGAATTATTTTTAGCTTTCATGCACCGTTGGGAGTCAAATTTATATCAGAACGAGTGCTTCATCATCAATCATCTAAGTGTGTTTGTGGGCAGTGGTTGGGCTCAGTAGCGAACTAAGATCATGAGGGTTTTGGTACAGTCTGTAGAACTTAGTTGTAAACGTAACTACCTTGCGCTTGTTATCACATGCGTCGTCTGAATACAAAATGTCCTGCATCGGTTTGGTATTTAGTTGTGATTTTTCATGTAAAATTCTTTTCCCAAAAAGGAAATTTTTGTTTTCGCTAAAACGAGCTTAAGACTCCTTTGATAACTTTGCTTAATATCCTATAGTCCAGGATTTTGTCTGAATCTGGATTTATAAAATCAAAAACTTACCCGTACCTGTGCGAATACCTACTGCATAATACTGGATACAGAAAATTCTACTTAATTTACTTCCATATTTCAATAAACCTTAAATATGGTCGCAGGTTGTAGTAGTACAGTAGGTCAGAAGCTAAATGCCGTGTTTGTTCAGAGACAATTAATCGGACATAATTGCGAATAACTACGAACGGAACGGAAACTATGTTATCTTAGAGCGGGTTTTATTCGACCCCGACACTTTACCGCACAACTTCTTGCATCGTTTCCGCTCTTTACCCTTATCAGTGTGCGTATAACTTTTAAAGTGGATGTTTTTCTATAGATTCAGTGGACGACTTTAGTTTTAAAATGTGTTTTCCAATGGAGTTCAATAAAAAGTGGTAAACCTTTTTGCTGGCCGACATAGTATTTTTCAAATCAATCTATCCTAGTTATATAGTGCATCGATAATACACTTATACATATATACATATAGTGTATTATCATTGGAGGTTGTTATTTCATATTGTATTTATATTACGTCAAAGTAAAGAAATTCAACGTCGATTTTCATATTGAAGGCGCATATGAATGGAGATCTTAGATCTTGAGTGGGATCTAGTGAAAAATTTGAATGAATTGAGAGAATTAAAATTTCAAGAGTAACATAATTTCGTAGTTCTGTAGGATCGTGTATCCACCCACTTGTATACCTACCTACGGGTGTTCGTTTTGAGGGAATGACCTCTGGAACATATCTCACGAGTCTTGAGTCTACATGTGTAGTTAAGGTTCACTACCTTCTACATTATTTGATTCCTCGAAATATAGACTGGCTTTTATATAGACCTTTTGTGTTTATCACATTCAACCAAGTCATCACTTCTTCATTGAATTGCCTAGGTAGGGTTTGTTCTTCATACGGCAATGTGCAACAGTACAACTATACCGAGTAAACATAAATATCTTCAAACAGAAGAGTGAAAGGTTTAAATGCAAATAAGATAACAATCAATTATTTAGATTCTTTCATAACCCGATTGTTATGAAATAAACCTTTTAAAATGCTGGCTTATTTAAGTATCTAACACAAATTTGGCTTTGTTACAAAATATACTGTTTGAATTCTTTGTTGAGAGACGCTTATTGTTTGATAGAATATTAATTTTATATCTCACCTTTTATGTGTCAGACAACCTTACCTTTAAAAAATCAATAGGAGTTCTAAGCCACTTATAAACATAATACAATCAATACCTACGCACTCGTTAGCAAGTACTTATAAATAAAATGCGGCAAGATAAAAGACTGGCAACACAGTAGGTGATATCAACACGCTTTAGAAAATATGGTATAAGCAGGCAAAGCTCTTCTGGCGCGTAATAATCGTGGAGTTTTCTCGAGGTCCGCCACAATGCGAAGCGGCGCACCCGGATTACTTGTCAAACAACTTGACAACTCGAAATACATAATAAAACTCACTTTTTATATGTTGCCGAGACCCTCGCTGCGCTCTTCAATGGGGTATCGAATTGATTCACAAAAATCTGTCCAAATAGTATTTCATCTCCGAGGTTTAAAAAATACTTAAAAATGCATAATTAAGAAAATAAATGAAATGATTATTTTGTACACCATGAGTGGAAAATTATACGTACATTAATAATATTTAGGTATCTATAGTTACTTTATTAAGAGACAATTCAAAAATTCTTTAGAAACTAATATGGAATATACAATTAAATTATAAACTAAGACTAACTAATATATTACAGATAATCTAATTACACAAATAAAAATAAAAAACTTAAAATTTTACTACACTAAATAGGCCAACTGGTCCAGATCGCTGTCAGGTGGTAGCGTGCCCAGAACACTGGCAGCATTGCCTCTTTGGATGGCAATGCTAATACGTTGGGCAAAGTATTCGCCAGCCCTCCGGTCACGTGACGCTTCGATGAGGCGTTTCGCGATGAGACGGTAAACGCGGTGAGCAGCTGGTCCCCACGGCCCCATTGTCTCAACCCCAAACGGTTCAAATATGTAGCAACTATCAAGATTGCTATATTTGCGCCGTTTGAGACTCTCAGCGCAAGCAGCGGCGCCGCCTGCCTTAACTGCGGTCTCTGGAAGATGAGACGGTGCCAAAGTGTCGACACAGGTAGCGTCCCACACTAAAGGCCGACCCATCTTCCAAGGAATCAAAGTCATACCGTCGGGTCGCTTGCCGTCATCACGCACCAGCCCATTCGGTTCGAGAATGGCCGATAAGTTAGCGCTTGCAAGCGACCGACGAATGATATCATTAAGGTTGGCGTGCCTAGAAATTCTACATGCGCTTCTCTGACATGAGAGGCCATGGTGCCCTAAAGCGTCGACGGAAAAACCACATTGACAGCGATGAGGGCCGTAGCAGTGGGCACCTAAACGCAAACAGGCAGCAATCCGGAAAGTATTTGGTTCTAGAAGTGTTCCTATGTTAGAAGAAGGTAGTGCATGTAGCCAGAGACCAGATTCCCAGACAGAGACGGCAAGGAGACGAGCGCGCTCCGCGTGGCTAGGGCACGTTTCTAAAAGCTGTTTACGTACTAGCTCGCAAAGCGGCTCATCCCATTGCCTCTGTGATGATGGGATTGTGGGTGGGTCGGAATTGGGGCAGGCTATTTGCCAAGCCTCCTTGCCATCCGTCAAATAAGATACGACAGGAGGTGATGTACCAAGAATACGTTCTACTAAATTTTTTGTACTAAAAACAGAAGACAAAAAGGCTGGTAGTGAGATGCTAGAAATTTTGCGGATACCCAGACCTCCATACCGAATTGGCAAAGAAGCCTGGGACCAGATGCGATCATCTAAATTAATATTCAAAATGGAATTGAGGGTGTTTCTCACTGCATTGTCCAAAATCTGTAAAAGAAGAGGGTGATTCCAGAGTGGACTACAGCGAAGTGTATATGTAAATTTTGGTACAAAAAGGCAGTACTTGAGGATGGTGTAAGCCGAATGAGTATTAATTCGTAGAAGACGGTCCGAAACATCATTAAAATTTTGAATATTTTCTTCAATGAAGTCTGAAAAAGATTCTTCGAAAATTGGTGACCCCAAGAGGCGAAGTGAACATTTATTTACAATTTTCATGTCTGGTGCTATCTTCAAAAATTTATCTATAGTTTCATTTGGCGAGGGGCAATTATCTGAAAGAAAAAGTTCACATTTTGAATGATTTAAATTAAGGCCAATTGACTGTAAATTTTGAGACAAGAGGAGGAAATCACTGAGCACTGTGTCCACATTGCCTCCTAGAGTTCCATCATCCAGGTACCAGACATTGAATTTTGATTCTAGAAGATTAATGATTGGGTGGATTGCGAGCCCAAAAATAGCCGGCCCCAGAGGATCGCCCTGCTGGCATCCGACTGAGGAAAAAAGAAGGTTATCTTTGTATATTAATTTTGAAGGACTTTTATAGCATTGCCAAAGAAATCCAAAAACGTCCGGAATTTTATCTTTAATTTGTGAAAGTAGTGCACCTCTATCAACGGAGTTAAAAGCGTTTTTAACATCCACTTTTAGTAACACCTCTCCAGCTCCATTTTTAAGGAATGTACGGAGGGCATGAACCGCCGCTTCACAACCACCCTGCGATCCAAAGCCCAACTGCTTTGGTTGAAAGTAGTCTTTCAATAAAGTCGCCTTTTGACGGCAGCAGACCTTGGCTGCGATGCGGCGGTAAGTGGTGCCTACGGCAATAGGCCTAATCCCACCGTCTTTTTTAGTAAAAGCGCATAAATTTGCGCCATAGATGATGTCTAAGGCATCTTCAGCTACATTACCTTTAAGCATTAAATTGATCAGAGATGAGAGATCCTCTAAGAGTGCCTCACCGGCGTCGCCTGTGTAGCCACATAATAAATCTTTAAGATGTTGTGGCGTCAGTGCATCTATGCCGCCTGCTGAACCATTCTGGAAGGATCTCACAGCTCCAAGCACGTCTTTTTTTGAAGCTTCTATATGAGTATCGAGAGGTTGGGGAGGATCAGGAAGGAGGAGGTTCGTCGCTGGAAGTGGATGTTTATTCTGAAGAGCTGCCAAAGTATCCGGTGTATTAGGTGCAAATACGTCTCTGGAAAATAAAACCCGAGATGCCCCCTTTATATCCCGATCATTAAGTTTCAATTGAACTGAAGATGTCAAGGATGGTGACTTAGATTTCCTTGAAATGGTTGATGGTAGATTAGCAGGGGTGTGGAAAGAACAGTTATTTTTAATTCTGCTTGTCAATGAAGCATGGTTAGATTGGTCGTGTGCAATATGAAGAACTCGATATGGAAAGGTAAGTAAGTGTTCCCAAGCATCCTTTGAGTTCTGGGAAATTACATTTTTGATATCTTTTGATAATGATTTGGCAACGGCAATTCGTGCACCGCGTGGAATACGTCGAATAACGGGGTATGTGTTTTTGAATTTTGAGATTTGAGAAATCATTTTGGGATATTACAGGGCTTGATGTTATGGTATTCTGATTGAAAGAAGTTTCTTGCTTATGACATCGACTAATGTGAATATTCAAACCTCTTATACCCTTGAAAAAACGTACCTGGGAACACTTAGGGCACTGGATATTACCCTCCAAAGACGTTGCAACACTACTCCCTAATTGGGTACCGCTAGCTTGCCCAAGATGCCCAGCCATACATATTATATAAATAACTTACTCCTTAACTTATAAAATAGACATTAATATTAACAAACAATACTAAAAATTCAAAGCAAATAATCTAATATTTATACATAATATATATATCTATAGATAAATATTAACAGCTTAACTATAAATTAAATTATAGTTAAAATATAAACCTATATTGTGATTTTTTATACGAGACAAGAACATTCGAGTAAGAAAAATGATAAAAAATTTAAACTGGGTTTCTTGCTTTTTCTCAGTAAAAGGATGACTTCTAAACCGGTGGCAACTTCTGATGAAGAATGATTCGTTTGTTGCAAGCTGTTTCACTTAAATCACGGTGATCGTTCTACTAAATTAAATTTCATCGACTTTGCTTCAATAGGTCTAGCTAGCTGGACATTTTATGCGGAAAAAAATGTACGCTGGTCACAATATTTACGTGAGTTTTCGTGAATAGGTTTATCTGCTTGGTGATTGATCTTCGTATATCAGTTGGTTTCCATACATAAGCTCAGTTTAGTTTTGGAACGTCTTTGTATTTATAGCCGTGTGTGAAAATGTACCAGAATTGTCCAAAATGTTAATCTAAAAGAAAGTAAATACGAGAGCAGGTACTTGTGCTTCTTTTATATATCTAGCGGCCAAAATAGCGAGACTATCGGCCACTTTTATCTATTTGTTTATTTTATTATTTAAAAGAAATGTAAAAACGTACACATGACACTGACTATAGTGTGCATAATCCACACAACGTAGCACCCGTAGCACCGTAGCAAAATCGTAGACCGTAGTCAGAAAATAGTATTGTTGCTACGATGTTCTAGTTTCTGTCAATTATAATTCCAATTTATAAATATCACACCTTATATTATTATACAAAGTTTACGACATTGACTCATATCAAACGATAAAATTAGGCATAACAGAAAATATTTTGCTACCGAAACCTAAATTTGAAATAAAGTTGACAGTGTTACAATATTGTAGTTAACGAGAATTGAGCATGCTGCATTTAATAAATTGCTGAAAATGAGAAGGCAATCTGAAAGCAGCAACACCGGTCACAACCGGCTTGACCCAAAAACTCGTTGGAGAGGCGCGGGCGAGAATGATCGCGCCGATAGCGCGTGACTCCGCCTCGCATAGCGCCACTCGCGCCACTCGCTCTCACTGGCCCATTAGATTATCCATACTGTCGTCTGTTGGCATTTCTGCTTCACTCTGGTCTATAATCACCTCTTACTTAGTGGTTTGTCTATCAGACGATAAGCTCCATAATATAACGCTCCTTCAATTTATTTACTTACCCTAAAATAACAAAGTTGGCTTGATCTATCTACGAATATCTTACATGGCTTCCCCAAGTAAGATTCGTAGATATAAAAAAAAAATATTAACGTGGTTGCATATTCAAGAAAAATATTTATTTTTGAAGCATTTGATTTGTAACTTTTTTGGTATGAATCAACTCATGTAAGAAATGTATCTAATTACAACCATGGATTTAATTTATAGTTTTGAATTAAAAATACACAGTCCAAAAGTGGCTAGTGATCAATATATATACTAACTACTATATAAAATCAATAAAATATTTACATTATTATAACTACAATTAAAACTAATCTAATCTAAAAACTACCTAAAATAAACTATAAAAGTGCGTCGAAGAATTCCTCCGCATCGCCTTCGACTGGTAACGTTCCCAAAAGACTGGCAGCATTGCCACGTTGAATGGCAATGCTTAATCTTTGGCCAAAGTAAAAGCCAGCCTTTTGGTCACGGGAAGCGTCAACCAATCTTTGGGAAATATCCTTAAATAGGAAATGAAAAGATAAGATATACTAATATATTTTGTCATAGATATTTAGTGCTTATGCAAGTAAATGTTTAACGTGATGTTTTTGTGATTTTTGCACACTGAGAAGTGGTAAACTATTAAAAATAAAAGTCATTAAATATATATTATAGTGTTAAGTATGTAATATATTCCAGTGTTTTCATTTCAAATAAATAAATCAATTAAATATTTATATTGGATAAAATTATCAGTAGGTAGTATTTATTTCTCACAATCGCATCGATATGACATGCTAAATATTAATTCGCGGAGTCCACGTCCATAATGTAACAGATCAAAAAGATTATTGTATCCATTCTTATCACAGATTTTCTTTGAACGGTATCCGTGCGTGCTCAATGGGATTTAAGTCTGGCGATTGAGCAGGCAATGGTAAAACGTAGGTGTTATTCTCGTCGTGTGTTTTAACGTCCGTGGGTGGCGTGCGGAGCTGCATTTCTGTGCATAACCTGAAACTAAGTACCTTGCCTCTGATCCTAATCATAGACCTGGTGCGACCTTAAACGTTCATGACTTCAGAAGGTCCTTCAGCACTTAATATCTGGTCTTCTTTCTTAAAGCGGGATTCATCAGAACACATAACGCCACTCTTCTTCTTCCCCTTTTATTTTTCACAAGCCCATTGTAAACGGGCTTATGATAGCGGGGTTCAATTGGAGGTAGATATTCGTAGCGGCCTTCGGGAATGATCGTATTTTAACAACCCTGAAGAGCAAATTAACCTCGTAACCAACCTAATTACTGATCGTCTGATTCTTACATTGACTGCAATAACGTAAGAATAAGACGATCAGTGTATTCTATGTTTTGTATTTATGCTAATTCCATTTATTTTGCTCAGGGTACAAGTGATTCCTTTGATTAGTTTGATTTTTGGAAATCGAATTTATCAGATGTCATATTTTTATCCCGGGAAAAGATAAGATCCCACGGGAACGCAGATGAAACCGCGGAGGACTGCTAGTAGATTAGTATGCTGTATGTAGTAAGCATGTATGCCACCTAGTGGTATAAAAAAGAGGTTATAAAAAATATTATAGTCTCATAATTATACATATTGAACGTTCGAACGAACTTCATTGATGACAAAATACCAAAACCTGTAATGTTTCCTGATAAGTATAATATTTGTAAGCAATAAAAATAATGTAATCTTAGTCAGTGTTACTTGGAGCTTGGAAGAGTAATAAACATGTTTCAATGACATATTATCGCTACGGAGGCGCGCGCTACACGAAACGAAACCCTCCGACGACGTCCTCGGCTCGTCTCTCGTGCGGGGCGGGGGCGTTGAACTGCCCTTTATACCTCTCCTCACCCCCTGAAACTCCAATACCGAACACACGAATTCCGACCTTAATTCATTCTTTTAAAGCTTTATTTCTCAGACACATCTGCGAAGGTTTATCGGAAAAATTGTCCTGCGCAAATCACAATCGTATTTCAAGCAAATTTTGTGTAAATTGTTTCGTCAAGGTCAAGCGGATGCGGATTACTTTACTGCTTGATTATTTAAATGCACTGGTTATTTGTGCTAGTTGTCGAAGCCTTCGACGCTTTGAAATCTGGGTTACATAATAGTGGTTAGAAAAAGTTAAAATTACTTTAAGTTGTTTCTTGTACAAATTAAAGACCTTTTTCTTTCTTGCAGAGATTAATGTGATGAAACATTAATTTATAAATACATACTTAATGTATCCCCAGAAATCGCCGCTGCTGCCTTTGAGCATGTTTCCAGTAAGTTGGCAACGTTTTCTCTTTGGATGGCCAAGCTAATTTTAAATTATTATTATTATAGGTACTCGTAGTTAGCATTTTTAATTTCCGGTTTTTCTATAACGGAGTAGATATTACAATTAATATTAGGTATTTTTGTAATAGTGTAAAATAATTATCATATGATAAACGTGATCGAAACAACCTACTCATAATCCTCTGAAAATATTTTACACAATTTTTAATAGGCAGTGAACTAAGATAGCATAAAATAGAGGACCGCTAGTTATACATTATCTTAAGAGACTTATTTATTTATCCTATGGTTTATGATATGCCTTACCACTAAACAAAGCCCATTAATTTGCGTAATTAATATAAACACAAATGCGAGGCGTTGTGTCACTGTTCACAGACTAGCTTTGCTGTCTGATGTTATAAGGATACTAACAGAACTTGTATAATTGTCATGATGTTGGTCCGCGATGAACTCCAAATCTACTAAGCCGAAATTGATGAATCTTGGCACACAAATAGATTATACCCTGGAATAAGAGATAGGATTATCTTTACGTTTTATCCCCGGAAAAGAAAATATCTATCAGGAACGCGGCTAATACCCCGGAGAACGGTTAGTGCTAAAAGAAAATGAACGATAAACTAAAGCATAATTACTTAATTAACGTAATGATTTATTGAAAAGAAACTACAACTGTGGTTGAGATTCTGTAAATTGTAGAAGGGCGAAGTCCGATGATTTTGCTACGATATAGTTACGGCACTGATTGTGCAATTCGTAACAGCTGCTGATTTAATAATTTAACATTTGTTATGGTCAGAATTGTCACTTATAATACCACAAGAGCTTCTTCAAGAAAAATCTTTGTTGTGTGTTTTCTTTAAATAGAAATAGGTACCTCCTACATTGTTTGAAATTAAAAATTTCTTGGCATTTTTGTTTGCAGGGAACCTTGAGGGAAATGCCAGATAATTTTGAAGCTCGTGTGGTATTCGGGGGATTATTTTTCCGACCCAAATATCGACCAATAGAATTGCACCATTCGACGTCACGTGGTACAACCTACATGGTATTATACTGATAATTTTTTGAAAATTTTCTCTGGTCGTTGCTATACAAAACATGATCCAGTCAAATTAACCTTTTCGTATTTGTTAACTGTACATTTCGTCTCATGGTGCAATTCTATTGGCCGACATTTGGGACGGAAAAATAATCCCCCGAATACCACACGAGCTTCAAAATTATCTGGCATTTCCCTCAAGGTTCCCTGCAAACAAAAATGCCAAGAAATTTTTAATTTCAAACAATGTAGGAGGTACCTATTTCTATTTAAAGAAAACACACAACAAAGATTTTTCTTGATAAAGTTCAATTTAAGAATTTATATCAGCTTATGCTAGTGATCATAAACTTTTTTTGATGTGTGTATGTATATGTAATGAGAATGAGGCTTGCGTCAGATTTCTTGGTGAATAAAATAGTAAATATAAAGGCGTGAGTTGACGGTGCCGGTGGTGCATGCGACACTTCAACATTGTGACCGCATTGCCCGCGCCCCGTGAGTCGTGACACTGGCGCGGCGCACTAATCGACTGCAGGTGAATGCCGCGCGCACCCTCTCATATACACTAGCTAAACGATCTTGGCCGAATGCCATTTCTTATTTCGAGATTATTATAATGCAATATTGGTTGATATTTGGACGTGCCAACAAATATTTATAACTAAATATTATAGCTTCTTTCTTTTGGTTTTGGCAACTTATTGCAATATAACAGGTGGACCTACCCGACCACTGCACATTACTGCGAAAAGGCACCGATAATTTCTAACTCTTAATTGGGCATGCAATAGCATTGAAATTTTGCAGCAGAATGATCTGATATCCCGAAGCAAATAATATTAGCTATAGCTAATCTATAAAACTCTAGACATTTTATATGTCTAGAGTTTCTTTTATATTACTTTGTAAGTATATTTCTTACGTAATCGACTTGCATTACTTAGATTTAAAAACCGTTGTAATTCTATCATATAAAAATACTACTGACCGTTGAAAAACAAAGCAATTACATATATCATGATATAATAAAAAATAGCTTTAATAGTTAACCTACTTAATGACATAATATTTAGTGAGTGTACCAGATTTAGTTAACTGGTGAGTAGGGTATGGTCGCGATCGATCGATAAAGGCGGCGGTTTGCGACGGCATTGGTGGCGGCAGCGACGTCGACAACAGCGGCGCGCGGCGCGCGGCGGTGATTGCACGCTGCACGAGGCACTCGCCACCCTCCACGTGACAGCCACCACGTGAACTGTCCATCATAACTAACTATTATAGGCCTTTTATATTCTCTCTATAAATGAGGATTCAATGGTAACCATAGAGATATTGTATAAGTTATTATTCAAGATCTATATCGTCATTAAGTTATTGTAGTAGGTGACTATCTACATTGACCGACTGACTCACCGTAATAAATTGTCTTGACATAAAATACCAGTTTCCATGTAAATCTTTTCAAAATATACGCAAAAATACAACCTCGATTCTACCCCATCTTTAATTTATTGTTGTACAAAATTACATCATCTGTTCAGAGGTTTGTTTTGAAATGGTAACAGACAGACTTTCGTATTCATAATATTAATGAATCAAATGAAATAAAAACCAAAGATTTATGTTTGTTTCTCAATCGTGTTGTAACGAAAAGCTCACTGATTCGGACAAACTTTTATGTGTCAACTCAGCATATTTAAGTAGTTACCTACGATAAGTTTTATTAAGTATATTATTATAGACTACGATACGTTTCACGGACGTGAATAAAACCGCTAACTGAAAGCGTTAGTAGTTCGTATTTCAAATCTCAAGCAGCAGTCCAGATATCATATGTATAAGTAAACCAAAATATCACCCGACACTTTTGCAAGAGTTCTCTGTCATTTGGTGGTGTAGGTACCGATCATGTCCAACTGTCAAGTTAGCATCGAGACTTCCATTTCTATTGTCGTGTCTACGACAGAGGTCGGAGCGAGGTCCCACTCGAGGTGGAAAGAGTGCTGCATATTTGATGTGTGCCGGCGGGAAGCGCGCGCATCAACAATTTACGTCGTCGCTTACCTTACTGAGCCCAATACAATGGTTAACTACCTGACGAATAGTCGATCGATGTTGCCATTTAAATCCGAAATCTAGCTATTCTGATGAAGTAATTGCAGTATTGTTCTACAATAGCTTGGCAGTTGCTCCCTAGGGATATGATTTCAGCGTCAACAGATCGATACGTCCACGTTTCCAGATTCAAAAGGCTTTATCATTTGACGATTGTAAATTTGGTGTCAAGGGATTTGTTTGTGTGGTGTGTGTGGTGTGTGTGGTTAATAAGACAGATGAAATGTTTGCTTCACAGTCATCAAATATAGATGCAATCACATTTTATTAATTAGCCAATCTTTTATAATAGGTAACTAATATATGTTTGATAATATCACCACAGAAAGCTTACCACAAAGCATTTTGTATTTCAATGGGGCCATCAATATGCAAGTTAACAACTTACACGGAACCCATAGGCACTCACGCTGTGAAGAACTTTTTTTTTTAATTCTTGATAAGCTTGTGTTTGACCACAATCTCACCATGGTAAGTGATGATGTGGCCGAAGGTGGTAAGCACACAAAGCCTAGATGAGAACTGGCTCTCAAGTGCAGCTGTCGGAACACACCGATAGGTGCTTGGCGACAGATTTTTAACTTGAGGGTGGTAGCCAACCAGTCGGGTACTACAAAATACCCTACCACCGTGCTATGGTTTCCTCACGATGTTTTCCTTCACCAAAAGCTCAAGCTCATTGTAGGATTCCAACCCACGACCTTCGTCGCGGTTTTCGACGTCACTTACCACTGAGCTATCATCGCGTAAAGTAGCAAATGTTTCTTTTGAATCAAATTACTCCAGAATCAATTTTATGGCAAGCATTATTAAATTGCGGTGCCTGGAGTGGCATAACAGACAATTTTAATAAAGCTCCACAGACTTAATTTTGAGAGAGTAGGTATACTGTGCATTGCTCAGTATTAATGTAAATATGGAGGCACCTACTTAGGTGAGGACAAAGTTTCCCTGCTTTTATTTATAATTAACTAGCTGCTGACTTCGTTCTGTCAAAAGTTAATAGTCAAAATTAAATAAATGTTTTTACTTTTGTCCACGCATTTTTTTTAAAGTATTAAAACCCTCCGTGGACCGAAATTAGCCGAACTGATCAAGCCATTCTTGAGTTATGCGCTTACCAACATTCATTTTTATTTATATATAAATTCAAGGAGTTTTGTAAGTCATTCGACTATCAGGGTGGACCAAAAGTACAGTAAATTATTGATGTTGCCTATTCGACTGAGATATTGAAGTATTTAATAAATGCAAGATATAACTTAATTTTATGATAAATCACTCTATAAATAATTCAAATTATAATCAAAATCATGTCAGCCAAAAGACGCCCACTGCTGGACAAAGGCATCCCCCAGAATGATCTCCACAATGGCCGGTCTTGCACTACCCGCAAATTAGATTTTAATATTTCAATAATATTGTATTTTAACTTAAATTACACGAAATATTTTTAGCAGCTTAATCGCAGGATGGTGCACAATAATCTAGCATTAGACGCAAACTATCAGTCAGAGATACCACACTGTACTGCGTTTTTTACAGCGGCTGCGGCATAAAAAACTACTGAAAATAGGGGATTTTACCCCCATAGACTTTGAAAATCCTTTCATTCTTTTCATTCCAACTTTATAAGAAGCTCCAATCCTATGTTTAATACTGTGTGTAGTATTAATACTATGTTTAAAATAAGACTGACCAAAAATATTTTCCATAGAAAGTGTTTTCCAAGCCTAATTTGAATTTAAAATACACCAGCAAAAAACGCACGTACACTGCATTAATATCCAATATTACCTAGATAATATTTTGAAGTGTAGAGTGGACAGACAGTAACTGTTTCTATAGTGCATCCGTAAAACGAGTGAACAAATTGTTACAAATGATGGCGTGTACCGGGGTTCTTTCGACGGACGGAACCGGTGCACAATGCCAGCTGCCGGCGGGGGCTCCCATTCAACCCGAGAGCCTCGTCCTGCCTGTCGCCGCGCCGCCCCGCTCTGGCACCTGGCTTCTTCTTACTCATTTCCACCAACCAACCAAATACACCTTCAGGCGTTAAGATATCTTATTTTAATGATTTCCTTTGCATACGCAATGAAGATAAAACTGTTTACCAAAGTATTTTTTTTAAATGATTATGGAATCCTAATTTTTATGACTTTATGCTAAACAAAGTATTTGTATACTTTATAAATATTGTATTTATAGTAAACGCTTTGGATTCCATCATTTATGATAATGTAATTTTAGGGTTTTATAGCCAAATTTGCAAACTAGGTGGGTCGATCATTATTACAGAGAGGGACCCGTCAATTAAGTTCCTACGTCAAATGCACGATTCTCTCCATTAATTGTTAGGAGAAACTTTTTCCATTTTCCATTCAAGTTTAAAAAAATACCTCTAACGAAATTGAAAGAAATCATTTCGATGTCACTTCTTGAAAAGAGGTTTTTTTATTCAAATACCTGTGGTTGGGTATTTTTAATTATGTTACATAACATATTTTTGTTTGAACTTATCTATTGTCGAGGCGTTGCGGCAGCTTGGCGTGGCACAGCACAGGTAACGGAAACGTGTGATCAGCAGGGGCTTGCTGGGGGCCGGGAATGCGATAAGAGGATTACACTACACTATCGCTGTAATACAGACTAGTTTGTTAACCGTCTGTTTATTTTGTTAATTTAGCTCTTTATTCTAATAACTATATTGATTTATATTTATTTTTAAATGGGGCTAATTTACACAATTATAGGATTATGGGTTTTCAATTTACACACTGAAACTATAAAAAATATGAATATTTTTCAAGTGGGCTTGGATGGCATAAACCTTTATACCGAAAAATGCTGAAAGGAGTCTCGGAGTCGATTTTGATGAAAACCAAAACTGCACTTTACAATTTTTAAATATTACATACAAAAGAGTTCAACGATACCCAAAAAAAATCTTCATAATATAATATCGCAAGCAACTGATTAAATCAGCAAGTTGATTGGCTGACAGTTAGTTGAATGCCTAGGCTGGACGTTGAGCGAACTAGGGTCACTCAACGTTTGACGAGGTATGGGATAGCAGACTAGGCCTTTGTAGAAGACGGAGCGTTAGCAGTCACGCAAAATAAATACGGCATAAACTTTTTATTAAACGAAAAAAGACTAATAGAAATTAATACTTAACTGGCTTTCCGCCCGGCGGAATCCTTTCTTATTCCTCGTCTACGCCTTAAAAACAACACCTGATGCCTCCGACTAGTTAGGACATGAGATTGTTTATAGTATTGGAAATAGGTCATCCGTGGTTTTTAGTGGCTGAATTTCGAAAAATCCTTTCTTATTCCTCGTCTACGTCTTAAAAACAACACCTGATGCCTCCGACTAGTTAGGACATGAGATTGTTTATAGTTTATTGAAAATTGGTAATCTTGTTTCCATCTTTTAAAAAAAAAACATTCACTTTTTACATTAATTTGATTTAATGGCTCAAATAAATACCCAGGTTTGCTCAAAATATTGAAACTTTAAGTTTTATCATTTTCTTTATTTTGGGATTGTATTTTTACATATACGTACGACAAGCTCATATGTGAAAATAATGTTTTTAATACAGTTGCTCAAAAAGTGGTGTATTGCAAGGACGTAGGTATAGCGTTCGGGATGTGGGCTATTACATAATAGTGCTTTTGTTTTACCTTTCCCGAACTCGTGCGTCTCTTTCCCAACTGTCAAAATAATGTCTATTAAAAAGAAAAACCAACCATGAAGTTTTTACTAAAGAGTTTTTGTGATTCATACAAATACGTATATTTCTAAAAAGAAGTTACTAATTTATTTCAATATCAGATTTAATAATTTAATTGAATGAGTTAGGTTAGGTTTCATTTCATTTCATCTCATTAAATTTCATTTTAATTTCATATCAATAAAAAAAATATACTGAAGACTAAGCTGTATGGATAGTTCCCTTTGGGTGAAGAAAAAAAAACTCTGCTTATATTCTACGGTTGGCGCCATTTTTCTTTGCGACTTTAGAAATTTTCTTTGCGAGTTTAGTTGTTTGTTGCACAAAATGAGTAATTTCGACCCTATTTTTTTTTAATTAACACCACCGGAACTCACTATAATTGCACAAACATTGTATGACAAATATACATGAACAATCATACGAAATTAATAATAGTTTGTCTCAAACAGTAAATATGCAACCTAAAACTTCCCCAGTTAGTTTAAAAAACTGTACCAATTTCAATGTACATGTGTACTATAACTTTTATAAGAAATAAATGATTAGTTAGTTGAGTTTATTGTGTTTTTATTATTTTATTAAATTGCTTCATTTTTTCGCAACTGTATTAAAAATAGTCGTTCAGTACACCTGCGGAACCGTCATTGCAACTTGTTCCGACTGTCAACCCTCGCCTCACAGCCTTTCCGCACTTGTAATGAAATATACAATATTAACATAATTTAATTTTAAGTTTTTTTTAAATTCACGATTACGACATAATTAAATATTAATGACTTGAACAACTTTAAATAAAATAGATGTACATTTTCAAGCTTCTTTACGCCTATTAAAGTTCTATATCTACATTATAAAGGTATCTCGTATGATTTGATAAGCGTGAGTCGACAGTCTTACCCTGTACGCCTCATCCATCAAACGGCGCCGGTACCTACACTCGTCATTTTTACTAAATAATCATTTTTACTAGCACATTTTATCGTTTATACCATAGATATGTTTATATCTTGCTATTATTTTTTATGTAGCGTGCATATTAGAGCCAACCTTTTATATCATTACTCATCATGGTGAGATTGTGGTGAAATATAAGTTTTTCTATGTTAATAAAACGCAGCATGTACAAATTCTAACTGTCATTGAATATTCCTTCAAAGAAAGTCTTTTAGCCTAAGCGTATGCTCACAGACAGGTTATACAGGCGGCAGAAAATGTTGTCATGTTGGCAACTCTGCAGATTTCTACGCTGCTGCGCGACGCGTGCTAGTCCGGGAGGTAGCGTTACAAATACAAAAGTTATGCTCAAATAAATGATATATTTACCATTACTTTATTTTTTTACAATTTTCGTAACCTTCTAATCTTACACCCACCGCGGGTGAGTGACCTGACGCTTAGTTCACTTATTAGTCATTCGAAATTTAATGCAAAAGATGACAATCGATCGACTATGTATGTCAACCTGCGCGAATGTGTCTGCGTATCAGGATATTATTTCTGTGTTGTCCTCCCTGCCTGCCCTGCGTGGCCTGCCTGATCTGTCTGCCAGCATACGCCGACACTTAAGGTTCTTAAAACAACGCTGTTCGTTGCAGATCATGCGTGTAGTTTTTCAAATATATATCAGACTAACTGTCCCCCGAGGTTTCACCTGCGTTCCAAAGGGATTTTATTTTTTATCGGGATAAAAAGTATCCTAAGTTTTATTTTGTTTTGTGCCAACTTTCATCAAAATCCTTTCAGTATTTTTTGCGTGAAAGAGTAACAAACATCTTCACACACATACTAGCTTTCCACCCCGCGGTTTCACCCGCGTTCCCGTGGGATCTTATCCTTTACTGGGATAAAAAATAGCCTATGTGCTATTCCTGACTATAATCTTTCTCTGTGCCAAATTTCATCCAGATCCGTACTGGCGTGATTGAGTAACAAACATCCATCCATCGAAACTTTCACATTTATAGTACTAGCTGTTTCGCGCGGTTTCACCCACGTTCCCGAAGGATATTATCTTTTCCCGGGATAAAAAGTAGCCTATGTGCTATTCCAGACTATAATATATCTCCATGTCAAATTTCATCCAGATCCATTCAGCCGTTCTGGCGTAAATGAGTAAGAAACATACATCCATCCAAACTTTCAAATTTATAATATTAGTAAGATTAGTGGGTTTATAAGGATAGTAGGAAGTAGGATTCCATATAATTTTTTCACAATGACTCACCATTGGCATAAAATACAAATATATAGATACACTGTGCTATTGATCTATATCAATTAGGTACAATACAATATTGATGCGGCGCTATTTAATCCCGGTCCGGAGGTCACTCGGCCAATTACCGCACTCGGTATTGCGGATGGTTTGTAGGATTAGTTATTATTATATGTATAATCTTGTTTTGTATTTGAAAAATATTAATTAAGTATTTTTCACTTTAATTTTCTTATGCATAAAAAGTTTGTCCTAAAACAATATCAAAGGCAATAAAATCGAAGATTTTATTCTTGTTTTGACCAAATCCTAAACCAAACTTAAATAGCCATTTTTGTTGCACGTTTAAATTTGAGTTATCCTTTCCTTTTCCTTAATAAGATTTGTCTGAGGATTTGTTTCTAGTCTAGTTGCTTTAACCGCAACGCTTTTTTGTTTATGTAATCTTTCGCAGTGATGATTATGCGACTCCTTAGGTATGAAATTAATACATTTGATTGAAATTCTCAAAAGATAAGTTAACAGTCCATGTCAATACTTAATTATGTGCTCAGTAGTACTAGTAGAATCAACTCCTGTGGACTTTGTACCAAAACACTCAAAGTGTATATGAATTCGTAACCATTAAAAAGTACTTGAAATTCTATAGGCGTGTATCGGCTTAGCGATATATACAAGTAACTTAAATCTCCTCTTCTGGCTATTATTTCCTTCCTTTAAGTCCTACTGTGAAAATCTTCTTCAGTTTTTCATATCTTCTATGACAAATTACTATCACCGTGGCACCTTTTAATAAAAACGGAAATAGCATTAAAACTGCGTATTTCAAGACCTAGCTTTGAGCCCCGCGGTTTCACCCGAGTTCCCGGACGATTTAAATTAAAATATGTAATGTTACTGGCTGATAAAATAGCTTTCAATTGGTGAAATAATTTTTTATATCGGTTAAGAATTTTCTCTTTATAATATTAGTGTAGATGTAGATATCATGGTCGGTAATCTTATGTAGCACGCAATGCAGGAACAAACATCGATTTCGATTAGCTTGAATAGTTTAGGTGTGTGGTTGTACAATAGTTTCTTAAAAATCAACATATGTTAAGTATGTATGTCATGTAAATAAGTTCAATCGTATTTTTTTATAGTTCTTGTTCATGTAGGTATATCAAGGCATTTAGAGGTAATATTGTAAACAGAAAACAGACAGGGATGCGGTTATCGAGCGACACATCGCGCCCACTCTATGATTGATTGGGTATAGAGTTGGAGGCGCCCTCCCGCCTCGCCCACGCCGCGCGTCGCTCGCACCCTCAGCGCCAGCCACCCAGCCCAACGCGCCAGGCGCCCGCTGAGACAACGTTGCTTGACATGATGTTCATTTGTTCTGATTTGTTAGACACCGGGGCACACTACCGCTGTGCCACCGCGTTGAACATTACGTGATTAGAAAACGCTAACTTCTGCCTTCAAGTAGGTAATATAAGAAAAGTCATATTGTCATAGAAAACTATTCCTTATCATTTATGTAGGACTTATCTAAATGTTGATAGTGATAAGTGTTTCAGACCTTTTACTTTTAATCATTTATGCGTAGAAGTCTAGCTCGGAAGATTTACGAGATTCAGGAGTAGCTACATGGGTTGTCGATAAGTTCTTAATAGCCTATCTATCTGATAGATATGCATAATAATGCAATATCTTTCTTTCAATATGAATGAGATCTGTAATATATCAATCAAATTAGATAATTTGGTTGATAGATATTAGGAACATGTCAGCAGCATATAATACTGGCCCTAAGTGTACAAGGACGTAACGTCTACAATATACTATAGGTAGTTACATTAATTTTGGTTTGGACATAAGTGATAGGATAAATTTGTCTTTCATAGTCTCACTCAATACTACATACTTACACTCAATATTAGATCGAATATGGTAACGCTTGTAATTAACGGAAATATATTTTTAATACAGTTGCTCAAAAAGTGGTGTATTGCAAGGACGTATAGCGTGGTATAGCGTTCGGGATGTGGGCTATTACTAATTTAATTAATAGTGTTTTTTTTTTACCTTTCCCGAACTCATGCGTCTCTTTCCCAACTGTCAAAATAATGTCTATTAAAAAGAAAAACCAACCATGAAGTTTTTACTAAAGAGTTTTTGTGATTCATACAAATACGTATATTTCTAAAAAGGAGCTACTAATTTATTTCAATATCAGATTTAATGATTTAAATGAATGAGTTAGGTTAGGTTTCATTTCATTTCATCTCATTAAATTTCATTTTCATTTCATATTAATAAAACAAATATACTGAAGACTAACCTGTATGGATCCCTTCCCTTTGCCTACCAAAATGGGTGAAGAAAAAAAACTCTGCTTATATTCTACGGTTGGCGTCATTTTCCAGAAATTTTCTTTGCGAGTTTAGTTGTTTGTTGCACAAAATGAGTAATTTCGACCCTATTTTTTTTGAATTAACACCACCGGAATTCACTATAATTGCACAAACATTGTATGACAAATATACATGAACAATCATACGAAATTAATAATAGTCTCAAACAGTAAATATGCAAACCTAAAACTTCCCCAGTTAGTTTAAAAAACTGTACCAATTTCAATGTACATGTGTACTATAACTTTTATAAGAAATAATTTAATAGCGTTCGGGATGTGGGCTATTACATAATAGTGCTTTTTTTTTACCTTTCCCGAACTTGTGCGTCTCTTTCCCAACTGTCAAAATAATGTCTATTAAAAATAAAAACCAACCATGAAGTTTTTACTAAAGAGTTTTTGTGATTCATACAAATACGTATGTAAAGAGCATACCTATACGAGCTCTTTTCTTCTATTAGTTATTTTCCTTTGATTTTACTAGATGTCACGAATGACAAATGTGACAGATTTTATTGTAGAATTAATTTTGTATAAAAGGCTTTAAATGTTGTTTCTATTTAGTAAATAAAACAGAAACGCAATTGAGTCTAATTGATTCACATTCCTAAGTACTTATACAGCACTAAAGAACATTATTATAAAACAACATTTTCTGCAAAAATATCTCACGAAACATGGAAAAGTTGAGGTTTGATTTTGTTGTGAAAGCAACAGAAGATGGAAAATCAAACACCATATGCATAACATCGATAGCTACACCTAATGGACAGATTTTTGAAATACCAGAAGAGTTCCAACCAGCAAATATGCACCGAGTTATTACAAATACTCCGAACTATGCCAAGGTAAGAAAATCATTGAATAAAAGATATCAAACAAGGAAAATATGGATAACCTTAACAGATGATATATCGAAAATATATTTGGATGAAGAACAAAACTTACAGTTTAATGATTTCTACCTAGAAGAAATTTTGGAAAAAGCAGATGGTAAATCTAAGGTTAGTGGCTAACGTAAACTCTATCTCCCACTTCTAATTTATATTCTTCCCTATGTTGGTCAAATATTTTTTTATTATAATTGTGGGATTTTATAGTGTTCTCCAGAGCTAGTTTCCTATTTTTTTTTAGATCTTCTTTTGTACATCTTGACTTCAATTCTAGTGGTAAAATATTAACATTTTCACCTTCCAAGAGGTATTTTGGAGAAAATTTCATAACTGTGTGTTCCGTTTCGTTATATTTTTCTACACATTTCTGTGCAATAGTAGTCCATGCTATTTTTTTATCACTCTCATTTATTTTACATCTTATCTTGTTTACTAAAGTTTGATTTAGTCTTTCATTAAGTCCATTTGAAAATGGTGAATCAACAGCCGTGAAAACCATTCTTATGTTTTCCTTCTTCATGAAATCTTTAAATTCTTTGGAATTTATTCCAGGGTATTGGTCCGTTAATATCATATCAATATTGTAACTTTGTGTTACATTTTTTAATAATTTAATAAAGTGATTTGCGCTTTGATTTCTTGATATGGAAATATAAGCATACCTAGTGAAATGATCCACCAGAAGATGTAAATATTTTTTTGTTGACCGTGATCCTCCAAAGCCTCCAATGGTATCAATAGATATAATTTCCATCGGGCGTGTCGCTGGACCTAAATCGGACATTAAGCCATATTTTGACTTCTTTCTTGATTTGTTTTTAATACAAATTTCACAATCATCACAAATTTGTTTAATGTTTGCGATGATATTCTTTGCTGTGTAGAATGGTGTAATTTTACTTGTCATCTGTGTTCTCCCAATATGGCAGTAAGTATCGTGGACGTCTTTTATCAACGTTTTGCTAAATTCTTCCGATAGTATAATTTTTTTTATTTTTCTATTCCTTTTATAGAATATTTCATTTTCAAATATAAGTTTTTCTGTTTGTTTGCCTAGATTTTTTCTTTGATCATTTTTTATATCTGTTAGCTTTATTACATTTACTGTTTTTAAAAAATCTTCATTATTATCATAAGTTTCTAGAACTGGATTTCTGCTTAAACAGTCTGCTTCTTGGTTTGATTTTCCTGGATTATATATAATTTTGAAATTATACTGAGATAAATAATACATCAAATCCCCCAATTCTTCATCAGTTCTAGACTTGATGTTCATGTTTTCTAATGGTTTATGATCTGAGTATACTGTAAATTATTTCCCCATAAGCCAGTGCTGCCAATATTTCACAGCTTCTTTTATTGCTAGACATTCTAAGTATATTGCCTTTTTCTTTTTTTGTGTTTCAGTTAGTTTTTTCGAAAAATAAGCAACTGGTTTACTATCACCATTTTTGTCTTTTTGTTTTAACACCGCACCCACTCCTTTGATACTAGCGTCTGTGTAAATTTTTATTGGTATATCAGGGTCAAAGATTTTTAGAATTGGTTCTGAGCATAGCAATGCTTTCATTTTATCAAATGATTTTTGACATTCTGTGGACCATATGAATTTCACATCTTTCCGTAGTAAATTCTGTAATGGGTCTAGGATAATTGCACTGTGTGGTACAAATTTATGATGAAAATTTACTTTTCCTAGGAATTGTCGTATATTTTTTCTTGTTTTTGGAACTGGAAAGTTTTTGACAGCAGCTAAATAATCTTTCAGAGGTCTGATAGAATT
This sequence comes from Ochropacha duplaris, assembly GCA_951361185.1. Taxonomy (NCBI): domain Eukaryota; kingdom Metazoa; phylum Arthropoda; class Insecta; order Lepidoptera; family Drepanidae; genus Ochropacha; species Ochropacha duplaris. The sequence continues at coordinate 8,540,890 of OX592693.1, read as the reverse complement.
GTTTTCAATTATGTGACCTAAATATTTAGCATAATTATTTGCAAAAGAACATTTTGAAAATTTTAGCCTAAACCCTTCTGTTAGTATTGCCTCCATTAGTTTTGATAGATGTAATAAATGTTCTTTAAAATTTTTTGAAAAAATCAAAATGTCATCTATGAAATTTACTGCAAAACTAGAGAGTTCGTACTTTCTGATGATGTTTCCCAATATTCTTTGGAAAATAGCTGGAGCAGTCTTTAACTCAAATGGGAGACATGTCCATTGAAAGTGGCCATCTTGTGTAACAAATGCAGTCTTGTATCTATCTTGAATTTTCGAAAGGAATTGACCAAAATGCAGAATTTATGTCCAAAGTAGAAAAATAATTACAGTTTACAGTTTTCATCATTAAATCTTCAATCAACGGAAAAGGTTGTGATTGAGGCACAACGATTTTATTCATTTCTCTGAAATCTATACACAATCTTGTTTTTCTTTCATCTTCTTTTTTATATGCCAGAGTAACTGGAGCAGCAAATGGACTATAAGAATCCTCAATCAAATTCTTTTTTAATAGTTTTGATATTTGATTTTCAATTTCTCTTCTATCTTCGGGTGTGCATCTGTATGGGCGTTTGTAACAATATTTATCTGTCATTAAATCAATGTGAGCTTCATAATCTTGTACAGTACCGATGTCATATTTATCCTTAGCGAAGACCGGTTTGTATTTTTCTATCAACTTATCAATTTCTGATTGTTGGTATAAATCTAGATGATTTACTAATATTTGAAATCCATCCGAATTTATATGTTCATTAAAATTTATTTCACATTTATTCATTTGTTTAATTTCTTGTTTTAATACCTCTGCATGAAAAAATCTTTCTTCAGTTTTGTCACCTAGTACATCAGGAATTTTGACATTTATTAACTGTGAAGTATCATTTTTTAAGTAGTTTTCGTTTTTTATATCCTCTACATTTGTAAGATTTTTTGTTTCTTTTGTATTGTTACATTGTGTGATCTCTAATTCTTCATTTTGCATTAACTTGAAATTTTTGATGCAATCCAAACCACTTAGAAAATCATATTTAAAATTTTCGTTATCTACTACAAAAACATTCATGTTTTTTTTTCAATATTGTAGATTTTTATTTTTAACGTTACAATACCTTTTGTTTTTTTCTCACCATTAATAGTTTTCAAGTTAAATTTTTGTATATTACTTTTGTTTTCTTTTGGCTGTATCTTCAATAATCTTGCATTGATCAATGACACATTTGAACCTGAATCATATATTCCAGAAACATTTAAAGTATCATTTAATATTAACTTTACTTTTATTAATGGTGAAATCTCTAGTTTTTTGGATTCTCCTCATTTAGTTCAATTTCCAATTCTGAATTATTCACAGATTTTAATACTCCTTTTTCATTATTCCCTTTAAACCAGCAATTTTCCTCAGAATGGTAACGTTTTCCTCTTTTCTCGCCGATACATATTTGGCATGTTTTTTTTTCTTCAATTTTTTTAGATTTAGTATCAGAATATATGTCTACTATTTTTTTATCATATTTATTCTTCCCAACAAGATGTTCCAAATTGCCTATTTCATTGTAAAGTTCTTCAGTATCTTTTAAAGTTTCTCTGTCAATTTTATCTGCCACATAATTAGGTAAGCCAAATGCTATAAGGTCTATGAGTGTTCCAGTATCAATTGTCTTTCTTACTTCCAGTAACAATTTTTCTTTTTTTAAAGCATACTCTAATAACGAACCTTTTTGATATTTAAAAGCAAGAGCATATCTGATCGGTGACCATCCTTTATTTGCAAACGTTTGACAAAAGTTTTTCTCCCATTTGTTCCATTCTGATTCCACTGTAAATTTTATTAGCATGCAGCTGTACCAATCCAAACTTGAGTGTTCCAAAAAATTTTTCAGGGTTTCAATTTTCTTTTTGTCTTCGTTAATTTGGAAACGTTCACATTCTTTATTAAAAGCCTTAATCCACTGATAAGCACAACTGTTGCTTTCACAACAAAATCAAACCTCAACTTTTCCATGTTTCGTGAGATATTTTTGCAGAAAATGTTGTTTTATAATAATGTTCTTTAGTGCTGTATAAGTACTTAGGAATGTGAATCAATTAGACTCAATTGCGTTTCTGTTTTATTTACTAAATAGAAACAACATTTAAAGCCTTTTATGCAAAATTAATTCTACAATAAAATCTGTCACATTTGTCATTCGTGACATCTAGTAAAATCAAAGGAAAATAACTAATAGAAGAAAAGAGCTCGTATAGGTATGCTCTTTACATATTTCTAAAAAGAAGCTACTAATTTATTTCAATATCAGATTTAATGATTTAATTGAATGAGTTAGGTTAGGTTTCATTTCATTTCATCTCATTAAATTTCGTTTTCATGTCATATCAATAAAAAAAATATACTGAAGACTAAGCTGTATGGATAGTTCCCTTTAGGTGAAGAAAAAAAATCTTTGCTTATATTCTACGGTTGGCGCCATTTTCCAGAAATTTTCTTTGCGAGTTTAGTTGTTTGTTGCACAAAATGAGTAATTTCGACCCAATTTTTTTTGAATTAACACCACCGGAACTCACTATACTTGCACAAACATTGTATGACAAATATACATGAACAATCATACGAAATTAATAATAGTTTGTCTCAAACAGTAAATATGCAACCTAAAACTTCCCCAGTTAGTTTAAAAAACTGTACCAATTTCAATGTACATGTGTACTATAACTTTTATAAGAAATAAATGATTGGTTAGTTGAGTTCATTGTGTTTTTATTATTTTATTAAATTGCTTCATTTTTTCGCAACTGTATTAAAAATAGTCGTTCAGTACACCTGCGGAACCGTCATTGCAACTTGTTCCGACTGTCAACCCTCGCCTTCGGTTGCGCCGAGGCGCAGGGTAGACATTGGTCGGAACTCTTTGCAATGACAGCCTTTCCACACTTGTAATGAAATATACTATTGTTATATGTACATGGCACGATCTCGTTTCTCTTCATAAAAGGGTGTAGTGAGATGCGTTGCGTGCATGCGCACGTAACTGAGGAGGCTTGATAGTAATTAATCACTGCCTCAGTAAGCGGTGTGATTTCCTGTGAGAGTGAAAAATGCTGAATAACGATAAATGTGAGAAGGGTCGCGGGCGCCGCCAGCTGCCTCCCCGATGCCGCCCGTGAGGTGATCCAGCTTTTTCTATGAATTCCATAAATTAAAGGTCTGCGTTTAGCCGCACATCGCCTTATATATCACGATATCATTGTTATAAACAATACCTGTGAACAAAATTCAGCTTTCTAGGTCCAAGGGTGTAGGCTGGGTGAAAATGAGTCAGTGAGTCAGTCCTCCTAATTTTTCATACCAACTTTCAACCCCTGTTTCACCCCCTCAGGGGTGGAATTAAAAAAAACGCTTAAAAACGTATTTCTTTATTTTTAATTATTAGCTTAAAAACACAGTTTCATACTTCTATAGCTTCAAAAATGGTGAACTTCCATAAAATATTTCAGCCCCCGTTTCACTCCCTCAGGGGTGGAGTTAAAAAAAAACGCTAAAACACGTGTTTCTTTATTTTTAATTATTAGCCTAAAAGCAAAGTGACCGACTTTCATATAATTTTTCAACCCCTTTACGTCTTGAAAACAACATCTGTGAAAAAAATCCACTTTCTAGGTCTAAGGGTTTAGGCTAGGCGTTGATGAATCAGTCAGGACTTTTCTTTTTATATATTTAGATGATTGTGTAAAAAGTTGTCGAATAATACAGTAATCATATAATCTTAAAAGCACTTTAATATACCATATGTACGTCTAAACCGAAGGAGGGCGCGCGGGGAGATGACTAATGTCTTGTTCTTATTAACTATCAGCCGCCATTTCTGCATTCACTTGTTTCTTGCACATGTTACATAAAATTATCGTCATGTACCTACAGGATCTATGGTAAATAGTGGAAAATCAAAGTGTTATCTTAAATGATTGCAGGAAACGTATAGACGGTGGGCGTGCAGTACAATGGTGCCCTTATGGGTGGAAGAAGGTGCGGAGGATGGTGGAGAGGAAGAGAGTAGATCACGGCGAGCGCCGGCGGAGCATTCAGCGTGGTGGCATGCGCGGCACCTGGAGCGTGTGGGGCACCTGGATCGGCGGCGAGGCTCCAGCGGCGCGGGCGGCGGCGTGGTAGGCCGCTGGGTACGCGCTGCCGCCGCCGGGCCCGGCCGGCCCCTAGCACGGCTCAAGCCTTGCCTCTCCGTCTGCCAGCTCGTCGAGCAACATTGCCCCTATTTTCTACCGGCGGATCGTGCGCCTGCCTACCCAACACAATACGCCGGCGAACCAACATTCCTGTGCCTCGGTAATATACCTACTCTCCGTCTCATTAACTTCTCAGACTAGATAGACCGATAAAACTTCGATATGTGCTAGGAGGATGCGGGAAATATCTCATCAGCAAATAATGATCCGAGACACCATTAGTTAGTCGCACCTCAAAACGAGAAAGCTAATATAAAAACTATAATTTGTGTGTTTTGTGAGCTGCGGGCGCTATTACTGTTTTTTTTTTTCATTTTATGCTACCCTTCCCTTGATTCATTTACTTTTGGTCTCAAAAACTGGTATGCCGAAAACTGGTAGTACGAAAAAGGACCTTTTGGTCAACTTACAGAAACAATCGACGGCTAAGCGTTACCTAATATTTATATTGAATTTCAGATCCTCGCATCCCAGAGACCGGTGGGCAGGCGAACAAGTCAAACTACGGGCCAGACGAGTGCTGCTACTGGTACTGCGAGGGGCGGCTGTGCTACCGGTGCGAGGCGCGACTGAGCGAGACGTTGCGGCCAGACGCGGAGCGGTGCCCGCCCGTGGAGGAGCGCGTGTCCACGTGCTCGGTGCCATACCAGGCGCCCGCGCCGCCCGCCAGTGCAGCGTACGTCTCGCTCGCGCCGCCACCCTCGCACCAAGCACTGCTTGCCCTCGCCCTGCTGGTCGGCCTCGCCGCACAATTACGGACCCACTGGACCGCCTCCACGCCTTTAGTGAATGTGTGCGACTCGAGGTTATAGTTTTACGTTATCGTGCGCCGCCGCCGCACCCCCACGTCCCGCGATCGCCGGACTGCGATCGGAACTTCTATTAGTGCTACACTTAATGATAATAAATTACACGCGGTTTCGAGTTCGATGATCCTCGTGACTCGCGGCGACGTAGGCTTAAGTCGTCGCTACCGCGAGCGCGACGGCGATATAGACTGTAAGTTAATATTTGTGTCCGTTTGTTCGATACCTCCGAAAATAGAAACACCAATGATCTCAAAATTACTAGTACATGTATAAATTGTAAGCGCTGTAAGCCGATGTTCCGGCCAATTTGTTAATATTTTCGGCACGAATTGTAAAGGAGAACACGATATTTTGCGTTATGTGGAGATATGTATTTTTAAATAGTATTTTACAGTTACATCGTTCATAATAAGGTACACACAAGTATGAGTATGTTTCGTCGAAATAGTTTCAATAGAAGTAATATTATCTTAACATAAAGTTTTTAATACGAAGTAAAAATTGTTAATCATGTTTCACAATAGGGAATATGCACGTGACTTCAAATAGCTAAATTTAATCATCAAAAACTGTCTGTTTTTAAATTCCCTCGCCAATTTCCAAAACGCCCCGTGAACAAATCGTGACTTCACTTTACATTCGACCACAGAGATGAGATGTAACGCTTAAATTTATTATAATTTATAAGTTTTCTTTGCTTTTCCATGGTAATAAACTGTTTTTATTAACTTTGTGAACCAAACACATTGTTGACATCGAACTCGTCTAATCTCATATCACAAAATTTTTTTTTTTGGTAAGGTAATAAATAACCCGTAGAAATGTTTAAAACAATCAAAAAATACGTGCATATTCCCTATTGGTCAGTGTACATTAAGGTGTACGAAACTTGTTACAGTATACGTGTGATATCACAGCAGATTTCAGTAACACTTGCGATAAATTGTCCGCAAATTGTAAAACGACCCTAGCTATTTTGGACATTAATACCAACGGAAATTACATAAATTTATATTTCCATTGAAATTTCGTAGAGGACATCAAAAGTCTCAGTTATAAACTGAAGGTCATGACTAGATCGAGATAGAAATAATTGTAAAGTATTGTTTTTGTTTGATAACAATTGATTAATGTCGGATTCTGTTTGTTTGTTTGTAGAGTGTTATTTGTTGTAATGTTGCAACACACGATGATACGACAGGGATGGACGGAGGGCGCGGAAGCGTCAGTGTCGAGAACTGACACGTGGTTCAACTAGCGATACCTAATTGATTGATACATGATAAATCGATACACTCGTGACTTTAAAGTTACCTATATGATACTTAAATGCTTTGCCCGACCGTCCGTCCGTGAATGCCTAATAGCAGGTCTATTTTATGTATAAAATTGGTGACAGTAATATAGGATTAATAAAAGTAGTTGTTGTTTTATAAGAAGTAAAATATGAATTATGCATATAATGAAAATTGTATGTATATATCCGTCTTATGAACTAATTCACTGATAATACAGATGTAACATGGTTGAAAAATGATTTTTATATGAATTGATTTTTAATATATATTATTGTATATGTATATCGTGTGAGGTAAATGATAATGATGGGAAGCCTGGAACGAGGTTATGTCATTCTCATTGTATAGGTAACGGTATTTGTTAGTTTTGTCTTATTTTTGAAAAATATTTAATTATAGAGTGACGTTGAACATTATGTGATGAAATTAATGGTTATTAAGACTTTATTGAATGGACATTTGTTGAAAATATTGTCCTCGGTCGGGGATGTAGTTGTTGTATTCAAATGATGATAATGATAATAATATTAAGTAAGTTATTTTTTACGTTTTTATCGTGTACATATGTCAAAAAAGGTTTGTTGTTTCCAGTCCCATACTTAATGAAAGTCACCGAAGGTGCTAAAGGTCTATTAACGCTTCTTAGGACGTTTATTTGTAACCAACTTCCAATATAACGGATCTGTTTGTCTGTCTGCGTGATGATGGATGTAGGTGTATGCAGGAGGACGAGGACAGACGGTGCGGTCTGCTCTCCCTAGACTCGTCTCACCACCATATCACTCGGTATCTACCCTATACCTACTAACGAGACCTAAACAATATTTTCATAGCATTTTCAAGAGAACGATACTCTTCCATTGCAGTATACATACCTACATTAGATAGATACTTGTACATCTACGCAGTGTGTAACCAGTAACCAACGCCGCGCGCCGTGACAAGAGATCAGTGGGTCGTTATTGTTTCAATCTAGTATCGAGAATAATGAATTGCTCGTGAATCCTAGTGCCTTCACTTAACTTGAAGTGAATGCGTGACGTGACGTGACGTGTCAAGACAAGGACACATACTGGGAGTATGCCTACTCTAAGGCCAATGGTCGCATCGCAGGCGTCGCCAATCCGAGTCAGCGATTATTATTTATTCGTTATATCTAGACATACGATACGAAGTTACTTACCTATATATTTCTTATAAAAACATTTGGAAACTAAACTATCTCAGAGAGTATAATGTTGAAAATCATAGTGATAGTCTCTTCAAGAGAATTTAATGTAGGTATTAGGGTTCAAAATGTTTACGATAAAGTTTGCATACGATTGTTAACAATTTTACAGAATTGTAATAATAATCTTGAACTCATGGATATACTTCATATTATTTTGCACCACATTATAATCGCCTTTTTAATTAAATAATAAAATTATGCATTATCTAGGAAACTTATATGAATACCTCATAAAAGGAAGTTCCATGAACACATTCAGCTAATTGGAAGTACGAACTTCATTGGACATTTCTATCAATCTATGTAGGTACAGTCGAATTCATTAATATATTGGCACTTTCAGGCTCCAAAAATATATGAACGTCAAAAAAGTTTATAAAATTGTGAAAACTATAAGCATCATTAAATTGCGGTCAAAATTTGGATTAATTAATATGTGACTCCTTTTTCTCAGTAACATCTATACAGCCAAAGGCACATTATTATATGAACAACATTAAGATCATATTATCTGAACAGTGTAGGATTCATAATTATGTATGCACACAAGAATACAATAATATCTAAACAAGTTAATGTAATTCAAATTCAACCTTAATTACTACATCATAAAGATTATCATACTAGCAATCTGCAAGTTGCATGATCAAGGAGTTTGTAACATTTTTTAACACTGGCTAGATTTAATTCGAATGACGATAAACTTTTCTCAAAAAATAATAACTGACGCACATGTCATTCAACGATTTAAAAAAATTCTTCGATTTACGATACAATATTAGGCTAAGAACTCACGAAGCGGTTTTCACTCGCGCCCACCGCGGTGGAAAAACGGCTGTTTTATTTCCAAACTCACGTCACGGGAGGTCTGCGCGATTACGCAGCCGTCGCGGTTGAGATTATTACTCGCAAACTTGGCGGGCGATTATCACAAGACGGGCGGTTAACGATCACTCAAGCTATATACACCAATCTCCCGCCAACCAATCGCAAAGTGCGCGGGCGCAACTACAAGAAATTACGGTAAGCGACTTACAAAGCGTGTTTACATTTGAAAATTTATCGTAAGTTAATTACGTGAGTAAAACTTACAAGTGTAAGTGCAGCCTAACATACGGCATCGAAAGACACACAGAGTTAAAAAGCAAACGCGAGGAAAACAATGACAGTTGTTTGTCAACAATGTAAACTAGATCTTATTTGCTCAAGCAAATAATTGACTTTCCCATGCATGTAGAGATAATTAAGAAGCTTAGCCTGCTCAGATAATTGAAACCAAAAACAGTATAGATATTTTTGAAAAGGGTGATCACATATTATTGCCTGATGCACATCATATATTATTGAACCGTTCACATGCGGACATATTTTAGATCTATATGTTCTATAGAATTTATTGAGCTTTCCAACGCTCACAATATTTTGAATCCTTGACAGTGCCAATATATTAATGAACTCGACTGTACAACAGTCAGTCGTTCCTCTCTGTAGCCCTACCCTACTGAATAGGGTTCTCTCACAGTCTCTACATTACATGTATCTATGTATAAGTTAATTATCACGTTGTCTAAATTTAGTAATAGAGAATGAATTACTAGAACATAATTAATTGGAACAATTTGGAGCACTCGTTAAAACTTACACATTGGCCGTGCATTTCTTCCTGTGAATGTTCACTGGCTACTCTACACTCAATATCTTCACTTATTCACTATTCTATACTAGAGTAGATAGTAAAAGACCAAATGAGGAGCGTTCGGTTCGTATGTTGTTTATATTAGTTATAATTTAGCATTGGCTGTTCGAAAATTGTAGATTATCAAGAGTCGCATTTCATCTACCTTATTCCTAGGCCAATACCGAGGTGTTGGAATCAGTCCACGTAGATATACTCGTACTTATTTATACTACTAAAGAGAGATTCCCAAATTACTACATTTATCGAAGCAAATGTTTTAATACGATCATAATTGCGGTTTATTAATAAAATTTTGTAGGGACACAAGGTTAGCAATAATTGTTAGTAAATAAATGGTAAATAATTCACATAGGTTTCACAAGTTATCCATGAGTGGTCGGAGCTCACTGAGACACTTGACCAAGCAAGCGAGCAATCGCCGCCGCCCCAGCGCCCCGAGGCTGTTAGAAAGGAAGGCGGGCGAGCACGAGCACGAGCATGAGTAAGACGGAGGCTTGCTCTGCTACGCGGCCTCGCCAGCGCCGACTGTTCTCTCAATCGAACCGCAACACATGGCTGGCTGGCACACATGATAGCGCACGAACGCGTGCCGAGTGCCGCGCGCCTTATGTGCCTGCATGGCCTGCACTACGACCCGCGTTTAACAACAAATGACACGTGCCCTTCTCTGTAGATTTAGTGTAACGGGTGTATTTTAATGTTTCGTTCTACGTTTGGTGATAGTGTGTACATTATGGTTTGAATAATATAGGTATGTTTTGATGTACATAAATAAAGTGTAAATGTTTAACGCACAAATAATAATGAAACAAGAAAGCTGGATATATAAAAGCTGTACGAAAACTTATGTATTTAGCTGTAAACTGTAACTGGGAAGTAATCGATTAGGAATATGAACGTAGGAACTTCCGTGCTCCGTTTGCTACCGAGATCTAGTACGTTTACTTGTCATATCGTAACCTACTCTTAAATATTCAGTTGTGTCTAATGCTTACCTACAGTACCTACCTACAGAATTAGTCCCAGTCATATTATGTTTGTAGCAGTATATTCGCACTCTTCGAGTCCCTTTCTTTATGAATTATTGTGTAATGAGTGTTCCTCATTGCCTAGCTATACTAATTGGTATTTTAAGTGTCATTGTATTTCACGTTAGTTTTATTGCAGCAACTCGGTTGACTGTCACACACGCACAATACAAACAGAGAAATTGCTTTCGGGGTCGTCCACAAATATCGATGTATTTGAAATGTATTACTACAAGAAAATGTTTTCGAAATAGAATAATGTAAGAAAAACACCAATAAAGTAGCCTTCATTTATAATCATAAATATTGTGTACATTCGATACAATACGTACCTACTTAGTTACCTACAACAACATAACACCACAGTATAATAACACGTTTTAATGCAGTACAAAGTGAATGTGAAAGTATATCAATCTCTCGAATACTGTGCATAATATAATACCTAATGATCAATAGGAATATCTTATGTTTAATATGATATTTTTACAAATAATAACGTGCATAACTTAGTAAACACGAGGTGACTGTGTATAGATGATTAATAATAATTGATGATTAATGGTGGTTGGTATATTTTCCTTCATAAACGCCGCGCGTAAATTGTCCGGGTACATGCTTCCGAATAATGCTAATGTTTAAATGTGTGTTTTTATAATGTTATTAATTCCGTTTGCTAACTGCCAATAGTATAAACTGTAAGGTGTAATATTGTGATATTAAGAATATGTATTTCTTCTTGTTGAAACAAATATGTTTCCTTCTTAATGATACACTAAAAAACGTTTTCATTGACTGCTAAATTATTAATAATATCCTATTCATGATCTGCTCTACTGAAATTATTATAGTTCACAGTATTGCAATAACTTGTATTTAGAGCAAAATTAACAAATATTTATATCTATTCTTAATATCACGTCGATTTTTGAAAACCAACGAATAATATACAATTATATCTGATTTTATAGTAATGTTTATTTTTTCACGTTATAGATGGGTGAACATTTGAGATGGTTAGTAAGCGCCAAAATAATATTTTGTTTTGCACCAAACCAGATATTAAAACCAATAAATTTCAAACTCAATTTTTAATTAGAGATAATTAGAGAATTAGTAGAAGTAATTAAAATTTCTAACGCAAATTTTCATAATTATTATTATTCTATAGGCTTGTGTTTGACCACAATCTCACCATGGTAAGTGATGATGTGGCCGAAGATGGTAAGCACACAAAGCCTAGATGGGAACTGGCTCTCAAGTGCAGCTGTCGGAACACACCGATAGGTGTTTGGCGACAGATTTTCTACTTGAGGGTGGTAGCCAGCCAGTCGGGTATTACAAAGTACCCTACCACCATGCTATGGTTTCCTCACGATGTTTTCCTTCACCGAAAGCTCAAGCTCATTGTAGGATTCGAACCCACGACCTTCGCCGCGGTATTCGACGTCACTTACCACTGAGCTATCATCGCCATAATTTTAAAAACCAAATCTTAATTTGAATTAATTATTAAAATTACGATCAATTAGGAATGCTCAGATGTACTATCGAAGGTACCGTTCTTTTTTTCAAAAACTGTAAATGCTAATGTTGATTACTCTAAAAGATATGGATGGTCTTTTATAAAGGTGTTCCTGTAATTCTACTGTAGTATTTCTTCTTACTGACATACATTATATCAAATGTACACCCTGTATAATGCTCGTTGTACAGTAAAACCAACGAATAAGTGGATAATTTGAAGAGTTATCTGTGGTTTTATACTAAAGATAAGCGAAAATAATTATCATCTCGGACATGTAGGCTGCAAATAATATTTTGTGTTAGTCTTGATGTATTTATTTTCTTTTCGAAGTAAACATTGTTCTTTGGATTACAGCGTACTAAACGAGATAAGTAAATACGTACAACATTAAAGTACGACATGGCCTTCAATACTTCCTCCTCTGAAGGAGATAAGTAACATTTTGATATAATTGATGTGTATAAGTCTTATGATGAATCAAATGTATAAGTGTACTTGTCATATTTGCATTCGTTTTGGCGACAATTAACAGGTATCTGATGTGACGTTTTGTGTGGTCCACTTAACAACCCCGAAAGTTTCTCTTTATAGTTAGCACTTGTAAATTAATTGTTGGATTTATTTTTTACTCGTAAGATTTCGTAAATTGTTGAATGATTCGTATATCATGACATGAAAAATACATCATGACGTTAAATGACGTAGAAAACAAAACCCTGTTTTACTTATTTCACATTATAAATACCATAAAATAATGTATTGTAGCTCAAACTAAAAGTGGGACATCATTATATTGTCAATGGAGTATATGAAGGTAAAAAACAATCTAAATGTCTGCGGCTGCGACCTCCATTCCTATACAGTTATTTATTTATTTCAAGCGACTGTTCATGAATTAGTATAAATAAAGTGTATGTAATTAGTGTTATTTCCACATAAATATAAATGTTTTATATTAATTTGATAGTGTTATGTTGGATAAATACGACTTGTAGCATTTCACGCCATGATAATGTTTAGTTACGCCCAAAATACACTTCTCCATACATTTTATACTGGTTACAGTTAATTATCGTGTGATTGACGTGTTTGATTAATCCCCTTACGGTATTTCTCTATGACGTCGCATCTATTTCATTATTCCTAGTAAGTTCTAGATCATATAAATATATTAAGTAGGTGGATTACGTGAGCGTTGAAAGCACTTTACTTAAAATATTTTTTAACATATTCTGTTAAAATATAGCTGTTGTCGAGGAAAAATATTTAAAAAAATGGTCAGTCTTGAGGAAGCATAAATTTAATCATAACAATACATACATAACATAACATAACTATAATATCACTAAACAAGCTTATTTGATAGCGAGAGAGGTAGCGTAGAGTAAAATATTATCAGTAAATTGATTGCAACTGGGCGGCTATGCGGGTCCTCACGGGCTCCACGCGCTGCCATCGATATATTGATATGATCTAGGATGTGTCGTAGGTGTTTCTCGAGTAGTAATCGTGTAATAAGTCTTAAGTTATGCCTTCTAACTTATTAAAACGGGTGGGATCGCGGATCGCGGATCGCGACCAGTGCCGTGCACCGGCCGGCAGGCGCTACGGCATGCTACGGCGTAGGGGCTCGTAGCGCCCGTGAACACAGACGCCAGACGTGCAATCCGCTCCCGCACGCACGTAGACATCGTTCGGTTTGACACTCGACGTAAGGTTAATCGTAGACAGATTTGAAATTTAATATTATTTGCATTTTCCTAAGAGTTAGATCGATTGATACAGTAGGTCGTACGACCTTGTTATGATGAATTGTGGAGATGTTTATTAAAAAAATACCTTTATGAAAAACAAAACGAAAAATATTGTCATATAAACTTGTAATTACTAACTTAAGAGGAATTATTGGCAAACCAGATGACGTTAATAAACCGATTAAAAATACAAACATGGCTATCATTTTCCCTAAAATTATATGCAGGTAGGTACTTAGGTATGCAGAATAAAATTGAAAAATAAAAAACGTAATTCTAATCACTTTAAATAATTTTAATATAAAAATTGTCGCTTACGTCAATATCACACTCGAACTTACATCATCTATTTATATTAGGTATAAAAACTATGACTTCGCATTAAATTATCGTTCTCGCAATAGTATAAAAGGACGCAATCGTCATCACAGCAAAGCGTTCGCTATACACAATATACCGAACGCAAACAGGCACACAACACGATTACAGTCAGTGTCGCAGGTCGCACACGGGGCCGGGGGCCGGGGCTCAGGGGCCAGGGGCCGGCCGTGGCCCCGGGACGAGAGCAGCCAGTGCGGTGTGGATGCGGGCGCGTGTGGGAGCGCGGGCAGCGCGCGGCGGCCGCTAGGCGTGCAGCGACCACCGCGGGATCAACGCAGCCGCCGCCAGCGCACCTACCAGCCAAGCCAGCGAGAAGCGCAACTGCGCCGCACCGCTACCACCAACCGACGATTCCGGCGATTCTGTTCATTATTAATAAACACAATGCTTTAAAGTGAAACGATTGAATGAGTGCGTGCAAATGTGCAGATAGTGATCTTCTTTATTTAGAAAACAGGCACAAATTACGAATTACAGACAATTATAAAATAAATATGTGCTATAGTTAAATAACGGTTGAACATAGAAATGATGATGTGATGAACATTTATTTTATGAGTATTATTCAGTAGAAAGTTGGAAACCACTTATATATTTTTGATTAGGTATGTGGCATTTATTTCACAATAATAAACTTGAGTAAAATAATTCGATTAATGTCAAAATAAAATGAATTCAAAATAAACGTACAGACGTGGGTGAGTGGTGTCGCGGCGGAGGACGTATAGTGCCCTCCTAATATAATGAAGCGGCTAGGAGCCACGATTCATTGACAATTTACAGTCTAGCTCCGCCTGACTGAATGTTGATCACTGAAACATTAACTTGCCTTTAGCAAGAGTATTTAAAACACCGCAATCGTGACCCGTATGTGCAACAAACACTACTATACAATAACTACATCATATTGTACGTATACAATAACCATAATATACATTATATATAATAATACACACGCATATTTACATGCATTATCTTTACTTTTAATTATTTATTATTAATGTATTTTAGATAGTTTTTTAATTAGTTAAAATATTTTAAGATTACCGTTAACTTGTTTTAGTCTAGAACTACTAGTAGAGTCAATTTCATGCGTAACTCTAGGGTTAGTAACATTATATTTACTAGTACGTATATCTCACGAAATAACGATTATAAATACACATTGATTGATTGGCAAACAGTTATCCATCCTCTACATGCAAACATTATTTCAGATATCTAATGTTGATTAAAATCGTGTTTTTAAAAACGATGTGCATTAAACAAGTCTGTGAGAAACTGCACAAATTAAAATATATTATTGCTTACGTTACCGATGCTCTTCTATTAAATTTTAGAGAATTTTAATATGATTGCAGACTTTGTTCTAAATTAAGTCAATTCAACCTGATTTTTTGCTTCGGTTTACCTATAAGTTAAGTATTATTAAATTCATATGATTTATTTATATTTACGTATACGAACTGAGTCTGTACTTTAATAACCATTTAATGCATCGTTGAAAATGAAACTATGACATGAATAAATAGTTGAAATGGTCACAAATTAATCACAATAGTAAGCGCATTAAATAGATAATATACAGAGGCGGAGTCAAGTGTCACCAAGCAAGCGTCCGCGTGAATGCTCTGAAACCACCTATGAAGCGTCATGCATTATCTAGCAAGCTCTATACCTACAGACTACAGAAAACATGCAAACGTGAATGAAGTAGACGTACAGGCGGCGCGTGTAAAGCTGGCCGGTAATAAAATCACCGCTTATGTTCTATAATCTCACTGGTATTCGCTTATATTCTCCTATGTAACTAATTGAGTCTTTGTTCTTTATGCAATTTCTCTATGTACAATGTTCAGGAACTCTCCACCAGGGCTATTTCCTGAACCAGAAGAACGATCTGGGAGCGGATGATTTTATACCTAGAAAAAAACACAAACACACACATTGCGACGTGAACATGTCCCCAACACCTGAACTCTATGCTTTTAATTTGTTGGTCATTAAGTATAGACATCATTTTGTTGAAGTGAGTAACACTTAGTGACAATAACGTAAACGAATATACTTAGTGCATTTTTTAACAGTAAACAATCATAAACTAAGCTCTCCGTAACTTTAAAATTTAGAAAGTGAACAAGTGTTCGTGTTTTCAGTGTGAAAAAAATAAGCGAGTGAATGACGTGTGTTTTTGTACGATTATTATAGGTACTTATCAAAAATACTAAATGGAATACTCAGGTTTTATTATTCTAATAAAATTGTTCAACTAATAGATATCATGTGATAAGTACAGTCACGACATATCAATGATCAATTCAGCATAAAACCTGCTATTCATTTTACGGAGAACGTTTATGTGCATTTAATAAAAGTGCAAACGTGTTATTAAAATAAATTTGTGATAATTAATCTAGGTGAATATAAATCTGTTTCAAAAAACAGACTGCTGTAATAATATTACTATTGTTGGACTATAGTAAAAATTGTACCTTGACATAAAATTCATAAACAAAATTACATAATATACTGAATTTGTTACACAAAAATGTATAATATATACATTTTCAAATATATTCATAGGACTAGCTCAACAAAATTTTTTGTTTTTTATTTATTCATGGTACAATTTTTGAGCTACAGGTAGGTCCAGAGGCGCCCAGAAGCCGCATTGTAGTCGAGGACACCAGGTACCGTTCTCCGGCTGCCACTGCGTACAGCCACCACAAGCCGAATACACAACATACATTTAATTCTTTCAGCAAGCATAATTATTTTGACATATTTTTGCATATCGAAGCAAAACTATTAAGCAAGCCCGAGAGGTTAGTTTGTTATATGAAAACATGTCAAAATGAGTTACACTGATCGAATCAAATAAATGATGCATTGCGTGCGATGTTAGGATTATATTAGTAAATAAAATTGCTGTTAGATATTGTTTTGCTGGAACTGGGTTAGAATCTAAAGTTTTATCGTGAATGTTAGTATTCGTAAATATAGAAATTATAATGGTAAGCACATACGAAACAACACATAAAATTAATAGGTATTAAAATCGATATGATAAAACATTACATAAAGACAGGAAGAAGAAAATAATGTACGTAGTTTTATCTAATAGAGTAAAATAAAGTTATTCCAAATGACACATTTAAGACTAAAATAATAGGTATTGAAGGAGAAAGAAAAACAAAACATCTAATAGACATGGAAACAGACAAAAACAAGAACAAACATTGAACAGTGGAGTCGACAAGACGGTTTTGGTTATCCTCGTTTTGGTGACTGTAAAGGGTAAACTCTCTTGAAGATTCAATAATGAAGCAAATGGTTTTTAACCATTACATATAAAATGTAATAAATGCTGATTGATATCTTATCGTATCTCTTTATATTTAACTGTTACACTTTATTATTCTCACTCCACTCTATTTTTTTTTGTCGAGAGTTTTCCGAAGAACGTAACACAACGTTAACTTTTGTCGTATATACCATGTTCCGAAATATTATTATTAAATAATGAATATATTTATAGTAGGAAAGTACCTACCTATTAATAGGTTTAGTTTTAGGAATGTTGAATCCTTGATAGACTAAACGTATTTTAAGTATGTAATCAAAATGTTCACGAGTTTATCCAAAATTTAAAATAGTGATTTCTCCATCTAACTAAAATCTAAATCTTTAGTCAAACTTTTGGGATGGTAGGTATTCACTGACAGCAGTTTTGCATTCTTAAATAATCCCATCTTTAGTCATACTACTCATTTACCTAAATTCCCCAACTTGTCAAGAAATATTTCTTATTATTTTCCAGTAAGTACCAATTCGATAAAATTACTAAGTAAAATAGTAAAGGAACACATTCGACAAAAGGCAACACGAGCACGTTGGTCCCACAAGGAGCAGTGGAGGCTGGTTTCTGGGCCCCTGGCCTACCTGCATCGAAGAGTATATCGCCGACGTCGTCCGAGTCGTCGGGTCGCGACGAGTAATCACGAAGGCGCGCATTACCTCCGACGGTGCCGCGCGGCGCGCTGCTGCATCCAAGCCACCAGAAGGCGAGCGAGCGTGGGAACGCGGGATTGTCGGTGTCCACCTGCATACATAACAATCATTCATCATAAAAATAAAAATTAACCCCATTGAATGTTTTCACAATATAAAACTCTAGATAACGTAGGTTTCGGTAGCTGGTATTAAATTGAAACCTGATTATTACTTTTTGAATAACCTTGTGTTTGACCGCAATCTCACCACAGTAACTAAGTGATGATGTGGCCAAAGGTGGTAAACATACAAAGCCTAGATGGGACGTGTCGACACACCGATAAGTGCTTGGTGACAGACTTTCAATTTGAGTATGGTAGCCAGCTAGTTGGGTACTACAAAGAACTCTACCACCGTGCTATGGTTTTCTCACGATGTTTTCCTTCACGGAAAGCTCAAGCTCATTGTAGGAATTGAACCCTTTTCTGTGGTAACCGATGTCACAACCACTGAGCTATCATCGCCATATTATCATTGATACAGGAGTTGAATAGGTCCTTTGTATGAGCCTTGGGGTGTCTACTCTACTAGATACTAAATACAAGCAAAGATTTTCAATACGAACTATTTTATGCAGATTGTATCAAGTTCTCCTATATTTATCTTAGAGCTGGTCTACTTACACTGAACGTCCTGTCATTAAACCGCCAATAAGATCCACCCTTGAAGAAATAAGTATATCCATTGGTATACTGCAGCGCGCCATCAATGTTGTCAGGAATACCCTCCCAGTTGGACAAGGGTTTTGGGTAGGTGGATTTGACGGGGGGCCTCTGAGCAGGATCGAAACGCCAGAATTTGGAACCCTTGTAGAAGTAGATCTTGCCATTGCCAGACCATACAAGGGCTGCATCTATGTTGTCAGGGATGCCAGTGAAACCTATGGAAAAGTAAATTTAATAATGCAATCACCGTTATTATAATATTGATCCTTAACCTCGAAGTTCAATTAAAAGAAAAAGAAACAAATCGCGATTCAAGTTATTATAATATGTAAGACTGTTTTTACAAATTTTCTGTATGACTAAAGCAAAAGAAGAGGATTAGGATAATAAGCATATTTTGATTCAATCTAAGTCAATAAGTATTAATTTAATTTTAGAGCCATAATAAATGATCACCTTCACTAATTTCCTTAGGATACTCTCCGTCCATCTTCTGTCCGTTGTATCTCCAGTACTTGGATCCCTTGAAGAAGTACGTCTTGCCATTCTTGTAAGTAAACGCAGCGTTGATGTTTCCGGGCAAGCCTGGCCAAGCTCTCGAGATGAGTCGTGGGTAACCAGCCGCTACGCCATCTTCCGTCAATCGCCAGTAGTGCTCGCCTGTTTAAATTATTCTGACTATATTATAATTGTAACATACATACAATTACAATATAGTATGAAAAACCGATCCAAGAACATGAGTAAAATAGCGCAACGGCATTTAACATGGATAAACAACTCCATCTAGTTATAGAAAATAGTTTTGAAAATAGTTGTGTATGATTATTGTCGTTGATTGGAGATGTTAGTGTTCCGCTATTATAAGTCCCACATAGAGCGTGGAGGCTGTGGCTGGCTGAATTTACATACCTACTTTTTTAAAATTAAATACAGCTTATGTTGAATTAAGTAACTTCAAGGATTCTCATTGATAATTATAATAGCATATCTATAACCGAAAACTAAAGTCATCAAATTAAAAGAAGGTACTAGCCTTTAAAAACAAAGGTGCCGCCGTCCGCGGAGTTGAAGATGGTGTCGATTCTAGGGTCACCACAGAGTGCAGGGTCTTCAGCAGAAGGTTGCGGTGTGGTAGGGCGAGGCACTGAAGGTACACCTGCGCCCGCGCCAACGCCTACTCCGCCGCCGATGTCAGTCTGACTCTTGTGTCCATACAGAGCCTGCAAGATACGTTGTATACCTATATGATACGGTGAACGTACCTGGGTCCTATACCTAAGTGTTGAACTCAGTCTTTCCCCACTCGCTCGAAAGTATGAACTAAATACGGATTCTTTACTAGCTTTTGAGTGCAGATAAATATTGTATAGAAACGGATAATGATCCGTGATCATTTAGAATCAAAGAGAAGTCCACTGTATCGTGCTCCCATATAGGTATATGATGGACCGCAGGCATTGATTTTAATAAGTCACTAGGTATATAAATGCAAATTCATCTGTTATCGAACATAATATTAAAATATTTTTAAGGGTAGCTAAAATATTATTTACTTGAATTCCTTGAATATCATCCTGGTCCAGTTGGAAGGCTGGATCAAATCCTCGATAGAAGGGAGCCATCAGAGCTGAGCGCACGTCACTGTGCGACAAACCCAAAGAGTGACCGAATTCGTGAGCAGCCACCTGAAACGAAACCAAAAAATGAAATTAAATCCACGACAATTTCATAATATTGCATTTGTAGTATGTTCGTTCATAGTAACATAAGGTTACATATTATGGCGTACTAGGAATAATAAATAAATAAATATTATATCATTCTTGACACACGGCCATCTACTTTTTTTTAACGGTACTTAAATAGATAATAACAACTAGATTTAAATAAATTTAACATTAAAATTATGACATAAATGTGGGTCAGGTACTACTGTTTAAATTCAAGCAACATTTAGATTAGTTAACAAATAGTTAGATTAGTTAACCAACAGATAAATTAATGATTAGCCAACAGTCTCGTTGTTCAATTACCTGGAACAGATTGGTCCCTCTCTTCGAGTTAATGGACCACACCTCGGCGTCGTCGAAGTGCGCGTCACCGCCATATACCTGCAACCAAAATATATCATTATAACGCTATTTCGTTAAAGTATTTAATTAAACATTCAGAAAAAAGGCGATTCAATTCCAGAGCGTGAACATTTAGAGATTGATTGCTTCAATTTTCATTATAAAGGGTAATATTATGAAATAAGTATGAAGTAATTGCTTGGAAACTGAACTAAAGTTGCACAGCTTTTAAGATTTTTTTTACAACATTTACAAATTTGTTGTTGTTTAGAATTCCTTGTGTTCTCGTCAACTGACCTTTGTAGAATAATAATAGATTTAAAATACTTAACTACTTTATGTTATCGTAAATGGGCGGTCAAATTTATTTTAAGTATGTCATTTTGGTCAGTATAGTGTGATAATGACATAATGTACCTTAACTATACCTACTTGTAGTATAAATTTCACGCAGCGACGGATCAAGGGATCTGCATGAACTATGCATATCTTATGCAATTTTTTGCATAAAGATAGTTCATGGACCGGAGTTTATTTTTATCACAGCAAGTACATATAAAATAAATCAATATTTTCTCAATTATATTGATTTATATTACAAAATAAGGCAACATTTTATTGACATGTCACTACTAAGTTTGAATTAAAATTTACTGAACTGTAGGTACCAACCAAAATAATCTTTACTACAGTCATACTAAAAAAACATTACCAATGCCGCATTATTACGAAAATATAAATAAAACGACATAACAATTTCATGGGAAAGTAATTTGCCTATACAAATATGACAATTTGTTGACAACAATGAAATATATGATTATCATATTATACAAATGGAGAATACTTTCACTGTTTAGGCTGCATTGTGTCTGATGCATTCACAAAATAACAATATTATTAATATATCTAGATTCGTCTTTAGCTCTTTATTTAGTATACAGTAATAAGAAGAGAAGAGAAGTTGCGTTAAGACGAAGTTTAATACAAAACCAGAAATTGAAAATTCTATATATTATAAAAGAATGGAATATAGTAATACTTACGGGGAAGTAGGCATGAGCTAGAGTGCCTCCTGGACCGTCGAAAGGATCGCCGTCGCCATGCTCTCCCTTTTCGAATCTATTAAAATCGAAAACGCTTTTATTCTATATTGCTAATTTATAATAGCTTAATTAAATTAGTTCTCATATTAAATTTTATAGGTAGGTACCTCCGTTTATAACATTCCATCATGTTATGCAAATACATAGAGCTCTTTTTTATTTTAATTAATTCATATGTTTTTTAAGACCGGAGTAGGTAATAGGTACGTAGAAATATAATACCATTTAATTAATTTGTAGACGGTCCACAACCTTGGGCTAGCGACTCTTGTTATATTGAGAATACTACTATAAATAAATGTAGGTACGCAACAATTTGTGTTATAATAGATAAGTACAACTGGACATTATAAAACGCTCAATGGCTATAGTATTTTTGTATTCAGTTACACAACACAGATTACTGCGGATTGTGACGAAAATCGTATTATTATACTGATACAACGCACACAAAACGTTTATGTATAAGGTCATGATTGCGTACCGGTGTCTCTATACAAATTAAAGTAATAATTGTAAACAGTGGGTTAGCCCGACTTCGATACGCTATTGATTTTGTTTCGCACGTACGGTTGTAGAATTTCATTAGTAGGATAATGAAATGAAAGTTCTGAAACGAATTTCATAATGTGGTTTCCTTTTCACTTTCAATTGTACACTCACTTGCAAAACAGTTGCTACAGTCAGGGACGATTACATACTATTATATGAAACTAGAAAAATAACAGCCTACACCTATAATATAATAAGGAATTTTGCATTATCCCTTTATCAATGTCGAACACAAACGATATATTAAACAAGTGACGATTAAAATAAAAATAAAGTATACTCGTATAATTAATTCATTTAAGAAAGATAAATTGAGTTGAGCTTACGAAACTATACCAACTCATAATTAAATTAATATTATCAAGATATTTATACACACCTAATTTCAATATGCACCTGTCCCGATCGCTTCTGTGTGAAGGTAAGGTCTGTGTAGTCGGACCACACGGAGAAGGCTTTGGCAAGCTCGGCGTCCACTTCGGCACGGTTCAGTCTTGATGGATACTTGGATATTTTATAGGTAAGGTTCTTCACACGCCATCTTGAACCTACACACAAAAAAAATCATAAAGTCAAATTTGTTAAACATTATCATCATCGTGAAGAAAACTACATGTCCGAGAAGTACAGACTGAGAATATAAGAAGTCCACCAACCAGCTCGAATCTCGTGGTAGACTACAGCCATGGACGTAAAATGACGACAGTTTTTTTATTGTGATAAGACATTGCTTGAATAGGCCTATGCGTGACTGACCACTACCTAACCTTGGTATGTGATGATATGGCCAATGTTGGTAAGCACATAATACCAAAATGGAAACTAACTCTCTAGTGGAATTGGTGTTTGTTGATAGATTTTCAACATGTGAGGGTTAGTACTGCAAAATACCCTAACACAGTGGTAACATAAGATCAAGATCATTATATGTTCCGAATTCACAACTTTCGACTTACACTACCTAGTGAATATTATCGCCTTCAGTATGTCCTAGTTTAAAACACAATATCAACTAAAATGAAAAATGTTCTACTTGTATACATAGTTACTATTATCTTGAGCACGTTGTGTATCTAGGTAGGTACATGTATACAATATGATAATGATGTTACTCACCCTGAAGCGCGTATCTCTTGGCGCGGCTCTCCCCGAAGCCCACTTTGTCCTGAACACCACATCTGGGTAACGACATTACTTTCACTGTTTCCTCGTCAAGTTCACCTTGAAACGAATAGTTATGTTTCAATAATGGGCTTAAAATAACATATTATCTACATTTCAAACACACTCTTAAACCTAAGTCAGATGGACTAACAAAAGTAGATTTGCTATTGTTTCCTGTTACTGGCATAAAACACTATTGCATTTTTTGCATTCGTTGATGACGAGGAAGTAATTATACAATCACACCGACCAAAACCGCACGCGGAAAACTTTGAATAAACAGGAACAACGCTTGTAGTGGCAACTTGAAATTCACCTATGACCAATTCAAACAACATGCTTTACATTTGTAATACGGGGAACAATGAAAAGGTAGTGACGTATTTTGTATTCATATTAACCGTAAAGGAAAACTACCACTACTATAATTTTATTGTATTATCATAAAATAATTATTTAAAAAAAAAACCATAAAACATGATTGTTTACATATTTGTGACAACATGTTGAAATACGTGATGTACATTTTATTTACGTTAAAAGCTATCATTAAGAGCTTAATCGAGTCATAACATGATGTGATTGTAACCAACTCCACCGAACTCGTGCAGTGACCAACGATGAATAATGTATTTATGTGCCGCGACTGCGTTATTTGCTTACATAATAACACAGCCTTCAGTCATAGTCAAGACCAATAAACTACTTCTCGTGTCAAGGCACGTACATGTACGAAGACGATACAGGCGCTGCCCACATAATTCTACGGTGCTTGAATAGTTGGCAGTAGATCGTATAGGCTTGGAAATTGTTCTGTCGATGTGCGGCCGAGCCTGATAACTGTGATGAGAACGCATCAAGGCTATTCAATTACAGAGTGCCTGTATAATACTAACGAGCGGTCACCGGGTCGTAAATAGGGTTGTTAACTTGGATATAATCGTTTTATTAACTTTTTTCATATACAACAAGTGACAACCAGGCCGGCAGGTCACCTGATGGTGAGTGAATGACATTACCAATACAAGGGGGGTTGCCTATGTGTAGTACATTTTATTACAATGCCTAACTATTTTAGACGTAAGAAGGTAACTAATGTAATCAATTAGCTGGGCTAAAGTAGAACGGAGTGAACCAGTAGGTACCTATATAATATGACATGAACTGCGTCAACCCTACAAGGATAAGTATATCTATTACATGTGTTATCCAAGAAATGCACGGTCATACACCAAGTCATCAATAGTTATTCTATGAGATACGGAATGTCTTAATATGCGATAGAATTATTAAAAGCATCTACAAAGTATGTAGCTTTTAAATCGAAACGTGAATTATAATTACAAATTTTTTTCGAGCATTTTTTCCTACTTTCTTGTTATCAGGATAAAACGAAAACCTAAGTACAGTACAGTTCATAAGTAAAATGTAAAATTCATATGAATTACAATATTTTAAATTATATAAATCCTAATAATTATTTACTGATCGCAAGCAGTAAGTACTTAGATTTCGTGGTAAGTACTAAGAGAGAACTGAGATTGAGTGATAACTAACCTGTAGCATTAAGCCCCGCGAAGCTCTGGAACTCGGAGATGGCGCGCTTCCACGAACTTTCGTCCATGATGTGTCCACTGGACGGATTCCGTAGTAAAGGGCTTAGGTAGCCGTATTGTGCCAGGTACATCTGGAAGTAGTAGTCGTCGTCAACCTGCCGTCCAATGATGGATGGGCTTTTGTTATTAGATGGACGTATAACATGCTAACTACCGATAATATGAAGGTTAGTATTGTGATTGATTGAATACAGTGAGACGGATTTTACTTACTTAAATATATAAAGAATTTATTTTAAACTAGCTGTTCCGCGCGGTTTAACTCGCGTTCCCGAGGGATCTTATCTTTTCCCGGGATAATAAGCAACCTATGTGCTATTCCAGACTATAATCTATCGCCATGCCAAATTTCATCCAGATCCATTCAGCCGTTCTGGCGTAAATGAGTAACAAACATATATCCATCCATCCAAACTTTCACATTTATAATATTAGTAAGATTATATAGTAAGATTTTAGCACAACCCAGTTATCGAATTATATATTTTATCTTGTACCTCATTTTAATACGTCACGATGTTGCCTTTAATCCACCAATTAGTTTGCACAGCTCTCGTTTATCTCCTCTACAATACCAACTAACATTATATTATCTCGCATCATCGCAAGGTTAGCCACCCATTGTTTATTGTCAACGACTTTGATAAGGATAATACGAAAGACATCGTATCTCAATATACCTAATGAAATATGTGTAGGTAGATAGGTACATACATGTGCCTATCTATTTTTTTTATCATTATCAATGTCCAATTAGTAACTACATATTGGAATTTGTGCAACGTCCTTTGAAATTGAAACATGCTAACATAACAAAAAATGCTTAAGGTAAACTTTAAATCACAGCAAAAGGAAAATTTTGTATGCAATGTGCGAGCCCAGCACCGGCACTCCCTTTAATGCTTATATAAAGAAGTCGTATGAAGTTGCAGGATGCATGTATTACAGTGCGGATGGGAGACGAAGACATAGGCGACCTTGAGTGGTAGCAGCGGCTGGCGGCGTGCGATGCATGGCAATGTGCCTACAGCCACACATGCCTCACGCCTCACGCCTCATGCCTCATACTGACGCCGAGTGAGTGCAGCGCCGCACTAGAACCTCTTTGTTTCCTCTCACCGCACAGTGCATACCACACTACGTCGGGGAATACTTACAATAATGCAACTGCTAATCCGGTCGAAGTCAATACCCCCAATAGCCCTTGCATACTATTGTTTTTCCAATGCTAAGAGAATACTAATAATTTTAAGGAATTTTCTATTTGTTAAACAAACATAATGTATGTTTCAGATATCATCACGCATGACTTACTGCTTCTTGTATGTAATAAATATTGTATGCATTTCTATTGTTATTACTGCTTATTCAGTTTGTTAAACTCGGTAAAGTGTATAATATTATCTTGTACTTCGAAACTTTGGCCATTCATGGTCAGTTGGTTATTTGTAGGTAAATACTTTAGGAATCTATCCTCAAAGTTGGGGTGTATGTTTGTTACTTGATCACCCTGTAATTGCGGTACGGAGATGGATGGAATTAAGCACAATAAATCATGACACCCTGGAATACAAAAATATATACCGGTGAAACACTAAATACTACTGCGCTCCTAAGTAGAGCGCAGGTACGAGTAAAACTAAGTAGTTTATTTGTTTAAATGTAACAATGAAAAATGCAAATAAATCACAGGATGTCAATGACTAATCACCAAAGAATCGTTCAGGGTTTTGGGTGTGCTTGGTCTTATGTACCGGTTGCCGCGAGTCATTGACATTGGCTGACACATACCATTGTGTTCTATACACACCAAAAATGCAGGGTTTATAAATAGGTAGGTACATAATGATTAAGTAAGCAGAGATAATAAATGGATCAGTAAGGTAAGTCCTCACTATCTGTTTGGACGTAGGTATAGTTACAACTTCCATGTTGGCATTTTCATTAAAAATACACATCTGTCAACTAACCGCAAAAATTACAAGATGTTATCTAAGTAGGCGCGATTGTAAAGCAAAACAAGATAATCTATAAATTCGACAAATATTGATGGCTGAACAGGAAACTAGTTCTTTGAGTCATGGTGTCAGTTAAAATAATGAATTCGTTTAAAATTATCGGTGTCAATGTGTCCCCGTAAGTAACGGACAACTGTCGGAGACTGCGCCCGCCCGATGTGATCGCATCTCGCAGGCGCGGGCGCAGCCTCGAGACTTGCGTCGGCGTCAGCGTCGTTCCACAGACCTACATAACTCATGCAAATTTGACCGCCCGAGACATTCTACTGACTCATGTATCATTGCTAGGAAACAACGTTAATTGAAAAAAATAACATCTTCAAGAACCTCTGCATACTAAAGTATCTGTAAACAGATAATGAGTACCTATACGCGAAAAACGGGTCAGTTCTGCGAAGAAAGTTTCAACTTTAACTAAGTATTTACGACCATTATACTTAAATAAAAGGTGTAATAACACGTAGCGATTGTATACGAGCTTCACTTGAAATAACGGACACAGTTAAGTTGTTTTAACGGTAATTGTGATAGAAAGGATATTTATTTTACACGTGTCCTAGTCCTGAATTAAAATCACTAAAAGCACATGCTAAACGTTGAGTCAGACATTCAAATTCTGATTCTGAGTTTGATGTCAAGCCTTGATTAGTATTTCGTCCAGTGTAGTATCGATGGGTGTGAACGACCTTCCTATTCTATTTGTTTTGACCGATATTTAGTGCAGATAATCTAATCTTACCCTCGAAAAGGTATTTCTTTTTGTACATCGCCTGTATATTATTATATAACTTACCAAACATTTTATTGACATTGACCTAAAAATAAATTACGCATTGTTAAAGTTATTGTAATTTGCGTAAGCGTTTAAATTGCTCTTGGTACCTATACATACTAATCTACATTATATGTGTGCCATAAATGTAACATCTTTACAATGGCAGCTTATTTAAATAAAATTATGTATTGAATATAAACAATGTAATTTTTCTTCAGTGTCCTCTTTACATTTCAATAATTTATTCAAGTTCTACAAGTAAAAACCTTAGACAAAGCGTACTCATGTGCCTTATGTTTGCATATATAATGTACGCTTCCGGACGGCCCATCTTTTGTTTACCCAGTGCGTAAGTGTTTGAGTCAGTTTTTTCCGATCAATTTTACTTCGACCACATTGTAGTAGGTGTGTTAGGGATCAGGTGTACCTAGGTAGTTATTCACCTACCTTACACTCATTGTCTCATATTTCAGGGATATAACGACCTGCACATAATTTAATTATTTAGTAATGTTGGTACTAATTCCAAAGGTTTTGTACTGAATGCAAATTGTCTGTATTTGATTTAAACGCTTTTGCGATTTGAGAAATAATAGACTTAAAAAAATATATTGTTGTTTTTTTTGTATATTATGTACATTGTACTAATCCTATTAATTCCAGTTTATGATATCAATATCAATAATGAAGATTTATGTAAATATAACATACACATTTTTATTAATGCACATAAATACTATTACGCATAGAAAATGGCGCAATTTGTACACATGTGGTACTCAAACGCAACGCAACATCATAGAACGATTATGTATAGTTATGCGATTACGATGTAAACCATGCGGGCATTTAATGACTCCTTCATATATTATGTTTGCGTAGATCATTCATCGTTATTGTTGAATAACAACTGACATTGGCTGCCGTGAGCCGTGATTTACCTGGAAATTGCAGTTGACTTATCTGCCCTTCCAGCTATGTATTTAA
This sequence comes from Ochropacha duplaris, assembly GCA_951361185.1. NCBI lineage: Eukaryota > Metazoa > Arthropoda > Insecta > Lepidoptera > Drepanidae > Ochropacha > Ochropacha duplaris. The sequence goes on along the minus strand of OX592693.1, from coordinate 8,511,867 downwards.
CACACTTGCAAAACATTGCAGGTACCTATTTGCGTTAATTGTGCAAGATTCTTTACAGGAAGATTAACTTCGTGCGTCTTGACTTTGCAATATTAACTGTGACAATTGCAAACACTTTGTTCAATTAATATACCTATTATGCTAATTCCAAATACAATTTATAAAATGATTGAGATAGTTCTAGCTACGGAAATGAAATAATGGATGGTCTGTATTATTACTTTTTGTCTATTTAACGTGTTATTTCACATAGATGAGTCACTGCTTACCCTTTACCCCTTAATTGACGTTAGTTTTCAAAAACAGACAAAGCCCGACTCAGTTCGATTACTTATTAATAAGCCCTATACCACCATAACTACATAATATATGTATTATCAAAAGATTAATAAATACGTTTATTTTTCACATTGGTCTCAGCCTAAAAAACTATTATTTATTTATTTTATTTGTATTAGTACATGATATAGGTACATGCATATGTCGTATATGAAATGAAAGACCACGAGCATACAACATAGTTCGTCATATCAGCATGAAGTGCTTAATAGGAGTTATTGTAAATATGATTAGAGCAATGTCACGCAACATTGTTCCGGGAAGTGCATCTGCTGTAGACGATCGTGCCGATATACCGTACTGGGAACATCCACGACACGTGCAAATATTAATAAACACTTCCTTGTCTACATATCTATACTTTAATATAATATAATAAAGCTCAAGAGTTTGTTTGTTTGAATGTGCTAATCTCAGGAACTACTGGTTTGAATTGAAATAACTTGGATAGCCCATTATATCGAGGTAGGCTATAGGCTATATAACATCACAACATGTTGCGAAAATCTCACGGTAATGCGGGTGAAACCGCGGGGGACAGCTAGCTAAAATAACCTATATGATAACTACAGGCTTCTTTTAAACCAGCGAAATGACATATAAAAATTTTCGTTAACATTAAAATTAATATTTTGGTATAAATCAAAACTTTATTTCAGGCAGTTTTCATAATTTGTTAAATTTTCCGACGACAATATTCTCTCGTAACAATATGGACCAGCAAATAAGTTTATTATACTTTTACTCATAATAAGTAGGTTCATGTTTTCTATAAAACAAATTCTATTGCAACGTAAACCTTCTCGAGAAGTGTAGGTAAGTAATAAATTATGAGTACATTAAGCTCGTTACAATGGTAATGACCGCGCGACGCCCACGCGACGTTTATTGCGGAATGTCGTATCCGTGCCATCTGCTATTACTATTTAGGTAAGTATTAAAAACATAATCCATGCCCAATGTACAGGTCGGTACCAACTTTTAAGGTAAGAATAACGTTTTTAACAGTAATGGCTTTAAAACATGATTTATTTAAGAAATTTGATAAAGTAAATACATCATATTTTAATTTTGTTTTAAATATAAATAATAGGGATATTACGAATTAAGTACCTTTATTAAAATTAAGATTTACTAAGGTGCCACGAATATAAAAGAAACAATAAATAAAAACGCTACGAAAACATATTATTTATCTATTCACTTGATTCAGAAATCTAGACACTAATCTAAGGCTAAACTCCGGTAGTATTAAAAATATTAATAACCTACTTAAAACGTTGCAATAAAATATTAAAGATTCGAACTAGTACTGCATCCTATATGGAACATCTTGATTTGTTGACTCTACATTGAATATAATTAAATTAAAGCATGTGTTATGTATCTGGATTATTATTATCACGCAGTTGCATAGAACTGCCAATTACTTATTACCACGTTCTTGTAGTTATTGTACCTGAGTCTAGTAGGTACCTATTATAGGTAAATACCGATAGGGTGACTCTACATTTCGCCACTACGCCATAGTCACCAACAACTCGTGGACTTGATTTACGAATATATTGACTGAACTGTTTACTTATCGTAATTAGATCACATGTAATAGTTATTTATTATCCTATTTGTGTTATTTACACGGAATATGTTATTTGTATTGCGCACATGAAAAGACGATTTATTCATAAATATTTATTTATACAACGTGCCAGAAATGCCCCAGCTGAACAATTATTGAAAGAACGGTTTTTTTAATAGAGCGGAATATTTTAATTATTTCATACACGTGGTATTTAATTTATCTTTATTATTGTTTATGCTGTTATTGTTTATATGCATAATTTTTTTTTATTGAAATAATTTAGTTCGCTAGAAATTTCTTACATTTATGATATTATAAAAGTTAATGTCGAGTTAGTTACCTAAAACAAAGACCCAATCAATGTATCAAATGTATGTAGGTATTAATAGAAGCGTTGTTTTTACAATTCACACAATAATAGTGCGATGAGCTTTGCCCATGTGTCGTGGACGCCGTTTAAACTGTTAATTACGATATGATACTTGCCTGAGAACGTGAGCGATTTCAGGTATGTATAATATGTCACTAACAAAGAAATATCCACATGCGTTTTTAATATTAAACGGAATAAAACGAACCACGGTAGGGATGTTGTGGCTGTCCAACCTACATGGTTATTTTTGATAGACTGACTGGTATGACGAGACAAAATGTTTTTTAAAATTTGAACCTGACGTTTTTGGAAGAGAGAGAAAAGAAAGGAATAAAGGCAGACAGGCGGACGAGACGTGAATTCATATGATTTTACTGACCTGACCAGACGATAAAAAGACCGTTCAAGTGGTCCTTGAAAATACATTTTAATACTTCAATTCATATAGATTATATTATGTAAAATAATTTTATTTATTTTTGTAATTGAATAAATTTAAACGAAAACGTGGGACTGCTTGCTTTTATTGCGTTAAATAATAATTATTATTATTTATTTATTTATTCAGATAACGTAGATCCAATGGTTAGTATAAACAAATGTGCTATTGTTTCTGAGATGGGTATTATTTATCTATATTTGTATAAATGTAACAAGGCATGAGTGATTTAAAAGGAGATATTAATGCAGAGCTAAATCACAAGTCGTAAAACCATAAACTAAGAAATCTTTTTTCGAATTACAAACCCGAATTACAAAACAAGGGTAAATGGAGGGTCGCAGTTGAAAACACAGAGCGAAAAGTTAAAATAATTATTAATTGAAAAACTTTACGGAAACCTTACAAAAGGCAATCAGCTGCAAAGTCGTATGAAATGTTGCAAATAAGAAAAACATAAAAATTAATGTTTGTTTACCTCTGGTGATATTAAGATTGTAATGCAAACATCAAGGCGGGCTTGGCGGTAGCGTGGTGCACCCGCGCTGACCAAATGCGCTTATTCATAGGCACGAGCAATGGACAATCGCTCATATAATCAATTTCAATTACCTTGCGATTATCAAAAGATTAAAATAGAATCTATCGCGTGTGAACCACCACTTTTCCATAGTAGAATGAAGAAAATGGTTTTTTCTTCAAGTTGTAGAGCAAGCCCGCCCTTTGTCCGGGGTACTCACGTTTGTCACGTGGATTAGAGCACATTGTTTCACCTTTCAGATATAATAGACTTTGATCTGCTGATTGCTTGCCAATCATCTGTTACATTGCACGTGTGGTACATCATTCACGCTTTGAGGATTATCTATAGTAGTGCTGGTGCTGGTTTCCTTCATCTCACCCAATTATGACATTCGGTTTTTATCTTAACAATTGGTTCAATAACAATTTTGACGTAAGTATTTGTTAGCTCTACAACTCAAAAAATTACAATATATAAATTGAGCAACAGCTTAGCAATTGACAAATAACAATGTTGGGCATGAACCATATAGTGATGTTAGCGGACTATGTAAGTAGTAACGTTCAGTTCAGATGGCAATATCATCGTTGTGATGTGAACAATAAGCAGTAGCGATCAGCAGAGGACGGAGGCCGTGGCGCGCGTGTTGAAGGTCGTCACACGCTTCCTGTGTGCGTGACGCGCATGCGCACCAAACAGAACGTCGCGCGTCGTCCGTCGCCCTAACACTCAAATAAAAAAAAACAAATGTGTCCATAGACCAACGATTCTAAGCATTACCCCACCGAAAAATCTGAGTAATGTCACACGGTTCCATATCCTTAAAGATTCACTTTTGCTAGTGTTTGTTTAATAGTTATCAGGTTTTGTTGTTAGTTCACATCTCGCGTGTTTTCCGCAATCCAATGTCAGTGATTGAAAGTAAATACTTTCTTCTCTATTTATTAGCCATTAAGCCCCTTGACCTAAAGACGTACCTTGTACGTAGCTGGCCGGCTACCTACTAACCTTTAAATATTTTGATACTCGTAAGCTTACTAAATTCTTTTCTGATATCTATCTTGATCCATTGGTGTTTCCTAGTTTATTCCAATGTTTTACTTGTAGGTTGGGTAGGTACATTTTAAGTATACTTACACCAAAATATGAGTAGAGACAAAATAATCTTGAATCTCTCCTAGAAATGTATCTTTAATTTTTCTTCATTGAAGCATCAGATAAAGCCTAACTACCCAATGTCCTCCTAATCCTAGTCATTGTCTTCTACGAAATTAGAGAAGAGTCGTGACGTGTCTAGAACATTTGGTAGATAGCATTGTGCGTTAAAATACTTTGTGGAGCGGCTACTGCTCGTCCCGTTGGTCGGCAGGCTCTTTGCGATCACCAGATACGAGATACCTGTTTCCCAAATCGCATAACAAAGAGGCAACCAAAATCTCTTTCACAGTTAGGTATGCACACCGCATAACAACAAACAGATTGAACGTGTAATACTTATTTTAAAATACCTACATAAGTGTATAGGGCTATATTTCACGAGTTCATTGTCCAAATACCCAAAGGAAATTTATAAGAGATGTCCGACTCCATGGATTGGACGCGAGTCGAATTTTTATATCACATTAATCGAGCCAAGTAGGAATGATGGAAACAAAGAACATCACGGGTTGTTAGCAGTCTCTGGCTAGGCCATTGTTCTTCGATCAAGTATTCGTCAGGAGAATGACCCTCTATAAAAGGGTACGTTTATCATAACTGTACACGAATAAAATGTCAGGAAATGCTTTGCCCATGACAATGTCACAATGACGACCAGAACATTAAACAAGTTTTCAGGTGCATTGACCTATTACGTTACCTACCCTAATAATACAGACACATCAAAATTCCCGTGGTCCGCGATGAATTCCGAAACTACTGAACCGATCTTGATGAAACTTGGCGCACAAATTGATTATATCCTGAAATAAGAGATAAGGTACTTTTTATCCCCCGAAAAGATAATATCCCAGGGGAACGCGGGTGAATCCGTGGAGGACAGCTAGTATAATATAAACTTCACTAAATTGATATGATTCCGTGACTCTAGCCAATGCCGTACGCACTAAATTCGTCTGCATCGAAGCGTATCCTAGTAACGATTCCTGCATTTCAATACCGTGATACATTTCAATAAGTTTTGAACTAACTACTTACATACAAGCTTTTTGTGGAAAGTCCAGTGGATTTTTTATTTTTAAAACTGTGATTAGGATAGTTAATGAATAATAGGTGTAAGGCGCGCCCACAACACAGCAGGTTTTTCCATCGTAGATGAACAAAATAAACAATATATTAGGTCAAATTATTCATGTGGTAAAAAAAAACACCAATCATAAGATCTGCTTTTAAACCGGTCAATTCACAACCTGTTATAATGTTACGTCGTTATAATTTATAAAAAAAATATGATTGAAATCTGACAAACTGGCAGGCAGGTCATTTGATAATATGAGATTACCGTCGCCTATAAACATTAACAACACCAGGGGTATCATTAAAGGCACAGGCTATCAAATGCTATTGCCGGAATACACCTCGGTGTGGCGACAAAGTTTCATTTTGAGGAGTCAGTCGAGTTCACTACTACAAAATACCCTACTACCGTGCTATGGTTTCCTCACGATATTTTTTTTCACGCGAAAGCTTAAGCTCATTGTAGGATACGAACCCATGACTTTCGCCACGGTATCAGACATCATTATGATTTGTGAAGATGTTGTTATGATGAAGGTATTTCTGGGTCATGATTGGAATTTACAAGTTTATTAAAACTAATCAATTTTATCTATTAGCAGCAAATCGAAAAATAGGCATTTTGTATAGAGTTGTAAATAGTACGTAAATGTTAATATATCAAAAGAACCTGTTCGAATAAACGCTATTTGAATGAGAACTTACATATAAGTATTATTTGGTAAAATGCTCGAGCACGAGCGGCCGTTTGATTCCGTTTCATCCAACTTCTACTTATCAATTTTATCTGTGAAAATTGTGAATGTAATACAAGTGTTATTTGAAATGAGTATGCTAATTATCCTTTAACATATTTTTATTCTGAAGTCGTAAATGTTTTTCTAAAGATATTCTAAATTAAACGCTTTCACTGCAGAGACAATCCTGAAAGTTACTTGACACGCTTTTGAAAAATAATGATAATTCGCATAGAATTTCACTGACTAACTTTACTTTTATTTTGGATGGTATTCAGAACTCTCTTGGTCACCTGTCTCTTGAGCAGTGCTGAAAGGATTTCAGTCATTAATATTGATAAGCTATGGATACAGAGCTTGTGCCTCGTAAATACAAGCAGGTTAATGGAACACTATTTTTCCTTGACACCGATACGGCATTCACAATAATTAGTACTAATGCAAATAATAAGTTGGTTATATCGAAGACACAAATATTTACGCATTGAATGATTTCAATTGATCATATTTTGTGTGAGGTCCATAAATATTTTAATTATATTAATATAACGAATTATTTGATACCAGAACTAAGGTATAGAAAATGAAATTTGGCAAGTATGGTGTCGACCCCAATAAGCCCCAATTACTTGAGTGCTATGTGGGTGGGTAGAAGTACTGTACCTTTTATACTATAAAATAGGTGTGAACATATTTATTAAATAAAAAATTTATTAAGTACCATTATTATGTGTAATTTAAAATATATGTATATATATCTCTATATTGAATTCTTAAAAACAAATACATAAAATTTAAAATAATAAATAGATATCGTACCGTACCATTATCAGTATTCAAATTGATGTATTCTATTTTAATGCTATTACTGCGTATAAGTATATGTGTAGGTATGTACGTATCTTATTTAGGTCTTGTACCAATACGGGCGCGCGCGCTGGTCGGTGCTCTATGACCTAGAACTTGGCGGCGAACGAGCTCCGCAACTGGTTCTGTGACTCACGCATACGCCAACCGTTTCCGAGAAGCGACAAGATTTTATATACGTTTCCTCTCGAACCCCATTTGTGACGAAAATTGCTCTTAACTCTACATGTACAGTGAGTCATCCAAAGAGCAGGGGATTGAGGCCAGTGGCTCCGTACGTGCTAGTTTTTGTAATTGTGATATTTTTAGTAAGTCCAAGAGCCTACTACTTACCCACTTCTTTTGAAACTAATGAATGATGAGCTTCACATGTATCTTCTCTCTACACATAAATAGAGCCTTTAATTTGACTCAAATGGAAAAATTATACAAGAACAACAGTTGACAACATTTAACTTAGATTGACTGACCGAGATAAAAATAACATTGGTATATTAATTTTACAACGAAACCTAACTATGTAAGTATGTACTATTTTACCGTATTTTCAATTAATTGAATAAGGATATGGTAAATTACGAATCGGTAATTTATGATTCATTTAATAACTTATCGTATATTACAACTACTACACAATGACGTAACAGTTAACACCCATTGAAAAATACTAATGACCAATAATATAATAGTCTACCTCAAACAAACCAACATATGTTCATTATAGATAGCGTGAGTCATGTGAGTGAGGTGTTACGCAAACTAAACGAGAAGGCAAACAAATTGTTCTTGTATCGTTGCGAAAAGTGGGCAACTTATCTCGGTTGGGTATATCAGTTGTTTTATGAATGAACGATATGCTACAATCACTTACATGTGTATGGTTACTACCTACTACTACTACTAGTCCGTATAAAGTTTGGCGGCGCCGCCCGCTCTCGCTGCCCGTAAGCGGTGAGCTGTTCTCAGAAACACTGATTCAGCGTCGCTGGACTATTACACGGTTAAGTCATATCCGATTCGTAGATAGCAATTGATTGTACAGTAGTGACAAACGGAACTTCTTGATGGGCCTTTAGAATGTTGGTACAATAACAGTTTGAGTGTTGACACACTTTGATTTGGTATATCAGTATACTATAGATAGATAAATATAGAAGAAAACTGTGACTCCTTCAATCAAGATTATTATCAATCGGCAATAATACCCAGTGATGCTCTATTATGGTGATCAACGGAATCTAGTGTGATATTTACTGACTAATATTGTAAATGCGAAAGTTTGTGTATACCGCTTTACACTCAGTACGGTAACGGCAAAATGGATGAAATAGCCCCATAGATAGATCATAGACCTGGAAAAGCTACAAGATACTTTGTGATAACCCTTCACAAAGAATATATAGAATTTTTCAACAATCCATTTTAGTTTTACGATGTAAAATTCGTCTCAATGATGAATTATTGATGGACGTAGGATGAATGGTGAGTTAGAATTTAAATGAATAAAATGTATTTACGATACGAGAAAAGAAATGAAAATATCTATTTTATTCTGTCAAAGAGAATGCACATATAAATTTATAAAGCGTACTTACCATAGCATTGTCAGTTTTAGCAGCGGCGGGTGCAGCACTACTCCTTGTCAGCAGGACCAGGGCCGCCACCGTCGTCCATAGTATCCTCAAGCTACTTCTCAAACTCACAAACGCCATTTTACGTGATAAATTATTCCTCCAAGATAAGCTCATTTGATGTGTTCTTATTATTATATTATCGTATCAAAAATATCATAAATAAGGTTTGTTACATTACTCTTATTCCTAAGTATCTTTCCAGCAAATTCTATTTCTAATGTTTTTTTGTATATAAACAGTGAATTCGTTGATATGTCCAAGTACCAACTAAGGCAATATGGTATCTGAAACAAAGGAAATATACATTATTTTCATCAATAGCTCATTATTTAATACAAATAAACCCTATTTAATAACTTGAATTGCGATTCCTTTCCGGAAATTCATTCTTTTTATGAAGATTTGGGACTGCCGTCCAAGTGAGCTAAGGGCTTAATTATTTTTCTTCAATACCAACTGGACTTGTAAGTTGAATTACATACTTTGTAGAGATATTTGTATATACTAGCTTTCCGCCCCGCGGTTACACCCGCGTGCTGCCCCTTTTTTACCCCTTTAGAGGTTGAATTTTGAAAATTCCATTCTTACTCCTCGACAACTACTGAAAAATTCAGCTTTCAAGGTGCAAAGGGTTAGACTGGGCGTTCTTGTATCGTTGCGAAAAGCGGGCATGAGCCAGTGAGTCAGGCCTTCTATATTTATACATATAAGATTGAGATTTTTATTATTGCATATGTTTAAGTAGTGCAATATGAGAACTGTTCAATTGGCTAAATTATAAGATAAATTGTTTTAACGAATGGCGTCTGCTGCTACACAGTACCTACACGTCATCCATATTGCTGTATAGGTACATATTCATGTTTTTTTTATCTTAGGAATTCTTGTGTAACATTTTTGCTTGATAAAGTGAACGCTATCTTTTATAAAGAGACATAAGTATGTACTTCTTGGGTGTAATGTGGCCTCTATAGCATAGCTATTATACCTATTTTTATCGTTGTGCATTCATGCAATAATTGTCACATGACAATGAGCTACCTATATTTATACATTGCTCATATATTTTATATGCCTGTTCACTTGAAAGAATATAACAGAGGTCACTTAATCTTGGGAGACACGTCATATCCGCGATACGATTTTCTATGAGATGTAATGACTCATTCACTGCAGGCATAATCATCGAAGTCCACGCGGCTTATTGGGATTTAGATGTGAATTATCTACATACTAATAATATCATAATAATATTTAGTATTACCCTAAATTACTTTCAACTAATTAATTTAATTGGACCATAAAATTATATTTCTTGTACAGTCGTTTTTATAATTAACATATTTTCTACATTAATATGTAAGTATTTTAAAAATAACGATTACCTATAATGAGTTAGATAATGTTGCGTGACCCACATATGTATAAACATTGTGAGCTGCTATAGGCTTGTCAACAAACACTATTATCATTTTCATGATAAATTGTTTCTAATCTAGAATCTATCTACAATTCACTAGATAGAAAATGATTGAACATTTTTTATTATTTATTCCTACAATAAAATAAAACTTGACAAATATTAAACGAATTCCAGAAAATTTATGAGAGAGCTCTTCTCAAGGAATATTATCCTTATTACAAAGGTATTATAAAACTAAGACCCCCGCCGCGTCTGTCTGTTTCGGTGTATCGTTTTTATGGGTCGACCTATGCGCATTATCACCTCTGAAAATAAATACAAAGCGTGTGTAATCTCTTACAAATTTGCATAGCTATTTGTTTAAAAAATTACTTAATATTTCAAAAATAATAATCTACGTTAATTTCCCTTGAATTACAATAGCCTCAACAGTTATTTAGGATAACAACTGACTTTGTCCTTTACATTACGAAACTTTAATTATATTTGTGAGTAATTGATATCAACTTATCAGAGACGAATTTGTCTACGTAAATTGCTTCGATAGCCATAACCGAAAGCGCAAATCAAACAGAGGTGTCGCCAGCAATGTTCCGCTCGCTAGAGCGTGTCGGCGCGGCGCGACGCGGCTCAGCTCGAAGCGGAGGTAACTCGATAGTTTCACCGACATTGGACTCGGCACTCTTACCTAACTTCGTTTACCCAAACATTTTTTTCATATTTCTCTTTCTCGCTCTAATCACCTATTGCAATTCAAAGGTACCGAAATGTCTATCAAAAACGAAATGTCTACCAAAAATCGAATTAAAATGTTACATTACATAACAATAAGAAAATGCATCGTCATTCAAATTGGACTGGATATTACTGCTGCTACGATGCGTAGTAATATAGAATTACCTTATTTCACTGCTTTTATAATTTTCAGCAAGCAAATTAAACAATAAATAAACGTAATAGAAGACTTTTAGGTAGAATCTGCATTGGATAGCCATGACTCAGTTTAGTAATTCCTAATTCCGCGCCCTTTCCAAATGTTTATCTAAAAATATATTTTAGCAGTAATTTTATTATTTTTTTGTCCAAAACTAATAATACAATTTCACCAATCAATTCAGCTAATTCAATGTCACGTCCACTAGAATGAAAACAATGATTGATTAAGGAAATCCCAGAAGAACTGTTCGTATATGTATATTTTTTCTAGATCCTTTAATTAGATACTGTTTAGAAACTAATTCTTCCGGTATGAGTCATTCCGAGAAACCATTAAATTTTTTTGTTTTGGCTAGATTTACTGAAAAAACAAAATACTACAAATATTAAACTGTTATAACTCAAAACATGGTAAAAAATAAAAACAATGGGATTATGTGTGTTTACTACCAGTTAACTAAAAAAACTCATTTATCCGTGAACTAAATGGCTTGGAACTAGATCCTTACTAGTGCTGATTCTGTTGTTTACAAACAAAACCTTTTTATTATATCTTTTTCTAAGAAATAATAGAAGAAAAGTATGGAAGAAATTTAGTCCTGTAAAATTATCTCTGCAAATGCCTTGCATAATGATGTATAATGTGTTTATGTTTAAAATAAACAATTGAACTAATTTGAGTATTAACACAACTAAAATTCTTCTAACCTTTTCTTATATTTGCATTAGAAAAAGATATATTGAGATTAAATTGGTTTAATTTATAACAGACTCGTCACCAAAATATCTGTTCAATATAATTAAGACTTGCCGATCGGCAGCAGCGGCAGCCTCGAAGAAGTTTTTTTATATATTATAGTAGTACATTTGTTTGTTTATTTCGTACATTTGTTGTAAATATAAATATATTATTAAATACTTGTTAAATACATAATTAAAATAATATATTTTTTCTTTATGTGGTAGGTACTTAAAGAAAAAATATTATTATTAGAAAATTACTTGCTCGTTAGAATGTTCTTTTAAAAAATGTATTTTTTTTAAATCTATCTTTAATAAAAGCTTGCTCATATTATAAACACGAATTTACAGAAACAATATAATTTAGATTAACACATATATGGTTTAGGGTAGGAAATACATCACATCCCTCAGGAATGTTGGTGAAACCGCGGGGTTGAAGCTTGTAAAGTATAAAGTAAAACCTATACGCTGCTCTGGTCTCCTTGAGTTTGATAAATATTTAGTTTGGCTTCAATATATTGCTATTATTTCCCAATATACAAACGATGTCAGTGGGGCTAGAATCTTATATGTAATAAAAAAATGAATATATGATATCTGATTATTGAGTTTATTAGCTAGCAAAATGAAACCTTCCTAGCTGGTGATAGAGTTAAGACTATTTGACAGTGCCAGGCCATAATAAAATTGTATTCATGAACTCAAGCTTTTATGGTAGATATCAAACGGTTTTAAAGGAAGGCGAATGAATATCGTAAAAAAACAACAGCTCGTAAACTTCGCAATATTCATCACGGTTTATTGTTCATGCAATCTGATTGGTATTGTAACTGAGTGTGAGATTCTGAGATGCATCTCAATGAAGGTAGCCGGTGGTAGTGTCGCGGGCCGCGGCCGGTGACGTGTGACGTGTGAGCCGATGTTCGCATTGTCACGACCCTGGGACGCCTAGCGCCTTCCTGCTTCCGGATCCCCGCGGCCAATACTAATAACTTACAACCATCTAGCTAATTATTACTTTAACCCTTTTGTTATATTATGTAGCAAAAACATGTCACATATTGTTGCAATTCAATATTTTCACATTAGTAAGCTATAGAAAATATATCGATTAATAAAAGTATTTCACCTACATATTTTGTTAGATTGCAATATTATACAATTAATATTTATTATGTACCTACCTACAATATTAAAATCTTAATGACGGTGGTAGCTTGTGAAATGTGTGGGTACCAAAAATACCTTACGACTATTATCATTGTGGAATCACTAAGCTTGGGGTATTTAGTAGTCTCTTAATTACGCTTTAAAACTGAATAAGGTTGTGGTTTTAATTCTGTACCGATGTATTTATTCCAGCAGTTGCACTCTGGAAAATTGGTCACTATTGAGTGAACCGTGTGGCTACTTGTCATCTTTCTGGCTAGAAGAAAATTACTGACAATTTACAAAGAAAAAAAAATATTGGTAAAAAATTATATCGCTATGTTAATTGAATTATTTCTATATGTTGTTTATATGGTTTGTATGGTGTTTCTGTGTACAATCAGACATGCGTGATATTAATTACAATTAGTTTGATACCTGAAAAATAGTTGCCATTACTAATAGTGTTTAAATAACGATAAATAATATAACCTGTTGCCATAAAAAAATAATAAAAATTCGGTATCGAATTAAAAAGTATCAAGGACGTATTTCTTGCTGGCAGTAACAATCTATGCTTAGGAACTTTATTAAGTATTTACTTAGTCAATAATCCTGATATCTACATACACTTAAATTATACGCTAAACGTTATGAATCATCCATCGACCTTTCCAACATTGATTATTAAATTAAAATACCGTTTGTCCAACTGACTCATCTACTTAAGTACACCGAGATTTTACATTGATTTTAGTATCACATTTATGTAGAAGTCATTATCTAAATAAAACTGGTTATACCCAAAAAAAACCAAACGGAGTTGAGGCGCGAGTATATTTTACCAAATATTCCTACTTTACCTACCACTGTATAGTAATAAAAATATATCTCTATATTGATTACTCATGTACTTCAAAAAATAATAGGATAAGTAGGCACTACTGTAGATACAAAGTCTTTCAGTCGCATACATTTTCAGTTTTAACATTCTTATTTAACTTATAAAAAATATAATTATTTTATATACAACAAATGTACAAAATATACAAGCAAATGTACAACTATAATATATAAAAAACTTCTTCGAGGCTGCCGCTGCTGCCGATCGGCAAGGTTCCCAGAAGGCTATATATTAAAGAATTCTTGTCAGAACAACGACTAATGAAATTTGAAAGCTCATAATTAATTTAATGTTAGATAAGTGAAAGTTGTAACAATAGTCTTTCCTATGAACCTCGACATTGATAATTGAACGCATTGAATAGATCCTCTAACTGTGCATCACCCACATATTGAGAGCGTAGGTGTAGCATAGGTACACATTCAGCCGTAATGAAAGTTCCTTTTATCATCGCCTTCGATAATGCTTTAACTGTACCTTTAATCATTTTACAAGACCATTTCTAATGCTCGGCGTCATTTGGTCCCTTCTGAATAAACGTGTGAGTCACCAAAACATATCTGCGGTCAGGGTACACGCGGCACAAATTGCTTCTTTATTTGTATAACCACTTAGTTATCACTTATCAATTTAAACCAATATCCTTTTTTAAGTACGTACACTGAGGTTTTTGAAATAAGTGTCAAAAAATCATATTTTATCATAATTATAAGCAAAAAACGCGTAATTATAACTAATTGTCTTTTAGAAATAATATCACACAATAACCATTGAAATAAATGTTTATACAAAGAATGAGTTCACTTAGATCAGTTGTTATCAGTGAGATAACGTTTACTGCTTTATCCACCGAATTTATCTGATAAGGTTGTTACGATGCGTTCATTGCGTTCGTATTTACGAAATATTTGCAATTGTTCTTTTAACATGTTTTTGTTGCGATTCATCACAACTCTATAATGTAGCTCTGTAATTTTCCAATAGTCGACGTAGTACTTTAAATGAAATTATTCTACCGTATCAGGTTACCACAATGTCAGAATAGTGGTGACCGTGACACAGAATCGGTGACAGTTAGATATTGTTAAGATTTCGATTGCTAATCGTCAATAATTTCATCAATTCAATACATTTTCTGCGGCCAGTTAGTCGTAGGTACATTATTTTGCTTGACATACAATTTTAATATATTTATAACTAGTAGTATCTTTGCTATTTTAATATAAGTCTGAAATTACATGTAATGAATCAGGTGTACTTTTTTACTGAACGCTGGTAATACAGGTGATCAACGTAAATTATGTGTAATTTTCCTTTATCAGCTCACCGCACACAATAGACAGGAAAATCTTTAGCTATTTAATCAAACATCAGTAGATAAATTAAGTTTGATGTATTGACAACAACGAACTGCAATTGATGTTATGTAATTAACCTTGCGGATGGGACGGTCGTCCCAAAACAACAACAACAAAACAGGAATCCCGATTCAAGTTGATAACATCATATTATGTTTTCATAGAGTCAATTTTACTCATAAAGGAGTTTATGGTATTTTGATTATCAGCATTGGGAACCTTTTGCTGGCTTAATACTCAAAGTTGGGAACACATGTAACAAAGCAGATGTATCAATATCATACATCAATTCATATTAGTTTTATCAACAGAGAAGTAAAGTGTCGACATCGACAGAGAGGAGAGATATGATCGGAATGTTATTAGTTACCTGTTGTGGTGGTCCCGTAGGCAGTTCACGCAATCCTTACTACTTGAAACGTTGATGTCTCTTCGTTTCACTAGTGCGATCACGTCCGTTAATCTATTACTACCGAGATTGAAAATATCGATAAAAAATAGAGTCTATTGTATAAAAAACAACAAACACAACGCACTCTTAAGTCACCAATGTCCCGCTAGGTTCACTTTTTTTCTTTGCAATTACACGAAATTTCAAAGAAAATTGTGTTTGTGATCGCGTGGCGGGAAAGACGACTGCGATCGTTGCGCCCTCGTGTGGCACGACCTACCGCAGTCCGCGAGTTTTGAAGAGTGTGCGCCGCGCGCTTGGACTGCGCTTATAATACGGTTCGTGCCATGCCCCTAGCCCCTAGCCCCGCAGCTCTGTGGTCCCGCCGCCCACCGCAGAGCGCGCGAGCCTCCGCCCGCCCCTGTGCACGTTCCAAACTTTGTTTACAGGAAAGCTCGCCGGCCTTTCGCCGAATACTTTAAATGGGTCTTTTTACCGCGCTATCAAAAGTTTTCTTAGAAATCATTAGCTTTCATACTTATGTTACAAGGCTAACCTTATCTATTCGTAATCAGACGTTAACTTTTATCTAGAAACCTGTCATTACTTAAAAGAACCAGTACCTATTTGAGATATTCCGTTTCTCCGATAATTTTAGGTACATATGTATATCTATATCGTTTCCTGACACCCAAAGGTAGCCAGGAAGAATACGAAGCCGAGAGTAAATAATTAAGCGATAATATGCGATCTGTTATTATCACTATGTTTTTTTATAGCTTGTTATGTATTTTCTCTCGCGTGCTTATAAATCTATGTTACTAATAAAGTGTTTGTTGGTTTGTCTTTATTTCACGTGGCATCGCAGCAACGAATTGAAGTGATTTTGTGCATAAAGATAGTTAATGAGTCGGAGATAATCGTATTTAGTGTTTATTTAGTTTGCAGGGAGGAACTTAGTATAGAATAAATTATTAGTACCTATTATATTCTACTATAACTACTTACTTATTATACGACGTGCCATTTGAAGTTGTTATATAGGTCAATCACGGGTTCGATGCCCACCCACGTTCGACATTATTGTTTATGAACATGCCTGTGTCTGGGTGTAATTTATCTAAGTATTTATATGTTAAAAAATTACGTATCGTTTATCAGATCAAAAAAAATATTGCAACCTTCCTGAGTTTTTTGCCGGTAGTACTTATCAGTTATTAAAGGACAATCAACAAAATTATTGATATTTATATATCTACTAGTGGACCCGGCAGACGTTGTCCTGCCCTGAAATTAAAACAAAACTTAGAACCCGATTCCAGCGCCATCTACCGGGTCCAATTTTGTTTTCAAATCATCGAGGAACCCATTGAAATACACACACAAAATTTCATCCAAATCGGTCCTGTTACCATACTCCTCCGAAACGGCTTGACCGATTACTCAAATTACTAAAATGGCTATTAAAAAATAAGGGTTGATCGTAGAAGGGTGAAAATTGGGGATTGTATGTATTTTTGTATGTTGTATCATAAAAAAATAGAAATTAGAAATTTTGTCTCAAAAATAAAAATAAAAATTTAGGGGTGGACTACCCCTAACATTTAGGGGGATGAAAAATAGATGTTGGCCGATTCTCAGACCTACTGAATGTAAATATAAAGTTTCATCAAAATCGGTTAAGCCGTTTCGGAGGAGTATGGCAACTAAAACTGTGACACGAGAATTTTATATATTAGATTTAATATTTATAAACAGTTCTTTTTGGAGTCGGTGCCAGCCAAGAAGAAGGACAGTTTTGAACTGGACACGAAGTGTTCATACGAGAAAACGTCTTACGACACCTCTCCTTACGGTAATGTTCCTTAGGCCTGCGCCGTCGCCAACCTTTCGAAAGTTTGTTATGGTAGGGGAGGCGAATAGGGGATTTCGGGATTTACTCGAGCGCGGCAGATTAACATAAGGGGCAACCTTGCACCTTGTGAAGTACTCTCACCAAATCTGAGCCCTCTATGTAGTGTCGAACGCCTAGGGTAGCCCGTCAGATTAGTAAAAAAAAAACGATGGTTTGAAATACTCGAGCGCGTCAGATTAAGGTAAGGTAAGTTAGTTACATGCAAAATAGTGTACATTTCAATAATCTGACAATTTGGGCGTGACGAAAGAAAATTGGAGACTCGCAAAGTTGCAAAAAAAAAACGACACCTGGATTTTCTCGAGCGCGATTAGTTTTTTTTTTATTTTGAAGGAAATTAGTCACGAATCACGGAAATATCTTAATCTGCCGATTTGCACAAGCCGAAGTAGCTAAAATCATTATTAAGTGTATAGTCCAGGAATATTATGAGTTTCACCTCAGAATGAGAGATAGTCAGCTATTAACTTGTATAAACCTTTATTTTGACACCGTAAAACTTGTCTCAAAAACTACTTATCTTAGGATGCCCGCGACTACTGATTTTTCAAGGTCAAAGGTCAAAAAATAATTTATTGCAAATATCTCGTTTCCTATGGGTTTTTTGGTATATGTATTCATAATAAATATTGTAGAAGATTAAATTTTCTACAACTTTTGTCCAAGAATTTTTTCGATATCTTGAACCATTTTCGAGATTTCGATATTTTTTATATATTTTTTTTTTCAAACCGTCAGATTAAGGAAATCCCTCAACATAATTGTCAGATTATGGGTCAGTACAACAAGGCCATCAAGAAGAACCGCCTGTATAAAAATCTGACGCGCTCGAGTAAATCAAGGTCACGATTTTTTTTTGCATTTTCAAAAATCGGCCCTGACTGATGGTCGCGTCCAAATCGTCAGTCTTTAAAATAGGAGCTACTGGAGGGTTCACTTAACATCCCTTATCAATGTCTGACGCGCTCGAGTAATTTTTTTTTTTAAATATTTTCGACCCCTTTGTACGGCTACCCCCACCACGCAAAACGGCAGATTATTATGTTTCCGTTATCAGACAGACGTGGCGCGACTACCCTATTAATATCTGACGCGCTCGAGTATTTCTTGGTGACTGTTTTTTTTTACATTTTTGAAACCCTGTAGACGCTCCCCCCACCGCTGAAGGAGAAAATATCACATAACCTTTTTTTCTTTATTCCACCTAATCTTCAAATTCCAGTAGGTCCCAAAGACGCTCGAGTAACTACAAATTTAGCATCATTGCCTCCCCGACCATTACAAAGGCAGAATTAAACTGTCCTTCTTGGCTGGCACCGACTCCAAAAAGAACTGTTTATAAATATTAAATAGATATATAAATATCAATAATTTTGTTGATTCCTTTAAGGCTCTTGCTTTGAAATTAAAATATTATTCTTTACTTTTTAGTTTATGTTTGTACATAGGTATAGGTTACAGTTTTGAAGTCGGTTTTTGTTTTTTATTTTTAAAAATAATTTTATTTTTCAATTTTTAAAGTTTATTACTTATTATATGTTATCCTAGGCAAAACTAGTTTGTCTTGAAATCGGGTCTGGCCGGTAAAATATAATATATAACTAGCGGGCCCGGCAGACGTCGTCGTCCTGCCCTGAAAATGAAACAAATCTTGGAACTCGATTCCAGCGCCACCTACCGGGTCCAATTGTATTTTAAAACCATCGAAGAACCCATTGAAGTATACACACAAAATTTCATCCAAATCCAAAAAGTCATGCTCAACGACTCAGTTTGATTTACCAAGGTTTATCAAACGAGATATTAAAATTTTAGTTTTTGTTGATTTTCTCAAAAAGTGCCGAATCAATTTCGATAAAATTTAAATGGGACCACCTCTGAAGTATGATCTACCAAACAAAAAAAGAATCATCAAAATCTATTCATAATTGGCAGAGAAATCGTGTAACAAACATATTCTCCTCCTTTTTTGAAGTCCGTTATAAAGCGGACTTCTAAGCCTATCTAATCTTTAGTCATTCAGACCTTAGGCATAAGAGCCTTCACTAGTTCGTGGAGATCCTTGGGAGGCCTTTGTTCAGCAGTGGACGTCTTCCGGCTGTCATGATAAGTTCCTAAGGTATAATCTAAAAAAATACCTTTGATTTTTATTGTGTTTCGTTTTCATTGAGAAGATAGGTAAGAGTCCAGGAAATTATTATTATTTATATACCTGCTAGCGGACCCGGCAGACGTTGTCCTGCTCTGAAATTTAAAACAAAACTAAGATTCCAGCGCCACGGTCTAATTTTATTTTCAAATCATCAAGGAACCCATTGAAATACATACACAAAATTTCATCCAAATTACCATCCTTTGTTACCGTACTCCTCCAAAACGGCTTGGCCGATTTTGATTAAATTTTATATGTATATTTAATAGGTCTGAGAGTAGGTTGTTATCTATTTTTGGTACCGCTAGATCTCACGGGAACGCGGATCCCACGGTAACGCGGGTGAAACCGCGTTGGACAGCTAGTTAAAAATAGATAACATCCTATTCTCAGACCTATTGAATGTAAATATAAAGTTTCATCAAAATCGGTCAAGCCGTTTCAGAGGAGTACGGTAACTAAAACTGTGACACGAGAATTTTATATATTTAAAGAAAGATATAGATAGATATACTTACATAAAATATTTTTTCCGACTTTTTTATAGTGGTATAAAAAACGTCGGAAAAATATTTTTATGGAAAACTAGCTTACGGCCTACTTGATGGTAAGCAGTTACTGTAGTCTATAGACGGTTGTAACACGCATAAACCTTCATACTCCTCTTTTGAATGCTTAATCTGACCTATCAACGCACACTCTTAACTACTGGGAAAAGAAAAATCTTTTTTATAACGTAGACATACACTAAATAAGGTTTTTTTTAAATAGAACCCCTGGGGGTAAAATAGGGGATAGCATGTGAAACTGCGGAGCAGAAACCTATTTTATTTTAGCTCAATTGTGTGGAATCCCTTTGTGCATTATTCAGACATTATACCTACCATAAACTTTACGTTTTCCTCACTCTACTTTGTTTCTTTCCAAGAAAAGTATTATAGCGAAATTAGTATTATATCTGATACGGAAGTAATCATTGCGTCTTTAAAGATGGCATCATAGATTAATATATTCTTCGTAAGAACCCCTATATATAGGTACCTAATACTGTGAAAGTTTAGTTCATTTGACCTAATATCTAGTGAAATTTTTGCAGTATTTGATAGAAAAGACATTTCTTAATAAGCTATTTAACCACGGATTGGTTAACTTTAGAGTTTAGTTAATTGGTAACTGACCCTGTGTAGTAGACCTGCATGCCCTACGATATATACTTAGGTAAGTGTCGCTAATCATAAGCTAAATTACGATATGTCCATAGGTGGCGTCAGGTAAACCGTTGTAAACGTTGTGTTTGTCAACCTGTAGACATAAAAAAGCTATCAAAACTTTCGCGACCTAAACTCATATTTGTAGTATAATATCAAGATGCATTGATCGTGGTCACGCGATCAACAGATAAGCGTGCAAGGTATTTCATCAACAAATATCGAGACTATTTAGACTGCATCTTTAGTCCCAGGACCAACTCTGGGATCGGTTATGCAGTTTTCTAACTAGCACAGATGCCGACGTGTATTACGTGTACCTACGCCATAAATAAAAAAAGATATTTACGTGTTACAATTTATTATAAGTATATTCTTATATTTACAACAAATATACATCAAACTCAAAACTCAAACTCAAAAATGTTTTATTATATTTTGGGACACTTAAAGAACACTTATTGAACGTCATCTTATTGCTATTTTTACCACCATTTCCAAATAAAGACCAGTCTAAAGGAGAAGAAACGGCGAAACAAACTACATATACCTATATAAAAAAAAACCTCTAGGCTGCCGCTGCTGCCGATTAGCAGGGCTCCCAGCAGGCTGGCAGCGTTTCCTCTCGGGAAGGCCAGGCTGATGCGTTGGCGGAAAAAGCTCCCCGCTTAATATTATAGGCGGAACTGTTGTAGTTGCCAGCGTGCCGTATGTAGGTACAGGAAAAAAATTGGTGTTGCGAGTGACGACGGCAAGAGGCCGAATGGTATAGTTTTGATACCGTGGAATTTGCAAAAAAAACAACTGGTAGGCCAATTGGTGAGTGAGTTGTCAATGCTTGGACATCGAAAGATGGAGAAGGAGTGCAGAAAGCTAATATTTTTATAAAATATGCATTAGTAAATTAAATTAATAAAAAAATCATTATACACACTACCATGCGTTTGACACACACACACACGCACACACAAACACATGCCTATCATTATCCTCCTCTATTTGTCAACCGATTAACCTTTTTTTATTGATAGTTATTGAAGAGACATTTTCCTAAAAACTTTTTGGTCGAATTTCGGTCAGAGGGCGAGCTCTATAATAGTTGCCATAAATACGTAAGATTAACTTTTACCTACGTACCTATCTAAAATGAACTTGACCTTGCACTTCTCTAGCTCTCCATTATTACGTCGTAATGTTACGTAACTCTATCATAAATAATAGCCAAGCAATAATAAGTTCATAAAAATCTAGTTAGTCTTGGAATATCCTATAAACAATACCTACGTTGACCAGATACTCGTACCTACCTACATACGTATTATGCACATCATTACATTATTATACGTGAGTAAGACGTAAATACTATGAATGATTCTTGGTATTTAACTGAAGTTTTAAGAAATAACAATGATAAATCATTTTTTAAAGGATTCCTTTGCATATAAAAAATCCCTCGGTGAGCCAATCCGACTCGCACTTGACCGGATTAAAAAAAATGTAGGTAACACTTCCATAAATAAAATAATCAAGTGACAAAATTACCAAACTTAACTTTACGTTCTAAAAACTATGATATGTGTAACTCAAGAATATCTTTCACGTTATTATAATTTACGGATAACCTATTACAAAATGTCCTTAAATAAAAATAGATGAAAGGTATTTAGGTAGGTAACCTAGACAGATTACAAATTTTCAATAACCTAACAATTACAATAAAAAGGTATTATAAAAAAAATGTGGGACAATCATTTTTAACACTCGCAGTTCCCTTTTTTATATTATAAACCACTATGATTCTCAATAATCAGTTATCAATCGGCAATAACAGTAGTTGGCATCTACCTACTTGTATTGTTAACGGTGTGGCGGCATGACTGTGAGACACCAAGTAACCTTAGTGGGACCTTTCCAACGTCGATGACAAAGCCATTGTCTGCGGTGACTAAAGCTTGAGGGTGGTTTCCCTCTGTACTGCAGTGGTGGCACCGGTGGTGGCATGAAGTCACCAAGGTGCGAGGTCAAGGTCGTTCGTATTATGAGTCGCCTGCCCTTCGACCATGTAACCATCCAGCCAGACCATGCCGATAGCATGCTAGACTTTTGTATTTTATTGCTACGAGTAAAGAGGTTTTCTCCTTATTATAATAATATCTACCTGAAGTACCTGACTTATATTACACCCTGATGATATTTGCGTTGTTAGCATAACTTGCAAGGGTGCTTAAAGATTTTCATATTGATGTATAGGTATAGGTACTTCCCCTGCGAGTAATGCAAAAACATCATCCTGTGTATGGCATTATTATGCAATACTTGTGGTTAAGAATTAAAAAAAAACCGAATAGTTGTGAACTAACCGTTAATTGTGCCATTTATCTACAGACGAAACGTAACTAAATAGATTTGTAGAGCTTTTTGAAAATTCGGAGTAAATTCTTTTAATTTCGTAAAATTATAGTAAGCCAGTAATTCTAGGAAAATACCACATCGGTCGGTGGAGGCAGCGATGAGTGACTCCATTCACGGGACAGTCGGTGACTCAATATACCCCAATCATTTATGCTTATGTGAAATGAAACTAACGTCAAACTATGTATTTATGACAATTTAAATCATTTAAGTAGTTAGTAGCTATTATTTATTATAGTGTACCAGGTTGTTCAAGAAACTAGGAAAGAAAATATTATGAGAAAACTATAACGCAAGAAAGTCGGCGTTTATGTTGTTGAAACAATTCAATGAGTCATACATATGTAATAGATTTAAACTATGGGTGGCCTTCAGTTTTATATGATACATCATGCCCTCAGCCCAAGGATAAACATAAAATATTGTAATAAAATCTATGTATATTAGGAAGTCCGTAGCTATGAAAAAATTGCTACCTAAGTATCTGACTGAAATTGCATAAAAACTCCACCAATTTAAAATAAATAAATATTTAATGAAAATTAAAAAGTCATTTTTTCATATATTTTGATCTAAAATCATCTTTTGTGAGGAAAGTTTGAAATGAGCTAATATTAATTACGAACCTATACAAATTTTACAACGTAAATAGCGCGTGTGGGTTATCTTGCTAGCTTTTTCTAGAAAGCTATTGACGAGCTTTAGATTCATCAATATTCATTTTTTATTTATTAAAAATTTTAAGTTAAAATTTCTACCAGTGGGCGAACACCAGTTAATTAGTTAGTAAATAAATACTATTTTTGAAACGCAAGTGAAACTAATAAAGTTAGTAAAACATAATATTTAGTTAACACACTAAGAATCTGGTAGAGTTCATACTCAGTCAAATGTAGTCGATTATGATCTCAAATATCTGTATGATTAATCTATATATATACTAATATTATAAAGAGGAAAGATTTGATTGTTTGTTTGCATTGAATAGGCTCTGAAACTACTGAACCGATTTGAAAAATTCTTTCACCATTAGAAAGCTACATTATCCCTGATGAACATAGGTTATATTTTGTTCCGGGAAATAATAAGATCCCACGAGAACGCGGGTGAAACCGCGGGGGACAGCTAGTCCTTAATAATCTTACTTGATGTTGCCAATCAATGCATGCCATCAATGAATATGTGGCATTGTAATGATAGCCTAGTAAGACTACTAATACACTGTAGAGAAATTGATTGATAAGGCCGTTCGATACGACAATGATAAAGCATTAGTAGAAATCCATCAAACTTAAGGATATCCGTAGAGATGTGACACGCGACTCGTTGAGCAATACATGTAGGAACTTGATAATTAGCGCCTTTAAATGAAAGGACAATTACAGAAAATATAATTATTACCTGCAGAACAGCTAACTGTAGCTTTTAATGTGATTGATTCAAACAATCAGTTTGTAAATAAAATGTTTATTCATTTAAATAGGTATTCACAGGCACTGAGGCACCTATGAATTGTCAGACTGTAGAGTCGTGTCCCGGTATGGAAGGTTGTTTTTGCTGAGAAGAGCCGGCTGTAAACTCAGCAAATTTCTCTTTTCAAAACAAACTTAGAACTATTATATAAGATGTGTCCTACAAAAGTGAACGCTATAGGTACACAAGCATTATCGTAATTTAAATATTCGTTAATATGGTATTTATGTCTTCTAAACGTTCTTAACACGTTCCTTAAATGTACCTATACTTATAACTAGCCGTTCCTAATAGCAGCTTCACCCGTGTCAAGTACTCGTAGTATAAACTCGTACTGTCATAGACATCGTTAGGCATTTTATAACCTAATTAGTCTGGTTGGAAAATATTGGGCTAACACTAATGTGATATATGTATGTGTATTAATGTAGCAATAACAGGGGGATTGCAACTGGCTCTCAACGGCAACTGCCGGAACACACCAACAGGTGCTTGGCGACAAATTTGAATCGCCTTAGTCTATGGACCTCATCCATGAACCATTTGCTAAGCATTGTCTACATTATTACTTATTACTAGCTGTCCTCCGCGGTTTCACCCGTGTTTTCGTGGGATCTTATATTTACTGGGATAAAATTATAGCCCATGACACTCACAAATACTAATACGAAAGAATTTTCAAAATCGGTTCAGTATCCAGAGATCAACCTCACAAACTTTACCTCTTTATAATATTAGTAAAGAATACAACTCAGGATTGATAATTCTAATTACAAATACGTAAGTAGGTAGTTTATTGTAAATTAAAAAATTACTTGACATAATAAATGGTCATTTACATTAATTTTAATCAGATCCCAATTATTGTTACACATTTAACCTTCAGTTGAATAAATATAAGATCATTATAAATAGGTACAGCAATAGCAACAGCTTCGCAATTCTGTCCTCACTCACCGATTTCGATTAAATTAAAACACTAAATCGGACGGAACCGATGCGATTCACCCAAACTGTGTTCAATCGGACGTTAACAATCAGCTAACGGCCGCTGCGCCGCCGGCGACCTTTCCACCTCGAAATCAATGCAACTATCTGTGAACTTTATGATCTTCTTACATTATTCAAACATTGTTGGTCGAACAAACTACTATGTGCAAAGGGTATATGAAGCGCGGCGTGCATTCCTCAACGGACGTTACGGATTTTTGAGAATTTTTTTATCTTATCTTTTAATCCAGTGACTACTTGTGTACTTAAAACGCCTACACAGAAACAGCGTAGGCGTATTTTAAGCGTTAAGATTCACAGAAAATCTTGTTGTTTTTCTTATATAATACCTACAAATAGTCAAGTAGGTTAGGTAGGTAATGTATCTAAAGGAATTAAAACCTTATAGATAATCCCTAACGTAGCGTTAAAATAATTCCCACAATAATATTATTTAATATTGTAATCATTAGTAAATATAAATTTCTCCAAACGCTTAATTATGTAATAAAGGTATTTATATGTAGTTCGACAAATTATGACTGAATGACAAATATCTTATGAAATATATGTTACACAAAGAGCGCCCGATACAATACATAAGTAAGGGTCTGTGTGGTGAACGCATTGTGTCGATCAACTGTCAGGCGAAAACAACAAAATGTTACCAAATTCCTGCACGATTCGAGGTTTTTCAACTCTGATGCAGCCACCGCCCCTTGTGGACATCAAGCAAAAGAGGGTTCCCTCTAAATTAATGTAAGTATGCTAATCAGTTACATAATTCATGTTCTTTTATATTCATATTTCATTTGAAGTCTTCTGTCCAGAATAAATTTTCTCGTGTGCCTCGTAAGCCCATCAGGACTCCACCATTCCGCTCTTCTGTTTTAGGAGCAAACTCTCCCGTTCCGCGCCTTTGTCGGCTGTATAATAAATGTAGCGACAAATTAGGTATCCATGTGGATTCATTCCCTGGTTTTATTAAAATATTATTTTTTATGTGTAAATAATTATAAAGCTAATATAATATCTTGTATCTCTCTTTTTATCTCAGTTACTTTAAATCTTTGGTAATTTAACTTGTAATGTGATGTAATTATGATTTCCGCAGCGCTTTATTATTTTACTTTTCTTTAATAAGTATTTATGTTTTGTTAACAATGTATAGTTGGTAGTACCTATATCTGTGTTTTATTTAAATACTTTTGATGAGCCTAATAAACGAAATAAAAATATGCAATGAAAACAATATCCAACAATATGGATAATACAAATTATTAAATATAATTAGTGATTAAACGAACTTACCTGTAAGTGAAGTTCTATCATAATTATACGAAGGGCTTCGTCCGAAAAGATTAGCAGGATAATAGACACTTGTAGTTACGCACAGAACTACCAATCTCACACTTTAGTTAAAATACCCTCGTTATTTTTATACACAATAAAAATATAAAAAAGAGAGGGTACTTGTATTTTACTTGTCCGATACTTCGACTCTGTTAGTCATTTAGTTCAGAGCTGAAACAAACGCTTATAGTATTTCACGATTAGATAGGGTAGCAATTAAAGCTGGGTAGGGAGGGTTGCAAATCTTTTCGGACGAAGCCCTTCGTATAATTATGATAGAACTTCACTTACAGGTAAGTTCGTTTAATCACTAATTATACTTCGGGCTTCGTCCTCAAGATTAGCAGGATAATAGACACTTGTAGATATTGAGAGACATCGTGAAATAATTAGCGTTGAAAGAAGTAGGTATCATTAAAAATAGTATTTAGTTTTAATCACTTATTTACTTTAGGTACTTTAACAATACCCTAAAATAACATAATATACAATACCTTGCAATTATAACATTTGTGAATCTCAATTGAGATATAAATAGCCTTAATGATTTTCAAAAAAAAAATTGCTAGCAAAAGAGTGTCGATTTGAATTAACTGCAACAACTCTATTATAAAATCTTCCGAATGTCAGTGAAGAACCGCTCCAACCTGCAGTTTTTCTAATTAAATCCGAACTGACTCTTAATGTAGTCCTCCTAATGTTTAGTAGGTACTAGCATGTCTTGTGCTATGTGCAGATAATTTAGAGACGTCAATACCGCATATTTTTAAAGTGGATTTGATCTAACTACTCAGAGTTTGTCATGTCACGTTTTTAAAGTTTTTTTTTTAAAGTTATGAACAGAGATTCAGTATTTTTTTTTTTTTTTTTCAAATAATTATTTAACGCTCTTGCAACCTTCATAAAAGGGTAAACTAAGAATCGCTTGTTTCCAATTTTTTACGTTTTAATGAGGTCTGGGATTTAGTAGAAATCTCAGTACGAGAAAAAAGAAAACTATATTTTGTACTCTTATTTTTGAAAATGTCTGTACCCACTCTATGTGCTGTAGCTATAGCCAACAATGGTTAATCTATCGTTCGATAGATCTTCATTGGGAAACCAAAGTGATAATCTATCTGAAACTACAGAAATGTCTCATGTAGAATCGTATCGTGGTAACGGCGGCGGCAAACGAAGAGACGCTTAACTCTGTCATCCGTACCAATTCTATGTCATATTATTAAAGAGAGAGCTCTGCTGACCTACAACTATTAAGGGTACCATACTGGGCACCTTCTTAAAAAAAATACTTGTAAATATAAATATAATATACATATATTACGTATCGATGCCTCAAACACATCAATATTATTATGAAAACAGAAAATATACCATTATCTCTGACATCACTCATACTGAGTGCTTTAGAGAATTCGCAGAGAGCGACGCCACCATGATCGGAATGGTGGAGATGGTGGTACACCTCTCCTCAGTAAATCTGTCTGGATACTATATCTGCAGCCAGGGAAATCTGCATAGTGCATGTTTTGGTTGCTAGAATGAGATAATTATAATTAAATTTGCATTAGGTTGTAAAAAAAAAAGGTCAATACCTATTTAGAATCAATATTCTAGATGTCTTAAAAAATAGGGGGTACCAAGGTTGAGTTGGCCAAAATGGAACAACAATAATTTCTCTACCCTTGACTGAAATAACATTTCTTAAAGTTTTAAGTATAACTGTGAAAGGTGGAAAACATAGAGAAAAACAAACAAAAAAAATATGTTGACCAAGAAACGAAGAATGCATTGATAGCATATGCGTCTGGGTCTCTTTACCATGAGATAAACATGTAACATTTTTTATTAATCCGGCTTGTGAATAATTCAATCATAATTTTCACTCAATATCGGGATGTAGGTATTGTCGTACCGCAATTGTAGGTATTGTCGGATGATCTGATCTAATGTATAATGCAATTTCATAATTGTTTTTATTTTTACACCATTGCCAAAGGTCTTTGGTTACTTTATTGAGATGGGGGGGGGGACACTTCAGCCCACCCATACAATTAACATATAAGATAGCCGTGGTGTTATCTATCCTTAAAAGAATTTGAGTCTGATATAAATCATGAGTGAATTTTTATACCGATGAAAGCTGCCATAATCTCTAATAAATTTATATGTTGAGATTTCCCCTGCTCACTCCAGACACCACTAGCAGTCTTACCCCCAGTTGAGGCGTTAGAAAAAAAAAATTCAATGAATATTTATCAAGTTTGATTGTACTAACTGACTTATCAATCGCCTATCGAATCCATCATTTAAAGTCAGATGATAGAGATGAGGGTAAGGTCATAATCTTAATAGGGACAGATGTCCCAGGAAAAACAATAAGATAACAATAGAATCTAGTATATTAGTGATTCAAGTTATTCAAATGTTTATCTCTTTCGAATTATTTGGTGTAGGTACAACCAAGCATATTATTGTTGTGCATGTAGATGTTATCATCTCAGTCAGTCAAGCAAATGATCAAATTTTACAATTAGTTTTCCTACTAAACTTAATTAACTCCGATTTTATTTTAGTTCTCTTATTAGGAAGCTAATCGATGTATATATATATATATTTTTTTTTTTTTTTTTTTATCCATAAAATTACCTAAAAACTTGCAGCATGTGTTTGGGATCATATCACTTCTGTGATTTTTGATTATGAAAACTGAAGAAAGCAGCAGCTCTCTTGTCATAGAAGTATTTTCTTGGCAACTTCTGTAAGTACGAGAAACCAAAGGAATGGCAATAGTACATTTCATCATTCCAAGTGAAACGTAAAAATCTTTTTGAATTTTCACCTATTTTTACAACAAAAAAAAAATACCCGTCTTTTAGCTCCAAATTACACATGTAACTTTAATAGCAGTACGTACGTAGGTCTTTTAATTTGAAATGATTAGTAATTACAAATTTATTAAGACTTTCAGATTTAATATTAATCTAGATTCGCCATTTGGTTTTTGCCATTGGCTTATATTGGCCCTGACGGGGTTCACATTTAGTAATCGCACCGATTGATATAAGCTTATTAATAGTTTGATTGAACTATGCCTTGAAGGTATGCCTTCGAGATTAGAATAATGTTTAGGTTGTGGAATACTATTTTGTACCACAGGTCGTGAGAATGGGGTTTCATAGCCTCAAACCCAAGAAAGTACTTTCTGATCAGACGTAATTTGTATCCACTGATCATAAAACTAGGTAAGCTAATCTATCAGCATAGATTACCTCGTCTATCTTCGACCGCGGTCCGTCGGATATCATAGTTCTGCGAATCGGAGGAGGCGCCCTTCAGTTAAAACTCCGGGGTGGAGGTGGCTTCATCTTCTTATTTATGAGCGTCAGGATTAATGAACGCCTTGTAGTGGAACCATCATGTTGGGAATCGCATAAAATGCGTCCTATATCCATAAGTAGCTTAAACAGGGCGATATCTTTTTCTTCTGTGGATAAAAGTGTTGTCATAATTTCGCCCATTTATGATATGCTATATCATGTTTGGGCGATCTGTTTCTGTTTATAAAATAAACCTTTAACCTTTTTGATTACAATTTCTGAGACTGCAGCTTGTACCTCTGTATTGAGGGTAGGTGCATCAATAAATGTAGGTATACAATTCTCAGGAAGAAGGTATTTGCTTATAATTTTTATAAGCTAATAATAAGTTTTTTTTTTTTTTTTCATTACCGTAATGAATAAATTCAAATTGCACGGCAAGGTCTTTTTGGATGTTCTTTTGAACAGATTTCATAGCTGATGGATAATGTTATTCATAGCTAGTGTAAAATTATCCAATTCAACAACACTTGCCGGCTGAACTTCTGTTGTTACAATAACTTCCATACCTTCTGGTATAACGGAACAGGTGATCTCCGATGCTCCAGGCTAAGGTGATAGCTCCCTTTCAGCCAAAGCTAACGATGAAGGCGAATAGCGGCTGGAGTCGGATGAGACTACCTGATTGGCTGAAATTGGCGGTGATAACACCCCTTCAGTTCGAATCGGTGGAGTGGGTCACCCAGGAGTTGGTGAATTATAAGATCCCAATGTATCTTGATTCTGCGTATCCATTTTGGTTTTGAAGATTTGTCATCCGAAATGACATTATGATTCAGTAAAGGGTAAAGTAAAATTCAATAGCGTAGTACTGTTAACCCCAGCATCATAAGAGTAAGTTACCCTCAAATCGGTGTAACGTGAACTCTTTCCAATCGATATTGAAATTTACATTTGTAAGTTACCCTCAAATCGGTGTAACGTGAACTCTTTCAATCGATATTGAAAATGACATAAGATTCAGCAAGGGGTAAAGTAGAACTCAATAGGGTAGTACTGTTAACCCAGCGTCATAAGAGTAAGTTACCCTCCAATCGGTGTAACGTGAACTCTTTCAATCGATATTGATAAGCAATGCAAGTCACACCTCAAATAACTTTGTGACGTGAGCCCTATTGTTATGTAAGTTGTCTAATCCCGTTACCTCCAAGAAATTGTACCAATGAGCCCCATAGAGAGAGATGCGAATTACCATCAAACACTGTTTAGTGTGCATAATAATTTATCTTAATATAGGCATGTCATACCTCAGAGTCGTTATGACGTAAGCCAGATAAATCGGATTTAATTTTTATGGCAATTATCTAAAAATATTGGGTACCACCTGAGTAAGTAAGGTGATATTTTTTGCTAATAATAGCATGAGCACACCAATAAATAACTTAACATACCTTCTAAAGTATTTTCTAAATAACTTGAAGAATCTGGAACCACGGAGCGTCGGCGTCTTTTTTCCTTAGTAATTTTTATAGAACACTGTCTTTTAGACATAATTTAATTAGTTTTATAAATACTTTTACAATATATAAGATGTTATTAAGAAGAACGTGTGGACTGGCCAGGCACTGAAACGCGAATGGCTAACAGAGTCGAAGTATCGGACAAGTAAAATACAAGTACCCTCTCTTTTTTATATTTTTATTGTGTATAAAAATAACGAGGGTATTTTAACTAAAGTGTGAGATTGGTAGTTCTGTGCGTAACTACAAGTGTCTATTATCCTGCTAATCTTGAGGACGAAGCCCGAAGTATAATCTAATATGATACAAATACATATTATTTAGACTTTCCTATGGAAATCTTTCGAAAATTGATTCCGTAAGTAGATATAGCACCTGACCATTTATCGGAGATAATTATTTATTTTGAACCAATATTCTTGTAATTATATGAAGGTAGTACTTATAATAAAACGTGAACATAAAGGCTCACATATTTTGTAGCAGTTAGGTAAACAGACTTTGCGATTTGCTCATAAACCGAACGATCGTCTAAAGCAGCGGCGAACGACAATTCCAATTCAAATCCGATGTGTGCCGTGAATGCTTAAAGTAATACGATGTTTTATAGCTTGAAAAATATTTTAAATTGATATAATGCAGACCATAAATATACTTTACTACGAAATAAATCGCATAACGTTTAAAAAATATACTCTTGTATGTAGTTAAGTGAATAAAATAAGCCTCAAACATACCTATAGGGAGATTTCATTTTATTTTCATAAAAATCGCGTTTTTTGTTTATTAAATAACAGCTGTCCTCCGCGGTTTCACCTGCGTTCTCGTGGGATTTTATGATTTCCCGGGATAAAAATATAGCCTATGTTACTCAGAGATAATGTAGCTAAATGTAGAAATAATTTTTAAAATCGGTCTAGTAGTTTTTGAGAAAATCGTAACAAGCAAACAAAAAAATCTCTCTATCTCCTTATAATATTAGTTTAGATATCGGTGGCATTTTGTGCAATAAAGTTCAATCTGAGTGCATCAATGAGGTGAAATTAAATTGTAGCGTGTATCGTGACTTTTCAGATTGTTTCAAAAAGTCTGTGAAAAGTTTTAGAGGAACGGCCACCATTTCATATAAACTAAAACCTAACCTGATATGTAGGTAGATAGATACCTACGTACGATGAGTAACTTTATTGTGAATGTGATTTAACAAGAAAGACGTAGAATGATACTAATTTGACATTGGCAGAAATGTACTAAAGGACGATACCATCAAAGAAAAGAAAAAAAAATATAGAGACAGAAAGAAACGATGTAACACTACTATCTTATTATGAGTAAACGAGCGTTGCGTGTGTAGGTAGGTACATTTCCATGTAATCAATCAAACACTTTACGATGTAATTATTCAGTTAAACTGTTTACAAATCTCTTGGCCACGGCACTTTTTCCGTGACCACGTGTCTAGGTATCTAAACTACATACATAGGATTTTGCATCGGCTGCACACTACGCGCACAGTTAATCCTATGAGATATTTGAAAGTGTATAACAGAAACACAGATTATTTGACCTCGAAACACTCACAATGGGATTTGGTATTGTTGTTTTCAGTGTTGTTTTGCCTCTGAAACAAAGGAGTCCGCACTTATACTACATGCTTACCTACGCTTAAAGCTATAAGTACCTAACTGTTAATTTTGTAACAGTTGAGTTACATAAAGCTGTGAATAATGGTGCTCTCCAGGCCACGCGGTGATTCAGATGGACCCGTTATAAATATTTAGCATATCTTGATAGGTAGGTACAGCTCATTTCAATCATACTCAATATGCCTGGAAACAGACTTTGTCTCGTGCGTGCG
This sequence comes from Ochropacha duplaris, assembly GCA_951361185.1. Taxonomy (NCBI): domain Eukaryota; kingdom Metazoa; phylum Arthropoda; class Insecta; order Lepidoptera; family Drepanidae; genus Ochropacha; species Ochropacha duplaris. The sequence continues at coordinate 8,478,032 of OX592693.1, read as the reverse complement.
ATATATGTTCACTAAACTTTCTGAATGACGATGGCTTCACCACAATACTTTTACCACGACAATTAGTATTGTAATTTAAATAAAATTATTGTTTGTTTTCCTTAACAAATGCCGTACGTACTTAAAAATAAAATACACAAATCGGAAAATCACTTCAGAACTCTCATGTCATCTAAAAAAACCGGCCAAGTGCGAGTCGGACTCGCGCACGAAGGGTTCCGTAAAAAAGGCAAAAAAATCGCGTTTGTTGTATGGGAGCCCCCCTTAAATATTTATTTAATTTTATTATTTATTATTAAAGGAAAAATACAACTGAGTATTTTGTGAATATTTCAAGTGCCTACCTGTTGCCATTATTGATATGGAGCAAAAAAGGGCAAAAAAATTGCGTTTTTTGTATGGGAGCCCCCCTTAAATATTTATATTATTTTGTTTTTAGTATTTTTTGTTATAGCTGCAACAGAAATACATAATTTGTGAAAATGTCAACTGTCTAGCTATCGCGGTTCTTGAGATACAGCCTGGTGACAGACAGACGGACGGACAGACAGCGAAGTCTTAGTAATACGGTCCCGTTTTTACACTTTGGGTACGGAACCCTAAAAAGGGACCTATTGACGATTCAAAATATACATGATTCATGCAAATTACTTGATATCATTAAAAACTTCTAAAATATAGATATTCAAAAAACCCATAACATAGTTTATTTAAAATTAAATAGAGGAATTATAAAACCCAATATGGAAGCAGATGACAATGAGTCATGGCAATCAAATCGCAGTAATTTAGATTAAGTCTCGTGGGGTACAATTTGAGCAGATTGCGTCCGCTATCACTCTACTCACACAACACTAGCAAAACTACCAAATAGACACTTTGATACTCTCGTCTTTGATGATAATAAATATGTTAAGTTCCGGTTCAGTTAAGGTAATTACATTTCCTCAAATACGTGATAGCACTTGAATGGCAGTACAAAGTTTTACACACATTCAAAATACATTAGTTGAACAGGTACGACCACATTCCGATAATATTAACAATACAAACAGATTCGCATTTTGCCAGCAGTTTATTTAAATGTATGTATAAAACCAGTCTAATCAGGTATCATTCATTAAAACTTACTAGGTATAGTGATGGTTTGTAAATTTATATCCATTTTTTTTATATATGGATTGGCTTTTGTTTGAACACAATCTATTATGCGACTTAAACGGCCGCATCTTTTCATCATTACATATTTTTTCACCGAACGTAGGGTTTGCAAACTTATTACTTGATATCAATTTCAACTTGATACCTCTAAGCGTTACGGAAAAAAAAGGATCTTGACTGACGGACAGACGGACAACAAAGTACTCCTATAAGGGTTCCGTTTTTCCTTTTGAGGTACGGCACCCTAAAAATGACCCAAAACAACCAAAAATGCCGTCGTGTGTATAGTGTGATATTGCAATATTACCTACGTTATTTATATGTGCGATTTTTTGTGGCATTTTTGAAGAGCACATGCTATTATTTAGGTATCATTGGGATCCGTGATAAAAGTTGCTCAGAACCGATGACATCTGGAATTTTTTTTGCAGTTTAAAGTACCTAATTTATATTATTCTAGAATAATGTTTGGCCTAACGAATCGTTATAATGAATAGGTACATCGATCATATTTATAACAACTAGGTAGGTATAAGAGTTCATGATTCATGTCCTGATTTTAATATGACAGGAAATACTAGGCACTCAAATAAAATGACTTTGAGAGTACAGTAAGATACAGGACTCATGGTAAGTACCTAAGTATTAGTAAGAAGCTGTCGGTGCCGATACTGACAGCCGACCCAGAATGTCGCCCACATAGGCGCTCAACTAAATAGTATTCGACTAACATATTATGGTTTGCTCGTGCGTCAATACAAAAGAAAAAAGTTCTCTAAATGAATGATTCAGAACAAATAGAATCATGAATCACACATTTAACCCAATAAATAGTCATTATTAGTAATACCGTGTGGGAAAGTACTCAATATTAATATAGAAGTATATATAATAATTTTAATAATTTAATAGGTACAAACACAACCTTTAATGTTAGGTACAACATGAATACCTTATTCGTACACGTCACTATGCGAAGTGATACAAAATGCATAATGTAGGTAGTTTTTAATCTGTTGCTAAGCACCTATGAAGTAAATGTATTTCCGGTGGTTGCACTTGAGAGTCAATTCAAGAAAAATATTTATCATTAACCAGAGTATAAAACTCGAAAAAGTTCATGCCTTCACTGATTTTTAATAACCAATATAACGACAAAGAAAAAAACTTAACGAATGTGATGTTTTCAATATTTAATGTACTACCTCCATTTCCATCCCATTCGTATTTTCCAATCTAGGTAGGTACTTTACCCTAATAAGGACTCTTATAAAATAATAATTATAAACACAATATTGACAAACGTCTTATTTTGATTCTCCTCGCCGAGGAATTTAATAGTGATGACGCATCACTTTAAAACCATCAGTTGATTATTTATTAAGAGATGCGCTGGCAGAACAAAGCTTGGAGACCTTCGCATGTTGCCAAGGGCATGTACTTAGATACCTACTGGTGGTGCCTGGACATTATAATAATTAATGTCGTTTCCGGAGCTTCCAACCGGCATCGGCAGCCGGAACAGTGTCACAGTCACAATGATTATGTTTATCTAGTAAAACATTGTAAATACAGTGATTTCTCTCAGATAATACCTAGTCAAACTAGTGGAGTTAAAAACCATATTATTTATTAATTCGTCTAGTTTTGTTTGTAGTTGGAAATACTTTTATTCACATTGAATAATCACAAGTAATGAATGATATAAGGTAGACTACGATCTATCAGTCATAGCCATACAAATCCATGTTTGTTTTCTACCACTATTGGTGGCATACTCTACTTAAATTGATCGAAAAGTAGCTAGGACGCAACGTGAATATTATGCTATAAAAGATTGATCATATAAGAAAGTGTAATAGTGGTACTAGGTGACTCGTGTTTTTTCATTTCGTAAACGATAGGTACATACCTACCCTATTTTACATAATTTCCATATATAAATACACAGATGCAACATAAGGTTAAGATGAGAAATACCAATAGGCCTGTATCACATATCTATTATAAACACGTGTAATCAGAATATACCATATATTTACCATAACTGGACAGCGGCCAGGACTAGGATATAATAGGCACAAATCCAGCGCTTCCTAGTACACTGACTGCATTACCTTCTCATGCTTAAGAAATACCTAGTGCCTTAGTACTGTCGAAATGTACCATCATCCCACATGCCACATTGTGCACTCGCGTTATTGCACTATTCCACGAATCAACCGAGGCAATGAACTAAGATGCTGACACTGAACGCGCTAAATAAATTCCAAAGTTCATGAGGAAAATAGAACAATGATCGCAAAATCATCACAACAATTAACCGGCCAAGTTCCTACAAAATCCTTATAAATGCTTTTTAGCGTACTAATGCGCGTGCGAACATAGATTACGTGTTATAATTATAAAACATTTAAAATTCATGAACGCTTATATTGATGGTCAAGTACGGTAGCTACAGATAGGAGATGTAGGTAAGTAAGTACCTATAACGTAGAAGGAAGCGACAGAATTCGGCGACTAGTAGACGCACGTACCTACTTAAAGACGACAAAACGATCTTCATTGACGACACGTTTTATCTCTTAGCGTTTCCAAAGTACTTTAGCTACTTTATACAGAATTTACTTCGGCGGGTATTTTTTCCGATGTGATTGGATGACAGGGCGAGGTCATTCGGACATGTCTGCGTAAAGTACGTATGCGTAACATTGTCCGCAAGCAGCATCTCGGATATTGCGAGCTAATTCCGCGCGCTCGCATGGAATCGTTAATCAATAACAGATTATAGCACAGCACCCCATCAGTATTCCGGCAACACCTGTGGCAGGCACACTCTGGCAAATCGCTAAAAATATAAGGTGTACAAGGGCACTTCACGGCCGACATAGCCTTACCTGAATCACATAAATATTGTTACATTCAAATATTTACTTCCTGGAGGATCTATTTTTAGAAAATTAAGATATCTTGTCACCATTCGTTGTTACAAGATTATAACAATATAAACATATTATTGTGCTAAAACTACTCTTGTTAGACTCGTGTTTATTTGCTAAATTAATATATTGAAAAACTACCTTCACAAAATTCAATGAAATAATATGTGAAAACTCAAAGGAAATCTGTTCAGTAGGTTCGGAGATTAGCGTGTTCCAATAGTAATCGTAGTCCAATACCTAAATAAAAAGTAATCTTATTGCATTATTTTACTCCTACCCCTATATCACTCACTGCTTAGTTTAGTTATATATCAGAATTCTGATAAGCAGGCATACGGGTCACCTGATTGTTGGTGACTACTGTCGCCTGTAGAAATTCGAAATACCAGATGGATTGGCAACGTGTTGCAGACTTTGTATTTTGTATACTACAAGCCAAAGGCTTCTGGCGCTGAATCGCAACACCGATTGTTACTCAGTGACAGGTTTCAGAGCTATTTTTCTAATACCGAAAGCTCATGCTCATTAGCTCATTCTAGGATTAGAATCCACGACCTTCTTCACTATATCCGACTATAGTATCACTGATCTATCTTAGTCTTAAAAGTCATTGTCAGTCGTTGACCTTTCTATTTACCTACACACACGCTGGTTCTATAATTATATTATGTTAACCTAGGTAAGTTACTCGAATATTATAATTTTTTAAAAACCGATACGAATAGGCACATTAGGAAATAAAATTCAAGACAGAATCTCGAAACATACATTTATTACTTCGCTACATAGAAAATGCCTATACTATGTTTAATTTCTACACATTAATACTTTTAGGCACCTCATCTTTTCATTAGGAAGACATAACTTAGCATTTTATTCCAACGCACATAATAGATAAATCAAAATTAATCATAAGTTAAATAGGTATGTAAGGTATGCATAAATATTTAATAATTTAATTAAGATTATTTCCTTAATAACATTATGGATGAATCCTACATAATTCCACTTTACATATTTCTGAGCTTAAAAACTATAGTTAGAACAACTACAGTTTAGAATTCTACCAGGGTCACTTCTTTAATGTACCTTATATTGTCAGGCCTATTCTGCTAAGCCTTATGAGCGTATTCATAAAAAGATCAATTCAATTCCCTTTCCAGACGGTCAACGCATCACAAAACTACAAATTAAAAAAAACTAGGAACCTTAGACGCGAAAAGTTGTGGACGTATTTTAGCTAAGATTGAAAATTAGAAAGTTTCTCTTTGTTTTATCTTACGTAAAATCTAAAATACTTATTCGGCAAAACATGGGAGTATCTATAGGTGCTTTGAGAAATACAAATAAATATTGGCAATGAAACTAAACTAACGTAGGCTACCTATTTGGCAGGAGTCCACTTCATCCTTGGCAACTTACATTACTAAAGCCAGGTATGTGAATGAAGCCTCTTTGAAAGACATCTAAGTCAGAGTTATCGCGCATGCGCTCTGCGAGGGCCTTCTCCTGAGCGAGCGGGTGCCACGCGCCGAGCGTGCAGGCGGGGTCGTCGCGTGCAGCGTGGTAGTGGCACCGGCGGGTCGCGCGCGCTGATGGCACATACTCGAATACACGCACGTGCGTGCATCTGTGCAGCGCGAACCATACACCTTTGGGATAGATACAAAAATAGAATAACGTTTCCATCTTTTATAAATAGTCGACAAATCTTTCGAAATCTACGTAGATGGATAAGTTCATTCACCAACCAATAAAACCAGATGAGGGAGGGTTTCTTCGAAGTCGATACGGGGATGAATCCTGAAGGACAGCCCACAGAGCCCACAGCACTTGCGGATTTATTAAATGGACGTCGGCGTCACTTGTTTTCTCTAACAACCTGTTCAATATTGTACAAACAATATTTTTTTTATCTCGATATTTCGTACATTTAACCATATACATATACCAATCGTTGATTTTTGTTTTATTGTTTGTTTTAGGGGGCAATCTTTGGAACTACTCACTTAACTGATTCTATACCAATAGAAAGTTAACACCCAGACTCGGGACAAGGAGATGTAATGAACATTTGTGTAGCTAATCCTAGATGGGAATCAAATCCACTATGTATAAGAAAATAAAGTTGGCGAATGACTTACTTTTTATAAATGGGAAACAAAGGGTAATCTGGATGACGATACCACTCTTCTAAAGTTGATGAATAGTTAGCAGGATCCCATATTAGAATAGATACTCTTTTAAACAAAGGATCTTCCAAGAAATTGAACTCAGGTTTACTGACGACCTGCAAATAAGATTTCTTTGATTCCAAGCTATTAGCTAGGTACTTATTATCCAATTAATAGAAAACAACAAACCTGAGAATTAAGGACTCGAATTGTTGTTTTAGAGCCGACATCTTCAGTGTAGTTCTCGGTAGGCGCGTTGTTGAACCGCAGCACCAAATCGTGAGAATCTGTAATAAATACATTTTCACTGAGAACTATTATGTAGACTACTGACAAGGGCATCGAATCGAAGGGCCAAAGAATCGAAAAAGCTAGTCAAATGAAATGTGCAAAATAAACCTTCCTTCACATGTTTTATCAATTTCTTATTCCAGTCCAGACAAATTTTATCATCTTTTATCGATGGTATTATAATAATTCATTACCTCCGTTACTAAGAGGGCGATTACGGCCATGTACAAATAGATTAAGATTTTTTATTCCTTATAGCTTCCTTATAGTAATCCAAAGTGTAGAAAAGAGGATTAAATAGGTACCTACCTACTTAGTAGGTAAGATAAATAAATGAAATTATATATTTTTTAATCTATACCTAGTAAGTTTGGTAGAGAAACCTATCCTACTAATCTTACTTAATCCTACTAATATTATAAATGTGAAAGTTTGGATGGATGAATGGATGTATGTTTGTTACTCATTTAAGCCAGAACGGCTGAAGGGATCTGTATGAAATTTGGCATAGAGATAGATTATAGTCTGGAATAGCACAAAGGCTACTTTTTATCCAGGGAAAAGATCAGATCCCTCGGAACGCGGGTGAAACCGCGCGGAACAGCTAGTAATATTATTAATGTGAATGTTTGGATGGATGTATGCTTGTTACTTATTTACGCCAGAACGGCTGAATGGATCTGGAAAAGATAAGATCCTTCGGGAACGCGGGTGAAACTGCGTGGCGGAAAGCTAGTAGTCCTATATAATGGCGATTAAGATATCCCGCAGTCAATACCGGCCTACACAAGACTTTCTATTGGTTTGGTCGGGGTCACTATCGGCCCGGTAAATAAATATTATTATCCATTAATAGCTTTGTATTGTTTGGATTGCACGAATTATTTTTCTTATACCACAAGTGACAACCAGGTCACCTGATGGTAAGTGACTACCGTTGCCTATAAGATCAGGGGGATTGCCAAAGTGTTGTACACCTTATTACAATGCCTTGAAAACTGGTTCTCAAATGTAATTGCTGGAACAAACCAACAGGTGCTTGGCGACAGACTTTCAACTTGAGGGTGGTAGCCAGCCAATCGAGTAGGTACTACAAAGTACCCAACCACCGTGCTGTAGTTTCCTCACGATGTTTTCCTGAAAGCTCAATCAAGCTCATTGTAGGATTCGAACGCACAACCTCCGCCGCGGTATTCGACGTCAGTAACCCTAAGCAATCATCACCTTGTCAAAAGTTTACCTTAGAACAAGGTTAGGACATATTAATTTACTACCTATCTAGAAGATAGGTTACTTACGAATATACTATGCTGCCCTCTGAACAAGGTGATGTCGGTTAAAAAGATGTGATGACTTAAATTAATATTTATATGATTAAGGGCGACATAAGAGTAGGTATGATTAGGCACTTTCCTACAGGAAACTTAAAAGACCACAATGTAATTAATCCGACCACATTGATCGAGCCGAATAAATTGTTATAATTCTATACAAGGTCCCGTGATTCAGACGCAAAAATCTAACAATACCATACTTTTCTACTAAACGATTGCATTTACGAATAATTTTATAACAATGTCAGACCTTGTAAATGTTTAGTTTCCGCTCCATTTCAGGAATTGTGTAAATACCCTGGTTACTGAGAGAGTTAAGTGAAATCATTAATATATATTAATAAAGCCTAAAGCTTAGATGTAACTGTTACATAATGAAATGTAGATACATACGATACTTCGGTACGAAAAAAGAAAGCTAAGTCAAAATTGTTATCAATGTATGACAACACCGTACCGTAGGTACTTACCACAGAAGTAAGTACTTTAGTAATCAATCATACTCACATAATTTCTATAATTAAGTTAACAGGAGTAGTGGGCGGCTAATCTTCCGCACGACGTGACACACATGTATGAAAGCGGAACAATGGGAATAAACGACATGATTAACTATAAAATACTATATAATTACATCCATTCTTCGTCTATTATTGAGTAAACGTTCACTTTTTTCTATGATGAATATCTCAAAAGCTCAAGCTAAAGATTATACCGTCTTTGTAGTTAGCCTTGGGTTTAGGGATGTCAGCCTATTGCAGTATCCTACGCCCTGGTACCCTGTGATTTTTCAAAGCGATGGCCTTTGAGTGCATAAGTTCAACGTTCTCACTCCAGGTTTGTTTGTTTATTTTATTTTTATTTATTTATTATTACAGAAACAAACGGTCATACAGATGTTAAGGATAGGAATATATGAACATCATAAGACCTATAGTTTCCTTAATTTTTTAAAATACTGACATTTGAAGTGAGTTATGTACTAATCATAAAAACACAAAACATAATCTATACCCAGTCGGTTGAAGTTTGTTACAGTAAAGCTTGTATGTATACAAATACACTTATTTATGTTGTAATCAAAAATACATATTAGTTTGATATTACAGGCATTTAAACTTACGATAAAAACGGGTCCCGCTAACAGTCACGTGGCCGTATGTGACGTCAACCTGCAACGCTCCGCTATAAGCGAGCGTTGCAAGATGACGTCACACCGTCACGCGAGTATGTTCGCATCCCATTTATGCCACTCCTATCAATGAATGAATTCCTAATACTAGTCCAGGACGCGGCGGACCCAGTGCGGCTTGGAGAGTTAAATACGAATGCAAGTTAATTACATGCCTCGGCCCTAGCAAATAAGTGAATAAATAAACATTAAGTAGGTAGATATTAGCTATTTTTTAATATTCCTTTCTTACATTAGAAGAAACAGTCAGCTCACGAGCAAAAGAAAATGCCGAGGCGTTTCAATTTAATGGTAAATAAAACTGTTCAATAATGTATGTGGCGACATTAACGCCCGGCGCGGGGCGTGGAGGCTTCACTTGTTCTATTGTTTATAGCGAAGTACTGCCAAGTGCCAGTTACGACATCACTCTTCATTTTGCTCTTAATATCACACTGATTTATTGTACCATACAACAATTAACGTTAATAGGGTGTCAACTAAACAATAGCTAATTGATTACAATCGCCAGCAGATAAAACAGTGATAACTACTGATTATTATTATACTTACCCACTATATTGTGGGTACTCCATTTTTTAACATACAAACGCTACCATAGATAGGTACAATTTACAACTAAGAAAATTTAAGTAAACAAGCTGTCCGCCGCGGTTTCACCCGCGTTCCCAATGGAATCGTAACTTTTCCCGGGATAAAAGGTATATCCCATTTCTTTAGCAATTTTTTTTACATCTGTTTTAAAAATGGAGTAGGTATATATAGGTAGGTAGGTTACTGCATTAATACCTCAAACATCCTTTAATTTCGATCTTTTTACATTCAACTTCAAATATTAGGATATGGTAAAATAAACATTTACTAACAACTAATCAGTATGAAGACACGAAATAAACAAGTTTATATTCTGTGCGAAACCGAAACAGAACAGCACTCTTATTTGTTTCATAATAATATTGTATCTTCTCGTCGCTCGCGTCTAAGCGCACAATGGTAAGTAAGGTACCCAGCATGAATTATGCAGACCCTTTACATGCGTGGGTTGATGACACCGCAGTGGCTTCGCTTGCACTGTAAACAATAGCGCGGTCTGCCTGAACTTCTCTACCATTTCACTCTAAGCGTATGTTGGCAATGGGACCAATATTGAAAAAGGTATAGGTAACTTGATCAAGTTATTATCAATAGTAGTAGTAATAATATATATTATAATTTAAAACAAAATCATATAACTTTCATTATTCTTTCAATACCTATACAGCGACCCGCCCCGGTTTCGCACGGGTAGCAGAGCATATTCGCCCACTTTTTTTCTATCGTAGTGTCGTTTAAGGATTCTACTAGCTGTCTCCCGCGGTTTCACCTGCGTTCCCGAGGGATCTTATCCTTTCCCGGGATAAAAAGTAGCCTATGTGTTATTCCAGATCTACCTGTGTGTCAAGTTTCATCATAATCCGTTCTGCCGTTTTTGCGTGAAAGAGTAACAAACATCCATCCATCCATTCAAACTTTCACATTTATAATATCCAAGGTTTCATCCGCGTTCCCGTGGGATCATAATTTTTCCGGGGATAAAAAGTATCTTATATGCTATTCCAGACTATAATCTACCTCTGTGCCAAATTTCATCCAGATCCGTTTAGCCGTTCTGGCGTGATTGAGTAACAAACATCCATCCATCCATCCAAACTTTCACATTTATAATATTAGTGGATTGGTTTACATGGCGCACGCCAGAAAAGCTCCCAGTCAGTCGGCATGATTTGTTCCGGCATCTTCAACAATCATCTCATATTCCAGCCCATATCTACACACAAATTCTAAATGATTAGGTATACCTATATACACCAAAAACTTCCTCATGAATCAGTCCATCTATTGGTGTAAAAACCGTATTAAAATCCGTTGAGTAGTTTTTGAGTTTATCACGAAAATACATAGGTCCTACCTACAGACTGCAGACAGACAGACGCGGTGGGGGACTTTATTTTATTTATAATATGTAAGGATATTAAGGAAGGATGTAGGTACGTAGGTACACTAACTAACCTTCAAAAAACTCTTTGGAGATGATATTGTAATTTGTGTTTTTTAAAACGCCCGCGTCTTATGGCTTTTCCTGAGAATAACGTTGCCAACACCAGCAATTTCTTATGAAAAAAGCATAAACAGGACTTTTCGTAAGTACTTTAATGAGAGACGAGTTGTGAAGTTGTGATATCAAAATATCTCTGCATAAATGGTACCTTTGTGCAACTGCAAGGATCACTTTGCTTTTTCTTAATTTTTCACGTTAAACATTAAAAACGGCTGTCAGTAGGTACCTATCCGCCAGAATAATAATATGTGAGCATCTTACAATGTTGCAATGATGTCGTAGTATTTATTGAATGACACAACGCGTACCCCTTTTTTACGTGTTGAATTTCAAAAAGCTTTCTTATTCTTCGTCTATGTTTTAAAAACAACACCTGTGAGAAAATCAGCTTTCTAAACTACAGGTAAAAGATGTCCTTACACGTGTAGGTAGGTACGTATCCTCAGTCGGAAGTGTGTGTCATTGTCTGCCCCACGTCTGAGCTATAAAGTTATCAGCAGTTTTCGAGAAAGGACAAAGACATGGATTGTGGTTATAGAGTGACTAACACAATGCAATAAAATAATATTATATGATTTGTTAAAAATATGATTCATCCACTCGTGTCACCTTTATAGCAAAGGTAAGTATGAAAGCTTAAAAACTAGATTTCTATCTTTATTCTTCAATTGCTGGAACCATCGGGTAAATCTTCAACATATTTATCCGTCTAGGTAGGATTATGACTTCCATAGAAGTATGATAAGTAGGTACAATAACTACCCACATTAGGTACCAAATCCTAGTATTAATTGAGGATCACCTTTTAACAACATTACTCATGCCATTAACAAAATATTCCCTATTTTTTTTTAATATTTATAAAAGCAGAGTTTAGTTTGTCAAAAACTTGGTGTTGGACACCCAAAAAATAAGAAAATGTTTACCTAATTTAGTTAGGTATACATCTACCTACATACTAAAACTATGTAAGCACATAAATCATAATACGCATCCAATATCTCTGTCACTAACCGCGCGGGATCTTAAATATTTTATGTTAATATTTAAACGATAGGACTTTTATATCGGCTATTAGCATAGATTAAATAAGTCGGGATTTTACGGTGCGAACGCGCAGGTTTTACAGAAAAGCAGGAGGTAGGTAGGTACATATAGGCGCCGGCGCCATAACATTTATCGCCTACAAGCCAAATCAGCATATCAAGCAAACTGTCGAGCATTTGTTTGGATAACAAAGCACGTGAATGGTTGGAAGCTATCAAATGTCGCGTGCATACCTACCAAAACTGCATCAATCAAATATGAAATCCAATTGACGTGGTTGATAAGAAACCTGTCACGCATCAGAACGTGGGTTCGATTCCCACCCAGGACAGAATTTTTTCACGAAATAATTAAAAATATAACATCGTTACTTACCTAGATACATTATTTGGGAAATACCTACTAGCGAAAGTTTTTTATCGTAGATATTTCATTCTTTCGTATATTTTATGTACCTAATTATCCTAAAAACGCAGCAAAATTTCATGATCGTTTGATTCTTAATTTAATGCCTACAAAGACTTTTAAACTTATACTAATTTAAATTTCTTTGATTTACTTATCTAATGGTAGCGGTTAGGATTATGGTCAGTAGTAGTCTGACTAATCTTCTATTAACACGAAACATGCACACTAGGTACTTTAGTTTTTTCCACTACAAACTTTTATTTAGGTAAAAAGTGGTAAGAAAGAACTGAGTAATAAGTAAAACCCCAGGGACAAAATAATTCGTGTAATTCGCATACGATTTGGGCCGGTTCGGCGAAGAAGGCGGCTCTTGCATGTCAATGCGTTTACAAAGCAAAGATCCGTTGCGATAACTGACACAATACATGGTCGATCACCTACCATCGTCTACAACCCGTAATGCAATGCAACCACCCATTGTAAGAAAGAACACAGTTATAAACACATCTATAGATAAGATACCCTACAAATAATTAGGTAGGTATGTAAGTATTTCAGATACCTACGTATGTACGATTTCTTAAAAAACCGGCCAAGTGCGAGTCGGACTCGCGCACGAAGGGTTCCGTAAAAAAGACAAAAAAATCACGTTTGTTGTATGGGAGCCCCCCTTAAATATTTATTTTATTTTAATTTTATTATTAAAGTAAAAATACAACTAGTTATTTGGGGAATATTTCAAGTGCCTTGCTGATATCGAGCAAAAAAGGGCAAAAAAATAGCGTTTGTTGTATCGGAGCCCCCCTTGAATATTTATTTTATTTTGTTTTAGTATTTGTTGTTATAGCGGCAACAGAAATACATAATTTGTGGAAATTTCAACTGTCTAGCTATCGCGGTTCTTGAGATAGAGCCTGGTAACAGACAGACGGACGGACATACAGCGAAGTCTTAGTAATAGGGTCCCGTTTTTACCCTTTGGGTACGGAAACCTAAAAATGAACTTATATTTTAGGCTATTGAAATGCGTGCTCATTACGGATTGTTACCTTATGACGCAGAACCATTCAAATAAAATATAAAGTAAAATAACAAAATGCACATTTAGGACGATACTTTTCAAAAGATAAGAAAGAAGAAAAGATAGATAAAGTTAAATGTCTTTGGAAAGGTCCCTATTCACACAAAATGACTGACGGCTCATGTGATTCAACTTGTCCATTGTAACAAAAACTATAAGAAAATAGGAGTTGTTGTTAAAAAGTATTTAAATGCAGTATTCAAATTACCTATAAATCCACCTAATCTTGATCCAAGTAGCGCCCCTGCGCTGGTAACAACAGCACAAGTGTTGAACATGCGGCCTTGCAGCACAGGCACGCGGGGTATACGGAATCCAAGACGCGCAAATGGTTCATCTTTTGCAGTCACTGTCCTTACTTTCACACGTTTCAGCGCACACATCACTTCTTTCTTTGAGCCTTCCATTCGGTTACTACCATCATATCTCACATCGTAAGTATTCTGTGAATCTAACCCCGACCGGAAAACCTTACTGTCCCCCATTAGGACTCGATGAAATTCCTTCAGCAACAACTCCTTGAATTCTGTCGTTCGCTCTACACAATCTGACGTCATCATGTCGTCACAAAGATACTTATCACTATCCAGCTCCAATATTGGTTGGTGTATATTAGGGAACCTCGGACTGCCATGGCTTTTATGAACTATATTAGTGGACGGATGATCTTGAGACGCAATAGATTTGCTTAACGTTTGTGTTAGCACATTGCTGCTCCAAAAAGCGCCGATAGCTGATCTACGATTCTTCCCAGCGTTATCGTTTCGCAACGTGGAGTTTAATGTCAATTTAAAACGAAACTTGTCAGAATTATAAGAGTCTTGATAGTTCATAACAGTGCCACTGGTCTTGGGAGGATTTCCTGGTGATTTATTAAATAACCTCTGCTTCTCTATATACATCCAATATTGCGACCAAATCAGGTATAAGTATCCACACATACCAAAGCAAAGAAGGTTTATGAAAACCCAAACAGACATTGCTGCCGCTCTCATTTCAAATCACAAACTTATCACTTATATTGATGAAAGCAAGCAAAACACAAAACGAGTTTTATTACTATGCCTCACCATTTAGTTTACAATTACTTAGCTATGCATAAGATTCTCTAAAAGGAACACTTCAAATTACTAATTGGAAAATAAGCTAATTGTATTAAAAATGTAAAAATCACAACCATGAAATATAACAAAGCTTTTTAGCTAAATATGGAAGCGGAGGGCGGAGTGCTATCAGCTGATAAAGGCACAATATACCTAACATTGCGCATGCGTAAAAGCTTCTGCAAAAGCCGCAACGCCCTTTATACGTATGAATAATATCAATGGTATTAATTACAGAATTAAACAATTAACTTTACTGATAATGACATCATGTAAGATCCTAGCTACTAATATTATAAATGTGAAAGTATATTTTGATGTGAAGATGTTTGTTTCTCTTTCACGCAAAAACTGTTGAACGGATTTTGATGAGCCTGAGAAATGATAAGATATCTCCGGAACGCGGGTGAAACCGCGCGCGACAGCTAGTAGGAAATAAAACAAGTAGGTAGACTTGAATGTAAGGGTTTAATTTAAAAAATAACTATACAATAGTTTCTATTCTGGAATTTATTTTAGGATGCAGATTTTCACAATCATGTTATGAAAATATTTCGGTAATAAAAATATAAATATTAGGTAAGTACATTGATTAGTATCAATTGGTTCATTGTACTATGTACAAGATATGTTATAAAATTACCTTATTTCTTCACACCGCTTAAGATGGCACAAAAAAAATTGCGCAAGTCAAACGCTAGATTGTCATCACTCTGAGTGCATGGAGACCGGAGCCCTAGACTATAATTCCGAACATTTTGGTAGTTTGAGTCATTTTCTACATATAAAAAATTAAAAATGCATAAAGATAAATACTTGGCATATTTTAATGGTTTTTTTTAAAATACGTTATTATTATAATTTACATATATTTTAATTTATATTTTGCTTAGGAGTGCAATCGATTTACAAAGCTAAGGTTTAAAATATGATTAACACACGGCAATTATGGTTGCTCCCTGTTAACCAAACTTTTTAACTGAACCTATCAAATAATGCCATCGCACGATCAAACCCGGAACAAATAGTGGGTAGATGGTGTGGGCAAACATTACAGACAGATACTAAATACAACCTCAAATACTGAGTTTTCCGCCAGGTCGCAAGTAAGGATTTCACGTATGTATCATGTTTTTAAACTTCTTACCCTTGTTACCAAGATTCGATAATTCGAAATTCAAAATTCGATATTACTTGAATTCGCTTATAGAATTCTTTAAATTAAACTACTAATTAAGTAATTAAAAAAATAAGTATTGCACTATAAAAATAACGATAAAAAACAGCTTAAATTAATTATCTACTTAGATATATTCAGTGACTAGTTTACTTTCCGTAAATAATATTAATATAATACACCTCATGTCAATATTTTTTTAATAATATACTTAGATTCTGCAGTAGGTACCTACATCTATATTCTTATCTACTTAGTACTTTTATTTATATAATTAATACTTTTATTTGGATGAAAATTTTAAAATATTTACAGTTGTCATTAGTCGCAAAGTTAGTTTATTGATTAAGATATGTAAATATCATGTAGAGGATCTAGTGTTAAATCGAACTCTAATATTTCACCTAAGCTAATCGTAAGTTAAAAGGGATCACCGTTTTTCTTGTATTCGTTTACTTCAGTCCATCTTTACTGTGTCTAGAGTAGAAACTCTTTAATTATAAAATAAATAACAAATTCATAATAAATAAATGGGATTGATCGTCTCCCAACAAATGAAACACAATTTGCTTTAAAAAAATCTAAATAATCGCTTATTGTGACATCGGTAGGTAGTCGCAATATTCGTTCATCGCAATAGATATTCATTCACCATTCCTATGTTCACTTTCATATTCTGCTAGGTTGCGAAGATCGCAGATGTAGCAATCATTAAGGATTGTTTCTCTTCTAAGGGGGCAGGGAAATGAGACATTTCAACGCGCATTGTTCCAACGATTGTATGGCGGGGGCTCAGCAGTGGTGTCCAACCTTGTGAGCAGCGTCGAATAGTGCAGGAGAGGTACTATCCCACCACCTAGCACCATAGCACCAAAATACGGCTTGTGGATTAACCTGAATAACATAATAGTAAATTAAACTTGAGATCGAAACAAAACATACAATAGCATGGATGCGATGAATTTCACTTTTCATTAAAAGAAAACAATTCGTTAGATTTTTTATTTTATACTCATTAGAATTTATTTGATACTCGTAAATTAGGCTACATTGTATTCGTACTGATATTATTGTGAAGAGACTCACCACGGTAAAGATATGATGAACATTGAGTACGAAAACGAAAGTACCAAATTAACCCAAACTCTGGTACATCTTCTAAAGTTACTTGAAATCCAGTGGCATTGAAGAACTGTAACAAAAGAAGTTAACAGAACCATTAATTGAAACATCATTTCAGTTATTAAAGATTTTTCAGACCCTAATTTTATAGATTGATGGGTTTCTTAAAAAACAGATACTATATTCAACATTAACGCCCGAAATTAATAACCTATCCACAGTTTAATGTAGAGCTATCGGAATGTATCATAGAACTTTATTAATGATCTACCTTTAGCTCTACCTTTAACTGTGGATAGGTTATTAATTTCGGGCGTAAGTGAAGTTCACTGTTAGGCTTTTTATTAACAGGACCATGCCAACTAGTAATGAAAGAATTACAGAAGTGTTAAGATTATTGCCAACTCTTCTCAGCAAAAGCAACCTTCCAAACAGTATTAGAGTCAGACTATTCAGTGCTTGTGACGACTTATTTGGTAAGAATTTTACTTACACAACGTTACCCAATCGGGATGCAAGGTCATGGTGGATGAGAATACTTGCACAAATCCTAACAGCCTATACTTCCATGTGTGGATATTGGCATCTCTTCTCTCTAGCTCGTGTAACTGTGTCAGATTATATGAGCCTTTTCGTAGGACCGATATAGGGTCAGCTGAGGGGAAGCTTGATGGACTGTATGACTGCAGTGCACCATTTTCTACCACACCCACCGCAGTATACTGGAAAATTTTTTTACAAGATTGATATCGAGGAAGGTGAGAGAAGTACATACTGACAAGACTATCATTTAAAAAAAAAACAAGAAATCATAAATTAATCTAAATACCACATTTTATGGATTACTTGTTTTCCGCCCCGCGGTTTCACTCGCGTTCCCGAGGGATAAGAACCCTCGGGAACGCGAGTGAAACCGCGATAAAACCGCGATTTTCCCGTGATAAAAGTATCCTATGTCCTTCTCCAAGGTTCCATCTATCTCTATACCAAATTTCATCTAAATCGGTTCAGCGGTTTAAGCGTGAAGAGGTAACAGACAGACAGACAGATAGACAGACTTTCGCATTTATAATATTACTAGCTTTTGCCCGCGACTCTAGTTCTATGACCCAAACACAGATGTGCAAAGTAAATATATATACCGGGTGACTTTTTTTACCGTCTTGAAAAAAATTGGGCGTGATAGGTAAATGGAATAGAAGCCTATGGCATAGTTACTTTATTTATTTAATTATTTTACTAACATAGTCTGAAATTATTCTACCAATATATACTACTCATTTACACTCTATTTTGCACATTAAAAGATTTAAAATATAAATTCGAAAAAAAAAATTAAAATAATCCAAAACCGTAAACATAGTTACCCTAATAAACGCGCGACAAATTTTATGAATGATTTCGCTACAAATGCCTACAACTCTCTCTCAAGCACACTCGCACCCGCCGGGCGCCCCTTCTCGCCGGCCGCCGTCGGCGCAGGTAGGCACAGGCATCCCGAATTCCGCCATTCCCCACCCCCCGCCCGGCCGCCCGCCAACCATCCACCGCCCGCCGCCCGCGCAGTCGCCTGCAATTAGGCATTCCGTGACGTCGTGTTTGTGACGTGGTACCTACGTCATCTATTCGCATTGTTTACATTACCTTCGGTCGCTCGCGCTCGCTGTGATATTACCGTAAACATGTAGGAATACAACAATGTAGAGTATTTAGCAATGGTGCAGTGTTATATCATGTCTGGTGAAAGCTTAGATGGTGCAAGGCGAATGTATACAGAACCACAACATCTTCAATCTCTCCGCCGGCAGGTTATTCCGGATCCGCAAATTCCCAGCACTACTTTGATTTTGAATACGTATCAACTGTCCAGCCCTTTACAAAAGATCGGTGCGCGAGTATCTGGACAGTCAGTTCAGTGGCAGGTGGATAGGTCGCGGGGGACCTGTGAACTGCCAGACATAACCCCTTTGGACTTATTTGTGGGCCGAACTAAAACGGTTGGTGTACACTGAAGAAGCTCGCAGTGTCAGTGTGTTAAAACATCGCATAATATACGCTTTTAATATTTTAAAAAGTGATAGAAACACCCTTCGTAGTTTAACAAACGAGAGAAACGGTGGACACTTTGAACAATTACTGCGATATCGCTAAAAGGTACTTAATTATTTTGTCATTATCAGTGTAATTTGTAAATAAGTTGATTTCAATCTTTTAAATACGCCTAGTATGTTGTAGTTGTAGTTAACGTATAATCTTGTAGGTATCAACTATTTTATTCGTTCTGACAAATAATGTTATGAGTAGGTAATGATAAAGTTTAACATGTACCACAACTACAGCATGTTAGATGGTCCTAAGCCCTTAAAAGTATGAAGGGAAGATCGAAATCTCTAAAATAACAGTTTGTTAAACCGCAACGGTAGAAATGCGTAGGTACTGACGCTATCTATTTCGCTCGCACTTCATTCATGCGCGATCCCGTTCTTGGTAGTAATAGGCAGTGTAGGCACCTATTTTATTTACTATTACGCACGCGCCGCCGCGCCGTGTAGAATGTTATCTTTTTATGTATTTTATTGGATTTTCTGAACTTTAATAACCGAAATGCTAGTACACAAATATTAACGTCCATAGATTCTATTCCACAAACATAACACACCATGTTATTATCAAGACGGTAAAAAAAATCACCCGGTATATATATAAATAAATTGAAAAAAAAAAGTTTTGCAAACCTTACTGTGTCATATATCAATTGAAAGGGCTTGTACAGGAAAACCTATGAGAATTCTATCAATCAATTGAAAATAAAGTGGTAGACTCAATATAATACGATACGATACAATATAGTACGGAACCCGTTCAACTCGAATTTGGCCGGT
This sequence comes from Ochropacha duplaris, assembly GCA_951361185.1. Lineage (NCBI taxonomy): Eukaryota > Metazoa > Arthropoda > Insecta > Lepidoptera > Drepanidae > Ochropacha > Ochropacha duplaris. The sequence continues at coordinate 8,458,020 of OX592693.1, read as the reverse complement.
TTTTACATAAATATCCAGACAGACAGTCATAAATCAGTTCAGCGGTTATTGATTCCCCATACAAACTTTCACCCCCTTGAAGGGTGATTTCTGGGATAAAAACTATCCTATGTTTTTTCCCGGGACTCAAACTATCCCTATACCAAATTTCATCTAAATCGGTTCGGCGGTTTAAGCGTGAAGAGGTAACATACAGACAGACAGACAGAAATTAATTCAGCGGTAAATTGATTTCCCATACAAATTTCCACCCCCATTTTCACCCCTTTAAAGGGTGATTTCTAGGATAAAAACTATCCTATGTTTTTTCCCGGGACTCCAACAATCCCTTTACCGAATTCCATCTAAATCGGTTCGGCGGTTTAAGCGTGAAGAGGTAACAGACAGACAGACACACTTTCGCATTTATAATATTAGTATTAGTATGGATAAGTATGGATGGATAATGCATTGTCATCGAGTTGTGATCTACCCTGAAAGTTTCAACTAGATAACTAATCAGGAAGTACTGGAAATTTGAGTTGCAAGATTCCACCCGGAACGATAGACAGAGTAATAAATATTAAATGCGTTTATCGGCCGCCGTCCGTTATAAATGCGCAGGACTGATAGAAAGACCGTCAATTTAAAAATCCCATTCCTTTAAGTTAAACTTTAAGTTATAAAGAAAGGTATTCTTACAATGTCATCTTCTCTTCCAGCGTAAGAGAAATGTACGCGACGATCACCTATTTCATGTTGGAGAGCACTCTCGCCATGATAGTAGAAACCTGAGTGTAACTTGATGTCACTGCGCTCCGGTCGTGAATCGGACCAAATTTCGTAATAATCATTCACTTTACGTTTCACATCTAAACCTGCAAATAGAAGCATTTTCACCATTATCATATACAATATTTGGGACTATGGAAACATTTAAGGTGACGATAGCTCAGTGGTAGTGACGTAAGACATCGCGGTTTGAGCTTTCGGTGAAGAAAAACATCATGAGAAAACCACATCATGGTGATAGGGTACTTTGTAGTACTCGAATGGCTGGCTATCACCTTCAAGTTGAAAATCTGTCGCCCAGCACCTTTCGATGTGTACCGGCAGTGGCACTTGAGAGCCAATTGCCTTTAAGTCATTGTAATAAGGTGTACGACACATTGGCAATCCCCCTGGTATTGCTAATGCCTATAGGCAAAACGGTAAAATGACAAAATATCCATTTGCGCATTCGCAAACATAAATCCGTACATTCCATTATATGAAATTCTAAGAAAAATAAACAAAGGATTTCCAAATATTCCTATAATAATAAAAGTACACATTTTCCTCAGTAAGTACATAACTTATACATGGTTGGTAGTGAATAACTATTTATTTACCTACTTTAATACAAGTTAGTCAGGTCTAATTCAACATAGCACTTAAATTGCACCTATAGGAATAAACATCATGCAAATTATCCGGTGGGTTTGGTGGGTTGGTGGGACAGACGTACCAATCAAACAATAGCATAACAATTGATTAGAAATTCCTCGCGAGTTTAGTTATTATTATAAATTATATATTAAATAAATAAATAAAGGCAATGGCATGGTTAGTAAGTAAGCCACCTGTCACACCACATATCGTGAATATCCCAGGATTTTTATTTAAATAGTTTTTAAAACAAATACTCATTAACATACCTAAATACAACCAGCCAATTTTAACATTCTCTGCAATTTGTGTTTCACTAAAAAGTGGCATTGATGTAGGATTATGATGGCCTGGTCTTATGTAGAATAGTGATGACTCAACCTCATAGTCCCTCCAGTCTTTGTGGTACCAGTAAGTTTTCTGCGACTCTTCTGCAGGTTCACTTAAGAAGTTGTCTTGTTCTCTAAAGAACAACAATTGTGCTTTGATTATGGTCATGCCCACTTCAATCATGAGTGGAAAATACTTAATAATATTTAGAGCTGTGATCATGTTGCATTTTATATGAGGCATCACATAGAAAATCATATGTATTATATACATAGGTGACTGCAATCACTTACCATCAGGTAAGTAACCCCCCATGTGTACATGTCAGACTTTTTCACTAATGCTTGGTTAAATATCAATTGCGTGCACCCTAGCCCCCAGCTAGGAATCGATAAAATAATACTTACAATAAATAGGGATGTACAATCGTTTTATCTAATACAAACACCATGAATGTTCTCTGTCGCAGAACTACGGGCGGAAGGGGACGGCGGAACGTAAATATGGAAATATGTGTGACACAAGCAGTAAAAAGGTTAATATCAAAAATGCTATATTAGGAAGTAAAACTTACGTAGTCTCCTCATTCCACTGGTACATTTGCACACGTTTTCTCAATTTAACAGCCTGCACCTGAATGTTGAAGTCTGGTTCTGATATTGGTTCAAGGATGCGGAGTGGGCCAACAATATGCACAACATGTCCTTCATAATTTGCTGTATCTTCCCTGGAGTGTACATCTAAACTCTCAGCTGCAGACACTAGTTCTTCTAACATTAGATTACTTTGTATTGTTTGACTCTGTAATAATTATTTAATTTATTTTTTATGTGTAGATTTGGGACAACCATCTTATTTTCAAGCCAAGAGGTTTAATAAGCATAGATGGAGCCAACCCCAAAAATAGATTGACACTTACCCTTTCTTAATAATCTACCAATTACATAATGTAAAAGGCAGGTACTATAAGTGGCCACCTACTTTTGGGGCTGACCTACATACTTGTAAAACAAATTAAATTAAAATATACCTCTGCCCAAACCAGAAAGTAAGTAACTCCAGAAAACAATATAAGGCTAATACTTGTAGTCAACCAAGTTTGCTTGAAATGACTTCTCACTGCTGCCCAATCCATCTGAAATTACAATTTAAACAATTATGATATTGTAATCTAATATTCAACATTTATTACTCCAATATATTTCCATTTCATTGTTTTGTTCCTTATCTAACACATACTTAATAGATAGTTACACCCACTGAGAGCAAACAGACATGTTCATGCACATTAATGCCTGTTCTGGTTGGGAAAGAAGATATTATAACAAATCCTACTAATGTTATATAATGTGAAAGTTTGTATGTTTGTGATATGAAACTTGGTATATCATATCCTGGAATAAAACATAGGATACTTTTTATTCCAGTAAAAGATAAGATCTCTCGGGAACATGGGTGAAACCATGGGGTGGAAAAGTAGTGACAAAAATGGTCATTATGTATGGGACAAAATTTTGTTAAAAGCATATGAAATTCTTATGAAAACATTTGTCGCGTGCAAAAACGACTTCTAACCGATGGTTGATCAATAGAGTATAAATAATTATAACAATAAAATTTTCAAACAAACAAGAAACAAGCTAAGGCGATGATAGCTCAGCGGTAGTGACGTCGGATACCGTGGGTTCGAATCCTACAATGAGCTTGAGCTTTCGGTGAAGGAAAATATCGTGAAGAAACCATAGCATCAGTTTCCATCTAGGCTCTGTGTGCTTACCACCTTCGGTCACATCAATCACTTACCATGGTGAGATTGTGGTCAAAATAACGCCTAACCTAAAATGATATTGCAATTTGTATCAAATACATACCTTTGTATTACTTTAAACAAATAAAACGAGCTGTAAATTAAGCGAATTTTATCAGCGGTGTCACTTTATGCAATAAAATGTAATGTAACATATTATTTGTAATTATATACCTAACTCGTAAACTATTAAACTTTTTGTTTATGGGAATATACCCACAGAAGACTTTTACTCCTAGAACATACCTATTTTTTAATAAATTTTTTTACTGAAGTAAATAATAATTGACAGATGCTATGTCACTTTATTTATATGACACACACAAAGTTTACAATCTTTAGTCATGACCATAGCTACAAAGTCTTTCAGTCGTATACATTTTCTTCAGTTTTAATATTCTTCTTTTATTTGTCATATTCACTGTAAAGTCTAGTCCTCGTCCGTACAAGTCCGGTTAGGTTTATGTGAAATTGGTGGCTGTTCCACTAAAACTTTTCACGGACTTTTTCGCAAGTTCCCGCCAAAAAGTCCGAAATTTGTAAATACAATATAATGTTGTCATATTTATTGAAAAAGTGAGATGTAGTTTAGCGCACTATGAGCGCACTCCACTTGTACAAAGTGATTGTAACCATTATTTTTTTCAGTATCTCTGTTAATGTGTTGAATAATATCTTTGATTCCTCCCACTGCCTTCAAGATTTACTGAAAAATGTAGGCACATTCATACCAATTTATAAATATACCAAAATGATACAAATTATTTTTAAAATAATAAGACTGAATAAAATACTGAAGATATGGCTTAAAGGGGTAAGGCTTAAATATACCAAGCCAAAAACCTTTAAAAAAACTGTAAACGTCAGTCAGTTTACTTAATATATTACATACTCTTTGAGTTTACTTACCTACTTCATGATTAAGTTTTATTATTATTTGATTATTATAGATTACTTCCCCAGTTTAAATTACTTTACTCTTTGGATTACTTTATTTTATTGTACATAATATCTACTGTGATAATAATATCTTGTTTGGGTCGTATAGTAAAATACTATTTGATGTTTCGTGTCTACATATTGATAATGGGTATCAACTCACCATTATCAAGAAGTTTGTGTGGAATCACATCAAGAATATCACATAATTTTAAACCATTCCTGTGCAGATTTTTTAAATACCGTGCCATTTTTAGATCTTTATGAAAGAACAACCGGTTAGTGAACGTAAGATGTGGGTACTTACTTACTTGCCATAGTTTGTTCATCAAGAATTTGTTGTTTTCCTTTGCAGGAACACCAGTATGAGTTGATTAAAGAGGCGTACATAGTACGATTTATTAGGGAATCCAACTACAGAGACTAATGAGATACTAGCTAAACTCGTCCACACGTAGCTGTGGCTCTGTCTGATCTATATAAAGTGGAAAGATTTGATTGTTTGTTTGCATCGAATAGGACCGATAAAAAAAATTATTTCACCATCAGACAGCTACATTCCTGATGAATATAGGCTGTATGTTGTCCCGGCAAAATACAAGATCCCACAGGAATGTGGGGACATATTAATTAAAGAAAGTAAATATAAATTGCTGCCATTTGGGTTGGAAATTCAAAATAAAAACTACATATCTATATAAAAACATTCTTCTATTTAAACACTTAAAAAATTACGGCAGTAAAATATGTCTAGGTTTGTCAACTGGCAGGTGAAAAAAGACCCACATGATAATTGAGAAAATGACCGTGAATAACTATCAAAATTTGTTAAACTGTTTTGATTCCTCAGTTTCAGTTTAATGATATTAAATAAAATAAATGATTTATAGGTCAAAAAATACCAGAAGATAATTTACACACATTGAGAAAAAAACATCCAAACATAGACAGCCTAAGCCATGACCGTCTACAAAGTACCCTGCAGATTCTAGAAAAGTTCAATATTGATGAAGTGGATGCATGCCTGAACCTTCATGTCTTCACTATGAACCCCATCACAATGGATAATTATGGGGAAATACTGAGAGAATGCGATTTTGTGAAGGTGCTTCCCCAACATATTATTAAGTAAGTAACATTGTAGGTATTCTATGATTTAAAATTAATGCTATATAAAATTTATCCTTTTTTGAAACATAATCTTTATACTATTAAAGTAAGCTAAACTGGTAGGTACTATAGAAACCAGATTAGATATATTATGTATTCATTTACACTTATATGTATAGAAGAGCTTTTAGCTTTTGGTGAAGGAAAACATTGTGAAAAAACCATAGCATGGTGGTAGGGTACTTCATAGTACCCAGCTGGCTGGCTACCACCCTCATGTTGAAAATCTGTTGCTAAGCACCTATTGGTGTGTTCCGACAGCTGCACTTGAGAGTCAGTTTAAAGCTTATCCAGAATTATTAAAAATGATTACCCAAAAACAGAACTGACTGATGTGCATCAAAAAAATTGAACCCTTAATTATTCAATGGCATGGCAGTCAGTGATTGTAAACTCTACACCAACCAACCTGTTAACAAAATACTTAGTACATTTCAGATATCACGCCATTGTCAGATCCAGGACGATAGCCCGTCTGAAGAAAGAGGGTTTTCTCAGAGATGACCTGAGACTAGAAAAAGTACTTTACAATAAGTTAGAAGAATGGCCAGCAAGTTGTAAGACTTTTGAGAATTACGTAGTAAGTATCTAGCCAAATAATATTTTCTCAATATTTTTTCTGGGTTGGTCCTATAGGACTTTGACTTTTTGGCTACATTTGAAAAATAAATCTGTATAATACAATAGATAGATACAACCTATTATTTAAATTTTACTTACTACAAAGAAAAATATTAATTAACTAGCTGTCATCTTATCTTCACCATCATCCCTATTGACGTAAATCCAAGCAGATATTTTCATATTATCTACTTAGGTATATTCAGAGACTAGTTTACTTTCCGTAAATAATATTAATATAATACACCTATGTCAATATTTTTTTAATAATATACTCAATTCTGCAGTAGGTACCTACATCTATTCTTATCGACTTAGTACTTTTATTAATATAATTTATACTTTTATTTGGATGAAAATTTTAAAATATTTACAGTTGTCATTAGTCGCAAAGTTAGTTTATTGATTAAGATATGTAAATATCATGTAAATAGAGGATCTAGTGTTAAATCGAACTCTAATATTTCACCTAAGCTAATCGCAAGTTAAAAGCGATCACCGTTTTTCTTGTATTCGTTTACTTCAGTCGATCTTTACTGTGTCTAGAGTAGAAACTCTTTAATTATAAAATAAATAACAAATTCATAATAAATAAATGGGATTGATCGTCTCCCAACAAATGAAACACAATTTGCTTTAAAAAAATCTAAATAATCGCTTATTGTGACATCGGTAGGTAGTCGCAATATTCGTTCATCGCAATAGATATTCATTCACCATTCCTATGTTCACTTTCATATTCTGCTAGGTTGCGAAGATCGCAGATGTAGCAATCATTAAGGATTGTTTCTCTTCTAAGGGGGCAGGGAAATGAGACATTTCAACGCGCATTGTTCCAACGATTGTATGGCGGGGGCTCAGCAGTGGTGTCCAACCTTGTGAGCAGTGTCGAATAGTGCAGGAGAGGTACTATCCCACCACCTAGCACCATAGCACCAAAATACGGCTTGTGGATTAACCTGAATAACATAATCGTAAATTAAACTTGAGATCGAAACAAAACATACAATAGTATGGATGAGATGAATTTCAGTTTTCATTAAAAGAAAACAATTCGTTAGATTTTTTATTTTATACTCATTAGAATTTATTTGATACTCGTAAATTAGGCTACATTGTATTCGTACTGATATTATTGTGAAGAGACTCACCACGGAAAAGATATGATGAACATTGAGTACGAAAACGAAAGTACCAAATTAACCCAAACTCTGGTACATCTTCTAAAGTTACTTGAAATCCAGTGGCACTGAAGAACTGTAACAAGAGAACTTAAGAGAGCCATTAATTGAAACATAATTTCAGTTATTAAAGATTTTTCAGACCCTAATTGATTGATGGGTTTCTTAAAAAAACAGATACTATTCTGTAACAAGAGAACTTAAGAGAACCATTAATTGAAACATAATTTCAGTTATTAAAGATTTTTCAGACCCTAATTGATTGATGGGTTTCTTAAAAAAACAGATACTATTCACCATTAATAAATTGACGGTCCATAAGTGACATTAAAGTGATATCGAGTGTTTAGAGTTGGCAGCACCATCTTTTAATTTCTGCCAAACCGAAAAAAAAAATATATGGAGCTAAATATGGAAATTTTATTGTCCAAATTAGATGATGGTAGAAGAAGAGAGGAAAAAAGGAAACATGGCGTTCATAAAATATGATAAAGTAGTAGTAAGGACACCAAATCAAGTTAATAAAGAAAAAGGAAAAGAGAGAAAACAGGATCAAAAAACTCACCAACGCAAAAGAAAATAATGACAACCAACCTATTAAACAAGCAACCTGCAACAGTCTCAAAAGACATAATCAAACCAAATATATTTAACTATGTGGCAAGAGGCAGATCGGCGTCCACATCTGAGACTTCAAAAAACTAATAACCAACATCACCACCAGGAACCGAAACACATCAAAAACCACAACTTTACCTAAACCAACACATGTAAACTGCACCCCAAGCCGACCGGTCACCGTGGGGGAAGACGACCACTACCTCTCAACCAATCTCAACATACACCAAGACTCCAAAGCGCTCCACCAAAATGATAACTATATATACATTGCAACATATAATACCCTTACCTTAAGAACAAATGAAAGTCTAACGGAACTAATGGCAGCACTGGCAAACGTAAACTGGTCAATAGTAGGAATGAGTGAAGTAAGACGCCAAGGCGAATGTATAGAAGATCACGGCTAATTCATCTTTTATTACAAAGGATCTACACCCGGTCAATATGGTATAGGATAAAGAAAGAACTCCGAAACAATATTGATGAATTCATCGGCATATCCGAACGTATTGCCATATTAAATATAAAGTTACCACCCAAGAATGTTATGTGGTCGATAATAATTCAAATATATTCACCAACAGAACAATCCAGCAACACTGAGATAGACTCCTTCTATTCTACTCTAACTGAGGCTATAAAATACCACACACACAGTAACACAATAATAATGGGCGACTTTAACGCAAGAACTGGAAACAGAAGAGAAGGCGAAGAAGTGATATTAGGTCCTTATTGTTACGGAAAGAGAACGCGAAATGGTGACAAATTAATCCAACTGACCCATGAAAATAACTTAAGAATACTGAATAGTGTATACAAAAATAAAAATAATAATAGGTGGACATGTATTTCCCCAAATAACCAATACAAAAACGAAATAGATTATATTTTAACTAACAGAGGTAATGCTTTCCATGATTGTAGAGTGGTAAAAAACTTGAACTTCAACAGTAATCACAGAATGGTTAGAACAAAAATAAAACTTATCAAATCTAGGAACACTAGGCCCTTTAAAGCAAAGTCCAAAACAATGTGTGCTAACACAAACTTAATAGAGGGAAGCCTAGAATCATTTTTAAAAACACCATTGACCTAAATGTAAAAGACAAGTATAAAAAGCTGCAAGAAATCTTAAGTACTAAGAAAACAAACAGATCAAAAGAAGGAAGTAAAATAAAATGGATATCACACAAAACACAAACATTATTAAACACTAGAGCTGAACTTATAAGCAATGACAATAAAACAAAAAACACTAGAAGGTATATAGCAGAAATAAGTAAGCAAATTAATTTAAGTATAAGAAAAGACCGAAATAACCATAGATTGGAAACCTTAGATAAGTGTATTCAGAAAACAGGAGGTATTAAGAAAGCTATTAAACAACTTACAGAAAAAAGAGACTGGATACCCAAGATGAAAAACAATACCGAAAAAACAGAAACAAAAAGAGAAAATATTTCTGCAATAGCCACAAACTTCTTTCGTGACCTGTATTCGAATAAAAAATACTATAATACCAACAGACTTGTCAAACGTAGAAACTGTACCAGAAATAATGCGCGCAGAAGTAGAATGGGCTATACAATCACAGAAAAAAGATAAAGCTCCAGGAGCCGATGGGATTAGTAACGAACTGCTAATCCATAACAAAGATCTTGTTACGCCTGCACTCACCTATATGTTCAATGAAGTCCTAAAAAGCGAAACAATACCCAACCAGTGGACGACTTCGACTATTGTATTACTTCACAAGAAAGAAGATAAGGACAACATAAACAATTATAGGCCCATAAGCCTTATGTCCAATATATACAGGGTGGTGACGACGTAACCACATAAATTTAAACCACATTGGGTACCGCGTTAGTAGTTCGTACAGCAAGTTTCATCAAATAACATTGAACGGTATAGCCACAGGAAATTATTTTCACTTTAATCATTTTAACACATGCTGTGAATTCATAAGGATTACGCAACGAAGTCATTCACCTAGCTAGAGTAGCTAGACGGAACAAAATTCAGATTTACCTACATGCTTAAAACACAACCAAATAAAATGTGCGGCTCAGAAATCGTCGGTTGATGAAATTTAGACCTTATAACCATAGCGTTAAAATCATTATTAGCGCGCTGCGCGGGCGTCGATGCCTACTTGCATGAATGAAACAATACACCTACAAAAGGAACCGCGGCGGCCGGTCTTTGCCTAAAACTGTGCCAGTAGTGCCTACAGGTCATTTGAGGTCAATAGGTAATATTAATAAAGAGTGTTGTGTTTCGTTTAGATTATTTTCGGAATTAGTTTGTTTGAAAATTTCGCTTTTTGTCTGTTGATGTAATACCAGATTTAATTATCACAAAGTATTTTGATTGACTAGTAGTGACCGTGTTTTAATTTAATGTCGTTACGTCGTCACCACTCTGTATAAAGTTTTTGCCAAAGTAATTTTAAATAGAATAACAAAAGATACTAGAAGATAACCAACCCAGAGAACAGGCAAGTTTAAGGAGGGGCTATTCAACCTTGGACCACATACAGGTTGTAAAACAACTTTTTGAAAAAAGTAAGGAATACAATGTGACCTACTATTGCTGCTTTGTTGATTACTCGAAAGCGTTCGATTCACTTCACCATGAAAGCATCTGGCAAGCTCTCAAGAATCAAGGAGTTGATATAAAGTACATTAGGATATTGAAAAACGTCTAACAGAACAGTACAGCAAAGATCAAATTAGAGAAAGAAGGAGACGAAATTAAGATAGAAAGGGGAGTACGCCAGGGCGACCCAGTATCTCCAAAACTCTTTACAGCAGTGTTAGAAGAAGTATTCAGACAGCTTAACTGGGATAATTGTGGAATACAAATAAATGAAGAAAACCTTTCGCACCTGAGATTCGCTGATGACTTAATTATATTCTCCCCTTCGAAGGAAAATCTACAGATAATGCTTGAAGAACTACATAGAGAAAGTCGCAAAGTGGGATTAGTTACGAACCCAGAGAAAACCAAAGTTATGACAAACGGGGAGCAAGAGTCACCTATCTACATTAACAACAAATTAATAGAATATGTAAATGAATATGTTTATCTGGGACAAATAATCTCCCCTATTGACTTAACCACAAAAGAGATAGAAAAACGTATAGGGCACACATGGAAAAGATATTTGAGCCTGAAGGAGATAATGAAAAACACAGAAATGAGTATGGCTGTCAAACGAAAGCTCTTCAATACCTGTATCTTGCCAATCCTCACATACGGCTGCCAAACCTGGGCCCTTACCAAAGCTCACTCAAGAAAGTTAGAGGTATGTCAAAATGCGATAGAAAGGAGCATGTTAGGGAAGAAAAAATCTGACAGAATAAGAACATCTACTATAAAGGAACATACCAAACTAAAAGATGTTACAATAACAGTCAGGAAGCTAAAGTGGAATAGGACGGGACACATAATTAGAGGAGTAGACAAATGGAGTAAGACAATTATTTATTGGTATCCTAGTGGAAAAATAAGGAAACGAGGCAGGCCATTCAAACGCTGGGCCGATGAAATTAAGGCAATGGCAGGCAGTTTATGGCCTAGAACAGCTTTGAACAGGTGTTTGTGAAGACAGTTGAGAGTGGCCTTTGCCAGAAGGCAAACAGTCACACAGTAGAAAAATTAGGTTAAGCAAAAATTGATAAAATAAGTAAATTCAGAATAAAGGCTATTATTATTATTCAGTGCTTGTGACGACTTATTTGGTAAGAATTTTACTTACACAACATTACCCAATCTGGATGCAAAGTCATGGTGGATGCGAATACTTGCACAAATCCTAACAGCCTATACTTCCATGTGTGGATATTGGCATCTCTTCTCTCTAGCTCGTGTAACTGTGTCAGACTGTATGAGCCTTTTCGTAGGACCGATATAGGGTCAGCTGAGGGGAAGCTTGATGGACTGTATGACTGCAGTGCACCATTTTCTACCACACCCACCGCAGTATACTGGAAAAAAATTGTCAAAATTGATATCGAAGGTGACAGACGTACATATTGACAAGAATAGCATTTAAAAAAAAATTATCTAAATACCACATTTTATGGATTACTTGTATTCCGCCCCGCGGTTTCACCCGCATTCCCGAGGGATCTTATATTTTCCCGTGATAAAAAGTATCCTATGTCCTTCTCCAAGGTTCCCAAATTTCATCTAAAGACAGACTTTCGTATTTATAATATTAGTCATTGTCATTGAGTTGTGATCTACCCTGAAAGTTTCAACTAGATAACTAATCAGGAAGTACTGGAAATTTGAATTGCAATATTCCACTCGGAACGATAGACAGAGTAATAAATATTAAATGCGTTTATCGGCCGCCGTCCGTTATAAATGCGCAGGACTGATGGAAAGACCGTCAATTTAAAAATCCCATTCCTTTAAGTCAATAAGTATCAAGAAAGGTATTCTTACAATGTCATCTTCTCTTCCAGCGTAAGAGAAATGTATGCGAAGATCACCTATTTCATGTTGCAGAGCACTGTCGCCATGATAGTAAAACCCTGAGTGTAACTTGATGTCACTGCGCTCCGGTCGTGAATCGGACCAAATTTCGTAATAATCATTCACTTTACGTTTCACATCTAAACCTGCAAATAGAAGCATTTTCACCATTATCATATACAATATTTGGGACTATGGATACATTTAAGGTGACGAAAAACATCATGAGGAAACCACATCATAGTGATAGGGTACTTTATAGTACTCGAATGGCTGGCTACTACCTTCAAGTTGAAAATCTGTCGCCCAGCACCTTTCGATGTGTACCGGCAGTTGCAATTGAGAGCCAGTTGCCTTTAAGGCATTGTAATAAGGTGTACGACACATTGGCAATCCCCCTAGTATTGCTAATGCCTATAGGCAAAACGGTAAAATGACAAAATATCCATTTGCGCATTCGCAAACATAAATCCGTACATTCCATTATATGAAATTCTAAGAAAAATAAACAAAGGATTTCCAAATATTCCTATAATAATAAAAGTACACATTTTCCTCAGTAAGTACATAACTTATACATGGTTGGTAGTGAATAACTATTTATTTACCTACTTTAATACAAGTTAGTCAGGTCTAATTCAACATAGCACTTAAATTGCACCTATAGGAATAAACATCATGCAAATTATCTGGTGGGTTTGGTGGGACGGACGTACCAATCAAACAATAGCATAACAATTGATTAGAAATTCCACGCGAGTTTAGTTATTATTATAAATTATATATTAAATAAATAAATAATGGCAATGGCATGGTTAGTAAGTAAGCCACCTGTCACACCACATATCGTGAATATCCCAGGCTTTTTATTTAAATAGTTTTTAAAACAAATACTCATTAACATACCTAAATACAACCAGCCAATTTTAACATTCTCTGCAATATGTGTTTCACTAAAAAGTGGCATTGATGTAGGATTATGATGGTCTGGTCTTATGTAGAATAATGATGACTCAACCACATAGTCCCTCCAGTCTTTGTGGTACCAGTAAGTTTTCTGAGACTCTTCTGCAGGTTCACTTAAGAAGTTGTCTTGTTCTCTAAAGAACAACAATTGTGCTTTGATTATGGTCATGCCCACTTCAATCATGAGTGGAAAATACTTAATAATATTTAGAGCTGTGATCATGTTGCATTTTATATGAGGCATCACATAGAAAATCATATATATTATGTAGATAGGTGACTGCAAACACTTACCATCAGGTAACCCCATGTGTACATGTCAGACTTATAACCTTCTAATGCTTGGTTAAAAATCGATTGCCGTGCACCCTAGCGCCCTATAAAATAATACCTACAGTCAATAGGGAGATGCAATCGTTTATTGAATAAAAAAACCATGCATGTTTTCTATCGCAGAACTACGACATGGGCGATAGGGGCATATAATACGTGACACAAATGGTAAAAAGGTTAATATAAAAAATGCTATATTAGTAACGTACGTAGTCTCCTCAATCCATTGGTACATTTGCACACGTTTTCTCAATTTAACAGCCTGCACCTGAATGTTGTAGTCCGGTTCTGATATTGGTTCTAGGATGCGGAGTGGACCAACAATATGCACAACATGTCCTTCATAATTTGCTGTATCTTCCCTGGAGTGTACATCTAAACTCTCAGCTGCAGACACTAGTTCTTCTAACATTAGATTACTTTGTATTGTTTGACTCTATAATAATTGTTTAATTTATTTTTTATGAGTAGATTTGGGACAACCATCTTATTTTCAAGCCAATAGGTTTAATAAGCATAGATGGAGCCAACCCCAAAAATAGATTGACACTTACCCTTTCTTAATAATCTACCAATTACATAATGTAAAAGGCAGGTACTATAAGTGGCCACCTACTTTTGGGGCTGACCTACATACTTGTAAAACAAATTAAATTAAAATATACCTCTGCCCAAACCAGAAAGTAAGTAACTCCAGAAAACAATATAAGGCTAAGACTTGTAGTCAACCAAGTTTGCTTGAAATGACTTCTCACTGCTGCCCAATCCATCTGAAATTACAATTTAAACAATTATGATATTGTAATCTAATATTCAACATTTATTACTCCAATATATTTCCATTTCATTGTTTTGTTCCTTATCTAACACATACTAAATAGATAGTTACACCCACTGAGAGCAAACAGACATGTTCATGCACAGAACAGGTTCTGGTTGGGAAAGAAGATATTATAACAAATCCTACTAATGTTATATAATGTGAAAGTTTGTATGTTTGTGATATGAAACTTGGTATATCATATCCTGGAATAGAACATAGGATACTTTTTATTCCAGTAAAAGATAAGATCTCTCGGGAACATGGGTGAAACCATGGGGTGGAAAAGTAGTGACAAAAATGGTCATTATGTATGGGACAAAATTTTGTTAAAAGCATATGAAATTCTTATGAAAACATTTGTCGCGTGCAAAAACGACTTCTAACCGATGGTTGATCAATAGAGTATAAATAATTATAACAATAAAATTTTCAAACAAACAAGAAACAAGCTAAGGCGATGATAGCTCAGCGGTAGTGACGTCGGATACCGTGGGTTCGAATCCTACAATGAGCTTGAGCTTTCGGTGAAGGAAAATATCGTGAAGAAACCATAGCATCAGTTTCCATCTAGGCTCTGTGTGCTTACCACCTTCGGTCACATCAATCACTTACCATGGTGAGATTGTGGTCAAAATAACGCCTAACCTAAAATGATATTGCAATTTGTATCAAATACATACCTTTGTATTACTTTAAACAAATAAAACGAGCTGTAAATTAAGCGAATTTTATCAGCGGTGTCACTTTATGCAATAAAATGTAATGTAACATATTATTTGTAATTATATACCTAACTCGTAAACTATTAAACTTTTTGTTTATGGGAATATACCCACAGAAGACTTTTACTCCTAGAACATACCTATTTTTTAATAAATTTTTTTACTGAAGTAAATAATAATTGACAGATGCTATGTCACTTTATTTATATGACACACACAAAGTTTACAATCTTTAGTCATGACCATAGCTACAAAGTCTTTCAGTCGTATACATTTTCTTCAGTTTTAATATTCTTCTTTTATTTGTCATATTCACTGTAAAGTCTAGTCCTCGTCCGTACAAGTCCGGTTAGGTTTATGTGAAATTGGTGGCTGTTCCACTAAAACTTTTCACGGACTTTTTCGCAAGTTCCCGCCAAAAAGTCCGAAATTTGTAAATACAATATAATGTTGTCATATTTATTGAAAAAGTGAGATGTAGTTTAGCGCACTATGAGCGCACTCCACTTGTACAAAATGATTGTAACCATTTTTTTTTTCAGTATCTCTGTTAATGTGTTGAATAATATCTTTGATTCCTCCCACTGCCTTCAAGATTTACTGAAAAATGTAGGCACATTCATACCAATTTATAAATATACCAAAATGATACAAATTATTTTTAAAATAATAAGACTGAATAAAATACTGAAGATATGGCTTAAAGGGGTAAGGCTTAAATATACCAAGCCAAAAACCTTTAAAAAAACTGTAAACGTCAGTCAGTTTACTTAATATATTACATACTCTTTGAGTTTACTTACCTACTTCATGATTAAGTTTTATTATTATTTGATTATTATAGATTACTTCCCCAGTTTAAATTACTTTACTCTTTGGATTACTTTATTTTATTGTACATAATATCTACTGTGATAATAATATCTTGTTTGGGTCGTATAGTAAAATACTATTTGATGTTTCGTGTCTACATATTGATAATGGGTATCAACTCACCATTATCAAGAAGTTTGTGTGGAATCACATCAAGAATATCACATAATTTTAAACCATTCCTGTGCAGATTTTTTAATACCGTGCCATTTTTAGATCTTTATGAAAGAACAACCGGTTAGTGAACGTAAGATGTGGGTACTTACTTACTTGCCATAGTTTGTTCATCAAGAATTTGTTGTTTTCCTTTGCAGGAACACCAGTATGAGTTGATTAAAGAGGCGTACATAGTACGATTTATTAGGGAATCCAACTACAGAGACTAATGAAATACTAGCTAAACTCGTCCACACGTAGCTGTGGCTCTATCTGATCTATATAAAGTGGAAAGATTTGATTGTTTGTTTGCATCGAATAGGACCGATTAAAAAAATTCTTTCACCGTTAGAAAGCTACATTTTCCCTGATGAATATAGGCTGTATGTTGTCCCGGCAAAATACAAGATCCCACAGGAATGCGGGGACATATTAAATAAAGAAAGTGAATATAAATTGCTGCCATTTGGGTTGGAAATTCGAAATAAAAACTACATATCTATATAAAAATATTCTTCTATTTAAACACTTAAAAAATTACGACAGTTAAATATGTCTAGGTTTGTCAATTGGCAGGTGAAAAAAGAGGCAATAAACCCACATGATAATTGAGAAAATGACCATGAATAACCATCAAAATATGTTAAACTGTTTTGATTCCTCAGTTTCAGTTTAATGATATTAAAATAAAATAAATGTTTTATAGGTCAAAAAATACCAGAAGATAATTTACACACATTGAGAAAAAAACATCCAAACATAGACAGCCTAAGCCATGACCGTCTACAAAGTACCCTGCAGATTCTAGAAAAGTTCAATATTGATGAAGTGGATGCATGCCTGAACCTTCATGTCTTCACTATGAACCCCATCACAATGGATAATTATGGGGAAATACTGAGAGAATGCGATTTTGTGAAGGTGCTTCCCCAACATATTATTAAGTAAGTAACATTGTAGGTATTCTATGATTTAAAATTAATGCTATATAAAATTTATCCTTTTTTGAAACATAATCTTTATACTATTAAAGTAAGCTAAACTGGTAGGTACTATAGAAACCAGATTAGATATATTATGTATTCATTTACACTTATATGTATAGAAGAGCTTTTAGCTTTTGGTGAAGGAAAACATTGTGAAAAAACCATAGCATGGTGGTAGGGTACTTCATAGTACCCAGCTGGCTGGCTACCACCCTCATGTTGAAAATCTGTTGCCAAGCACCTATTGGTGTGTTCCGACAGCTGCACTTGAGAGTCAGTTTAAAGCTTATCCAGATTTTTTAGTTTTTTTTTTTTATGTCACTAGTGACAACGAGGCAGGCGGGTCACCTGATGGTAAGTGACTACCGTCGCCTATAGACATTAGCAATACCAGTGGGACTGCGATCGTGTTGTACACCTTATTACAATGCCTTAAGGGCAAGGGCAACTGGCTCTCAAGTGCAACTGCCAGAACACACCAACAGGTGCTTGGCGACAGATTTTCAACTTGAGGGTGGTAGCCAGCCAGTCGAGTACCACATAGTACCCTACCACCGTGCTGTGGTTTCCTCACAATGTTTTCCTTCACTGAAAGCTCAAGCTCATTGTAGATTCGAACCCACGACCTTCGCCGCGGTATTCGACGTCACTTACCACTGAGCTATCATCGCCATACTTACATACACATACATTATTAAAAATGATTACCCAAAAACAGAACTGACTGTGCATCAATAAAATTGAACCCTTAATTATTCAATGGCATGGCAGTCAGTGATTGTAAGCTCTACACCAACCAACCTGTTAACAAAATACTTAGTATATTTCAGATATCACACCATTGTCAGATCCAGGACGATAGCCCGTCTGAAGAAAGAGGGTTTTCTCAGAGATGACCTGAGACTAGAAAAAGTACTTTACAATAAGTTAGAAGAATGGCCAGCAAGTTGCAAGACTTTTGAGAATTACAGTGATTCTGACACATCTATTTGTAAGTATCTAGCCAAATAATATTTTCCCAATATTTTTTCTGGGTTGGTCCTATAGGACTTTATTTGAAAAATAAATCTGTATAATACAATAGATAGATACAACCTATTATTTAAATTTTACTTACTACAAAGAAAAATATTAATTAACTAGCTGTCGTATCTTATCTTCACCATCATCCCTATTGACGTAAATCCAAGCAGTTCAAAATTTATTACACTTATACCAGTGTACTTAAAGTTACATATTTTTTCAGTGACAGTTCGCACAAGAGTATTAGAAAAATATCTTAATTGGAGAATATCTGTTACTTCAGAAGAATTTAACAAATTCTGCCGTAATTACTTACCCTTGAGACATAAACCATTGTCAGATATAAAAGAAGCTTTAGACATAGCTCAGAATGTTATAAATTTTGACATAGAAACTATTAAAAGGAATGGTTTTATCATATCTTCTGATCCAGTTAACACTAAGCTTATATTAGAGAATGTACAAACATTGGCTGGCCTTCCCATTCAAGATGTGATCAAGATAGAGCCAGCTATACTGAAGAACAATTACAATGCTTTACTTCAAATTAGAGATATACTTGAGGTAAGGATAAATTACAAAATTATTTTATTAAAATAAAAGGCGACGTTGGTTACCGCGGCGAAGATCGTGGGTTTGAATCCTACAAGCCAGTTTTAATGCATTGTAATAACCTTATTACAAGTACAATCCGTCTATAGGCGACGGTATTTAGTTAATTTACGTTACTTCATTTAATTACAGGAGTACAGAATATCCGAAGGTGCACAAAGGCATTGTTTTAAAGTTTACTGCATGAATCCTAAGACAGTAAGAGAACGTCTAGATGAACTCAAAAGCTTGAAAGAATACAGAGTATTATCCTCAAATCCAAGGGTAAGAAATTATGTATTTTAAATAACATACATACATAACGCGGCGAAAGCCGTCTGATCGAATCCTACAGTGAGCTTGAGCTTGTGAGATATGTTAGTTATAAAACCGGTCACGTGCGTACATTTTCTTTAAACTATTTTATTCTGTTTTTAGTATTTGTTGTTATAGCGGCAACAGAAATAAAAAGAAATACAACAATCAACTGTCTAGCTATCACGGTTCATGAGATACAGCCTTGTGACAGACAGACAGATGGACAGTAGAGACTTAGTAATAGGGTTTCCGTTTTTACCCTTTGAGTACGGAACCCTAAAAAACGTGTATAGAAGGAACATGAACACAAATACATTATATATTCTCGTTATGAAATGTTTGATTTTATTTACTTCTAGCTTTCCGCTTCGCGGTTCCACCCGCGTATCCTTTGAGATTGAATTTCAAAAAATCTTTCTTAATCCTCGTCTACTTTAAAAAACTGTAAAAAAATTCTCTTTAAACACTATGTTAATGCTTAAACTTGTAAAATAACACAGTTTGCATCGAGCTGTGCCTGTATGCCACGGTTAAACCCGTGATGGTTTATGTGGCATGTTTTTTATGCATTTATGTCAATTATTATATTGTGATTAATAAAAATAAATAAAACATCTTGAAAACATTACCTGTGAAAAAAAACAGCTTTCTACGTCTAACTGGGCGTTGATGAGTCAGTCCTTCTCATTTTTCATACCAAGAAACGGAAATAACTCCTAACTTTGAACCCCCTTTTCACCCCTTCAGAGGTAGAATTATAGGAAACGCTAAAACACGTATTTCTTTATTTTTATATGTTAGCCTAAAAACAAAGTTTCATGATTCTAGCTTCAAAAATGACGGACTTCCGTACAAACTTTCAACCCCTTTTTCACCCCCTTAAGGGTTGAATTTTAGAAAACGCTAAAACACGTGTTTCTTTATTTTTTATTGTTAGCCTAAAAACAAAGTTTCATGGTTCTAGCTTAAAAAAATCGCGGACAGCCATACAAACTTTCAACCCCCGTTTCACCCCCTCAGGGGTAGAAATTTAAATAACGCTGATACACATGTTTCTTTATTTTTAATTGATAGTCTAAAAACAAAGTTTCATGATTCTAGCTTCAAAAATGACCGACTTTCATACAAACTTTCAAGCCCTTTTTCACCCCCTTAAAGGTCGAATTTCGAAAAATCCGTTCTTATTCGTCGGTCAAGTTTTAAAAACAACACCTGGGAAAAAAACCCGATTTCAAGGTCTAAGGGTTTAGCCTGGGCGTTGATAGATCAGTCAGGACTTATCCTTTTATATATATAGATGAAATCGCTTCTTAGCGATAAGACCGCCCATTGTACAACTAATTGTATTATACAAATATTGTTACTTTATTATACTTGTTTTTGGTGTACAATAAAGAGTTATCTATCTATCTATCTATAGATGATTTTTTCTATACAATCTAATAATCCGCCACCCTCTAGTTTTTAATAGTGCCGGATTAGTGAGATTCTTCTGTATTTCGATATTTTTAGATTTTTGTATATTCATTTTTGAATTTCTGATTTTAAATATCTCGAACATGGTGAGACTTTAACTAACGTATTTTTTTTATATTTTGTAGGTGACCCGCCCACCTGTCTCCCCATTATTATTATATTGAAATACTAGTTGTCCTCCGCGGTTTCACCCGCGTTTCTTAGGGGTAGAATTTTCAATAATATTTTCTTAGTGAATTCACTCCATCTACTGTAAACTTTAGTTTAGGCGGCCAGTACGAAGCTAATCTAAATTATATTTAATATAACAGGTACTAACTATGGTTGTCCACAAAAAGAAAATGATGAATCGCTTGTCTAAAATACAGGCAGCTAAGAAACAATGTTTCAGTTTGAATCATCTGGTTGCATCCAATAAAATTTTCAACAAGTAAGTTGTTATTATATTATGTTGTGTTTAATCTAATCTACGGGTACACATTTATTATAAAGATTTGATTCAAAAAATGCTTAACCTATTAAGAAAATTCTTTCACCTAGACCGCAATCTCACTACCCTAAGTGATGATTTGGCCGAAGGTGGTAAGCACACAAAGCTTAGAAGGAAACTAGCTCTCAAGTGCAAATGTCGAAACACACCGACAGGTGCTTGGCGACAGACTTTCAACTTGAGGGTGGTAGCCAGCTAGTCGGGTACCACAAAGTGCCCCCAAAGTGTACCGCCGTGCAAATAATTTAAAAAAGTGTTTTTATTCCAGCTATATTTCCAGTTTTGGTAATAAAGTGTGCGGCAGAGACATCGCAATATTAATAAACTCGTCTCTAAAAATGCATAATCCTCAGTCAGATGTAGCTAAACAAATTTCGAGGCAATTAAAAAGGCATAAATATTGGCTGCATACAGCACTCAATGCTATTGATGAAAACATTAAATTTTTAAAAGGGAGGTTCAATGATGAAATAATACTCAACAACTGCCATTTGCTTTTGTATCCTGTGTAAGTAAATAATCGATTATTTCTTTTGCTCTCATATGCAATTCTGAAATTATGGAAAAGCCGAGTAACTTATGCAAAAATGGCGGCGCTTCCCTCTCCACCGCGCGCGATGCGTCACAGTCCTTACGTAGCGTAAAAAAATCGTTAGCTAGCCAGTGATGTAATAACATTTTGGGTGGAGATGATAGATATGTAGCTGCACTGTATCCCCCGATTTTATTATCATTCGTTTTTGGATTGCCCCCAGTATGATAGCAATTTTAAAGACGTATTCACCTCAAAATTCCTATTTTCGGGACGTAGGTGGAAAGAAAGCGCTCATTTTATCTTTTATTTTGTTCACTTTTACATATTTATAATTGGAAAGCTATATTCTAAATAAAATAAATATTTATTTTTTCAGTTCAGAAGTAGAAAATCATATAAACCATTTGTTAAACATACGAAATGGCACAGTAAACATAAGTGAAAGTAGTTCAAAATCTGATCCATATTTTAACAATCTAAAACACAAGGCGCTTACTGACAACCAAATATTAAGCTTGGTGCTGTATGAAATTGAGAAGAAATATCATTTCAGTGGTGATGGCATTTGGGCCAGGCATGATGGCATTAAAAGTGATTCTTAGCTCAGAAAGTAATTTAGCTTAAGGTATATTATTTATGTACTTACCTTTTTCTTGTTGTTACAATTGTAATATGAGAAGCAACGATAGAAGCAACTAAACTTGTTCAATAACATATAAGAACCTGTTGTATAAAATAAATAATTTGGTCATCTTACAAATATATATTTTATATTATCCTACTAATATTATAAATGTGAAAGTTTGGATGGATGTTTGTTACTCATTTACGCCAGAACGACTGAACGGATCTGGATGAAATTTGGCATAGAGATAGATTATAGTCTGGAATAGCACATATGCTACTTTTTATCCAGGGAAAAGATAAGATCCCACGGGAAGGCGGGTGAAACCGCGCGGAACAGCTAGTCAAAAATAAAACACGATATAAGCACATTTGTAATTTTATTTCTCCTTTGTTCTATTATTAAATTCAATAAAATATCCAGCTTATTGCTTTAAAAAAACTTAACATATCATATAAACTTAGCATAAACATGCAATAGTCGTAAATTAAAACTATCATATTCGGCTATAGATTCACGAACCCTGCTGTACAAATAAAAGCTAAGCTTTATTATTTAAAGTTGTTTTTATGACATTCGAATCCAGATTTTGGTCCCTAGCTAGTTGTGGGTGCTAAATTTGCTGTTAACTTAGATGCAATGGAGATCAAACATAACATTAGGTATCTACTAGTGTACCAAGATATTAAATTAATTTAAAATGAGTATATACTAGATACCGAGCACTTAAAATCATTCGCGGACACGTTGGACAAGGAAATGGAGAGACTGCCAATTTATACCGCTAGGTGTCTTATAGTCGCTGGTGCTGTTTAACTGTCATCACCATATTTGGTTGTAGGCTAAATACAAAACTGAATTACGGTATAGTATACCACGGTAATTAAGGTACCTACATATCTGTTATTATTGGTTTGGTGGTAATGGTTCAGCTTTTCTGTCCACTTTGGTCCGTCGGCACAAATTTTAGTACCTCTTGTACGTATTAAATACGTAATATTAATAATAATTGGCCTCGTCATTACAAAAAAAAAGATACAAACACAAATCTCGAAAACTTAGTTCTGAAAACAGTTACCTAAATATTTGTATACCTACTTATAAATTACTGAAGCACCTTTCCTATAGTGCTTATTCTTATAATATAACTACTCTTACTATCTAATTTGCTTACTTTTTGGCACAAATCATTCACGTCATAGAACTTATTAAATAAATTGGCTTTTATAATTTGACATTATTGATATTTCTATAGCCACATACAAAATAAGCGAAAGATAATTTAGGTAGGTACGTACCTATGTAAAAAAGTTAGTTATTATAAAAAATCAACGCTCTAAAAAAAGTTGATAATCATCTGATCATGCTTCAGTTACAGTTCTAAGGATGAAATGTGATTAAGTGCGAGCTGAAAATAGTTCCAAACAGAAAATATCCGGGATTTCTCCTACTTCAACTTTCTTATTATCAACTACAAAGCCATAAAACTTATAGGAATGAATTGAATTGAAAGATTTTATCTGTATGTTGTAGGTACGAAAGCCAGACAGTCTTAGCAGGCCAGCGCATAAGCTACTACAATAATTTGGCAGGCAGCTTACAGATGACACATAGATATGATCACAATTTGTTAAATTAATTCAGATAAAAAGAAAAACGGATCACTACTGGACTGATTCGTTAACGCGTAGTCCAATCCTGTCAACCAATAAAGTTTAAATTTTCCACTTGTCCCCACAATGCTTGTCCCTTTATGAACCTATACAAGAAATAAGGCCCGATTTTCCAAAATTCAACCCGTAGAAGGGTTAAACGAACGCGAGGAGGAAAGCTAAAAAACATTTATCTACATAAGAAAAAATTTAGGAATCTTTGAAATTAGGTATCTACATACAACATATTTGTATTTACCGACATAAATTGAGAAACTATATTATTATAGTAACGATATATTATAATATCTATAGGTACATATCTACATGTTGAAAATTACTGGTTTGTCCAATACCAAATAGCATTTTCATGAATGCTGGATGTGAATTTTGACGTTGGTACACGTAGTCTAATTTTGTTTTTACCATACTTAATATATTTTATAAATACTGGTTAAAACAATCTAATTTGTTGTCTTTTTTGAAAAATCCATTGTAACGGTTCATAAGGCCGAATATACACGTTCAGCTTTAAATCGCGATTCGCCTACCCTACCTACCTAATGTACGGAACGTTGTGATCGAGTAAGACGGTCATTCCATATTACGTAGGTACTTATGTACCAAAATGTTATGTGCAAACTGTACAAAATTTTAGACTTCATCTAAAGAAATTTATTACTGCACACCAAAAGAAGGAGGAAACGCTCAAACACGACACGAGTGCTATATGAGCCAAACCATCATATAATTTGAATCGCCTATTGTTATCTTATTGTTTTCCTGGGACATTTTTTCCAACGGGTTTATTATGTATTTTTTAGATGGGTTAATAGTGAAATGAACATTCAGTGTAGCTTAATTGTTAATATTATTATTTTTTATTATTTTGTTTTTGTTTAGTATTTTGTTTATATGAGTATGTATATTGTAGTTTTTTAGTTCAGTAGGTATTTAGTTTTATATATATATATATATCAGTACTGCGTGCATGCTGGTACGTGATTTCACCAAATGGCTCCAACGGAAGATCAGCGCTGGCGAACAGCTGGTATTATGCTGAGTTGGAGCCAATTTGTGACAATTAGTTAATGTTTTGTGCTTATAGTTTTGATTTGTTTTATGTATTTTTTTTTTCCTGTGTAATTTTGTGTTATTGTAATGTCGCAAATAAATATTTTCTATTTCTATTATTTAAAATGTTATTAGGTATATTAGGTTTTCAAAAAAGTCTACAGGAAATTAATTTCATGATGTTTATCTAATATCAGATCGGTTATCTAATTATATAATATACCTATCTACTAAATACTTAATAATTTTCTACAAACATAAGTATTAGGTAATAATAGATTACAAAAATTGACAAAAGGCACTGTAAAGATAAGGCACAAGGAATGCACGAGAAGTGAAGTCTCTTCTTACTTAGATTACCTTAGATACACGTAGGTTATAAATTAAAATGATCCTAAATCTACTATTACTTGGGTAATATTTATACCTATATTCTTATTAAATATATATAAGTATAGGTAGATACTATTTACATTTTATTGCAAGTTCGCGTAAAAAAACTGTAAGGTAATCTAATCCAACAACTACCAACATAATTCTAATAAACTCATAAATTCTTTCAAAAGTATCCTTAGCTAGGTACATTATTTTATATCATAGCAATCGTAGTTCCACAGCTTTCAGAACTAGAAACGTGAATATGCACTCTCCCGTAGGTACGCGTAGTAGGTAAGCATTCATAAAAGAAGAAAGATACCTATAAAGATTTCAATAATTCAGTAGGTACCTATGTTTCGTCAGTATGATTTTTATTAGAATGAGCAACCAGAAATACTATTATTGAAATTACGATTGCATGAGAGCATAAAGCCATCTGAGATTAAAGATCCAAAATAATACTCCTTTTCGAAATTATTCGTACCTACATATTACATGGCGCTATGATAATTTCGAAAAGGAGTATTTCAATTCAAAAAAGGGGGCAGCGTTGTGTATGCCTGACCGGGGCTGGGCTCCATTTTGATAACAACCGGCTGAGCCAGCTCCGAGTGACGCTCCATCTCGTAATGCTTGTCGTGTGCTACCATCGCGCACTTATCGTAGTCGTCGGGAGGCGCTGCGTAGCGCGGTGGCTCCTCCTGCAGAGCGCACGCCGAGTATTTATCTTCGTGTTCGTGTGAACGATACTCGACCTTGTCTTCGTGCGAATGAGCCTCCATTTGTGGTGAATGCGCTGCCAACATTGGATAGTCGCGGACACCGAGCGGAGGAGGGCTACCTTCCCCATACTCGTACGAGTGGCGGGGCGCGAACATTTGACCATCGTGCCCATTCAGCACTGTTGTGTAAGAGTACGCAGCTGGCTGTGTGTTGAAACTCGGGTAACCTCCGCCACTGGACGACAGTAAATGATGCGAGGATAGCTCATACGAGTGCTGGTAAGACCAGGAATCGGCTGGTGCTTGCAATCCATTTTGGGGAAAAGCAGGTAAGTTGCCGCCGATGCCGGGAAAACCGCCGCCTAATGTGGTGGAACTGGGTGAACTTGAACCGATGTAACCAGTCTTTCGAGGAGGTTCGCGTTTGCGCCACTTGGCTCTTCTGTTTTGGAACCACACCTAAACAAGACGATATATATTTATAATAGGTAGGTAATATTTAAAAAAAAAACTAGATTACTAAAATTGAAGAATTCTGGCTATCGTAATAGTCTAGATTTACCTTCTGCTAGTTGAATGATGGTCAATTAAAACTTACGGTTCTATTTTTTACTTTTATTAGATGATACATTAATTCTTATAACATACATATTTGTAAGAAAGCTTTTAAAACAAACCTAATCATGTTAATAATAAAAATATACCTGAACTCGTGATTCGGACAAGTTAAGTTTGAGAGCCAATTCTTCTCGTGCGAACACATCCGGATATGGCGCACGTTCAAACGCTCGTTCGAGCTCTTCTAATTGATACGCCGTGAACGTGGTCCTGAGAACAAGGAAAATTTACACTCGTTACGAGATTTCCATACATTTTGTCAATATTATCGTCGGTCGAAACAAAGACCCCATCCTCATACGTAGTAAATAGGTAGGTATACAAAACTGTATCTTTTGAATTTGTTGATACCTATCAACTTGTTATACCTAATACTCTGAATTACAAATTCAAAAATAAATTTATTCTTGACGTCCACTGGTGCATCTATCTAGACAACATCTGACGCGTGCAATATGGCTGCGTGCGGGCGCACGCGCAGAAATTGATTGAGCGTGAAACTAAATTCACCCCTGTTGTGCACGAGTACAACTAATTGCCTGCCAATTGAGTGTAGGTACCTACATCCTATCTGTTTGTAGTGGCGCTACATAATTAATTGATTACAGCATCTTGCTTTATGTCATGTCATCGTTACACGTATTTAGTGACCTATAGCTGTGCCTATAGGCAGTAACTACCTACTTTTGAATGCAACTTTTATAAATGTTATGATACCTTGATATGTCTTGTACACAGACCTATTTATCTTCTGTAGTCTTGTAAATAGATGAATGTTCAACCGTCGACAAATGTTTCGGCATCAATGTACTTCACAAAACTAATCAAAATTACGATCACTTAGAGATGGTGTTGCAACGATATTCATTAAGTAGATCCCTCGGTTAGTGAACGAGAGATGGCGGGATAAGGCAATTGACTCCCCGCGGACATACGGGTAATTAATCTCAAACTGACTTTACGTTACGACGCCTCGTGACATTGCATGACGTCGTGTGGTAGTGCCTGTATTAAATTAGTAACATTTTAAGAAAAATAACTCTATTATATTTTAGATTTTTGTTAAGTTAAGCGTAAGTTACAAATATTGAAAGATGCAAAATAAAGATGTGAGATCCAATCGATCGGGGATTGTGAGGGTTTGGGGGAAAAGCACTTATCACAAATCGTAGAATAATAGTTTTGAATAACTTTTTTGGGACGCTTTATTCTATGAAAAACAAAGATTACTTTAATAACAATTTATTTACAACTAGTTTCCGCCCCGCGATTTCACGCACGTACCCCAGGGATCTTATTTTTGGCTAGGAAAAAAAGAATCCTGTTTTATTTTTCTACTTGTGTGTCAAGTTTCATCAAAATCCTTCCAGGCGTTTTTGTGGCCGTTCAAGTTTTGTAGATATTAAGATAAGATTTTGATTTATATGCGTCCTGAAAAAAGCTATTTTACACTAAAACAAAACTAAAACAACAAGTAGATACTATACCTAACATGTCTTTAAGGCATAGTAAAAAGGTCGACAACATATTTGCAAACCCCCTGGTACCTATTGCTAATGTCTATAGGCGACGGAAGTCACTTACCATCAGGTGACCCGCCTGCCAGGTTGTCACTTGAGATAAAAAAAATTAAGAAGAGTAATTAATTGGCTATTGTATGAACCTTAGAGATATGTTTAATGTTTTTTTTTATAACATCCCACTTTAAGCATAATTAAACGACAACAATAAAAAATAAAATAAAAATAAAGCCATATGCTCGCTATCAAATATCAAAAATCATCGCATTAGTTATGCAAATATAAGAATAGGGGTGCAATACACGCGGTGATACAATTCCGATAGTCAACGGAGTGTGGAGGGTGCGACCCCGCGCGCCGTGCATCGACCAACACCTGTGCACTGCACTGTTGTCATGTTGTTGAATGAATGTGCCACGTGTCTATAAATTACAGTTCTATTTATTAAAATTAAAGAGTAACTGAATGATCGATGTGGTTCAATATTTACAAATTACAAAGCCCGCCTAATCAGGTTATTAAGAAGAAGAAAAATAAATCTTCTAACTAAACTAATGGTACCTAAGCGTCGACATAAAAAATCATGTTGTAATACCTATTTTATTTTTATTCTGTATAAGCTTATGTTTGACCACAATCTCACCATGGAAAGTGATGATGTGGCCGAAGGTGGTAAGCACACAAAGCCTAGATGGGAACTGGCTCTCAAGTGCAGCTGTCGGAACACACCGATAGGTGCTTGGCGATAGATTTTTCAACTTGATGGTAGCCAGCCAATCGGGTACTACAAAGTACCCTACCACCGTGCTATGGTTTCCTCACGATGTTTTCCTTCACCGAAAGCTCAAGCTCATTGTAGGATTCGAACCCACGACCTTCGTCGCGGTATCCGACGTCATTTACCACTGAGCTATCATCGCCTTAAATTTATTTACGAGGTGGAAATCTTCAGAATGATACCCGGTCACATTGAGGGACGTGCCGGGTTATGTGGGATTTTTACCCACTAAAACCACCCCGGTGTTCCTTCTCACGCCTTAGTGGCGGGGCTACGGGACCAGGGTGAATCGATTCAAAATTTACAGTTGAAATTAAGCATTGATTTCAATTGACGATTTTCGTATAATTTATTCGGCTGAAAAACGTTCAATTCTAATAAATATTTGATATCCAAAGTCAAATTCTAAATCGATTACGGTGGCCATTAGGTTTTATAAATCTCCCTGCAGAAAATAAAAGTTGCTATATTTTTCCGGATAACCTATACCGAATGATTTATTTTAGAGCCGTATTTATTTTAAAAGAATATTCACTTAAATGAAAAAAACGCGTTTGCTTGTTCATCCAAAGAAGGAAAACTGCTAATCTGTTAGGAAATTTATGGAAGCATTACAGCGGCAGCTCAAATAAATTTTCTATTATGATGGTTGTTAATTTGTATATTTGTTGTAAATGTTTAAAAATAACAACACAGCCCAGAAAATCAAATTAATTTAAAAGAGTTATTGTCAGAAGACATTATATCTTAGTAAAACAATTTGTCCCATGAGATAAATTGACCAAGGGCCACATTCGTAGCAACGACATATTCGTAGCAACTCCTACTGTGTTACGAAGAAATTTACAGGGCATGCTTAGTGTAGCACTATGTTTACTGCTACGCCTTTTGCCTAAGACTTCGTAGCAGATAACGATTCTCGTAGATTTTGTACCTGTAGAGCTATAGAAATGATACGTTTTGTCTTCTTTATTGCACCATATTAAAGTTAAAATAATATCGAAGTTACACTTACCTTGTTTTCTTCTTCTTCTTAATGCCATTGTTGTCGTTCTTCTTCTTATCATCAATAAAAATAAGCATCGCATGAGATAAATTAATCAAAGGACCACATTCGTAGCTACTGCTACGGTGCTACGAAGAAATTTACAAGACATGTTTACACTTACCTTGTTTTTTTCTTCTTAATGCCGTTGTTGTCGTTCTTCTTCTTATCACTTTTCTTAGATGTAGGTGGTGGTGGCGGCGGCGGGGGGTGTGAAACGGGCGTAGACTCCACCGACTGAAGCAGCAGCGGCTCCTCCTTACGCTTCTGGTCACCACCAGGTGCGAATATTGGCAGGTCATCACGGTACTGCAGTTCACCAACGGCGCCCACTACCACCTGGACGTGACGGTCCTTGCCGAACTCTCCGAACATGTGCTCCTCGAAGGTAGGTTGGTCCATGGGTGGCGCGCTGGGCTCGAAGGCGCACTCATAGCGGGCGCCGGGCCCGCCGGCGGTGTCCCCGCATACGTACATGTAGCCGTCGGCGGCGGGCGGGTGCGCGCCCGCTACCTCCGCGCCCACCTCGCTCGGCTCCGTGTCGGCTGCCGGTGCGCCGGTGCCGCTGCTCACGGCTCGACCTCACCGAGCTCGACTCACACTCGATTTATCGACGCCGATATTAAACAATTTGACTTCATTTAATCTAGCGCTCAGGATCGAAGAACGTTCGCGCCGTTCGTATCCTCGTGTCCGTCCCGGTTAAATGGCTTTAATCAACTTTAACGAACTAACCGAATTTGCTCTACGGTTGGTCAATTTATATTACCATAATACGAGTGTCGATGTATGTTTCGAGCCAATGACTAGTGTTGCTGAGTTCACTGCGATCGGGAGCGGTGCTGGCACTTTGATCTGTCGCGCACAGACACTGGAACGTAATTGAAACTGGCGAAGCGGGCGCTTACGACGTTGAGTCGGAAGTATTGGGGAGCCAATAGCGTGACGAACAGGCCACTCCCCCAGGCCCAGGCCGTCGACAGTGGCTCGAGGGTCGGCTCGGCTCGTAGGACCGCGCGCGGCCGAGCTGCGGGCTGGAGCCTGGCCGCTTCACGCTGTCGTCTGCGCACCATGCGGGGTTCCCACAAACTCACCCGATAGTTTGTTTGTCTCGATTCTATTGAAGGGCGCGAACGCCCACATCATTATTTTGAAAGTCCATATCGCTTCATTGTAAATCCGTATCAACACTGCTCATATGTCGGTTTCTGATTTATGACCGTGGGAACGTCGACATGCTCAAAAATTTTGTAAAGGGACACCTTAAGTTTCAGCCTGCCGCATGCCGACCTGCGGATATTCTTAAACAACCTGTATTTTACTTTTATGCAACTCCTTTAATGTGTCTTTAAGAACTTCACCAATACCATGAGTTTAATTTGAACAAACATAGATACAATTCCCCGTAATGACACAAGTATTACTCAAAATTGCAACAACATAAGTATGAAAAGTATACATGATGACTGGAACTGACTGCAGCTAAACTGAAGCGGCGCGCCGGTTCGGCGGCGCTCGCGCACTGATGCTGGCGATCGACGCTATACGATCGCTTAATTATTAATTAACAGTTATTGCTGGGGATTATTAATAAAACATTCGCCCTGACTATTGGCACTTAGATTAACGTTGAGGGAGTAATGGCGCATTTCAACAATTTCGGTTGTTATTTAATTGAAGTCAATTTAGATGATCAGAGTCTATTTAGGTTGGTGCTGGCGCTCGCCAACGGGATCTCTGCTTCATTGGGCTTATTGGTGACTTTCAGACAACACGAATTGCACTCGCTGATGCACTTCTCGTCGCTATTGCAGTTTTTTAGGCTCTGTAGAAATGGGTCAACTACCAACACCGCGCGCGAGTGACGATCTTTGGAATTTCTTAAAAATATTATGTGTGGTGCCTAAAAATGTGAAGTGAAAATAATATGAATAAAAATCAAATGTATTATGGTGAAGTGAAACAATGCGCGTGATGAGAAAAAGGCTTCATTTAAACGAATATAAGTGTAGTGCGTGCTGCAAGATAATTCGTGACTGAGCTCAGTAGAGGCTTGATTCGACAGAATGACCAGTTTTATTGACACTAGTTTTTGTCTAGTCTAGGCACATAATGTAACTATAGCGTGACTCATTATAAGTCTTTAAAGTCTACTTCAGCGTAAGTTTTATTATTCACTTATTAAACAATACTTTAATCCTTTGACATAACATGCCTATAATGTGGACGCCGAAAGTGAACAAGCTTTCATAACAAAACTGGTAGGTACCTACTACTGCGCTCATATAATTTTTATAGCTCAACTTCAAAGCGGAGATGACGTCACATTTGCTCTCATTCTCCCAAAAATACAATAGGATAATAGTTGTCGCACATCTGACATTATTTTCGTTTATTTGGAACGTATCTTATTAAACTAACTAAAATATATTGAGAATATATACCTATTATATAATTTTAATATTAAATCCAGTTAGGTTATCATTCCTTCAGTTATTGATTTCAGCTAATCGATTGTTTTATGAATCGTGTTAAAACGGCGGTTTTATACTTGATAGCATTTTGACATTAGGTACATTACCGATAAAAGTAATTGTTGCTGAGATGATACGGCAATTTATACAATTTTCAAAATCAAATTAGAATTAGTTACAAGTATTGTTTATCTTATCTCTTATGGTGCCAAATTAAATTAAACAATAATGAGTGACTTAGCCAATTAGAAGCTCAATGAGACTAGCTTAAGCAAACTAGCAGTTGAAAAGAAATAAGATAACGAGTTGAGAATGTCACCAAGCACCTAGTGAGAGCCAGAGAACCTTTAGGCTTTGTGTGCTTACCAGCTCTATACACTTCACTTACCATGGTGAGATTGTTGCCAATCACAAACCTATCTAACGTAAAACTCAACTTACACGCGAGCTATGCTAAAACGCAAAACCCGCTTACCTATATCGGTAAATAATTTCTTTTGGCTTTGGTAAATTTATAGGTGTACAAAATTTTAGGTACCTAAATGCGATAGTTTGTATAGATTTGTATGTTCGTTACCACTTACGTATATAGATTACTAGCTGTCCCCTGCGGTTTCACCCGCATTCCCGAGGGATCTTATCTTTTCCCGGGATAAAAAGTAGCCTATGTGCTATTCCAGGCTATAATCTATCTCTGTGCCAAATTTAATTCAGATCCATTCAGCCGTTCTGGCGTAAATGAGTAACAAACATACATCCATCCATCCATCCAAACTTTCACATTTATAATATTAGTAAGATTAGTGGGATAACCTAGAATAACATATTATATACCTACCTACTAATACCTAGGTAGGATGCTTAAATGTAAGCATTCTCTAACATCGTAAGCCGTGCGTGTATAGGTACATTTTATGACAAGTAGTTCTGTTAGAAACTCACTAAGAAACTCTATTTTCACTATTCTGCAAAATCTACCTAGATATTGATATATTTTTTTA
This sequence comes from Ochropacha duplaris, assembly GCA_951361185.1. NCBI lineage: Eukaryota > Metazoa > Arthropoda > Insecta > Lepidoptera > Drepanidae > Ochropacha > Ochropacha duplaris. The sequence continues at coordinate 8,424,274 of OX592693.1, read as the reverse complement.
GCATCGGTTTCAATTTAGGTAGCCGGATCAGTAGAAAGTATTCTTCCTCTATCCTTTAAATTACTATTTAACCGTAAAACGAAGCATAATAGACAGGCATACATTTTTTTAAAACAAAAAATCCATTGTTACTGTCGCTGGTGCCGACCTTCTTGGTTCATTTTGAAAGTTACCTAGTTATTAGGTTTTTACTCTGTGATATTAGTCTGGCAGGATATAGGATCTACCAGTCTCCTACATTTCTAATTCTAACAATCGGTCTAATGCGTCTAATGGCAGGTAATATAAAAAACTTATATTTTCAGGATTAACTTCGCCACAATTTGCAGTTTTTGAAATGTTTTATTTTTTTTTAAATATTGGTGGCAGATATTTTGAAATACCTGCTTACAATTCATAAAGCTCAGATGACGATGCAAACATGGCAAGATTAACCCCCAGATCATGTGGTCCGGTAGACTACCTACGAGTAGGTATGTCGCACAATACCCAAGTCCAGTGATTACATTACAGTCACGATGGTTACATACTCGTACGTAGGTACGTATTGTATGTACCTATTGTGAGTCATGTGACTGCCGGCGCGGCCGCGTGCGTAGGCGCTCGCTTCACATAAAATCTCTCTGGCTGGCGACGGCAGCGCGACGGAGAATCTGCTGCCCGTTCAATTGGATACAATTGCTTTAATTGACTTCAATTGAAATGACCTCGCGCACCGACTCCCGCTTCTAGCCTGACACTTTTACATCTATCTTTTTTGAAGCTGACAAAAGCGCTGAGATAAATTTCATTGGCCCCAATAAAACTACCCATTGAATAGAATTGTGAATACCAATAGTAGTAGGTACATTATCTTATTTGAAATGTGACTTAAAATTAATGGCCACTTTTATTTGTACAATGTCACTGCCAAAACATTATTTTTAATATTTTCCTTATGATTTTACATAAATAGCTAGGGGTTTTGACGGTTTGAGGTTAGTTAAACACACAACCTTTCACGCCACAGGTCGTGGGTTCGATTCCGATCGAGGGCAGCAATTTGTGTGCATGGATATGTCTGTTTTTCCTGAATCTGTGTATATAATATTTACAAAAAATATACGTAGTAACCTAGTATAGGTATATCAGTTATCTGGTTTGAGATGGCCGTGTCTGAAGAATTTCTGAGGATATTATTATTTACATTAGATAGGTCTACATAAATCAATTTCTGAGGTCTGATGACGATGTGAAATGTGATATAATTATTCTGTACGTGTGTTTGTCACCTATCTCCTCCTAAAAGGTTGGACCGATTTGGATGAAACTTTGTGTGTATATTTCAATAGGTTCCTCGACGATTTTAAAACACAATTGGACCCGATAGGTGCCGCAGGAATCGGGTTCTAAGTTTTCATAATATAGGCAACAAACACTCAGTGATGGAATGTCGTTAAAAAGACGCGACATATTTTGGCACGTGTCCTATCCGGTGCACAATTGGTTTTAATTAGGAAATGGCGCGGGGCGCGGGCGCCGCATACGATGACCGTCTTTAGCTATAAATACAAACATGGTTATATATCGTTAACCACTATATTTACCTAATTTCGAGAACAGAATCAACAGGAAGTTTAATATATAATATACCTAGATGTCCTTTAACTTTGACACTTTAAGGGGCTATTTCCTTTTTGACTTCTTAACCTTTTTATTATCTCCCCAAAAACTCTTATGTTCCGTTGCTGTACGTGTGCTTTCGACATTATCTTCTGCAGCGGTGTTAAAATCTAAAGCTCGCCAGATTTTCCCGCGTATAAAAGAAATACTTTGTCGTCCTTGACTTTCTTTACCTTCGGTTTGATCTTCCTCGTATTCCTCTGGTATAGTAGTTGCTTCTTCTTCAAATCTTAAATGTTTCCTAACTTGTCCCGATAGTTCCGGTGGTAATGTCTGTGATGTATTATCGTACTTGGTGTTTCCCGATGGTCCAGCTTCGTACATACCATGAAATTCGTATGTATGACAACGTAATTCCTTTTCTTCCTTTGTTATATCGCTTTTTATTGTTTTCTTTGAATATTGTCTTTTTTCAATAGAAGTTGAACCGACAGATTCAGATCTTACGTCCTTAAGAAAATTCAAAATACTTAATTCGTCTATCTGGCTTTGGCGATATGATGTATTTTCCAGTGTAGCAAGTGCAGTATCATCCATTGGCATCTGAGATTTGAGCGTACTTTTCGCATGTTTTTTTGATGAACTTTCGGTTCGTATATTGGTTACTTCTTTCATTTTCATTCTTTCCAAATGTTCCATTTCCAAACTTTCCCCAGTTTGAACAGCAGCATCATTTGATTCCTTACCGATTATTTTTTGTATTTCGAATTTAGTAAAAGAGTACATTCTTCTTGGCTCCATATTGGTACTATAAAATTCACTATTTAATGTATCTTCCGGACATTCCGTTTTGTGTTTGTGTTTTGATAATTTAAATCCAGGAAGCTTTGAAATAAAATTCATGAATGTATTACTTGGTTTTTCTCTAGGACTTGAATAAATAATATCATCGTCGAAAATATTTCCAGCACGATAATCCATTTTTGAGTCGTCGTCAAGGTCATTTGGAGATCGCATAATAGTATCCAAATATAATCTGGAAATTAAGCAAAATCATTAGATAATAATTATAGAGCCATATAGACCTCCCCTGCTCTGCAGCCGTTTATATTTAAACTCATTTAGCGACATGTTTAAAATATTTGCTTTAAATTGATTATTGTGATAAAGCTTTTTAAAGTAAAGTTCTAGTAAATAAGGCCATAGTAGGTATATCTATGATTTAAGTCCGAGTAAAGTAGATGTGTTATTGTAATTTTGTCATTAACTCTCATGTCTATGTGGAACATTATTTTATCCCTAAGGGGCGGAAAACTATATCTTTACTTAAATAAAACCCTGTAACAATATGTAGTACGCCTTCTGGTATAATAAACTAATTAAAATGTTGTCAAGACGACACCATCCATATGGCTCGCACTGTCAAAAAGTAATCAGATCTCATATAGAGCCAAGCTTCAAACTCTACAAGCCCTAACTTCACGAACTCTACACCTTAGTCAAAATATGTGGCTACATTCACATGGGCGTAAGGTGAAAAATTTATTCACTGTTCATTACTTTTCTGTTATAAATACTTTTCTGTGTAGTAACGAAACGGCCAAGTCACATATTTTGACTAAGGTGTAGAGTTCGTGAAGTTAGGGCTTGTAGAGTTAGAACAATTTTAAATTTTGTCACATGTAAATGCGTCAATAAAATAAACAATGCTGTGGTAGATAATATGATATAAATCGATATCGATAAAATAAAATGGAAGTAACACTAAATTCTCTTTCGTATATTTTTAAAGGACTGAGAACGGAAAATTGCGTTCATGTGTGCTTAGATGTAGGTTTTTGTACTAATAGGTATGTATACTACTTGAAATATACAATATATCGTACACTACATAATGTTTTATTTACTGACAAAAAGCGGAACTAACATATTTTCTGCACCATTCGAATAAATGAAAAAGGCATCAGATACTTTGGGTACGCATCGCTTCAGCCAGTAGTGCACCGTGTAGAGCATGGTAAGGACAACCGCGAGGAAGGTGAACGCAGCTAAGCATACGTTATGCTTGAGTCCGACAGCCGCACCACACATCAACCTGTCCTCGTCGTAAATATCTGATAAAAAGAACCGTCGTCTGAACGTCTACTAAGCTTATCATGTATCTAAAAATGTACACTGCAGACCAAATACCACATTTCACACCGAGCCACACCCACACAGGTTACCGACATAAATTTTTTTTCGTTGTTCGATTTTTGAATCTTGGAAGGATGACATTCAAAAATTCTGGAATTTCATACCATAAGTCCCACAGTTAGGCACTCCATCGCAAGCGCTCATGGAGTCAATGCAGACGCGGGTTCCAGAGATTTGACACTCGAGGTGAGCCGACGAACAACGCGTCTCAGGGTTCAGTAAAGTATGTGCGGATGTCACCACTATTGTTATACGATCCATCTAGAATCATACATTGACAACAAACAATATGAAGCCATCCATTCACTTCGAAATAACTTCGCGCCATTCATTGGCCGGCCCGTTAAAAGCTCTAAGTATATCATTTATTTACAAAGTGTCGCTCCAGTGCATAACTCATATGCAACTATGATACAGTTTTAAATGGAAACCATAATATTTTAAAGTAGAAAGAACAAAACAAAATACCTATTAAGTTTTGAGAAAGGTAAGAAACTGTGGTAAGAAACACGAACACAAATAATGATGTAGATGGCTCGTAGTAAATATTCGTAGACGTTGCTACGAAAACTGAAATACCACCAATGAATTATAATAATATACAACATACTCGTATAACGACTGTCAATATCCTGTATCGAAAATCGGTAGAAATTTTCTTTATTGTTGGAATTACCCAGATTTTGTGATGTGATAAATTATCGTTAATTAATATATTATATTCGAGAGGCTCATTTATGTTGCCGCCAAGGCCTACGAAGGGCTTATGTCCACTACTGCTACGATAAGAAGTTAAAAATACATGAGAATTAAAAACGTGTAGTTTTCTACTGATTTTTCTTCATAACATAGGTATTACTGTGAATTTTTGACTTTGCGCACATACCGTAAAATTAGTGATCGCGATCACAATACGTGAAGAATTAAACAAGTAGACTTGTCGATCCTTTGATTCATGATAGTCGCAAATATTAAGCATCACCGGTCCTACGTAATGCCGCAAATAACGCAACGCTACGCGGCCGTGCATCTATAAAAATACAATAATACTTTACTCAGTTGCACAAAATGTGTGCACCTTTTGAACATAAATAATTTGAAGACCAGACGAAATGACTTTAGGTACTTTATCACAACGTAAACACAAATAATAATATTTTCAACCTCATCATCCTGCAATTCTGCTAATTGTGCGAAATCTTGCATGTGAGCGATCTTATAGGTGGCCATAGTGGTTGTTTGGATATTCTTTTTTGTGCTCAAACTGTGCGGTCGCGCGTCTTCTATGGGCACCGAATGAATGAAGCGTTTTTTTCTTACTTTGCTATAAGTATATTGACCATACATGTTACGGTTAATTATTACAGCAGCTATATCGAAATTAAAAAACAATTAAGTAATAATAATAGGTATATGTAGTTGTAGGTATAGTGGAAACAAAACATTTTAGTGCAAACCCATTTTAAAGGCGGATTTACTTTTTTTTATAATTAGGTTAGGTACTTATAATATTTTTTATTTCATGTGTGTTTAACACTCAAATACAAAGAGGAGCGAAAATATTTCAATCTGAAATACCTACGCCTGTGAATACGTAGGTACATACATGAGCATTACCTGAAATTGATCATCTAACACTTACTCGCGTTCGTTTTTCTCATCATCACTCGTATTTTTATAATTGTTATCATATGCACGATTTAGTATAACAGCCATATCGGAAGCTGCTTGTACTACGTTCTCCCAAGACTCGTGGTCTACAGTTGACGTAGTTAATGACGTAGTTAACATTTGTGTACTGCAAGAGAATGTCTTAAAAATTAACAATAACTTATAACAAACATTTAGTAAATCCATAATTAATCAAACATTAATTTAAAACCTTTTTATAGCAGTACTATTCTCATCTTTTTCGAAAATTTTAATATTTGATATATTAATTAAACTGTCCGTGTTCTGGGTATTCGAATCTATAATATTAATTATTGTTTATAGTAGGTGAAAACATGTTGTGCTGACTCCATCTAGCGTCCTTTGTTTACTATAATATTAATTTATAGTAGGTATATTATAAATATTGGATCTCACTATTTAGTCATAAATATACTTACAAAAAATATGCAATAATATGTAAATATGAATTTCTGACGTCTATTTAAAAAGCAGTTTTTAATCACCCGACTCTGTTAATAGTACCTACCTATGTTCGTATATTGGGTAGGTACTCACTATAGTTTATTGTCTGCGAATTGATATTTTTAATTGAAGCATATTCCAAATCTTCTTTAGGTTTAATATTAGTTTCATTATGTGACTTATTCAAACTTGACATATTCATCTCTGTATCTGTAGGTATGTCTTCCAAAGTATTAACAAAATCTGGTTTTAAGCTCTGCGGCACTATATTTTCTACAATTTCATAATCACTTTTTTCTTCATCAGCATTTTTATCACTAATTATAACTTCAGTAGAAGTATCATATTCTGGATCGTAATATGTACTGAAATAACAAGAATACAAGCCCCAAAAGATAACGAGATTTATAAAAGAAACACTCAAATTTTATTATTATTGTACCTAATTATTACTGATTTTAAGTCAGAACTTGTGGTAATGATACCACGAACGATCACTATATTTAGAATCATAGTTTTGCTATGAATTGATTTAAAAATAATTAAACTACGGTAACAGCTTAGTTAAGTGGCCATTAACAATTTTTTATTTAAATTCATATAAGAATCATAATTATGTGGCTGCAAATTATAAAGTTTATCCCTCAAGGTTTTCATAATCATAATATGATAAGGACAAATATATATACAAAAAGAATAAGAAGCAAGCTAATAAACATAATATGTATAAACAAATAAAAGGTAGGTAGGTATTTAAATATAATTACCTACATACTTTTATAGAGTCTTGGAAATGTTTAATTTTATTTATTTTAAGACATGATGTGAACACACAAAGCGAAGTAAGGATAACGACATTGGCTGATATAATTAACAAAAATCGTCTAATTGTGGAATTATCAAGGCCACAGAAACATTTGTTATGAAATTATGATCTATTAATAAGTAGGTAGGTACCTGATACTTAGGGTAGAGCTTTTTGCATTTGGAATGAACGTTTTGAAAACAGATTTATTTTCAAATGGGGCAAGTTCACTATATTGTTCGGAATTTAAATAAGCTGCAATAAATATATTCAATGTATTACTGTAGATACTAATCACTGTATAAATAATATAAGCTATTTATATGCTATTTATTACTTTACAAAAACTGTGCTTATTACAATTTAACAGCCACATTCCGCTTATCCGGCCATTGAACTAAAATGAGGTCCAATAGGTTTGATGCAATACGAGTATTATTTACGGAACACAAACGGGGTAACTATGAATAAATTTAAAAGTTCTTCTCAATTTTCCTATAAATCTCCAATAGGCGTCTCTCCCAAACTGTTTCGACTATTACAAGCGATTACAATGGCCAGATTAACGGGATCTGGTGGATTAATTTCGCCACATTTGTTGTTTCATTCACTGAAACTTTACCATATACACGCCTCATGCAGGCCATTGTTTGAAGATCTAGGTATATTGTCTCTTCCTTCTATGTATATACTTGAGATTGCAATATTTGTTAAGACTCATTATGGGTATTTTAAAACAGCTCAGGACATTTTCCCTAGAAACACGAGGAATCCAAATCGATTGGTCTGTGACATTCCGCCTCGAATTGCTCTTTATCAGAAACAATGTTTTGCAATGTGTATAAAAGTGTATAACGCGATACCAGGTTATATTAAATCACTTCCACTGACACATTTTAAATGTAAATTAGTTAAATGGTTAAAATCTAAAAAAAATTATGACATAAATGATTTGTTTTAATTAATTCTTTGACAAGTTTTGTGGTATTGTTTAGTTGTATTTGACATTTATTATACGTAATTTTTTTAGAGGTATTAATTTAAAGGACATAATGATTAACCAATTTTATATAGTAATATATTTGCATGCTTATATTAAAGCTAAATGTGCTGAATTTTAATTGAATTAAGACCTTATTGTACTTAACCACATTTAAAGCAAAATAAATGTTTCTTTCTTTAATATAAAGACTCATATTTTCTGGTTAAAATAACTTAAAACTTTATATCAATAGTCTTCAATTAACTATTAAAACATTATAAGGCGATGATAGCTCAGTGGTAGCGACGTCGGATACCGCGGCGAAGGTCGTGGGCTCGAATGCTACAATGAGCTTGAGCTATCGGTGAAGGAAAACATCGTAAGGAAACCATAGCACGGTGGTAGGGTACTTTGTAGTACCCGACTGGCTGGCTACCACCCTCAAGTTGAAAATCTGTCGCCAAGCACCTATTGGTGTGTTCCGACAGCTGCACTTGGGAGCCAGTTCTCATCTAGGTTTTGAGTGCTTACCATCTTCGGCCACATCATCACTTACAATGGTGAGATTGTGGTCAAACACAAGCTTATCCAGAATAAAAAAAAAATATTTCAGCGTTTTTCAAAATACAATCAATGAAAAGGGTGTAGAGTTGTGTATGGAAATGACATTTTTTAATGGTTGCAATAGTAGGGAGTCTTTTTTGGTACAGATTAAGATTGAATCACTAATTTAAAGTTTTTTAGTTTTATTCTATAAATAAACTCACCGCTAAAATTATGATGTATATTCGTTAAGTTATGTAACAAAGATGAAACATTCATAGATTCCTCACTTTTTTCCAAATTATCGGTCTCAGTATTTCTTTTTATTGTCTCCATAAGATTATTTATGTACGCCCAAGAGTTTTCATACTGTACCTTCGTGTCGTTCATTAATATTGTCGTAGGGATTTGTTGAAGATCACCAATTATTGAACTATTTGCATAGAAATGAATATCATACAATGATGATGTTTGTTTTAATGTTAACGGTGAAGTTGTAAAACGTTGCCTGAAATAATTGAATAACGTAAGTATTTTTTTAAATTAAGTTAATAGTAGACTGACGTATAAATTAAACCTTTAAGGCATTGTAATAAGGTGTAAAACACATTGTCAATCCCCCTGGGTATTGCTAATGTCTATAGGCGACGGTAGTCACTTCACCATCAAAGGATCCGCCTACCTGGTTGTCGCTCGTGGTATAAAAAATAATAATAGTGAACTTACTTTAAGTACAAAAATGGTTTCCGAGCTGCGAAAAGTCTATTATTTTTCCTGTATTTTAAACGTCTGTTTGCATTGTAACTATACTTATATTTTCTCTTCTTAGTGCTAGTTAATTTGGGTATGTCATTAGGGTATGTAAGTCTGAAAAGAGGTTTATTTACTTATACTCTTTAATGTATATTAAATCGAATGTGAATGAAAACGTAATGGTTATTTATTGTTTTAAGTAATTTCACCAACCAGTCAATTAATTTGACCATGGTTTTGAGATGTTTTTAACCGACTTCCCTTTCCCATTTCCCTTTGATACCACACCCGTAGCTCTTATTAATAAGACAGGCCACCTACAAGTATTATTTTACGAAGTTGATTTAATAAGATAGATCTAATTAATAGCGTTAAGCAAGCACTAACCTCGAATCAGGTGTAAAATTATTTATATCGTAATCGAGCTCGTATCGAGGAGCCGCAGCCGTATCTCCACTGCGTCGTGGACCTTTTTGTTCACTTATGGAGAATTGTACCAGGGGTAGTATACTCGTTTTATATTGCTCGCCACGCCTAGGAAATTAAAAATAAGATATTGCTTTTACATAATTTTGAGTGAGAGTAAATATAATGACAATACAAAGACTAGGTACCTAACACAACTTTTTTTGATGTCCTTAATTGGACATGCTGAGTAATAATCGCTAATTTTAACATTCAAAGTAATGGTCTACGGGGTGTAGCGACATCTATCTACACATAGATATAGTTCGCACGACTCCTTGATAGATGGCGCTCCAATAATCTACATCGCGCTAACGAAGTTTTCTATGCGATCTGCATTATATACAAGATTCCAACATCAACAGTTGGACCGCGGTCCCCAGGCACGATGACCTAGCCTGGCGGAAGATCTTCCCTTTTCAATGGAGGAGTCTAATACCTCGCTCCTCCATAGGGGCATACGGGGCAAGATGGGGAAGGAAGGCAAGTGGTATAGGTACAAATGTCTAATTTTACTGTTTATTTTGTTCTAGAATGGTGAAAAATTATAAAAAAAACAACTAGAGGGGATTGGTCAGAAGAAAGTATGAAAGGTGCTGTGAAAAATGTGGTTGAAGCAAAAAATGCGCTACAGATTAGTAGCAAAATCATTTTCTGTCCCACAGAAAACTTTAGAAAGAAAAGTGAAGATTGTTCGAGAAAGTTTAGACAAGAATGATTCAATGACTGTTAAATTTAAGGTAGGTACCCAAAAACGCAAGTTTTTACTGATAATGAAGAGGAACCATCTTACCCCATATTACCCCTAGGGGTGGGACATGATGGGGATGAGGGTGTATTTCTACATTTTGATTTATCTAAATTTTATTATGTTGATTAGACTGTCAAATACACGTTAACAATGAAGACTGATTATCAAAGAAAATTAAAAGAATAAAACAAATTAATAAAACTCCTTACGGTCATTTACCATCTTCTTACCCCACTCTCCCCTATGATTGTCAGACTCTAACGCATGGTTCGGAAAGTTACTTTTGCCACCTTTTGCCGAGAAGAACCGGCAATAACTCATTATTATAATTCAGTTCTTACACGTATTTAATTTACTAGTAGTAAGTATATTCATTTTTACCTCGGCGCAACATCATAAATAAGGTCAAATGTTTCGTCTATGTCCAAATCCTTTGGCTGATCATTTCCAGGCACAAGATGACCAGAAACGTTTATGATCGGTATTTCCATTCTAATGTAATCGCCGTTGTCTTCAGCCTGCTTATTCGTTGATGTGGTTTGAGATACTATATCGGTGGCTTCACTGACACTGTACTCTGATTCCTCTTCAGTACTGATTAATGAAGTAAAGATATATTTTTTTAACTAGCTCTCACATCTTTATTTGACGGGCTGGTTGGCGTGGTTGGTTAACACACTACCTATCTCGCCACAGGTCGTTGGTTCGATTTCCATCCAGGACAGACATTTGTGTGCATGAACATGTCTGTTTGTCCTGAGTCTAGGTGTAATTATCTATTTATGTATGTAGTTTCCATATTACAAGTTTGGGATCATATAGCCGTGTGTGAAATTTTTCCCAGGATATTTATTTATTTATAGATTGAAACAAATATTTCATGAAACAATCATAACACAGCCTGAGATTACATTAGGTACCAACAACGTCTTTTAGTGTAAAATCCTGTGCCATTTTCCCTTGAACTAATGACGGAAATATTGTATAGGTACTAAATTTTATACCTAGGTAATAGATATTTGATATTGATACACACAATACCACATGTTCTTTGAAATCGTGATCTAATGCAGCAGCCCGGACCATCATCTCACTGAGGATCTCCCCAATGGGTAAAGATAGATATGCTGTGTTTGGACAGGAATTACTACTTGGTATATTATTATTATTAGTTATCTGGTTCTAAACGTAGTACGACACCTTCACCGAATGTTGTATCAAAATACGACTACAATGACACGCCATAAAAAATACCAGGTAACCTACTTACATACATATATTTATGTTATATATCCCTGAAGCCCTAGATTATAATTTTTATACTACTACGTCAACTATAATTATCAAATTATCAATTAAATGTACCTAAGTTTAGTTGTAGCAGCAGTAGATTGAGTGGTTTTTAAAGTATAATACTTGTTTTTCTGTTGATTCTTCCTTTTCACCAGGTTTTCTGGCAGCGGACCCCAATAGCCACCGAAAGTTTCACCCATTTCGTAGACAAGGAGCTGATTGCCGCTTTCAGAGCAAGCGCTTTTTAGACTATCCTCAGAGACAAGTTGGATGAAAAAGATTATATTACTGCCAGATTCAGACCTAAAATAATAAATATTAAATTATACATGATATTTTTTCAATGCGTTTTGTTATTTTCAAACTCATAGATAGTTTCGGTATGGATAATAAGTACTAGATAACCCAGAATCTCAGGATAAAATGTCAGCAGACATAATACAGAAATACACTAAGTTTCATTTGTCTAGCTTTTATACTTAATTCAGATACCTATAGGTAGGTACTTGTCATTTTTCACTAACTCAATCATGTTTATCAAAACCTCTGGGATAGGTATGGTAGGGGAGGTGAATAGGGGATTTCGGGATTTACTCGAGCGCGGCAGATTAACATAAGGGGGGCAACCTTGCACCTTGTGAAGTACTCTCACCAAATCTGAGCCCTCTATATAGTGTCGAACGTCTAGGGTAGCCCGTCAGATTAGTAAAAAAAATCGTTGGTTTGAAATACTCGAGCGCGTCAGATTAAGGTAAGGTAAGTTAGTTACATGCAAAATAGTGTACATTTCAATAATCTGACAATTTGGGCGTGACGAAAGAAAATTGGAGACTCGCAAAGTTGCAAAAAAAAAACGTCACCTGGATTTTCTCGAGCGCGATTAGTTTTTTTTTTATTTTGAAGGAAATTAATTAGTCACGAATCACGGAAATATCTTAATCTGCCGATTTGCACAAGCCGAAGTAGCTAAAATCATTAATAAGTGTATAGTCCACGAATATTATGAGTTTCACCTCAGAATGAGAGATAGTCAGCTATTAACTTGTATAAACCTTTATTTTGACACCCTAAAACTTGTCTCAAAAGCGTATTCATTCATAAATATTGTAGAAAATTAAATTCTCTACAACTTTTGTACAAACATTTTTTCGATATCTTGAACCATTTTCGATATTTCGATATTTTTTTATATTTTTTTTTTCAGATTAAGGAAATTCCTCAACATAATTGTCAGATTATGGGTCAGTACAACAAGGCCATCAAGAAGAACCGCCTGTATAAAAATCTGACGCACTCGAGTAAATCGAGGTCACGATTTTTTTTTGCATTTTCAAAATCGGCCCTGACTGATGGTCGCGTCCAAATCGTCAGTCTTTAAAATAGGAGCTACTGGAGGGTTCACTTAACATCCCTTATCAATGTCTGACGCGCTCGAGCAATTTTTTTTTTATATATTTTCGACCCCTTCGTACGGCCACCCCCACCACGCAAAACGGCAGATTATTAATTTTCCGTTATCAGACAGACGTGGCGCGACTACCCTATTAATATCTGACGCGCTCGAGTATTTCTTGGTGACTGTTTTTTTTTACATTTTTGAAACCCTGTAGACGCTCCCCCCACCGCTGCAGGGGAAAATATCACATAACCTTTTTTTCTTTATTCCACCTAATCTTCAAATTCCAGTAGGTCCCAAAGACGCTCGAGTAACTACAAATTTAGCATCATTGCCTCCCCTACCATAGGTACTTCCTATATAGCTGAAATTTCTGTGAAATTTTATATAATTGATCTTGAAACAATTCGTTCCCCACTTACCCACTGCCGATGTACTGAACCTACCATTTTTTTTCATGTTTTTAGGCTTAGTAGTTTCGGGGCTTTCGGGTAGTAGCTAAATCTATTCGTTTAAAAATTATATACCTAAAATAAAAAGCGACTTGTAACAAACGGAGGCACGTCGCAAAGGAAGAAATGCACTGGAGTTATCTATATATGTACTTTCAAATGATATTAATCAAACCTGACGCTAATAAAACAGCTGTAGGGAAGTTCCATTCTTGAAAAGTGAAGAATCTGTGAGTTGGCGTCAACCACATGTTTACCGAGGAAAATCGACGGGATCACGCGCCGGCGACAGTACTCCGACATATCCTTCTGATATAAAAACTTGCGCACAGCTATTGCTGGCTCTGACTCTTGATACAAATACAATATACATATTAGTATTAACATCCAGTAAGAAAACATGTTTTGAAATGTTTATGTTTATAAATCATAGCCATTTAGATTAAATTGTTCAAATCATGAAGGTGCGTTGTCGTTAGATATATCACAGGTAAGTACGTCCCCACTGCAAGGACTCGAACTGGTGACGTTTGACAGTCAACTGTCACATCATAGGTCATGGGTTCGATACCCACCATGGACAGACATTTGTGAGCATGAATATGTTTGTCCTAAGTCTAGGTGTAATATAATTATGATTAATTATCTTTTAATGTACATATGTATTCAAATAAGAATCAGTAGTTTATAAGTTACCTACATATTGTTACCTGTTTCCATAGTAATAAGCTCTGCGCGTTTAGCTTCAGATGTGATCTGTGAAGAATGTTCCATACATTTATCTGAACCAATATTATAAAGAGGTTAAGATTAGATTTTTTGTTTGTTTGTTACGATTTAACTCAAAAACTACACGACTACAATTTTTATCCCGGGAAAAGATAAGATCCCACGGGAACGTGGGTAAAACCGCGGAGGACTGCTAGTTTATGCATCTATAACAAAAAACTACGTGATCCCAAGCGTAATGTAGATTTCCTCTCGATGATTTCTTTCCCCGCAAATATCAATCTGGTACGTTATGTTTTTTAATAAGTAGGTACTTAGGTGCAGTGGTCTAAAGGTAGATACGTCACTACTGTACCACTGCAGCTCAATAATTACAAATCATCTATTTATGTACCTCTTCGTACTATCCCGATGTCGACTCTGGTAAGTAGATACTTATTTATAGATTTGATAAACCATAAACAATCTATAAGTATACAATACTTGTAGATTGTTAGGGATTTACTATTTATTACCTACCTAGTTAGGGATTTAGGTACTATCTAGGTAATAATAATAATATCAATAATTTGTACCTACTCACAAAAAAACATTGAAATATATACAGTGTAAGTCGTACTGAATATTAAAGGACGTTATTATTCAGCTCATTTCTGATGGATTTGGTTCTTTAATATGGTGTCGGAATCTTAACCGTTACGGAGATATTCAAGTTTAAATATTTTTTTTAAATAACCTTTATTTCTTGCTTTGTCATAAGTTGTACAAAATAGGTTGACGTTAGATAAAAATGAACAGTGGCCTACTACTACTACAGTAGGTTAAAAATTAACCATTAGTCGACGTTATTCCTCTACCTATAAGGTATAAATAAATTTATTAACAACTCTACATACGACTCGGTAAACATAATAAGATACATAGGCGACCAAGATCGTAATAGCAAATCGATATCTACTAACAATACCTACCTACTCCTTACATATTAGAACGCATTAGAATCGCAACGTCTTTCTATCTATCAGTCCGTGCCCACTTGCGATTACTAATAAGTTAGGTTTTAGGCTATGCTATATAATTGCGTTGTGACAAGAGGGAACAGAACTGTAACCCGTATCACGTGGGCGCGGGCGGGACCGTGATCAAAGGCTAGTGCATAATAAATAACATATTTATATCAAACTGCGTACGACCGAGTACCTATTGGTACATTACCCAAGTTATAGTAAACTGTCTGGCATCATGTGGAGAAGGGTCCACGATAGGGGTCGCGTGACCCGCACCGCGACTCATTATTTTATTTTATTGATAAAAAATAAGGGAGATGGGTAACTTTAGAGCAGAACTTGGTCGAATAAATTAATATCTTTTTTTTTTTTTTTTTTGGGGGGGACTTAAAGGTGGAGGTCTGAGGGACCATAGACACCCTTACGCGGACTTTTCGGTGAGCGCTTAGGGCTCTCAACCGAGTTTACAACTTTTAGACGACTGACCGCTGAGGGCGCCCCAGTTGGGGCACGAACCTCGGCTCAGGGCGTCGTCGGGGGGCACAAAATAGTGGGACGGACTTCGCCTAAGCGATTTAGAGGAGTTTTAAGGGACGGTCGGATTACTGGTACGGCTCGGGCCAACTACTGGGGACGAGACTGACTGAGTGGGACGTCGCGACGGGCCTCTCCGGCGAGGGCGAAAACGCGGGCGGTGTTGTATTTGTTTCTTCAGGGCTGCGCGAGCCTCCCTATCCTTAATCTGAGCTAGAGTTGTAGGGTCATCCGGCTCGCTGAGGGCGAGTTTAGGCCTACGGATTTTTGAAATCTCTGAAGGAGTATAGTTTGCAGTGTTTACAATTAATGGGTTCGCGTGGTTTAGGGCACGATCGTAATAGCGGCGTGAAGCGCATTTAATGAATTGCTTAACCGTGGGCAGATTGAGGTCTATGTGGAGGTCTAAGTTGCGCATGTACCACGGGGCGCCCGTGGCTTTGCGCATGAAGCGGTTTTGAACCACTTGGAGTCTATGGATCAGCTTGGGAGATGCATGTGCGAACACAGTGCATGCATATAGCATAACGGGGCGGATGCACGCGGTGTAGAGTCTCACCTTGCTTTTTAGGGCAAGTTTAGACTTTTTATTTAACAATAAATTAATATCGTGTTCAACTTTCTACTTATACCTAAATAAGGACTAGGGAGGGGAATAACCTAAGTACCTACTTTATATTTTGTAATGTACCTAATTGTACCTACACAATACATCTACGATTATTATCTATACCTACCTACGATACGAGTATCAATAATAAGTATAGGTATGTATGAAACAAAGTCGGGTTTTTACACCATTTATTACTAAAGAATGGCTGAACGAATTTTAATGAAACTTGGCAAACAGGTAGGCTTGATTGTTGATTCATTGAATTATATCGGTGGTGTTTTGTCCAATAAAGATCAATCTAAGTACACCAGTGAAGTGAAATGAAATGAAAACGTGTCGATACACGTCGGGTTGTCCCAAAAAGTCGATAAAAAGTTGTGGAACTGCACCAATTTCACAAAATCTTGACGGAACCCTATATTTTGATATGAAAAAAAAATGAAGGCATACCTCACAATTACGACGAATCTAAGTGCACCTCTCAAGCTGAAATCGATCACAACGTCGGCTACAGAGCGTGCCAAAGAAATATACATACATACATACTCTCTCTGGGGTCGGTCCCTCATGTCTGAGGATCGTGGTCAGCAGTAGGGTAGCATCTGGAGCGGATGATCTGCCTCCACCGGTTTCTGACTAGCGCGTCTCTCATCATCATGTAAAATTTGGAGGACGACGAATCTTTCACTTGATCTGATCGGTCCATCGTGTTGGTGAACGACCGTGTGATCTTTTACCCTCGGTACATACATACATAGACTCGAAAAACATAACTCTCCTGCTGGCGCAGTCAGTAAAAAGGTCATGGTTAGGCTGATAGTCTTGCAACTAAAGCCTTTAAAATAAATAAAAATAAATTGTCAGCTGACTGTCATTTTTTGTTGTTTGTCATGTCAATGTCAAGTAAGAAATTGGGTTATTAGATTATGGTTTTTCTCGTAATTTCGGGTAAATAATTTGTTCTTAGGATATTTTGACAAAAATCAAATGTTTCGGAATATTTCTGATTAGATCTTTTGAAATAGATCCTGAAGACTTTAAATCACCTGTTTCGGAATTCGTGTAAACAAGAATTCTCAAATAATTATTATAACATTAATCTATTGGAGCCATTTTTTTAATGAAAATGTTTTTCAAATAACGGTTCTTATATGTTGTTTGCAAAAAGAATAAGAAAAAGTTAGCTAAAGATAATTTTGGGGAAATAAATATATGAATAAGTATGGGGAAATTTCAAATCTTGATCTAGGAACCCTGCATTATGTATGACATTATATTGACATATAATATAACCTATTTGATATTGCAACTTAAACAATCCTTATTGCGTAAAAGAAAACTATATTTTTTCTAAATATTCATAACTTAAAAATATGACGCTCGTAGATTACATGGCATCATTAGCACAAAATCCATATTTTGGTGCTGGTTTTGGTTTGTTTGGGGTAGGAGCTGGTGCAGCAATACTCAGAAAAGGATTTCAGACATCAATGGTTCTATTTAGAAGACATTGTATGATTACTCTGGAGGTTCCATGTCGAGATAAGTCATACCAATGGTTATTACAATGGATCACCCTAAAGGGTGCAAGACAGACACAGCACCTTAGTGTTGAAACATCATTTCTTCAAAAGGATACTGGCCAAATAAAGACTAAATATGACTTTATACCAAGTGTTGGGCAACATTTCTTCAGGTAAAATATATTTGTTTAGGGGCCATTGTGCCAATTTTCTCCCATAAAATTCATATTGGATCACAAGTGGTTATATTTTAAAGATATGGTGGTACATGGATCAAAGTAGATAGAACTCGAGAGCAGCATACTCTTGACTTACATATGGGAGTTCCATGGGAGACTGTCACCTTAACATCTTTTGGACGTGACAAGCAACTATACTATGGAATACTAGAAGAAGGTAAATTATCAATGCTTTTATTTAATTATTCATAAATGGTATACCTATGTCTATGTAACATGATGTTGGCAATAAAATATTACAGCAAGAACAATGGCGTTGAAACAGCATGAGGGAATGACTGTAATGTACACAGCAATGGGATCTGAATGGCGGCCGTTCGGTCACCCTCGACGGAGAAGACCCCTGCACAGTGTAGTTCTCCGTGCTGGGCTAACTGACCGGATACTAGCTGATTGCTTAGACTTTATTAGCAATCCACAATGGTATACTGACCGTGGCATCCCCTATAGGAGAGGTATAAACATGCTGAATCATCATTGGTTTTCAAGCCAAAAAAATAATATCAGAGAAATAGTAGCAAACTAAGTCTCATACACCGAAATTGCTATTCCACTCACTCATGTGCCTTGAATTTCTAGTATGTATATATTTTATTGATGAGTGAGATTACTAGAATAGAATTAAAGATCTTCAGTAGGTAGTTTTTTTAAATGAATACATACAATATACCTTTTGTGATGTACTGACAGCATAGTAAATGTTTACTTTATGTGCACAGGTTACATAGGCCTAACAATTTGGCTCCAAAACTAATGACAATTCCCACCATAGAGATATACTTAGATTGGCAAAGACAAATTTAGTAATTGAATAGATTTCAGTTAAAGATATATTTGGTTATATACTAGCTGTCCCCACGCGGTTTCACTCGCGTTCCCGAGGGATATTATGGGATAAAAAGTAGCCTATGTGCTATTCTGGACTATAATCTATCTCTGTGCCAAATGTCATCCAGATCCGTTCAGCCGGTCTGGCGTGATTGAGTAACAAACATCCATCCATCCATCTATCCAAACTTTCACATTTATAATACTAGCTGTCCCCTGCAGTTTCACTCGCGTTTCCGTGGGATCATATCCTTTCCCGGGATAAAAAAGTATTTCCTCTGTGTTATTCCAGGATATGATCTACCTGTGTGCCAAGTTTCATCGAAATCCGTTCACCCGTTCTGGCGTGATTGAGTTACAAACATCCATCCAAACTTTCACATTCTATATCCAAAATTTCATACATTATAATTTTAGTGGGATTGGTATTTTGTAAAGCCATGGATTGGATATAGTTCAGTCAGTAGCAATGAAGAAGCTTGATTTAGATTTCGATGAAGGAGAACATTGTGAGGAAACCATACCATGGTGGCACAATACCAGCTACCAGCCTCCAGTTGAATCTTGTCACTGATAAAATCACCAAGCAGTGTGTTATTCCGGTAGATGCACTTGAAAACCAGTTCCCTAAGCACCTCAAAGGGTGGCAACTTATGTCATTACGAAGTTTTATTGAACTTGTTGGTACTGTGATTGTATGTTTTTATCATAGGGTTGGGGTTTGATACTAAGAAAGGATATGGCGAAAATTCCGATAGTCAATCCCTGAGGCAATTTTACTCAAATAGAGGGCCACGGATGAAACCGCGGGGCAATGTTATGTAGTATTGTGAAATGTTGCTGTAATTATCAAAACCAAATAGGATATGTTAACTACTTTCAATCAAAATATACAAAAGTTGAAAGCATGTTTATAAAACGTAAAATTCCTTGTCAGGTTATCTGCTTTATGGACCACCGGGGTGTGGAAAATCATCCTTCATTATGGCATTAGCAGGGGAATTGGAGTACAATATTTGTGTTCTCAACCTCTCTGAAAGAGGCCTGACGGATGATAGGCTGAATCACTTACTCAGGTTTGGTTTATGGATCTCATTATTATTGAAACTTGGACAGCATTTGTATGGACTAATCAGAATTATTTGAGCTTATCTGAGGTTTATTCAGCGATTGAAAATTCGGCCCTTAATGTGGTTTTTGTATTTTTTCCTACGTATTTTCGATAGATATCTAAGTAAACTTTTCAAATTCGTAGCGTAGCACCACAACAATCAATTATACTTCTGGAGGATATAGATGCAGCCTTTATTTCTCGAGAGGACAGTCCAACGCAGAAATCAGCATACGAAGGACTAAACCGAGTGACTTTCAGTGGATTATTAAACTGTCTGGATGGTGTTGCCTCTACAGAAGCACGAATAGTTTTTATGACTACCAACTATTTAGAAAGGTTTGTTTGTTTCAACTTGTTACACCTGTTTTACTTTACTGAACAGAGCAGAAAGTTCTCATTTATTGCCGCCGACGCATACCTACCTATATAAATGCGGTATCACATACCTCCTACGCGTAGGTATGTCTACTTTACTTGACCAGTAGCTGTCCTCCGCGATTTCACCCACATTCCCGAGCAATCTTATCTTTTATCTGCCGTGAATGTCCCCTTGAAATCGGTCCAGCCGTTAAATAGATTAACCGGAACACTTTTTTTACTTTTCTGCAGTGTTCAATCCAATGATAACTTCAGTAAAAGATTAAGCTGCGCAGCGAATTATGCAGCTATATTATTGCTTCTTCGGTTCTTCCTAGATACCTATGTTTTTATAAGTCATAATATTGTTAAGAGGAAAGTTTTGTATGTTTGTAACGAATGAACTCAAAATTCATTTCCCATTCCTGAGTAACATAGGCTATATTTTTTTTTCCCGTAAAAGATAAGGTCCCTCAGGAACACGGGTGAAACCGCGGGGGACAACTCTTTAAAGTAACCTAAAGTACTTCTCTAGCTTAATTTATGAGAAAGATGCGGTACCCAGTAAAAGTCCTGGCAAAAGAAGTGGTAGAGAATGCGTCTAACAATCTCGGGGTTTCATCATCCTTTGTTTTTATGTTATCAAACCGCCAACACCAGACTTTTAATAGTCAAAATAGTTATTGTGGCTCTTGAGAGTTACCTGGCTACATGTATTTTTTAACAAGAACCATTTCGTCATAGTACTGGCCATTTTATGAATTAAGAATATACATACCTTTTAGATTAGATCCAGCTTTAATCCGACCAGGTAGAGTGGATATGAAGGAATATGTCGGATATTGTGACCAAGATCAAGTAGAACTGATGTTCTTAAGATTCTATAAAGGAGATCAAGCTGCAGAACATGCAAAAACCTTTGCGAGAAGGTACGTTGGCTCGATAATTACCTTAAATTTGTGTTACTCAATATATTTTTTTATTAAATAGGTATGTATGTGATGATTATATTTATTGCAGGGTACTTGAAAAAAAGAAGACTGTTAGCCCCGCTCAAATCCAAGGATATTTCATGTTTCACAAACACTCCGCAACGGAAGCCGTGTTATCGGATGTAGAGACTATTTGGACACTGGGATAATTTTTATTTGCAGTAATACCTACTGTCAAACTAGTTTATGTAATGTTCAATAATATATTTATAATAACTTCGAACAACTTCCTATGTTTATAAACAATTTTCTTGAAAACTTAAAATTAAAGTAAAGTTGGATTTTTAGGTAGCTGGAGTTATTTGACAGTGGTCGTAATAATTATTTCGTTAACCAGAAATTATTTCTTAAAAGAATTAATGAGAATGCGTGTAATCGCTGACATTACATTGACTATAATTGATAAAAACCGGCCAAGTGCGAGTCGGACTCGCGCACGAAGGGTTCCGTAAAAATTGGAAAAAAATCACGTTTGTTGTATGGGAGCCCCCCTTAAATATATATTTTATTCTGCTTTTTGTCTTTGTTGTTATAGCGGCAACAGAAATACATCATCTGTGAAAATTTCAACTGTCTAGCTATCGCGGTTCTTGAGATATAGCCTGGTGACAGACAGACGGACGGACAGACAGCGAAGTATTAGTAACAGGGTCCCGTTTTTACCCTTTGGGTACGGAACCCTAAAAAGTGATATGGTCAAACCATTAAACAGTAATTTGAATCGCATTGCGCTCGTAACTATCAGTTTACTCCAGATAATTGAAAATCCTACTTTAGGTACTTATATGTAGATTAGATATGTATATAAAAACAATAAACAAAATGTTTTAGTCGACAAATGACAGATTTATAGACGATCTATTTCAAAATGTACAATTATGGGAACGACTGATTCTACCAAAGACCGATTCTCGACATGACTGATTACTTCCGAGGATAAAGAAAATAATTATTTGCAATTATCTATTCTATATCCAATGACAAATTGATCTGGTAAAGAAAACCAACAATATACTAACAAAATCTACCGAATGTACTAATAAAATGCGTGCCATTGTTTTTTTAATATGAGAAGCTTTTTTTTCTTTATTATACCACCCGCTAATTATACATAGGTTACTGGTGATGTTGACCTTACTTGCAGAGATTTCAGTCATCAATATTAAGAACTCCCCGTCAATCATTTCGAGAATCTATACAGTTATAGAACCAGCTTGCACACTGCACAGCATGGAACTTGTGAGAACATATTGGTGTGAGAGCTACTTTGTTCAAATTTTTTGAAAATGTTCCTACATAAACAGTAGTTGCATAGTTTCACATTTTTATAAGCACATATTAGCTATAAAAAAATATTTTTTTTTAATTTTGCGTTATTTATAAACTCTTGTATGTATGAGGATTGTGAGCCAATTTTAAACTAAAATAAATAAATAAATATATTGGGACATACACACGGCCATTTGATTCCTAACTAAGCAGAGCTTGTACTTTTGAAACCAGACATCGGATATACTACATAGATAACTTTTTTACTAGAATATTGTCTAAATCCCGAATACTTTTTTCAAGGATTTGAACAAGTGGCTCTCACACCCACACACACGCAATTAGACAAATGACAAGAACAGCCATTTCATTTCATATAAAAATATACCTCGGCGTCCCAAAATTTCTAATAATATAAAAACCGGTCAAGTGTTTCGGACTCGTGCACCGAGAGTTCCGTACAAATTTTGTAGTTTTTTTTGTTATAGCGGCAACAGAAATACATCATCTGTGAAAATTTCAACTGTCTAACTATCACGGTTCACGACATACAGCCTGGTGACAGACAGACGGACCACAGTCTTAGTAGTAGGGTTTCCGTTCCGGTTTTTACCCTTTGGGTACGCAACCCTAAAAAGCAGCTAGGGGCCGTCCATTAATCACGTGAGGCTCGAAAGGGGGGTAGGGGGTGTAGTAAGATATCACGTGTATTTATTTTTTCGTCAAACGCGCGATTTCTAAACCAAAATGCGACGTGTAGTGTGACCTTGACTCGCTGTTGCCAGGCAACGAACGATTTCAAAAAAGTTAGATTTTTTGTAGGCACTAAAAAATACGTTCGATTTTGGGTGGGGGAGGGGGGTTAGTCTTAAACCTCACCACGTATCACCCAGGGGAAGGGGGGGGGGGGGTTAAAAATGCTAGAAAAACATTTATTTATTTAAGTGATTAATGGACGGCCCCCTATCAT
The DNA here is from genome assembly GCA_951361185.1 of Ochropacha duplaris. Lineage (NCBI taxonomy): Eukaryota > Metazoa > Arthropoda > Insecta > Lepidoptera > Drepanidae > Ochropacha > Ochropacha duplaris. Next base: position 8,400,725 of record OX592693.1, on the reverse strand, counting down.
AGTGTTTATTCCAGCAACAACAAAACGAACATTTCGTCTGTATTTACTTACGAACACTTGGACAGAATTCCATTTTCTTTATCTATTGTTACCAAACATTAAATGATGAAAATTGTTGTTGGTAGGTAATCAATCATAGATAATAAGTCATAACAATAAAAACAAGTAAATAAAGAAATATGAAGAACTTAAGCTAGCTACTATTTAAATTTAGTTTAATTATCACTTTTGTAGTTAATTGATTCAAGGAGACACAAAAATGTTTTAGTATGGCCATACATTTCCTGGCTTACTTTACACGCATTTTGCAACAGTTTATGTACAACATCACCTTTGTATATTTTAAGCAGTTCCCATTGCCAATTTGCCGATATTTTATTCATATTAATATTTTCTTGATTCCTATCTTTAACTTTTAGGCAAAAACAATTTTTTGAACAGAATAACGACAAACAAAGTATAACTGGATGATCTTTTGTTTCTTGTTTGTAAAGAACCTTGAATTTGATCAAACACGTAAAGTCCCGTTGTAGGACGTGATCTGTATCCAACAAAACTATATTGTGTATTTGTAATAAATTCTTAAAATATCTGATCGGCGAATCAGTTTTTGTATTAGGAAATTCAACAGTATCAAGTATTACATATTCACGATTAACAGGTGATGGTTCATTAACCAATCTAACACATGAATTTAAAGTAGAACTAGTTTCAACCACTTGCAATGGTTCACTAATATTGTGAGTTTGTGAAGTTGAACACTGTATAGTATTATTTTGATTTGTTTGCGCATTCATAATACTATGGAGAATTCTTTCAGACAATAGTTCAGTAACCGGTTTAACTTTAATCCTAGGACCGGTTGATAGTGCTATATTAATATCGCCAGATGATGTTTGAGTATTTGTGATACTATTATGCACACTTTGTTCTATTTGATTAGTACACTCAACGGGCGCTAAAGATTGTGTAGAAGTTATTATAGGCAAACATAAACCGCTGTCATCATTCTCTATTATATTAGCTACATTCGGTATTTCGTCATATATAATATTAGAAACATTGTGTTTGGAATTTGATGAATTTCCCTTCTTGGGAAAATGTTTTGGATTAGCAACAGGGTTTTTATTCAGTAGTTTACTTTTTGATTCAGCATTACTAAGCTCAGGGTACAATACAGCACAATCACTCTGAATCAGTTCATTCCCATTACATAGTATAGTATCTACAGAACTTGGCAGTATTATATCTGTCTGTCTAATATTATTGTCACCAGTTAAACTGGAAGGATGTTCAACCCCTTCTGTATCTTTTTGCTCCTCATCATCTTGAGGTGTTTGAGTAACAGTTTTCCATTCAGTTTTATTAAAATCATTACAATTTTCTTTACAGTGCCTTAGTTTAGCGTTGATCTGAATAAACCTCGTCTCTTTAGGTGAATTTTGCTGTGATCTCGGTGTCCACAAAAGTTCCAGATTCTTACACTCCAGGTATCTTAATAAGCCATTACAATTGAAACCCCTTTTAGTAACAATTTTTCTTCCTATACTCAAAACTTTATGTTTCAAATAGTCTTTATTGGGTTTCTTATTTTGTATGTCACTCTCTGATGCTTCTTTTTTTTTTATATACTTTTTGTGGCATAATGTAATAATATTATGAATAGCTTTAGATTCAGAAGGTTTTATTTTCATTGGTTCTCTGGACACTTTTTCGTTTATAGGCCCAGAATAACTTTTGTTAGAAGAATTGTCAGATGAGTCTTCTATATCTATACAGTCAATATAATTATGTGCTTCTTTGTTATTCCCAAAAAATGTTTTGATCTTTAGATCATCTCCATCATTTTCTAATTCGGATTTAAGTCTTTTGTTTTCAATTACTACAGTTTCATTTGAACTCGCAGATAATGATCGACTTTTTCTTCGCTTTAATTCCATGTTTGATTCATTACCAGAACTTGAATTTGAACTTTTACGCTTATCTTTACATCCTTCATCGACTGAAGAAGAATCAGTTGAATTATGGTTACGGATAGGTTTGTAAGAACTAATTAATGCCGATGGGTTCACCACAGCGCCATCAATTGTGTCTTTTGGAACATATATAACATAATAATATAAATCACCTTCCTGCGTAATTTTTTGGAAACTATGAACCACTTTGTTTATATCACCTGTAATATTAGATTTGTAATCTATTCTGTTTAATTCAACAGTACAATATGATTTTAGTATGTTTTGATGTTTTAATATTAATAGTTTATGTGAACGTAGATGACTTAACATAGCATTTTTTCTCTTAAAGGTACCATTACATAACTTGCACACAAAAAGTTTATTGTAATCAGATTCCCACGATATACATTTGCTACTATTGAATTCGGTAACTGAGGGTGTCTTAGCTTTAGTTATTATGGTATTAGTACTTGAATCAGAGTCAGTTGAAGATGAAATTACTCTTTTCCTTTTAGTTTTCTTTGCGTTTTTGTGATATATTTTTAAAAGATTGTCCCCATTTGTTTGTTGACTAGAACTAACAGTGTCTTGTTGTGGATGGGCCAACGGTACCTAGAAAATATAAAGTATGTATAGTACAATGGCTGCCTTAAAGAATTGTAGAATAATATAAAAACTTGTTGAGTAGTTTGAAATCATCAAAATCAGCAGAACTAAGACTATCCCCAAAATTTCGGCTTTTCAGTATTTGCATTATTTATTACAAGCTGCTCCATCTTTCGGTATCTGGCGACTATGTGACTCTCATAAGTCCTAGAAGAAGCTAATTCGTCACAGTAACCAGGAAGTAATCTGTGTCTCAGTAATACCCATTTAACTCGTAAACAATAAGTCTCTAACTAGTTTAACAGTTTTGTTGTCAAAAAAAAGGCCTTTTTTTTCTATGGCTTAAAATAGAATTTCAGTAATAATTATAATTTATGAAATACAAACAAGACTAGTCTGCATGATTAACTAGACAGAGTTGACTAAAACTTAAAATCAAAGTAATCTGAAATTTTAATAGATCATGCTGGATTTAACAATAAAGGCGCTGAAATAGATCATGCACCTTTTTGCAAGAGTTTGTGAACTACTCTCCAACAATTAAAGTTTTTGCAGCTGGCGTCAGCAGATTTTTCGTGTTAAATAAGATATACATTCAGAATCCTACAGAATTCGTGGTTGAACATACTTGGCCGTTTATTTTTCATTCGTTTCCGATAACGGTTCGTATAATTAGGTACAACAGCCACAGCTTACCGTCTTCAAGTCTTGCTTCATCATTATAAGGGACTTCTGCTTCTCCGAAAACATTTTCTTTGTTTTAAAATAATCACATAATAATGATTCACATTTTTTACATAGCAGTTGTGGGAGGCCATCAAACGGTTCCACCTGAAAATAACCAGTAGAAGTTTCACCCATTTTATTTTGTTCAAGTAAGTTCTATTTAATTAGGTAATAATATACTTATATTCGCACACTAAACTCACAGATACCCTTGAATTTGCGCTTAAGCAAAAGTGGTGATGGGCTGGCCATATATCCCAAATTATGGATGGAAGGTGGACCAACAGAGTCACAAAATGGCTAGGACCACATGGAAGAAGAAAAGTGGGGAGGCCTTAAGCAAGATAGGCGGATGACATAGTGGCTACTGCTGGATGCAATTGGCTCAATGGAAGGAGCTGGAGGAGGCCTATACCAGTCAGGGGTCCTTAACATAAACAACTTCGCAAATATATCAATTATAAATGTACTGTAAAAGGAATAAATAAAGGCTTTATTATTATTTAATACTTATATTAATGTATCGAAATTACACTCACATCAATGTCAAAGCAATACTTAATTTGTTCTTGAATAGCAGGCAAAATTTGATAAACCCCCATATCTTCCAAACAGAGACGACATGTAACAAATAGTTTAGGGTCCACCTCTACCATGTTTGATGCGTCCATAGCCTGTAAAATAACAATGAGCACAATTTTTTTTAAATTGATAAAATGTACAATGACCACTGAGATTGAGATATGCAAATGCATAAGCAAAAATTGCAATAATCTGATCTCTAATAAATATTAGAAACACTCAGAGATCATTTATGAAGGCCGAAATACAGAAGTTACCACCGGTTTGGAAGTCAGCCTTCAACTGAGAAGAACTGGCAAGAAACTCAGCAAGGTAAGATATTTTATGACTGACTAACTTGAATTTGTGGAACTGTATGTTTCTTGGGATGATCATACCTCAAGTCTATCTTACAATCAGGTATAATATAATATCTTACATTCTACTAAGAGAAGGGCAAGTAGGTTGCCTGGTTGTTTTCGAATCGTGATTCTTGGAATTAATAAGTGAATTTTTGAAAAGACCGTCAAAATAGAGTCAAGGCGTAAAACAAATTTACACAATGTTCTTCAAATATTGAAAATGAAAATTTTTGTTCTATTTTTTAATTTTTTGAAATTTAAACTTACTTTGGCGCTCTGGACTAGTTGTGTCGAACCGATCGCAGCATTAGTATTTGTCGCAATTCAAGGTATGCTTCCAGATCAAAATACGATCATAGGGTAGCGTGCATCAGGAAAGTTCTTAGCATATGCTTAGCACGCGACCAACCATGTTCAAACTTAGGTATAATCATTAGCCAATTCATGTCAGTCAATTGTCAAACTGATTTATGTGTTATATTATTTGTAATATATAGGTATGAAATTACCACGATGCACTTTTCATTTCACATAAACTTTACACATTTGGTGAGTAAACAAAGAGAATATTTAAAAGTAGTTAAATACTACTACCTCATGAGAATATAATCAGTATACACTACGTTTTATTAACTAGATTTTTAGTTTCTTCCTCCCTGAAGGAATAAACACTTCCTCTGTGAGACACTATGAGTGACATAAAACGTGTGAAAAGAAATGGCAGAAAGTTCAGCTGTTCAAATTCTGCCATCTAGTATTAAAAAGCTGAACTACGTCTATTTTTTTTTTACAGAGTCATCTAGTATGGAGTAGATTATAACACATGTTGCGAAATGACGTTGCGTTTTTGATCGTGTATTCCAAATTTAAATAAAATAATTATTTTATGCGTCACATCACGCAAAAAAGGAAACACTTTCTGGAAGGGCACAAAAAAGTGGAACACTAGACCCAAAGTCCCTCTCAATGGTGTAACGAAGCCTTGTGAGATTGCTAAGTTGTTTAGATGTCATTTTCAGGATGATTCTTCTTTTCGAGCCTGTGTGCCGTCGGTGATCGAGTCTATCATCAGCCTTCAATATAATATGCTGCCAAAGAGGTAGCGCTGGTTATTAAGCATATGACCAAGGGGAAATCCCCAGGATATGATGGGCTTAGTATTGAGCACCTTCAGCATGCAGGTATACATTTGCCAAGGGTTTTGACGATGTTCTACTTTCCATGTGTGAAACATTCATATCTACCGCATGTGTGTATGAGAACGATTGTTGTGCCAATAATAAAGAAAACGGGTGATTCATCTGATAAAAATAATTATAAGCCTATATCATAAGCGACCACAATGGCGAAAGTGGACAGTTTGCTCGATCGTATAGTGAGCAGTCATCTGAAAATGAATGACGCGCAATTTGCTTTTAGGCCTAGGGAGTTTACTGATGCTGCTATCATATGCCTCAAGCATACTGTCAGGTACTACACTGACACCCATGTTTACGCCTGTTTAGACCAGCATTCCAGATGAAGTAACAGGCATTTTTGGTTATTGGTACACTAACCAAACGAATGTTGTAAGATGGCCATGATGCATACTGGTTGGGATGTGGGGTTAGGCAGGGAGGGCTGACGTCTCCTCGGATTATCAACCTGTATACTAATGGTCTTATTGAGGAGCTCAGTGGCACCGGCGTTGGCTGTTCCAGATATAGTAAATTCACCGCCGTAATTCTCGGGAGCTTCTGAAGAAGTGTGAGGAGTAAAGAAAAGCGAACTCTTAGTTTTTCTAGACGCAGTCGCACTAGCCAGTATCACACTTTAAGTACCTAGGTCATTGGGTCTCGGAAGATCTCTCAAACCGTGCAGACATTGAGAGGGAGCACAGAGCGTTGGCTGTCAGATGTAATATGTTGGCTTGCAGATTTGCGCGCTGGTCTGACACAGTAAAAATTACTCACTACACTCTATGGGTGTTTATCGATCGTGCAATGGCGATCAGGAGACAACCAGGCTATTCGATAACCTTACGCGTATGGCGGACACTGCTCAACAGTGGTATCCTTCTGCGCAGCTGGTTTTTCTGGGGGACTTTATTGCCCATCATCAAGAGGGGCTATTCCCGTTATATATACAAGTCAGTGGACTTGGATAAGATGGGGCACTTCTTTGCGTCTTATCCTTGGCGGCCGGTTTGCTTCACCGGAGATGATCTGTCGAGCTCTGCTGATGCCATAACTGATGTGATCCGTCGGGCAATGTAATATTTCATTCCATATTCTGACGTGTCACTTCAAGCCAAAGCCCTGCCTTGGTATAATGTGGATTGTGCTCAAGCAGATGCACTAAAGCAGGTAGCGTACCAGGCTTGGTCTGAAGCTCGTCGGCACCAAGCTCCGGATCTCCACTCTAAAAAGTTAGCCTTTAATAAAGCCGCCAAGTCCTGCAAATAGACCCTATGCAAAGTTCGCTTTAATCATATTGGCTGACTAGGAGCCAAGATTGCTTCATATCCGTCAGAAAGCAAGCACTTGCCAAATCAGTACAAGCAAACTTTTGCCGTCCGTCTTTGCATCCTCTGCTGAAACCCGATGGCTCGCTGGCTCACTATGCGTCGGATAAGGTGAATTTGTTTGCCTAATTCTTCGCGAGCAACTCACGTCTGGATAATGATAGTCATTTACCACCTTCAATACCTTATTGCAGATCTCGCTGAGATCCGCATTCACCAAAAAGAGGTACTTCTGACGTTACGCACTTTGGACGTGAATAAAGCCAGTGGCCCAGCAATTGTGCTTAGGACCTGTGCACCTGAGTTGTCTCCTATTCTGACACGCTTGTATCGCCTCTCCATTAAATGTGGCCAACACTCTTTCTGCTGCATGTAAACGATCTGCTTGAACCCGGATTGCTTGGGTACGCAGACGACAGCACAGTGTCAGATAGACCTATCCAGTACTCAAGTTGCCAGGGATGAGACGCAGACACTTAGAGAGGCTTTATTTGAGCGGATAAATTTGCTCCTCTAGGATGTCTCCAAGTGGGGCGATGCCAATCTGGTTGAATTTAAAGCCAACAAAACACAAGCGTGTCTATTTAGTGCCAAACGGTCCTTTCGAACTGACTCCGACATTCCGGGATGTACCTGTACCGATTGGTGATCACCTTGATCTCCTTGGGATAGAGCTGACGCCTGACCTCAAATTGAGTCTAAAGCAAAAACTGCCGTGAAAAAACTGGGAATCCTGTCTAGGGTGAGGCAGAACTTCACACCGGGACAGTATATTCATATATGGAGTACTGCAGCCACCTTTGGGATGGATCTGCTAAATAGCAGCTGGCAACTTTGGACTCAATAGAGCACCGAGAAATGCGAATGATTGGTGACGAATCGTTAGTTGAGGACGGGCTTCAAAGCTTGGAACACCGACGCAAGGTGGCTTGCTTGTCGGTGTTCTACAGATTCCACTACGGAGAGTGTGCCCAGGAGTTGCACGATTTAGTGCCTCCGTCCATTTCACCATCGAACTACACAACGTCAGGAGGGCTTCCACCCTTATGTTGTTGACACCCAATATGTTTTGCATCAAGTTTTATTGTGCGAACAGCTATGTTGTGGAACAGGCTTCCGGCGTCTGTTTTTCCTGGTCAGTACAACCTGGGTGCCTTTTAGGCTATGCTAAATAGGCATTTACTGACTGCGCGTGCTACATCTTCGTCCCCATTATCGCTTTTCATCAGGCAAAATAGAGGGCAAACGCGATGTCAGTCTAATATAAAAAATACTTGAGCATGAAGTGTGTAGCATTAAAAATTAGTGATGTAAGGGTTATTCAATGGAATTCTTATCTCAACTCAATTGTACAAATCGTTACCGGCATTCTGGAAAGTTAAGAGCAAGGAATAAAACACAAGCACGTAGGGACCCTGTATAGTGTTCTGTCTTTTTGTTCATCCACGACTGAACAAAATTGGACAGCGAAGGGAAGACGGAGCGTGTGGTTAAACTAATTGCATCAAAATCAAGTGGGGCAGAGCAGAAGATTAGCAACCTATTGTTTTTCAGTAGAATTAGATATCCGAGTATAATGATAATTATAACGTTCTGCCCTATCTTCATTGAAATTTTTAGAGACATTTTGAAACTGGGGGTACTTTAATAAAATATTCATTACCAAAGCCCTTTAGAACGATAAACATTACTTCTTTTATTTATGCTTAAATATAAAATAATAATTTAAAATATTACTTTGTCCTAACGAATTAATTATAATCTCCTGACCCATTTCCTACTTCAAAATCAAACTCCTTGCATCTGTGTCCTCATTATTTGGACTTTCGACCTCATTGCTTGTCGCCAGTTTTTTTCTGTCTGTCGCTGAAAATAGGACATCGCGTGTGGTTTGAAGAAGTATCTCATAAAGGTAGGTGGTTGGTTGGGCTATGTTGTGGTAAATGGGTAGGTACTTACCTTATTTAAGTATGTATTTACAAAAAAAAAGTAGTATATGTAGTATTTCAGTCATCTGGTTTCCATATTACAAGCTGTAGTGCTTAGTTTGGGATCAGATAGCCGTGTGTGAAAAATGTCCGAGGATATTTATTTATTTATACATAATCTACTAGGTAACTATGAAATGCAGGATAAAGTTTAACTGTTTACACCATCAACCATATTCCAAATTATTATCACAAGTTCAATGACCTTTACAAAATTGTTGACCGCTTGACAAACGTATTAAAATCAGAAACGCCTCTTGCTGAACTTATTAGATTGTACGCTGATTTACTGCTCTCCTTAGAACCGTCACCTACGAAGGTAAGATAGTAAAATACATTTGTCATAGAAAATGGAACTGTATGTTTTGCAATAAGATTCATCAGCAATGTTACTCTAAGGTATAAGGCTCATTTTCTGTAACACTTTTTTTCCATTTGACTATTATATTCAGTTTATCCTTTCCTTACTCATATTCCTCCTTTCCATTCTCATATCATCTCTCACATCCATCCATCTCTTTTTCGATCCAACTCTATCCGTGTATTCATCCACCGTCATATCCATAACTCTTTTGGTCACGTGACATCAATCAACTAACAACAAATCATAATATGACAAACAACTACTTTGTTTTTCTTTGTGTAACTTTTCAGTCACTGGTGCTACTTTCAAGTAATAAAATAGGATCACACAGGTCGTGAGTTCCATTCCTATACAGGGTAGACAAGTATGTTTGTTCTAAGTATAATGATTTATCTAAGTAGGTAAATGTATTTTAATAATAACAGCAGAGAGAGGAGAGATTGGGGAGGAGAGAGAGAGAGCTGTGGGCTGCTAATCTAATCTGACAAAAAAACATCGTTCCCGACGGGGGTACAATTTTTTATCATTACTTATTTAATTATTAGGTTGAGTGAAGCGAGCCCTCTACTTTCTCACAACTTGTTTATAGTTTATTTATTTATTTACTCCTCTATCCCACAACTTGTACATTTCGTGGTACATTATTTATTTATTTACTCCACTATCCTACAATTTGTATATTTTGTGGTAACTACACACATATTTTTAAATAATATTTAAAAATATGTATGATGGCTAAATTGGTTTAGAAAAATGTTTACTGTTAACCTTACAAAGGTTTTATCTATATTTTCACTGTAGACAAATACCCTATTGGAAGTACATAGTACTTGTGTCAGCAAACAAAAGAAATTCGCTAAAGAAAGCACAAATATGAACCAGTAGAAGCTTGTAGAAAACTCCCATAGAAAATATATTTTCATACTAGACTTCGGAGCGTACGTTTGTTATTATAATATGTGCCCGGCCTAAGGTCCTACTTTAGTATGCAGAGCCATCTTCTTGTATTAAAATCAAGTACAATATGCATGCTACTTACCACTAGATGGCAATGTTATACATATGACAAAGAATGTTCTAGAATGTACAGCTTGACGTTTTCAAAATATAAACAGCGCTAGTTGTTTCCTGTTGCACATTTTAAAGGTATTTTAAGACTCGCTTAATACGCACTACCGCTAGATGGCAATGTCGCACATTACAAGCAGTTCAGCAGTTTTCAGTCTATAGAATAGGGATGACGCCTATATTCAAGAAAAAATACCTAAAAGCTTTAAAAATACTCGAAAATAGCGAACTCGTTGTTAAATACTGCCTTTTTATGATTTTTAATCACCAATTTAACGACAAAGAGTAGGTATTTTGATGGTGTATACTTATGACGTCACAAGTTAGTATGTATTTCATACAAAACTCTATGTAACTCATCATTTTGACATATATATAATAAAAAGAAGCTGATTTGATATGTCAGTCACCATCCCTATCAAAGAGTATAATAATATATATCCCTATTGAATTGACGATCATCATCAAAGAGTATCATCATGTTGCAATAGGGTAGTGTCCTGGGTCAATAAAAATGAATTCTAATTAGTCCGTCGGTAAGATTATCAAAAAATATTGGACACGTATTTTTTGCTTTATCAAATCAATAAAAATATAATTACAAAGTTATAGCGCATCAAAATATAGAAGTGGGGGCTTGTGACGTAAAAAATTTACCACGAAGTGACGTCACGCGAAATTTCAACGCACTGTATCCTCGTCTTTTTTCGTTTACGGAACAAAATAAAAAATATACTGACTAAATAGATTTTTTTAGGACGCTACCCTATTGGTGTATAATGTGAAATGAATAAATCACTACATAGTATAAAACAAAGTCGCTTGCGCTGTCTGTCCCTATGTATGCTTAAATCTTTAAAACTACGCAACGGATTTTGATGCGGTTTTTTTTAATAGATAGAGTGATTCTTAAGGAAGGTTTATATGTATAATACATGCATAATATAGTAGAGTAAACCTACCCTGGCTGAACCCTACGAGATAGACCAAAATAATGTACTACAGTATTGTCCACCTTAAAAAGTTCAACAAAAAAGTCCGCGATGGTATATGTCTATCTCTTAGGGATAACCCACCATAACCATTTTTTATCCTTTACTAAAAAGTGATTATTTACGAAGTGATTTTAAACAATACAATATTAATCCTTATCCAATTAAGTACTTCTAATAAATTGTACATTTATTATAGATCAATATGCTTTTTACAGCATGTTATTTAAGTGAATATTTCCGAAGATATTACAAATTTAAAATGCAGGGACGTAGTTGTTGCGGCGCCGCGGCGGTACCGACCCGCGGCGGCCGGCCGGGGATATAACTTGCGCGATATAACGTGTAGTCCACGCGGGCGAAGCCGCGGGCGGGTCGCTAGTAATATTATAAATGTGAAAGTTTGGATGGATGGATGTATGTTTGTTACTCATTTACGGCAGAACGACTGAACGGATCTGGATGAAATTTGGCATAGAGATAGATTATAGTCTGGAACAGCACATAGGCTACTTTTTATCCCGGGAAACATAACCCACGGGAACGCAGGTGAAACTGCGGCGGACAGCTAGTTCTTGATAAAGGCCCTAAAAATATGAGCGATAGATAGCTCATTTTTTTCGGAACGAGGTCTAGAAAAATGTATTTCGTTGATTTTACAGCCCAAAAAAGATGCAATTTTTATTAACAAATAAAGATGAAAAAAAAAGGTTTTTAGTTTTTCGCTAATAGTTAGAAAATTCCAATAAAATAAAAAACAAAAAAGAGGAGGGAATTTCCAGAACACTCATTATTTATATTTTTTTATTTTATAAGTACTATTACTAGTTTTCCGTCCGCGGCTTCAGTCGCGTTCCCGAAGGATCTTATCTTTTCCCGGGATAAAGAGTATTCTATGTCCTTCTCCAAGGTTCCATCTATCTCCATACCAAATTTCATCTAAATCGGTTCAGCGGTTTAAGCGTGAAGAGGTAACAGACAAACACTTTCGCATTTATAATATTAGTATGGATTTGTGGTTTTAATTTAACGCTGAAAAAAGACTTCCCCTACTTTGTTGATATATAAAATGATTTGATATATTTGATATAAGTTGATAAAAGGTTGATATAGATTGATAGGAGTAAATGATATAACCGAGTCGCGTACTGTTCAAATACAGACTGATTTATTTTCCATAAAAAGTGTGCGGCGATACAAGCAAACTGCTGTTGCAGCGAAAGTTGAGAAGTGCGGGAAACCCGTACATCCTCCCAACCACACAAAAATACTGCAGGAAAATAGAACTAAGATGATATAATTATAATGATCCAAATCTATATGATTCTATGCTAAATGATACAAAGTGTTGTTCATGATACA